>JARYHS010012519.1:50993427-51299407 GCA_031002005.1 Vandiemenella viatica | reverse complement strand
TTTATGTTCAGATGTTTCCTTGATTGTTCGTCATACAAATACTAATGAACACGCCCATGCAACTCTTTGTAATCAATAGAAAGCGTTGTGTAATTAAATATTGCAAATTGTAGTTCCCTGTGATTCTCTGATTAAGGATATCAACCTCCTATATCCCGAATATAAATGTTGACCTGGTATCTTTCTAATACATTTTTGTCGGTGTTCGATGGTAAATTAGTAGTGATTGTTTTTAAATTTCCGTTTCGCGAGCTAAAATATCACAATATTTTCACAAAAATCTAGATGAACGCATTCGTGATTACCGGGGGCAGGATACTTATTCGTCGTTCCTGTTAGAGTGCGATATAACAACGCATTAGTGCGCTCCGTCAGTTGTGTTGGTTAATTCTGTTTTGTTTCATATCTGTTGCTGTTTCTACAGGTTCTCCGTTAATTTTTTTTATTCAAGAGGCATAGTTTCAATAAAAATCATTTTGTGTTTATTAAACGTAGTCTGAATGCTTTAGTATTGAAAATACGTTTTCAAGTCTGCCCAAATTTTCTGCAATAATAATCATTAGACATTGTTATAATAAATATCTCTCCCTATATAAATTTTTTCCTCTTAACGAGAAGTTACTGTCCCTACTTGTTTAATGCTCCTATGAAACTTTCCTCTCCTAGTAACGCATGGATTAATGACCTAGCAGTTAAATTTCAAAGTGATAAACATGGACCGAGCGTGGTGGTGTAACGGCTAGCGTTCTGGCCTCGCATTCGGGAGGACGGCGCGGCGGTTCGAATCCCCGTCCGGGCATCCAGATTTGGGTTTTCCATGGTTTCCCAAATCACTCAAGGCAAATGGCGGGATGCTTCCTTCAAAAGGCCATGGCCGAATTCCTTCCCATTCCTTGCCCCCCATCCTTTCCCGCCTCTAAAGACCTCGCTGTTATAGAGACGTTAAGCAGATAAAATAATAATAATAATAAATAAACATGGCAGATATTCGCTCGATGAATCCGGACAGCAAACTTCTTTCGCCGCTGTCCTATATATATTCGATTGAATTCCTGTCTGGCGATCTAGGTGGGCAAATCATTCGCTGATTGTCTAGAATTTTTCTCAAACATACCGTAAACGAATTTGGCCCGTGAATTTGCGCATTGTTGACGTGTTCGGTCACTGCGTTGCACATGGCGGGAAATAATGCCGGAAATTACACATTTATGACACGCTATTGACACTGTGGATCGTTTAATATTGAATTCACACACAATTTCCTAAATGGAATGCCCCACGCGGATAGCACCAACTACCATTCCGTATTCAAAGTCTGTTAATGTCATACGGTTGTAATCAAGTCAGAAAACTTTACACAGGACTCAAGAGAGTAAAAACGAATGCCCAGCCACTCCACGGTAAATTTATACGCTATTTTAACGGTTCTATAGACATATGGATATATGTGTTTATTATCCCATGAATTTTGGCATCTCAGCGTAAGAAATTAAATAAAAATTATGTAAAAATTTGAGGCCAAAATTTAATCAGTATTTTAGTAATGTTAGCACACATATGAACCGCTTGACTATAGAGAACAAGAATGCAACCTTTTGATCTGAGTAAGCGGATAAAATAAAAACACAAGGTTATTTAGACACAGTAACAAAATTGTTGTGTTTTCAGTTTCTGTAATGTTTTCATTAGATATTAGCTATGAAAGTGTGGACAGTATTGTTTTGCCTCCATTCGATAAGGAATTAAATGTGGAGTTTGACAAACATTACACCTTCCCAATAAATAACGTTATTTCCAGGGTTTTTTTTTAGGGGGGGGGTCGCAATGTCAAATGTCTTATTAGCGCCGACGGTAAAATAACAAAAGAACAGTAGGATGATAAACATTTGGCGTTTTTTAATCGATTCCATCACTACACTTTACGGAGCTACCGATAAGTTAGAACCATGTCTCTAACCTAATTGCAACAATATACATAACTAGTGTAAGCCAGTGACGGTGTTTTGTATATGTTCACAGGACTAGAATAGTTCCGGTTTTCTAGGGTCAAGATCAACCTGTTGACCTGATCTGGTCGAAATACGAAGTTGAACTGTGTTTCACCTTAAGGGTTGCTTCTGCAAAATGCAAATAAAATAAAGAAATAACGTACTGGTTCACCTATATTGAATACGCAATCAACTTAAATAACGGAGAGATACAATTAAAAAATCATCCACGTTTTTACTTTCAATAGTGCTGACATAAAGTCTGATGTAGCTTCAAATGTCATGTTCAATTTAAATACCTAAAAACGTGACAGTAGTGATTGAAAAATGGTAACAACCGGTAGGACTTTGTTGAATTGTAAAAGTAAAATTTTATTCGACATTATTTCGTTTTAAAGTTGTACCATATGTTTAAAACTACGTTCCAATGCAATACTACGAAAATCAAACTTAATGGGCGTGGGGGGAGGGGGGGGCTGTAAGGGCTTGGAAGGGACTATATTAGCATATCCAACCATATGTCAACCTCTTCATCACGTGGTGCACCCTGTTTGCACGGACGAGGCTCTGGCGACTAAATCATTGTCGATATAAAGATTCACCTACTGCTTGCCAACGGCCTCGTGAAAGGA
The DNA here is from genome assembly GCA_031002005.1 of Vandiemenella viatica. Classification (NCBI taxonomy): domain Eukaryota; kingdom Metazoa; phylum Arthropoda; class Insecta; order Orthoptera; family Morabidae; genus Vandiemenella; species Vandiemenella viatica. The sequence goes on along the minus strand of JARYHS010012519.1, from coordinate 51,296,787 downwards.
GAGCTGAAGAGCAGGGAGTGTTCCAGGCACCCTATTGCCCTTGGTGCTGGAAACGGCCCTTAAGGCGGATGAATCACAAATGATCAACGGCATGAGGAAGGCAACGGGAATATACTGTGTTAAATCCCAAAAGGCTATCCCGCGGCCATGTAATACTCGCATATTATATTTAGAATAATGGCCCCTTCCTGAGTGAAATATTTCCTTGGTAAACAAACCCAATTGGATCTCCGGATGGGGACAGGGAGGAGCCATCAAAATGTACAAACACATTCTACCAGAAGGAATGTTAGAACTCTCAACTGGGCATGTAAATTAGAAAACTTAACAAACTAAATTAAACTACGAGGTTAACCGGAAGGATGCACATGATTTCTGGCGTAAGGAACACAAAATAATTAACACAAAAGCTGTAAATGGCGTTACTGGTGTAGGAATTATAATGAAACAAGAGAGTGGGGAAACGGGTTGTTGTTGTCAATAGTTTAATGACTGCATTATTTTGATGAATGTAGAAACTAAGACCACTCCAACCACTTTTTTACGAATGTATCTGCCAACTTTATAGGAAGATGATGAAGAAATAGGGAAAATATAGGATGAAATTAAAGAATATATCCAATATGTATAGAGGGAGGAACGTCTAATAATCATAGATGACAGGAACGCGACAATGGGGAAGGAAAAGAGAGAGTTTCGGTCTACGAGAAAGAAGTGAGCCAGGGGGCAGGTTGTATGAATTTTGTGAAAAGTATAAACTCATATTAGCAAACACACTATTTAATAATCATGCACGAAAGATACATAACTGAAAACGTCCAGGAGATACAGGTAGATATCAGCTTGATTATATCATGGTCAAACAGAAGTGTAGAAATCAAGTTCTAGACTGTAAAGCATAATCTCGTGCTGCCATAGACTCTGACACGATCTGGTACTTACGAAGTGCAGGTTGATATTCAAGAGAATAAAGAACAACACAGGCAGAACAGACAAGAAGTGAACAAATTGAAACAATCTAAACGAGACTCAAATTTGCAGAGATGGTAGAAGTGGTTCTAAGAAGTAACTAAAAGGAGTTCACGGACGAATGAAATAAATTGAAGAGATAAATAATGAAAGACGTTGGGCTTTATGGAACAAGCCGTCCGAAAACATTGGATTACAGAAGAAAGTTTGCAGTTGATGGATCACAGGAGAAGGTACAAAAATGCTCAGGACGAAGCAGGAAGACTACAGTACAGTAATTTTAGTAATGCAAGAAAGTAAAAGAAATGTGGCTGGAAGAAAGGTGCGAAGAAGCTGCTGATTACAAGCCTATTTTAAGCCCAGAAGATAGAGCTACCTGATGGAAGGTATGCATAGAGAATCTATATGATTTGAACAACAGTGTACTAAAAAAAGAAGGCGATGTTAACGTTGATGACTTAGGAAATACTGTTTTAAGGACAAAATTAGATAGCTCTTTGATATCAAATAAAGCGATTGGAATTGCAGAAGTTCTGAAATCCTGATGAGAAAAAAAATTCAAAGATTATTCAAACTGATATCAAACAGTTATGAAACTGGAGAGATTCCAACTCATATTAACAAAAGTATCATATTAAAAATTCCGTAGAAGATACCAGCTGACAAATGTAAGAAATCAGATGCTTCAAAATTACTGACCAGGATAATGCACAGAAGAATAGAAAGAATGATGGATGATATAGTAGGTGTAGATTAGTTTGGGTTTAGCAGAAACCGTGGTACAAGAGAATCATTTCCAGTCATTGAGATTAAAATTAGTTGGAATCTTTCCTATTTAATAACTGTTTGAAATGTTTGTTTGAAAAGAGGTGTTATGGAAGGTTGCTGAAAAATAAGTGAACACACTTGGTATGAAACAAACGTGTTTTGAAGATAAATGGGGAGAGAATTTTGTATCGCAGACTTACAGGAAGAAAAGATAGGATGGTGGGTCCGATTTGAAGAATGCAGGATTGGTTAATTTGGAGGGAACATTCGAAGCTAAGAACTTCAGAAGCAGGCAAAGATTATAATATATGAAGCAGATAATTCAAGACATATGTTGTAAGAAGTATGTTGAAATGTAGATGTTAGCACGAGATAGGAGGAAATGGAAGATAATATCAAACAGATATAGAGATTGATGACAGCAAAATAAGATAAACAAATGAATGGTTAAGTATCTACTATATGGTTGCTAAAGAATCAATAACTGTGATGAAAGAATATTAGAATATTCAGTACCAAAAAATTGAGGTCTTTCAAGAATTAACCATAACAAAACCATTAGATGCATTACGTAAGTAAAGGCGCGAATTTGTTATATATATATATATATATTGTATTATTAATTACTAGTTGAATGAACACGCCAATGCAACTGCTTACTTTATTTATTGCTGCGTCGTACGCGTTTCACCTCTCATTGAGGCATCTTCAGCGACGAATTATTTACAGTTTTTAGTATGGTATGCCACTGCATATCTCCGTTTCTTTATACAAAGCTTGGTTTGCCTGTATCGTATTTACACTATTGTGCGTTTTCATCATTCTGGGGCCAGCTGGTTTGTTTATGTAAACAAACCAGGTGTTAACGCAACTGCTATTAAAAAGTTCTGCTTTAACTTCAGTGATCGGTGTGTTGGTATATCAAAGTTTTACACTGTCTCAAAGCGTGTATCTGTATAAAACACAGAAATTTAGACAACCGAACGGCAATTGAAATGTCAAATCACAGATTTTTGCTAGTATGAAAGAGACTCAAGCCGTTGATTACAGAACAGTTTGCAGATCCTAAAATAACTTTTTTTCTTTGCTTATGGCTTTACGCTCGGCGACGTCGAAGTGATTAGAGGAGGGAAAGGACTAAGGACAAGGAACTGGAAGGAATTCCGCCATGGCCTTCTGAAGGAAGCGTCCCGGCATTCACCTGGAGAGATTTGGGGAAACCATGGAAACCCAAATCTGGAAGCCCAGACGGGGATTCAAATCGGCCTCCTCCTAAATGCGAGGCCAGAGCGTTCCCGCCTATCCAACACGCTCGGTCCTCAAATAATATTATTCTGTGAGAAGGATATCTTCGTGTATAGTATAACAGAGACCACTGAAACTAAACAGAAAGTTTATAAAATAATAATTCGACTAACTAAAGATAGTTCTTCCTATTCGCCAAAAACCTTCTGAACTCAATTTTACAATTAGAGAAGAAACATGTAGGTCTTACTTGTAGGACCTGAAAACTATTCAAGAATTGAATAGCAGAGGCAATGTAATAACAGAACCAATTAACCTCCCAAGATTGTTACCGGGATAAAAGGTTTCACAATATTCAAATGTAGGTCATCCTAGTATTCCTACAAATGATTTATGTGTAGTATGATATTCCATAAAAAAAGATATAACTGAACACTTACTGAAAGAAAAAAGAATATTAAGACTAGTACATTATTCCAAATTAGATAAAAAAAAAAATCATTTCTTTCTAAGGAATAATTTAACAAAACAGACCCAATATTCAAATAAGATCACTGCCTCCTGGTCGGCGTAAACTGTAAATTTTACTGTATGACGCGGTAAAGTGTATTTAATAGTCGATGAGAATATAGGGTACATACAATTTAGATTTCATTTCGGGAAATTACAATAATTTTGGTCCCAGAGAATCGATCTTTGGTGCATATCAGATGCTAAGACTTCCTGCTAATAGAGGTGCGGCGTTACTAACTGATTTAGCAGAAATTATCGTTTTACTAAACATCTAAATCGATTGCGCAATTTGCCTCTCTTAGCTTATACTAATCGGGAATAACACTTAATCAAGAGGATCTAAAATAAAATGATTAATTCAGAAAAAGAAACGTACATGACTACCTACAAATACGTAAACGGAGATGTGACGGAGGAAAAGTACGAATTAAGCATTAAAAATTTGAATGGAGACCGCTACTTGCTTGATTTACCTCATAAGAGTGGTCTGCTGGCTCAGTGGTTAAGGTGTCTGGATATCGAAAGGTACACGGTTGGAATCCCCCCTATCTCGGCAGGGATTTTCAAACATTTCAACCCTACAGTTATCTCTGACATTTATTTATTTATATATTTATTCCAACGGAAAAACAATTTTATATTGATATATCTTAAGACAATTACAAAATGAACGCAATTATTACTGCTAATGAAAAATTAATTACAGTTAAAACAAGAAATGACAGAAAATAGCAACTATAGAATAAAATCACACAGACAAGAAAATTATTACACGAGAGAAAATTATCAAATATTTAAAAAAAAACTATTAATAAGACTCAACATGCTGATACAGAAAAATAAAAATTGTTACAGGAAATAAAAAAGACAGAAACAAATAATAGGGTGATAACCAAATAATTATGGCAGTACTTTATACTAAGACCATCATTTTGAAGGGCATTGGCCCGGAGTGATCTGCAGAATCCACGAAAAACCCAAATCTAGATAGTCGGATGTGGATTAGAATCTGCGACCTACGGAATGCGAGGCCAAAGCATTACCACTGACCCACAATGCTTGGTCAGTCTTTCGAGATCTCCCGGATAACATTGCCATACGATGATTTGATTTGATTTCAACTCATAAACATTCCAACAGATTTCCTCGTACCATCATCACATGGCTGTAAGGTATTCTCCATATTCTACGGATGCAAAAACGGCATGTTTATGAGCCAAATGTGGGTATTTAGGCAGCCATCTAGGAAACATGTGAGAACCCTGTAATGGCAATATTTCTTCCTATACACAGACATTACAGCAGCATCATTTTTTAATTTTATAACCTTTCATTGTAACTAAATGGAAAAAAAATGAAAGGAGTGGTTGGTGTGGCCTATGTGTCGGGTCGTCGGCCCGATGTTGTGGGCCGCCTCCGCTTCGCCTTGGCCCGCGCATTCACCGTCTCTGTCTCCCGCCCACCCACGAAATGGCGACGTCGCCAGTGAGTTTGCGTACACCGGTGTAAAGATGTTATAACTGCTTAAATACACCTGATGAACACTCTGCCGTCGTATCTTCGTCGTGTAGACGTTAATCTTGCACGAAAACGAAATTGGTGTAAGTAGGGAAAAAACTTGGAAGTTTCTTTACCTATATCGATAACTTCAAGTCTAATGTGCGGTAGGATGGGAGCTTACCCTGAAGAGGCAGCCATATGTAAGCTGTCCTGACACTGGATGACGCCGTGTTATCTAGAGGAGATCGGTCCAAATTCTCCTCTTTCAACACATGCAATCCGTTAGGTCTGATAAACAAATTGAGAGGTATTTTGTCGTCTGAAAATGATAAATTACTGATTTTAATTAATATCATTCACTGACACAACTTTAAAGACACTATTGTTACATTGAACTAGTTTATCATACATTGCCTCAGCTATTTTAGCTTGTGTACGAGAGGGCTGTATTCGCGTTACACAACCTTCTCCAAGCGCCTCGACACACACTGCATCGCGCCCTGTCATCCTACAATGCAGGTGCCTAAACAACGATCGCGGCCCGCACTGCTGTACTGCCCAGCGGCAAAGATTATTACGTAAATACAACAACACTAGGCTACCCCAGTTTACTAGAGGAACTACAGACTGTGGAAACCCAACTCTATAACAAATCAAGTTACTAACATTAACATTTGGTCAGAATTCACCAGTCAAGAATTAAAGTTATACATTATTGTCACTATCTAAACCAGTGATCGCCAACCTGTTCAGCAGTCAGGCCAAATTTTAGAAATAGAATTTTCAATCGGGCTGTACGTCCTCTTTTTTTTTTTTTTTTTTTTTAAATACTTGAACATTTTAATGAAAGAAAAAAACCAATGAAAATGAAACATACACATTTAATGAAATATTAAAAATATTGTTATTTTAATGCGTTGAAGTCCAAAGTAATGGTGCTGAGTTTGTAATGTCTGATATCATTGTTCAAAGTTAAAGTTTATGTATATAATGATCCACCACGGATTGGTCATCCCTGCTCTAAACGTTTATGTTCCGTCCGGCTTTTAATGCAATAGTAGCATGACTATGTCGATCCGCGTCATTGTCTCATTATCGCCAATACTTTTGAAATAATCCTGTCATCGTTAAATCTGCAGTGGGTCTGTGAGTAGTGCCATGCCGAAAACAAAATTTTCTGAATTTTTTTTTTTATTGCTTTACGTCTCTCAACAGCGAGATCTTTAGAGACGGGAAAGGATGGGGGCAAGGATGGAGGCAAGGAATGGGAAGGAATTCGGCCATGGCCTTTTGAAGGAAGCATCCCGGCATTTGCCTGGAGTGATTTGGGAAACCATGGAAAACCCAAATCTGGTTGCCCGGACGGGGATTCGAACCGCCGTCCTCCCGAATGCGTTTCTGAAAATGTGACGTTAGCAGTTACATACAGAAATTTTGAGAGGAGTATTATAGTACATACGAAACAGTTCTTTTCTGTAAATTATGTGTAATTAAAGTAAAGTCAACAAAACGATTTAAGTTTTAACTTTCCAATTGCGCAGTTAGTGCACGGAAGGAAATTATACTGTCTACATGAAAGCGACTCTACGCTGTATAATTGAGCATGTTTTTACGCACAGTAAATTTAAATGTTTGATCATGTTTTGTTATTTCTCAGGTCATATTTACCCATTTTTAAGGTCATATTTGCCTGCTTATTTCTCTATTTTTTGGGTCATAAAGATCCGTACCCTAGTGATAATGTTACAAAGAGCGTTTTAATATACACGTCCGCAGAATCTCAGGCATTGCTAACAAACTCGATACTCCTTCTCTCTGTATCCCTGTAGTTGGAAAAACTGGCTGGGCAATGATTTCGAGTGTACAATTGACTTCAGATATCCTTCAGTGTGACTCAGTTCGCTGAGTCACCACACACTGGATCTGGGAAGTTTTAAAATCCCAGCAACCCCTTCAAATACTTCAACAAACACACTGAGAAACTCCATGCACTCAACTGAGCCCAATCACTATGAATTGCTAAGATTTGTATTTTTGGTTATTAACTTCCATTAATTTTTTGTGTGCTGTTACTTATTTTAATAATGTCCATTAATTGATTTAACTAGACGACAAAAATATGCTAATATCTTTTTATAAATTTGTGAATTTTAATTCTAGTAGGATATTGTAACCCAGCTATTTCCAATAAAATCATATTTAAAAAATTAATTATTATATCTCATATATATATCATGTGTATGTACATTAAACACACTTGCGCCCAAATTAACATTAAAATTAATTCATAGCAATAGCAAAGAGCTGAGGAAATTCGTAATAATTAAATCATAACCACTCACTAAAAATACTCTGCAGCCACTAAACAATTTGACATTATTCTCTATTAACATAATGTTACTTAACTTTTCTGAATCATATTTTATCAACCAATAAGTTCAATAAGTTACAATTTAACACTTATCATCTTAAAGAAAGTTTCGCTAAACAAATAACGAACATTTGAAAATCATTTGTTAATGATTTCTTCCAGAAAACATTATATACTTTTTAGTAAATTTAGTACATGATTTACGTATGGAACCATCACCGCGTGAGAATAGTTAGCACATGACGGACTGTTTATTTTAATAATTATTAATGGTTTTACTGCTCGTCGACATCGAGGCCATAAGAGTCGGAAAAGGACTGAGAGGAACGAAAGGGAAGGAATTTTATCATGATCTGTCTCCTCAGTGATACTGCAAATAACGGAAAACCTATCTGGTGGGCCTGACCACAGATTATTATCTCCAGCTACAAACAATAAGCAGTCACCCACTAGGATCGGTAATAAACATGTCCTAAATTGGCAAGTTGACTGAATCTGAAAAATAGGTTAATAATTTACCTTTTATTTATTTTACTCAAAAAAAGTATTATTTTTCAAAAAATCGAACATTTACATTTTGTATTTTGCATTTTAAAAAGAGAATTTAAATTTATCTCGAAAACGGTCAACACTGTCATGGCAACTTGAATGACGTCACGCCACACAAAACAAAACAGTCGTGTATGTGTGTGACAGGTGTCAGTTTTCTTCAATTAAAAGTGAATTCCTTGTAAATACGTTGTAGTGCCCCAGTGTAAAAGCACAACAATAAAAACGCCAAGTTATTTATATATGATCCAAACAATGAACAAATATGGAAAAAGTGGTTAGAACTTGAAGGAGGGAGGATGTTCATAGTTTATCTGCAGATTCAAGAATCTATTTTTATGAAGATCATTTTGATGTAAGTGTTTGTGCATAATATATTTCTAAATCTAAAGCAAAACTAATGAATTTAGCAGAATCACTACTTTTCAAATATTGATAATATTATAAGATATGAGTTGAGATTGTATTGGTGTTATGATTTAAAAACTTTCTTTAGTGTTACGTTTAATATAACAAACACACTCTATCATTACCGTGGTGCCACAATCTGATGATAGATTCTTATGCAGTTCAATGAAACAAATCGAAAATAAAGAATAATAATTTTTAATATCTCTCTTGGTTCTCGCGAAATATTAACTGAAAGGTGATATTGTTAGGTCGATATGAAGCTTAGAGCAGACTGGAAACTGGCAGTGCTACAGCTTTAAAATTTGACAAACCTGTTATTGAGGATATACGTTTCCAGAAAAGATGTATATGAAAGCAAAAATAAATATACATTAGACGGGATGCAACTGAAAAGTTACGATGCTGCACACAGTAGGTTATTGTTTATGAAACTGAAATAATAAAATTTAAGCTTATAATGTATATTTGACACTTGTGTATACTTACATCGAAGTTTTAACTTAGTTGAATTCCGATGAGCAAAAGTTGATGTTTGACGCGAAAAACCTGCCAAGTGTTAGGGCGACAATTTTGGGCAAATTACTACTGTTTGCTTTGCTAAATCCTGGTTCCATAACGAATTACACTTGTATTTCAGCATGTAACTGACAACAGCTGTTTTAACGTTGCTACAAACGAATAATTTACCAAGTAACCTGTTCTATTCCACGAAAATATAAACAACTACTTTGGCGTTTCAGGTGGCGTGACGTAATACTTTATCTTTGGCGTTCGCGGTCACGTGAGTGAATGCCTGATTTTGCCGAATTTATTTTCTAAAAATAATAATAATCTATATCTTTTATAATAAATAATTTTGATTTTTGCTATCTCCTTAGAACGATTAATCACTAAACACTGCTATGCGTCCGATTTATTCTTAGTGGACACAAGCCTATTCCTGGTGTCACACGAAATTCATACCTTTCACTAAATTTCGTGATTTAAACAATGTGAAAAAATCCTGACAGAAAAAATCTTTTTCCACATTTTAATGAGTCTTTCTGTTTTGAGTCCATAGACGCTTTTTTGTCTATTTGTGTAATAATAACTACATTCTGTGAGTTCGGCTGTTCATTGGCGTGAACTTTTTTGGGGTTAGATGATGGTTTTTATGTTTCTTTTTCAAGAAATCTTATTTTTACTTTCTGTTTCATATTTTCCTTTGACAGATCTCCTGAAATGTGATTAAAGATTACTTCACTATAGATGGCTTCTTGTGGGTTATAATTTGAGTGGATTAATGGCTCACAAACGTTACTTTATTTATGTACAGCCATGAAATTTTACTTTTATTAGTGTTTTTGTCCTTTTTTTTTTACATTGAAGCCTATACCGATTTATTTTTTATTTTTCCTAGAACTGTAATAGAATGTTAAAATATTTAATTTCTAAACAAATGAACATATCGAAGTTCATACCGAGAGTGGTGGTGTAACGGTTAGCTTTCTCACCTCTCATTTGGGAGGATGCCGGTTCGAATCCCAGTACGGGCATCCAGATTTTGGTTTTCCATGGTTTCCCAAATCACTACGGGTAAATGCCGGGATGCTTCCTTCAAAAAGGCCATGGCCGAATTCCTTCCCATTCCTTGCCCCCCATCCTTTCCCGTCTCTGAAGACCTCGCTGTTAAGAGCCGTTAAAGAGGTAAAAAAGAACAAAACAAAAAACAAAAAAAACGAAGTTCATCCACAGGAAAAAGAAGTTTTTAAGAATGGTAATGCTGATGCTACTCTGATGATTGGCTGACTATAATTTACTAAATAATAGCCTTCCTCCTACTCTTTTACCTTGTTATTCGTAACAAGAGTTTTGATTTCGTGATATCTCGTGTACAGCAAGAGTTTATTTAAATGTAAGATACAAATTTAGGACAAATAAAGTGCTGAACATACCAAGACATTCTTTCATGTGGGAAAATGGCTTCCCTTATAACCGAACCTTTCTTCGTAATATACGTAGTTACTAGTGATATGTAAATAGGTTTTTTCATCCATGCTCAAATAATTACGAAGTCTTTGGGAAAACCCTTCAATCCTGAATAAAGATTTTATGGAAGTATTTTCATCTTTCGAGTAGCCATGACTAGCACCCTAACACTTCTTCTTCTGCTCTTTTTTGCTGCTTGCCATGATTAACAAACTAAAAGATGCCAATACATTATCATCATCGGATGTTGCCGTCGTGATGTAAACTCTAGGACTAATTTGATGAAACTTTCGAAGATTCCATGCTCTGTGTGTGTAATAATATTTTTAGGTTGATGATAAGTTTACCGTTCTCGTCGTAGATTATCAACATACATTAAACAAGATTATATATCACATAAATTCTACATTGTTTGATTTCAAAGTTTTCATTTATTTAAATTAAATGATTCAATTCCATCGATAACAGATAATTAAACTTCTCTTCAACCACAATTCAAAACCTTTTTCACACATTTTAAATCAAAAAAAATATCTCTTCAAGATTCATTCCCGAACCTCACCATAGAAGCAAAACATAATAATGTCTTTTTAATTAATCATATCTTTCCACCTGCGATATTCTTCGCCGGTTACTCCTTTATCCAGTGATATAGGCCACCAAGAAAATGACAGTCGCGAGAATTCTGCGCATTTCAGGAAAAGATCTCAGGAAGTCGCAGCCGAGACGAAGAATGGTGTTTAGCGATTCCAGGCCAGGAGGGAATTCGGTTATGGTTGGTTTTGGGTTGTGTGTATCGGTATGATGGACAGTTTTTGATTCGAGATATCCGTTTGCCGGCCCTGGCAGTGTAGGGGCTAGCACGCTGGCTTCGCATTGCAAGGGCCGCCGGTTCGAGTCCAGCCTACGGCATGGGTGGTTTTAATTAAGTGTTGTGTTCGTCTTGTGCTGTCCACACTGTAGTGTTCACAATATCATAATGAAACCTGTCACATTACGATAGTTAACGCACCTATCAATTTTGATGCAAAGATCGAGTAGCGAGTGAAAGGTCGATTATCGACTTCAACGATCTAGTGGGAGTATCAGTATCAGAGTGTATGTGTTATAGCGCGCGAGTTGTTCCAGTGAAAGTGTGCGCGGGAAGAAATGATCGTACCGAGCTGAAAAGGGTCCGCCTGTTGAGAAAAGCCTCCAGACGAGCTACCGCGTCGGTAAAGTACCCAGTGACTTTCATGTACATTTAAAGACAGTCGTATGTCTTATGGCGCACGAACTGTTACAGTAAAAGTATCACCGTGTAGAGAAAGACTACCGCGTCGGTTAAGTGACCAATGAACCTTATGTACTCTTAAAGACTGTTATTTACGTAGGTCGTTCACTAATGTAGAAAAAGAAATATCTTGTGGTTTCATTTGTGTTGATTGAAAGAAAGTTCTCACTCGCTAAGAACTTGCAAATCTTCGGCAATTATTATTCAGGGTGATCCTTGTATACTATTCAGTACAAGAAAATAATAAATATGGTTCGGTGGTCGGAATGTAACTACTGATAGCTGTGCAATAAAAAGTGTTATTGTGTCGATATACTTGGAGTGTGTGTTGTGCATTAAGTAACTTTGATAAATCATTTCCTTCCCCACCAAACCAGGCGACCGTTCTTAAAATTTACCCCTGAATAATTTCCTTTGTTTTACGAAGTTCCGATAAGCGTCAAACATGGTCAAAGCATAAAGAGAATAAGTGGTGATTGTGAACTGAGTTCTCGTCATCAGGACTTATATTTCAAAAGCACATTTTAACAAGTTATTTTACAAACCCTGATACAGCAGTTGGTACAAAACAAATTGGAGCTGGCTAAATGGTCACAAAGACCGAAGGCCATATACATATATATATATATATATATATATATATATATATATATATATATATATATATATATATATATATAAAAAGATATCCGTTTGTGTACCAGTTATGGAGTATAATTGTGATGTATAAGTGCTTTGGTCAGGTTGTTGCAGTAGAGGGTGAAGGATTCTTGGTCGGAGCAGATGCGTCTGCTTCGGTTTACTTGGCTGTAGGGGAGAGAGCATTTTGTTAGATATGGATGGCAGCTATCGGAATGGATATATATATATATATATCACACAGTGTAAGGTACGGCATTGATGAAAACTTTGAGGTCTGGTTTTTCCTTGAGACTCGGGCGGCTCGTGGATACCCATAGCCCTGCAGTCATTAAGTTTGTGATTAATCATTACGATTTTGTGTTTTGTCAAAAGATTACTTTTCGAGTTTACTTGTCAATTTTATATACAAACCTAAAAGTTACTTTCAAATACAATTAAAACATGACATCGCACTAAAACAGTTTTTTTGCTTTAAATAAAGTTTCATTCCCTCAGTTGCGATTATTCCTTTAACCGAACTCTTGGTTTAAATTTCTTCTGATAGTGGGTACTGGAAGTAAAATGATTTAGGAATACAGTAATGGAAACCTGACATTGATGAAGTGACTAATTGATTGCAAAATCATGGGTGCTAACGATTGCTATAAACGTTCATCATCCTACGCGTTTCTAGCTTCACCTGTTTATCGCCATGAGTGTGCTGCAACATTATAGTGCCTGCCAGCATGCAAAATATGACTACAGGTGGCGCATGAGTGTCCTTTAGGTTGAGTCCTTGTTTACTGCTTGATGTACAGAACAAAGTTGCCAGTTGGCTGCCAGCAGATGCCAGTCAAGAATTATTGAGGAAAGGAGGACAAGAAAACAAGCTCCAATACTCCGAGAATATCTTCAGGCAAGTAAAACGTAGTGATGACCTGCTTTGTTTGCGTTTGACAACAGAGCATACTTTCTAAGTTTGTAACAACACCTTAATTTACATCATTCATGGATACGATTCGATTTCTATTTTCTAGATACTACTCAAACAAAATTCTACAGTATTTTAATGTACTGAATAAGTTTTATTTTGTTACGTAAGAAGGAATGGGTGCTTTTAGCGTAATAAGATTAAGGATACAGAAAAAACTCAAACACTATAACAATGGTACCGGGAAAAAACACATGAAAGTATGTTAAAAGTGACGTTATTCAGTAGGAGGTTTACAGGGATAAGGATGGTTAGGTATGAGGGGGGGATGGAGGTTGCACTGTTTATTCAGAGAACTTAAGGCAGATGAATGCCAGGTGATTTAGCCCCCACATCATCCCTCCTGTTAAAGAAGGCCTTTGCAGTAAATTTTTTACATATTTGTGCCTCGCGTCCTCTACTATTACAAAAATAGATCTATATGATGAATACTGTTAACGATCTTAGCCAATTACAGAAGATAATTAAGAAATTTTATTTTTTATTCTTTTCTTCAAATCCATAGTACTATTAGTGTCTGCATTAATAATTTGTTTAAAACGAAATTTAACCTTGTTGATTAACTTTTTTCTGTAAGGATCTTTGTGGAAGTGAGTTAAGAAGATTTAGCTTCAAGAAATACATCATGAAGTGTTACATATTCTCGAGACTGCTCCACATTAAAGATTGAAGGGAACGCCACCGAGCGGGGCGGAGTAACGGTTAGCGTTCTCACCTCGCATTCGGGAGGACGGCGGTTCGAATCCCCGTCCGGGCATCCAGATTTGGGTTTTCCATGGTTTCCCCAAATCACTCCAGGCAAATGCCAGGATGCTTCCTTCAAAAGGCCATGGCCGAATTCCTTCCCATTCCTTGCCCCCCAGCCGTTCCCGTCTCTAAAAGACCTCGATGTTAAAAAGAGACGTAAAGCAGTTAAAAAAAATATAAAAAAAAAATAAAAAAAATTGAAGGGAACGCATTTAATGTAACCGCTAGGTTAATGATAAGAGAATTTATTAAATTTTATTGATACTAAATGAAAAATTATTATGGATTTATTTATTGAAAATGTAATTTGCTGTTTGTGTGGTAGGAATTAATTCAAAGTAATGTAAGATTTATGCGGAGACAGTGGGTTCATTTATCAAATAGTTTTCAGATTGTATTCGAAAAGTCAAGCGAAAGAGTTACAAATTAAGCGGTTTTTCTTGAGAAGCCTCAAATCTCCTACCATTTTGCGGTAGTAGTCGAAATTCTAAGTTAATATTTAACTAAACAATTTTGAGGAGAGATCACGTATCAAGTCTTAAAGTAATTTTTTAAAATAGTTTCCATCAGTTAGTCGATACAGCTACCTATTTTTTGTTTATATTGGTTGTATCCGCGTATTGGTAAGAAACACCTAAACATCTATTTTGTTATTCTAATCCCTGTACGGCCATCGCGATTTCTATTTTCCATGGATTCCCAAAGTTACACCAAGCAAACTCCGGGATGCTTCCTTCGAAAGGGCATGGAAAATTTCTCCTAGATGCTTATACCAATAAAAAAGACACGGTGTTCCTATACGTTAAGATGCGCTCAATATTTCCTTCTTCTTTCATGATCAATCCGACGATATTTAGCAGCAGTTTTCATTAGCTTTTAGTGTTTCTTCAGCAATCCCCAATCAGAGAACCGAAAAATGGACCGTTTTATTTCCCTAATATTTTGCCTGCATCATGAACTTCAATTACTTGGAGTACCTTAGTGGGGTAAGTTTCCGGTTGCCTCATCCGTCGTATGTTGTTAACCAGAAAGTGGTTCATCCTTCTATATGAATGATTTCTCACCCCAGGGTTTAGAGAGTGCCCTTCCCCTCTACCAGCTCATCTATGCTCCAGAGTAGCCTTTCGTACTTGATAGAGGAGGCTCCGTATTCCGATCATTTATTTTGGCATTTTTCCCGTCATCAGGGAGTGAATTTTAACATTCCTCCTTCTTAAATAAGTTATCGAAGCATTAATCGCGTAAATCTAATTCGAAGTAATAGCGGCTTCTCTGACTGCGCTAGTCTTTTGCTGCTGGAGCCGGCCCACCAAGCTTTCATACAAGCTCTGGTAGAAAGTCTTCCAGTGCTTCATCGTGATTTCTCTGCGTACTTAATTAGTCTGATGATGTGCGTCCGACCACAGTATTCAAACCAATCACTTCCTTGTATAGTCGATAGCTCTCGCTAATACATCCACTCGCAGCGGGTGATAGCGCATTTAGAAAGTGTCTTAGTTCACTTTATTCTTGTTAATAGTCACTCAAACAAGTGAAAGAAGCGTCAAGTGAGTTTGAAACTGTAATATAACCACCGATCATTTACGCAGGGCAGAACTTGGAGGTGAAAGTTATAGACCGAGTGAAGTAGCAATCATGATGTTCTAAAACGCTATTGGATCTCAGGGTGGAATGGACACAGCAATTTCCAGCTAGAAGAAACATACAGTTACTAGTCATAATATGTACAGCAGTTGATAACATATATATTTAAGTGATATGGGTTTACCAAGTCCACAGAAACAGTTGCGTGAAATGTGGCTCAGGTCGAAGCGGCATCATAGTCATGGTTGGTGCATAACACCTTGTTAACTGATTCAAACAGTAGAGATGGAAGCAATTTTCATCAGTCCGGACTTGGCCAAGAGAGTGTTGGAGGTGGCGACAGAATTTTTAATCACCAAACCTCTCAGGAATGCGTAAGAAGCGAAAGCATGCGACATTGTTGTTGGTGATTCGTCTGTTGGATGGGGAAGTTAAATTTCTCGGCCTAAATGGGCCGGCACCGATATTCGACCTATATTTCTTTCATCCCTTTTAGCTGCAACTCCAGCAGAACACTACTCTGAACGCACACGCATTGCAGGAATACTCCCACACTGGATGACGGAATATCACCCCAGTTAACAGTTGTTGAGGAGGATAAACACTCTCCTCAGAAATCTGTAACAGGTGCATGTTTCTTCATGCAAATACTGTATTTGCAGGAAGTGACCTATCGTGTATTGAGCTACAACAATTTTGAAGTCAATATACTTAGGAATAATAATTCCAAATTCAGTTTCAAGTATATTCGGAAGGGTGCAGTCAAACGAAGAAAATATATTTTTATAAATAAAATTCCGTCTGCAAATAACTGTTGTGGTGAATGATTCTCAATTTCCCAACCGCGTTTCGCCCTTACGGTTAGGGTTTTATGAGTAGCGCCTCATTGTGAAAGCGAAACACGTCTAGTGAATAGAGAAATATTCACCACAACAGTCGTTTGTAGACGGAATTTTATTTATAAAACTCTATTGATCAGCAACTGCAAATTATGGTCTATAACCAGATTTACTATTACTATTACAATTACTCCGCGATTCACTAAAAGTGTTTGGCGGAGGGTGCATTGCACCTATCAAGAAGGGTAATGGTTTGGAAGGGATATACGGGATATGGCAGGTGGCGCCCATGGGCTATTGTGAGGAACCATCCCAGCATTCGCCTGGAGTGATCTAGGGAAACCATGGAAAACCCAGATCAGGATGGCCGGAGTGCTTTATCGGAAGCTACTCCTGTCCGATTTTGTGTTTACTCGCCCGGTAAATCCATTCTATTCCATTCCCTAATCGCTCGTGGAAAAAATGAGTAGAGAAATGAATCGGTTCTGGCCCTGATTTCTCTTATCGTATTTTCGCGGTCATTCCGAGATATGAATGTTGGTGGTAGCAATATTTGTTTGCAGTCATTCCGAAATACGTCAGTCGAGAATTTTTCAATTAGCTTCCGTCGAGAGCAACGCCTTCGGTGCTCCAGGTCTTCCCAACCTAACTCCTTCAACATGGCACTTACGCTTTCCCTCCAACTATATATACCTGTCACGAATCGGGCGGCTCTTCTCTGGACCATCTCTAATGCCTCCATTAATCCCTTTTGATGGGGACCCCACACCGAGCAACAACATTCCAAGTGAGGCCTCACTAGTGACTTGTATGCAATCGATTTAACTTCCGGAGTGCATTGTTTTAAATTACGACCTAGAAATCGAAGCATACGATTTGCTTTCCCAATTACATTCTCGATATGCTCATTCCACGACAAATTATTACGAATTGTTACCCCTAGGTATTTAGCGGAATCTACCGTTCTAAGGACAGTGCCATTAATTGTATATTCAAAGCTAACTGGTGTCACCTTTTTACTTACACGCATGACTTGGCACTTTTTAGCGTTTGACTCCAACTGCCAATCTTTACACCACGCAATTATTTTCATAATATCGTCTTGTAACAAAGCGCAGTCGTCCTGGGTTGTCATTTCACGATAAATAATAGCATCATCGGCAAATAATCTTTTTATTCCCCTTATTATGTCGCACAAATCATTAATGTATATGAGAAACAACAGAGGCCCTATCACGCTTCCTTGGGGAACCCCGGACCTCACTTCGGCAAGTGATGAACGCTCACCGTAGAGAACTACACACTGTGTTCTGTCCTTCAAAAAGTCTGCAACCCAACACATATTTTCCTAGATATACCATAACCGCGAAGTTTCATAAGTAACCTAGTGTGAGGCACAGTGTCGAAAGCTTTTTTGAAGTCTAATAAAACTAAATCAACCTGTGATTGCTCATCTATAATAAGGCTCAAGTCGTGAATTAAGAGGGCAAGTTGTGTTTCGCAGCATCGGCCTTTTCTGAATCCATGTTGATTTGGGTTTAAAAGCTCATCTTCATCCAAAAACCGCATGACATTTGAATAGATGATGTGTTCTAAAATCCTGCAAAATATTGAGGTTAACGAGATCGGCCTATAATTTTGAGGATTATTAACATTCCCACTTTTGAACACTAGACTTACGATGGCGGTCTTCCATTCGGCTGGTATTTTTCCCTGATCCAAGGAGGCGGTATATAATTTCATCAAATACGGCGCAATTTCCTTTGCGTACCTAGAGTAGAATCTTGTAGGAATACCGTCTGGTCCTGGAGCCTTATTGGGATTTACATTCATAAGCAGTTTAGTTATTCCCTCGACATCGAGAACGAGATCATTCATAATTTTGTTGGTTCGATTGTTAAATATCGGAATCTCCTCCGAGTTCTCTGACGTGAAAGCTTTTTTAAATACATTATTCAAAATTTCTGCTCTCTTGACGCTAGTTTCTGATAATTCCCCATTTTCATTAATCAACGACGGCATGACCTTACGAGAGCCTCTTATTAATTTGACATATGACCAGAACTTTTTTTGGATTAGTAATCAGATCCTCGGATAAATTTCTGGCTTGGAATTCTTTAAACGCATCACGCATTGCCTTACGCACTTCCGCTCGCAAGTGGACTAATTTAACGCGATCAGATGAGTCCCCCGATTTCTTTACCGTCGCATGTAAACGCCTTTGCTTCCTGAGCAAACGTTTCACTTCTCTATTGAACCACGGGAAGTTCTTACTAACCTTAATAAACTTCTTGGGAACAAATTGATTTAAGCCGGTCCATATTATTTCTTTTAAATTAAACCAAAGTTCCTCAACATTTGTATTAAGCGAGTACGTTTCAAAATTTTTCGCCAAATGATCGACCATAGACCCATCATTTGCCTTATCGAAACAATATACGAGTTTGTCTTTATCATGCTTCAAATTCAGCCTAGATTTTAAAGTTTCCACAATCGCCTTGTGATCACTTATACCGTCTTCTATACAAACTTTATCTACAATATCCGGATTGTTAGTAAGAAAAAGATCCAAAATGGACGAGGAATCTTTGACGCTCCGCGTTGGCTCTTCGACCATCTGTTCAAGAGAATTTTCCGCGAATGATTCCAGGAACGTTTCGGTTATTAACCTATCTCTTCCGCCTGACCTGAACGTAAATGTGTCCCAGTTAACAAAGGGTATATTAAAATCACCTCCCATGATCAATGTATGTCCCTGAAACTTCTGAGAAATACTATTAAGTGACTGTCTAAAATATTCCGCGTTATCTAATCCAGAGACCGGAGGAATAGTTTCATATGCCTAGCTTTTTTTTATTATGGTTTTACGCATCGTCGACGTCGAGGTCATTAGGGGCAGGAAAGGAGGGGGACAAGGAACTGGAAGGAATTCGGCCATGGCCTTTTGAAGGAAGCATCCCTGCTTTCACCTGGAGTGATTTGGTGAAATCATGGAAAATCTAAATCTTAAATCTGGATGCCCGGACGTGGATACGAACCTACATCCTCCCGAATGTGAGACCAGAGTGTTATCTACTCACATACCAGGCTCGGTCTAGATTTTATAAAGAATGAAGAATGAGAACTGTAGGAACTTACATTTATAATTACTGTAAAGAAGAAATTGAATGTAATGTTGAGGCCTTAAGTGTTCGGAGCGTCTTGCGCAAAGTAGTTAGTGACATTCAGTTTTGTATACGTTCTAAACCTCGTTGTCATTGTTTATTTATGTACCGTGAAATTGTTTTAAATTTTCAATGATTTCGTTTCAAATCCTTCAGCATTGTTTGATGAAATTAAATATTAATTGATTTTGAAAAATCAAGAAAAAGTCCATGATTCTATCCGGTCAGAAGAGGTCACGTAGTTAGAATTGGACAACGATATTACTGAGTGAATTGAACACTCCGCAGGCTGTACAAAACTTCCGCCATGCATTTACTACAATAACTCATTATGGTGATGAATATTAAGATATTTTTAATTATAAATCCTCCTTGTAATTAATCATAAAGTGTATAAATCAATAAGATATGTAATAATATTGATAATTGTAGTTTTATCATCAAATAATAACTGTCTGTTTAGTAAAATAATGAATAAGGTACTGAAAAAAGCAGAGATTTGTCACATGACTTTGATTACGAAAGATAATGTTTATGCGTGTAAACGGTAGTATTCAAATGATAGCTTGTTCTTACGAGAACAATCCTCATAGTGTTCTCATTGGTGAAACCCATTCGCCAACTACCTATCAGATTAAACGTGATTCACATAAACAATTGAGCCGAAAAGGCAACGGAATCGCAATGAAATATTTTCTATGCGAAATGTGTCGCCTTTTCGCTTCAGAATGATCAGATCAACTTTCTCTATTAATGCTAGCAGCGTAGTGTTCAGACAGAACAATGGCGCTAACAGACAAGCAACTGGATCAGAGCCCGGCGCTCCATTAACATCTGGTACCATTGTTATTAAATGTGGTCACTACTAATAACATATATAGTATTGTCCCATTACTTTCGTATAGAGCTTCACTGGGTAATTACGATTTAACAAAATTCTTGACAGAAACATGCAATCTATTATTCTAAAATACGTGATCCCTAAAGTGAAATTGAGAAAACTGGTGACAACTTTAAAAACCTAAGAGACCACACTATATTTACTGGTTAGTTGATTTATTAACAGAGACACTTGACAGGAAGTAGTGAACAATATTTATAATCAGTTATCAGACAGTTCACGGATCCTAGTCATTAGAGGAGTGCGGAGAAGGTATCAATGTAAGTGTAATTATGCCTGCTCTGCAAATATTGAGTTCGTTCACCACTCGTAGTGCATTCTTGCACATCCCCTTATGCTAGTAATAATGTTCCATGTACTTCAGACTCATTTTCACGCATTATCACCATATGACGTACTAAAGCCACGTTCTAATAATTAAACTAAAATTCTAACGGCTTTTATGGTTCCATTGTTTATATATTTTTTGTTTTTTGTTTTTAAAGTTTTCGTATTTTTTTTGAAGATGTTTTACAACTGCATGCTCTCTTTAAAGCCAACTGACGTTTTATTACTGTACCTTGTTCTGACTACAGCATGATTGACCTATAAACAGTAAGTCGTTCTGACAGGGGTTTTTTCCAGCAACTATGATGATTTACGCAATGGACGCACTTAAAGCCCCAATAACAGTCAATCGACCTTTCTCGTACTAGCGAAAGGTAAGATGATATTTTCTAGTGATCCATCTAACAAAGGTGCGTGTATCGAAAGTTGGAAAGTAGTGATTGAGGAAGTCGAGGACAGTTTGATGAAAATTTCATCGCACCGAGCCCTGTGAGTAACTGAATCTACATGACCAATGCAAGGAAAACGCCAAGAATCGCATCTATTATTCATGAAGCTACTGTGAAGAACAACCGCCACTCCCTGCTCCACATATCTAATTTTCGCTACCGGAATCGGCCCCCGTTGTGAATAACAGCAGAGTAAAGGAAGCGCCAAGTGGTCTGCACATGAAACATTCATGGTGTTTGCCATTCTTTGATCCTTCCCCTGGTGATGCCCATTCAACAACGCTACTTCTTTTAGTTTCAGTGTGCCGAGAAGGGTTGGGGAAAAGACGATCAGGACGAAGCACCTTAGATCACCGTGTACATATCGAGTTGAGATGCTATCGATCTCATATGTTAATTGCATACTTAATTGGATGTCAGAGATGACTTGAAAACTTTCGATTGTTTCCCTCGCACCTTATACTAATTTGTATGCAGAAAATTGGAAACAAAGTGAAGACTATTTTCCGAAACATTTATGTTGTCAACATTAAATTCCCGGGTAATTGTGATACAACTCATGAAATAAGAAATTGTCCGTAAGAGCTAAATGCAGTATGGTGCAGTGTACGTCAAGCACAAGACCTCCATAGTAACACCATTAATTACTGACGATAATTTTTGTTTCTGAACTATTTTAACATTTAATTTAAATGTGAAATAGTGTAAAGGTCGAAAATTAAAGATTGTGAAAATAAACAGTTTCACAATACGCCAGCAATATTGTGTAAACTGGGATTTTCCACTGAAAAATATACCACAGACATCGATCGAATGCTCATAACAATTGTTTTTTTAATAATCCTGTGGTGAAAATTAATACACTCGCCATACACGGATTCCCTCAAAAAAGACTGAGAACTTGCTAATTATTTCCTTTTGTTATACGCAAATAATCAACTTCCTATTTCTACTGCTTTAACTCAATTTAGTTTACAAGATTCAGTAATGTGTGAAATTAAACAACCAAAAAGATCACTTCAATCCACAAATCTTCCACGAAAATAAATTTACTGCAATATATAAGACAAATTATTGGAGTGTGTAGCTTGCATTGATTTTGAATAGTAATTTTGCTGGATACACCTTACTGCTGTTCACCAGAAATACAGTTGTGCTTGATGAGTAGCCTACATAGAAGGCGTTAGCATGACATCATAGGTAAGAAAGGACGGGTTTTTGTCTGCAAACTCTTAAATTAAAACTTGATTCTTTATTCTGTTTTAAAGTGATATCTGTACAAAAAAATTTACAAATATTAATTTAATAAAAACAAACTCACAGAAAGTTTAAAATTCTGGCATAGAATAACTTCTTTTCTACGTAACTCCATTCTTTCAAAATTCGTCCCATCCCTTTGTTTTTTTTCCACTTGTTATCTTTACATATTTGGCTCAAATCATTAGCTTGAATATTGAATTACTTATGTATCCAGTATCTCGCATCCAGTCACATAATATTTTTCCAATTTTTTATGATTAAACTTTCTCACTTGCAATTAACAACTATTTCATTTGACATGAATATCTAAAGAGAATTCTCCAATCATTTTCTTGACCTTTGGTTTTCTAGACAGATGTACTTACATCAGGAAGATTAAGTCCATTAAACCGCTTCATTAGTACCTAATTACGATATTTTTTGGCCTCATTCTATTCTTGTAATATTATAGCTGTAATTTTGAGGCATAAAAAGAACAAATAAACAATGGTAATTTAACATATAAGTGAAATAATTAGTGAACACCAATTTTATGGGCTGTAATCGCCTTTTTGTGGACTTAAAGTCGATCATCTTGAAAACGTTACTAGCATGTCCTCAAAACTTACCACCGCTATTAGTAGTTTCAAATTTTATCGTTGGAAACGTTCAGCAGACATCTGAAGCACTTTGATAATAAACATTAATGTATATCGTAACTGCATTATGGACTCCTTGATATTTTTATACGTTTACCATGTTTAAGAATCAAGAGATTACACCAACAGGTTTAATATCATGTTGTGACTTTGCTTGATTTAATATCAGCAATTATCTGAATAGTATAATGTGACGCTTTGTGCCACATTCTATGGGGTATTTTATTATATTAATGACCATGTATTAAATTACTTTTTCATAAAATCTTGGGAGATCATTATCTATTTCTTTAGATAGTTTTTACAAAGTACGCAAGGTCCTAAGATAGGCTATGATGCCAATGTAAACATTCAGCTTATTTTAATGAGAATATGCAGTGGATAAAAAGCATTTCACATCATAAATATAGAGTATAGTGTTGCATTTGTTAGAGCGTTTCGTCGTCAAGACAGTGACCTGTCGATGCCGTTACTCTGGCAGGACAATCTGTCGCCACTAGCCTCTCAACAAAAGGAGTGGAGTGAGGGTTTTACCTGGGACTCGGCTTCTATGAATGGATTCCTAACGACAGCAGGTCATTGAGCCTGGCGGAAAAACACGAGTCCTTCGGCACATAACATCCCTCCAGAGATGTCAGAACGGAACCGAGTATCGGAGCTCACATGCAGTATATACGTGTATGATTAAAATATCAGCGATATATGATGGACATCGGAAATCTTCACCAAGAGCCTATCAAAATGAACACGTGGCTAAAATTCTTGGAGTTTTCTATCAAACATATACCTTCGAGACTAGGAAGGCGGTGCTGAGTTTTACGTGGGAGATGGAAGAAGCAACGCGAACTCATTCTGGTGCCGAACTTTGATCCTGCAGTTTCATTCTAGTTTAAGACTTCTGGTGGGGACTCTGATCATGACTTCTGATTTTGGTCGGAAGTTTCTGTTCACTCCAACTTGCATTCTGAGTCGAATGCTGGGGCGACATCCGCACAGCGACGGAGTCCACAATGCTGATACGAGAATTACCTGATCGAGCGTGACTGCAGCTGCCTTGTGATGCATGGGGTCTCACATTCCGTGGGTCCACCTTCAATCATCGCTGGCTACTGACGCAGCTGCTATGGTGAAGTGTTACATCACCAAGCCCAGTGTATGTGCATTCCATGAAACTAGATAGCGACCCGTAAGCGTCCCTGGAATGATAAGTTTCTGCTGTAACTTTCAAAGTAAAATCCTACCTAGCCAACGGCAGAATTTGTCAAAAACGGTACGAGTTGTTACGCTTTTCAAGACTCTTTTGCTACATTCTCGTACAATTTTGAATGGTATATTTGTCCCATTCATGGCACCCAAGGTTATTTTCATTGTTTAAAGTCACAGTATCATTGATAATGATGTGTGATGTCATAATTTATTATGTTCATTAACTTTGCATATCATTCCTCCAGATGTATTAATTATTTGAGCTTAACATCAAATAAAATCTTGTTTGTTTGTGTGCTTTCTCAATGGCTAATTGTACCTCTAGGCGTTGCGTTGATATTATGTGTAATCATGTTTTAAGTTTAAAGCTAAATTCGCCTAGACATTTATGATGCAATCCTCCATCCCTTTCTACCCTGTACTAAACTCTTCATCTCTACATACCCCTTACAGCCCATGTCCTCAATTATCTGCTTCATATATTCTAATCTCTGTCTTCCTCTACAGTTCTTACCTTCGAATGTTCCCTCCACTAATAAATTAACCAATCTAGCATGTCTCAAAATATGACCTACCAGCCTGTCTCTTCTTTCTGTAAGCTTCTTCCACAAACTTCTTTTCTCACCCATCATTTCCAAAACTCGTTCATTTCTTACTTTGTCTGTCCATCTAATTTTCAGCATTCTTATGTAGTACCACATTTCAAATGCTTCAATTTTCCTTCTTTCCGGTATTCCTGAAGTCCATGTTTAGCTACAGTAAAGTTCTGTGCTCCACACATAGAGTTTTAAAAAGTTCTTTCTAATTCCTAGATCAATATTTGAAACCAAAAGGTTTCTCTTTTTCATGAAAGCTCTTTTTGCTGGTGCTATTCTGTTTTTAATATCATTACTGCTTCGGCCATCGGTTGTAATTATGCTTCCCAAGTAACAGAACACACTTACTTCTCCTATTGCATCAGATCCTATTTTTATATTTAATCTACTAGTAATGGTTTCATTTCTGCTACATTTCATCACTTTTGTCTTGCTTTGATTTAAATCCAGTCCAAAACCTTCCTTCAGTATTTTGTTCATGCCATTCAGTAACTTCTCAATATCCTCAGCCCTCTCTGCTAACAAGATAATGTCATCAGCAAATCGTAGCATACTGATTTTTTCTCCCTGAACACTTATGCACATGGAAATTTTTCTTTGACTTTCTTGATTGCATCTTCTACATACAAGTTGAATATTAACGGGGATAGACTATAGCCTAGTCTCACACCCTTTTTAACTGATGCATGTCTCTCGTGATTCTCTACTTTTATCATAGCCACTTGATTCTTATATAGTTTCATAGAGTATTCTTCTGTCTCGATACTTTAGACCTGATTTTCTTTAAAATTTTGAACATCTTGTCCCACCTAACATTATCAAAACCTTTTTCTAAATCAACACATGCCATGAAAGTATCTTTGTTTTTCTTGATCCACCCATCAAGTATTAATCTCAAAATCAGAATTGCTTCCCTTGTACCGCGATTTTTCCTAAACCCAAACTGATCTTCACCTACTATCTCTTGTACTACCCTTTCCATCTTTCTGTATATTATTCTGGTTAGTAATTTTGAAGCATGTGATGTTAGACTAATGGTGCGATAATTCTCACATTTGTCGGCTTGTGCTTTCTTTGGAAGTGTGAAGATGATATTTTTATTAAAATCATTTGGAATTTCTCCTGTTTCATAACTTTTTGATATCAGCTTGAATAATCTTTCGATTCCTTCTTCTCCTTAGGGATCTAATAAGTTCTGCAGGGATCTCATCAATTCCAACTGCCTTATTTGCTTTCAAGTCATTCAGAGCTTTATTAAATTCTGTGTCTCAAAACAGGATCTCCTAAGTCATCAATGTCGACATCACCTTCCTTTTCCATTACACTATTGTTCAAGTCGTCCCCAACATACAGTTTCTCAATGTATTACTTCCATCGGTTAGCTCTATTCGTATGAGCTTAAAAGAGGTTTCCCATCGGCAGCTTTAATGTTCATACGCCTCTTTTCTTCATTTCTCCAAAATTCTGTTTGATCTTCCTATATGCAACATCTACTTTACCTACGACCATTTCTTTTCTACTTCTTCACACTTTTCTTCTAGCCTATTTTTCTGTTGTATTTCTGCATTTCCTATTTAATTTGATTTCTAAATTGCCTGTACTGCTCTCTTCCTGCTTCATCCTGAGCATTTTTGTACCTTCTCCTCTGATCCATCAGCTCCAAAAATTCTTCTGTGATCCAAGGTTTTCGGGCAGCTTGTTCCCTAAAGCCTAATGTTTCTTTACCAGCTTTCATTATTTCGGTCTTTAATGCATTCCATTCGTCCTCGGTTGAGCTCCTTTCAGAGTTACTTCTTAGACCTAAGTCTACCATTTCTGCAAATTTTTCTCTCGTGCTAGATTGTTTCAGTTTATTCACTTCCAGTCTGTTCTGCTTATACTGCTTCCTTATTCGCTTGAATTTCAGCCTGCACTTCATTACTATCAAATTATGGTCAGAGTCTATGTCTGCTCCTGGGTACGCTTTACAGTCTAGAACTTGATTCCTGAATCTCTGTTTGACCATGATATAATCTAGCTGATATCTGCCTGTATCCCCAGGACGTTTCCAGGTGTATATTCTTCTTGCATGGTTCTTAAACAGTGTGTTTGCCACTACTAGCTTATATCTTTCACAAAATTCTAGCAACCTGCTTCCTCGCTCATTTCTTTCTCCTAGACCAAAACTTCCTACAGTATTCTCCTCTTTTCCTTCTCCCACTATTGCATTCCAATCACCCATGATTATTAGATTTTCCTCCCCCTTCACATATTGGATTAATTCTTCAATTTCAGCGTATATTTTTTCTATTTCTTCGTCATCTTCCTGTGACGTTGGCATATACACTTGTACTAATGTGGTTGGGACGGGCTTAGTTTCTAACCTCATCAAAATAATCCTGTCACTAAACTGTTCATAATAACTCACCCTGTTTCCCTACTTTCTTGTTCATTACAAATCCTACACCAGTGACTCCATTGACAGCTTGTGTGCTAATTATCCTGTGTTCCCCAGACCAGAAATCCTGTGCGTCCTTCCATTTAATCTCACTAATCCCAACAACATCTAACTTAAGTTGTTCCATCTCCCTTTTTAAGTTTTCTAACCTACCTGCCCTATTCAGGACTTCTAACATTCCACGCTCCGACTCGTAGAATGTTTCTATCCATTCTGATGACTCCTCCCTGAGCAAGTCCCCACCCGGAGATCCGATTGGGGGACTATTTTACCCAGGAAGAAGCCATCATAATATATGTAATTTGAGAGGATTACATGTCCTCGGGATACCCTTTTGGGTCTTTAATGCAGTGGTTTCCCGTTGCCTTCTGCATCCCCATGCCGTTGATCATTTCTGATTCATCCTGCCTTTAGGGGCCGTTTCCAACCCCAAGGGCAAGAGGGTGCCCTGAACCGCTTCCCCGCTCTTCCGCCCTCCTTTCGGAGGCCAGTTGGCAAGCAGTGGGTGACTCCTTATACCGGGAATCTTTCAGTCGCCAGAGCCTCGTCCGTGCAAACAGGGTGCACCACGTGAAGGAGAGGTTGACATTTGGTTGGAAAAGGCTAGTATAGTCTCTCCCAGACCCTTACACCCCATATTTGCTATAGACTATTTAAAATAATAAATAAATGGCAGTCATTTCTAATGATGAACAATACACTCTTAACAGTAGCAATGTAAAGAAAATAACTGGTTTACTGTTAGAAGTTAGGTTGTTTACAGATGACAAAATGCTATACAAAAGTATCAAAATAGCGGAGTACCGTGAACAGCTGCAGGATGATCTGGACAGGAAATCTAGCTGGGTTGGTAAACATGGGATGAAGATAAATGAAAGGTTAGACAGCTTATTAGATACACTGATAAAAGACTAAAGGTTGATAGTGACTACAATATGGGGGAAAGAATAACTTGTTGAAGATTTGAAATGTAAATACCTTGGCATAAAATTTGATAACAAACTCAACTGGGCATGACACATTGGATAGGTAGCAGGAAAAGGTTTCAAAATCCTGCATTTGTTGAGAAGTATGGGAATTGAGTTACATAACTTTTGTCAGTCCATTGGTTGAATATGGTGGTGTAGTTTGGGACCCACATTTTGATTATCAAATACGGAAGTTGGAGGGTGTGCAAAGAAGAGCAGCTAGATTTGTTTGAACAAATTGTCACAGTATCAAGTCACTAACTGATATGATAAAGGAGCTGGATTGGGACTCATTGGAGGACTGGAGGAGGATGAAGAGAATGATGGGAATGTACAGGGCATATGTTGGTGATGGGGCTTGGAGGGATATTGGTCAAAGAATTAGGAATAGTGCATGGATGGGGATAGGTGACGATGAACACAATCTGGTGCTTGATATCGTGCACAAGGGAGTGGGAAAATTTTCTTTGTTGGTAAGTGTGTCAGTGATTTGAACAAATTACCAAGTGAAGTGATGAATAATTTACCAAAAACTTAAGGAATTTAAAATAAAATTTTGCAAACCTGGAAAAGTAAATGGAGAGAGGATTTTAAACATCCATTTATAAAAAGAAAATTAAAAAATAAATAGGTGTAATTAGATGAACTATGGGAATTGCCACCGATCATTAGCTCCATTGCAGTGAAAATTAATAATAATAGTACTAGACTCACTGTAAGACGTGGGTAAATACATCATGCCTCCACCAATTTAATCAAACCTGTCACCGGGAAGAGCTTTCTCATTACTAGGACACACCAGCTGTAAAACCTCCCATGTAACATACTAGCTAACCTGCAAACACTGCCTAGCTTCATATATAGATTTTACCCCCAATCCACTAGCCGTAAGAATGAATGGTTACTGACAAATGGTATTAATCTGGATTCAAAACATCCAGTAGTTGTCCATGACCTTAATAATTTTAATTCTTGTTTTACAGACCATACTATTAGAGTCCCTCACAGTAGCAGCTCCTCTGAACTCAGAAGGTGGGAGATTGCCTTCTAATGCAAATTGGGCACGAGGCAGCCTCCTGGTCTTAATCTAAGATAATATCCAGTCATTACTTTCCCTTTCCCCTGTCCTCTTCTTGCTTCCATCCCCACACTACTAAAATTGAATCATCAGAGGTGATTTTTAACTTCTTAGATTCTTTGAAAATTTATTTTTTATTATTTTTATTTTTACTTAATCAGATTTATGTTGTTAGGATTTTATTGTATCAGTTCCTAATCACTAGACATCTCCCTGTCTCATGTTTGCTGTAACCCACACCGCATTCCTGGCTAACAGTCATTACGTGGGGCACTCTCCTACAACACCCACCTTCCATAATTTATTTTTTTATTTATTTTTATTTATCAATCTTGTTCCATGGATCCCTGCTGAGGAAGTACCTCTGGGATGTGAAACATGTCATTGTTGATACATATACACATAATATGAGTCATATCATAGTAAATATATATATATATACATATTTTACAAATACAAGAAATAATAATAAACATACATTTTTGCAACTGAGTTTTGCTAACGTCATAATGAGTACAATTAATTATTTTCTTCAAATTCTTGAATGGAGTAGAAGGAGTTGCCAATAAGATAATCTCTAAGTTTTTGTTTGAATACATCTTTATTATCTGAAAGCTGTTTTATACGATTAGGTAGTTTATTAAACAGATGTATCCCAGAATAATTAACTCCTCTTTGTACTAATGACAGAGATGTTTGTGTTTTATGCAAGTTATTTCTGTTTCTTGTATTGAAACTGTGTACCTGTGAATTAGGTGTAAACAGGTTAAAATTTTCTATGACAAAGCTCATGAGAGAATATATATACTGAGAATACATTGTATGAATATTGAGTTTCTTAAAGAGTTGTCTGCAAGAAGTTTCTTGGTTTTTACCCCTACACAGAAACCTAATAGCTCTTTCTGTGCTATGAAAACTTTTTTACTTGTGAAGAGTTTCCCCAAAAATTATGCCAATATGACATTACTGAATGAAAATATGAGGAGTAAACCTGTTTCATTAATTCTAGATCTGCTGTTAGAGAAAGTGTTCGTATTGCAGAAGGTGGCACTACTTTAACTTTGCCAGTAGTGTAGTGATATGATCATGCCAACAGAGTTTCTGATCTATTTTAATACCAAGGAATTTTATACTCTCTGTTTCTAAGATTGTGTTGTTTTTATAGTTTATACATATATCTGGCTGTGCATAGTTTTTTGTTTTTAAACCTAATATAATGTGTTTTTTTCAAAATTTAATTTTAATGAATTTGCCTCAAACCAATTTGCTACTACTCTAAGTACTTTCATTTACATTAAATTCTATAGTACTGTTTGGTGTTTTTACGCACAGTCAGGTTAGTGTAATCTGCAAATAAAACACTCTTAACTTTGTCGAGATAAATTTCCAGGAAGGTCATTGATGTATAACAGAAAGAGGAGGGGGACCTAAGACAGAGCCTTGTGGAATTCCTAGGTTTTATTTTCTCCCAGTCTGATTGAAGCATCTTTACTTATTTTAGAATCAAAAATTGAACTTTTTGCATTCAGGCTTTCAATGTATGAATTTAAAACCATTACCTGCGGGTTCCATAAATACCATAGTATTCCATTTTTTTCAAAAGTAATTCATGATTTACACAGTCAAAGGCTTTTGCAAGATCACAAAATATTCCTACAGGATTCATTTTATTATTCAGTTCCTCAAATGTGTTATTTAAAAAATGAATAATATAGCCATTTCTATGGATGATCCTTTTTTGAACCCAAATTGTGATTAGTTAGGATATTATAGTGTGTAACATGTTTTATTACTCTACTATACATGACTTTTCAAAAACCTTTGAGAATGTTGAAAGTAATGAAATGGACGATAGTTGTCTACACATGTTACGTCTCCTTTTTTAAATAATGGTTTTACAACAGCATATTTTAGTCTATCGGGAAAAACACCTTGTATTAAGGATTCATTACAAATGTGAGCAAGTACATGACTGATACAGTCTGAACATCTTTTCAGTAATTTACTTGAAATATTGTCATAGCTGGAAGAATTTTTAGGTTTTAATTGTTTAATGAGTTTATTTATTTCAGAGACTGTTACTGGTGGCAATTTCATCTCCACAAAGCTATTTGGGAAAGCAGTCTCAAGAAGCCTTAGAGCACTATGTGGGGATTGCTTTTCTATGCCTAATTTATCTACTACTGACGTAAAATGTTTGTTAAATATTTCACAAACCTCCCCTACTTCGCTATATACATGTCCATTTTGTTCTATTTTTATGTCTTTAGAGTGATTTACAGTTTTTCCTGTTTCAGTCTTTATTATATTCCATATTGTTCTCATTTTATTGTCTGAATTTTCTATTTTCGCCGATATGTACTTGTTCTTGGCCTTCCTTATTACATTTCTTAGTATTTTAGAATAAAGTTTATAGTGAACTTTCAGCGCATAGTTATCTGATTCTCTCATTTTTAAATAAAGGTCCCTCTTTGTTTTACTAGAGATTCTAATACCCTTTGTTATCCATCCCATGCCCAGTTCATTGTTTGGAGTGTTGAGAATTTTCCTTTTTTTGAAACTACCTTCAAAAAGTGTTAGAAATATATTCAGAAAGGAATCAAATTTCGCATTAACACCCTGCGCATTATATACTTCTAACCAGTTTTCATTGTTTAAGGTATCTATGAAGTGTTTTATATTATTTTCACTAATATTTCTTCTATAAACCCAGCTTTTCTTTATCTGTTTAACAGTGTTCCTGGACTCGATACATAATAGCTGGGCATCATGATCTGAGATACCATTTATTACTGGATGTATGCTGTAATTACTGCACTGAGAAATATCCATAAAAAAATTATCAATTGCAGTCCTGCTATTATTTTGTATTCTCGTAGGAAAATTTACAAGTGCTGTTAAGTTAAAAGACAACATCAAGGCTTCCATATCTAATCTATCATTGCTGTGATTTAGAAAGTCAACATTGAAATCTCCACATAATACTATTTGTTTGCTATTTGTAAAACTTAGTAGCAAAGACTCTAAATGAGATAAAAACAGTCTGAAATTACCTGAGGGGGCCCTGTAAATTGCTATCACTATCAGCTCTTCCTTATCATATTCTAGTTTAGTAACACAACATTCAAAGTGTTGTTCTATACAATACTTACTTACAACTACACTACTGCATTCAATATTATTTTTAACAAAAATGGCAACTCCCCCTTTCTCCATTTTACATCTGCAGAAATGAGAGCTTAATTTATAATTTGGGATGGACAGCTGAGATATTCCTGTATCAGACAAATGATGCTCAGATATACACAAAACGTCTACATTAAAATTTCTGGAATTTTGAATCTCTTCTAGGCTTAAGGTAATGTCATCAGTTTTACTAAATATTCCTCTTATATTTTGGTGGAAAATACTGGTCTGAACACTTTGACGCAATGACTTTGAATTGTTTATTTTATTATTACATACTGGTATTTCAACAAATTATGATCATCAGAGACATTAATTTCCTTAAGACATCTTAATAAATCTATTTTATTTACCCTAAAAAAGGCCGCGACTTAACACCATTTATCACAGGAATACCTCTTTCCCTCACCTGGCATCCTCTGACCTCATCAGCAATAAGAAGCGAAAGCTTCCTCTTACCTCTGACATTCAGATGGAGTCCATGGCGAGTATAACTGTCCCTACCAATGCAGGCCACATCAATCAAACCAATGTGTGAATTAGCCGGCTGCCAGAGAACCCTTTCCAAGGATGCATTTGTACGCCTGATGTTATGCCACATCCAGGGTTTATCGTAACGCTCAAGCAAACCAACAAATCTCACACTCGTCTGACGTGTGTTCTTGGAAATGTGGGCAATGTCTCCCTCAATTGAATAATTGAGGTCTTTATCAAGGCTATTTCCTGGTCCCCCAACAATTACAACACAATCCTCATCTGAAAAATCTTTAACTAGGTCTTTCACATTTGCTACCACACTTCCAAGATCTGCATTTGGTTTGAAAATACTGCAGACTTCATAATCTGGCCCCAAGTCAGACTGAACCATCTCACTGATTCCCCTCCCATGACTGCTCCCAAGTAACAGTACCTTTCTGCGTTTACTTTTAGATACACCCTGAAAACTTTTCCCTTTTACTTTGCAAGAACCCAGATCGTTCAGTCCAACCTGACGGTCTTCAGAGTCACCATCTAGATCCTCCAATGGCCGAAACACATTGGATGTCTCCAGCTGGAAACCATCAGACAGACAGCGTCTCCTACCTCTCCTGCCAGAGCTGACTTCCTTCCATTCACTGTTCCGCCTATGCCTAAGAACAGAGTTTTCTGCCTTCAGGGCCTTTAAATCCCTCTCTGCAGATGCCAAATCTGACTGGAGTTTCAGAATCCGCTGCTCCTGATCACTAATTCTGCAGGAGTGACAGTTCCAGGAAATACTGACACAAGAGTCACTGTTAGATACATCGCTGCACCCCCAGTGAAACCAGCGCCCGCAGTCCCGGCATGTCACTCCTTCTTTTACTATCCTTCGGCAGTTTCCACACTTTGTATCCATTGTGATACTTTCAAAACAACTTAAGAATTTACAAGCAAAGGAACTTTAAAAACTTTTACTTTTTAATAAACTACTTGTGTGTCAAATGCCAAAGAAATGCAAAAGTAGCCTTCTACAAAAAATGTTAAAAACCTATGTATATCACTCGAAACTTTTCCTAAAAGTGAATTACAACACCTGACAACTACAAGATTTACAATAAAACTGCACAAATGCAAACAAAAGAACTTTTTAAACGATTACTATGAAATTTGATACCCTAGAACTCTGAATCACAACTAACCTCAAATGTAAACAAGTAAAAAAAAAAATGCGTTTACACTGTACTGATTATGTATTAAATAAAACGGTTCACTATCACTTGAGAACTTGGCAATCTACTTTGAAACAAAACTAATGCTATTAAATCTTACTTACAATGAACTGCTGCTACGCTATAACAATAATATTAATACTAAACGTTTATACCGGATGTAAACAAAGCACGAAACACTGAATTTACAATTGACGGATTTATACTGAATAAAACGTTCCACTAACACTCACACTACTAGAAAATGATATTATTCAACGAATTAACTACCTTACGAGACAAAATTTAACTTTTTAACTACAAAAACACAAATTATTAGCACTCGACACGCACTAAAGCGCGCGGCAGACGAATTCCAAAGATGCTATTCTCTTGTTGATAAAGGGCTTAGACCCAAAAATTACTATGTAATTTGTGTTTGTGTCTTTTTTATGTGTTGCCACCAGAGAACCATCACCTAAGGTATGTGGTGGTTCATTTCCCAATGTTAATTTCTAATCAGATCTTAGGTACTTTAATAAGACAGTAAAAATTCATTTTGTCTGTCTAATGATAGATAAGAAACTTTTGATAATTTATTGTGTTTCAAGTTGAATAGACACTATTACAGCACTAAACATATTTTGAAATTAGTTGGACCAGTTTTAAGAAACAGCTTTTATTTGTTGTGCCAGGTCGTTTCTACAAAAGCTAGGATTTGTTTAGCCAGAAACAAAGTTATATCCAATAATCTAGATAAAAGACACTTCCACTTCGGGCTTTCAGCATCCGTTAATTGCATGAATGCATCATCTAGTGTTTTGTTGAGTAGTAGCCTTATTTTCTAAATTTTTCCACTTTAAAAGAATTTCCAGATGTTTATTTGTAGTTTCATTGTCCGCTCATTTAGGATTTAGATCCACAACTTCTGAAATAAAACCACAATTGCAGATCTAGTAATATTACTATTGACAGCAGACACAATATACATTGTTAGTGATAGTAGACTAAGCTATCAAGGACCGCAGAATTTTTCACCACGATGTTGGAAACTATCTTTCATTTAACCCTTGCTTAGATACAATGCCAGATGATCCTCTCTGTTTTGGATACAATTACCTTAATTTTTATTATCTTTATGAAAAATCATGAACAAATGGACTCAAATGTGAGACATCTCTTAAGTTGTGCAGATTAAGTGTATTAAATTGTCATCTTTGGTAGAGAAAGCATTATCACTGTCACTTACAGCTTTTTCCAATTCATCTTCTTCATGAATTATAGTCATTTCTGTATGTTAAGCATGTTGTTTGTTCCTGAAGAACTGATTTCATCTGACTCAGCTTCTTTAAATGTGCAAAATATTTGAAGATGGATCCAGATATGCTCTGGACTGTACCATGTTTAGCTTTCTTGCTGATTCCTCCGAGATGTATATACAGGGCGTTCGCCGGGAAACGCAACCCACTGTTAGCGCTACAAGGAAGAAACTGCTCCCGGCGAGCGAGCGCTCAGTTTCCGGCATTGTTCGACCGTCGGCCGCGGACTATTTCATAATAATTACGCTTCATAAACTTCATATACTTGTGTGCTAAGCATTTAAATGTGACGTAATTCATTAGCTTACCTTATAAAAGATGCTGGAAGTGTTGACCCTCTTGTGTAATGCACATTTCACATCTTCTGAACATATTTCGAGACACACGCTGCCCTAACTGACTTAATGATTTTTTGGGTGACTGTTCTAGTCGAAAAGCGATATCGTCAATTTTCTCCTCTGTGAGAATACGGTTGACCGACAGTCTCTTTTTGTTAAAAAATGAACCCGTTTCTCTTACTTTTTTAACCAGACGCAGAATTGTTGATTTAGCTGGCAGTAAGGCGCCAGGAAATACGCGACGAAATTTACTGCGACACTTTTTAAACGACTTCTTCTTCACATATGTATCATAGAGAAATATTCTTTGTTGCAAACTGTAACGTACCATAATTTTACTCACACTCAAACACGGTACAGATTAATAAGAGTATGAAGCCCCAAACCAGCCAAACCGCAAAGAAACGTTTATTCACAACACTGATTAATAAGAGACTGAAGTCACAAACTATCTACAATGCAAAGAAACCGTTCTTAACAATGTAAGGGTCACTGCACTGCACTGTTGGTGCAGCGGAGGTGTTAAACAGTGCGGTGATTCACGGTGCCGTGTGGCGGAAACTGCTGGTTCGACTGACCGAGCAAGTTGCCGACGGCAACAGATTGGGAGGGTAGCGTTTTCCGGCGAACGCCCTGTACTTCTTGAGGCAAATTTAAATTTTTGGTACAAATAGCCAAAAAAGTGATCAGTTGTTGATATTACAAATGGAACAATATATTTATACATAGTTTTTAGTAATTAATATGCAAAATTTATGTTTATTTAGGAATACCACAATTTGAATGAAATATATTACTTCCCCTTTAATTTTTGTAAAGGTTAAAACTTTTATGTGTAATGCAAAGTTCAATTTTTTTTTTATAGCTTTTAGTGCTTAAACAGTAATGAAATGGTTTAACCATATTTATTACCATACTATGGACCACTCTGACAAATAATTTTCACGCATATAAGTGCTACACTGTCAGGGGTATCATGCATTTATCCATACTCCTATCATGGTTAAAAAAAAAAAAAATGCCCCATCTATTTATTTGCATTTCCATGGTGTGCAGCATTCATGAAAACAAATCTATGAAATTTAGTAATCATTGATAATTATTATGAATACAATCCCTCAAACACGTCTTCCATACCTGGCTAACCCTCTAGCTTTGCTCATTGGCTAACACTTCTTCATTTAACCGATACTCAACCTCTGTAACTACGTATGGTTTGTTTCTCTTCCCTAAGATACTTTGTTAATTATTCTTCCATGATATCTAATATTAGAATGTTCTTCTCCTTAACCTTTAACTTCTTCATATCATCTACCTACTTTAATATTCAAGCAACTTAATCAAATTCTTTGTATCAGTAATCAGTGTTCGTTTGTTTTCCCCAGCCAGATCTTTAAACTTTAAAAGAAACTATTTAAATCCCTCTATAATTAGAAATGGACTCCAATACACATTTAGAAGAATCCTCTTCTTTTACCATTTGTATTTAAGCCATGTTTAATGTAACTTCACATGGTATTAGAAGTGTAATAAGTGATATTTATTTTAATGTAGCGCTAAGAATCAAGAAATGTGAAGATTTTGCTATTTTGTTTCTCACCTTGCTTTTCTCCAACATATATTTGTTAACTTAGAAGGGTAATTGTTTTGTGGCATCAGTATTTGCAATTTTTTTAATACCAGTTTATATTCATTTATGTCTCAATTGCCAGTTCATAAACTCCAATAAATCTCTTTTTGTTGTCGACACAATTCCTGAATATTTCATTAATCACTACTCTAACTGTTGTATAATTTGGTAGTTAATACCTAATGTATGATGGTTTGAAAATATTCAAGCTTGAAAATAAATCAAAATTATGATTTGAATTTTTTTTTAAATAATTTCCCTTACGATCAGTGTCCATCCCAGTTATGTTCCACTAACATTATCCCATCCCTGAAATGGTGAGGTCTTCTAACTGCCCCATAATATGACTGCAAATCTGGCATTTGGGGAGAATGATAGAGATACAAGAGAGAATAAGATTTGAGGAAAATGATAAATGTCCCAACAAAACACATTTAAACTAACTTAATTTTCCATCAATAAAACTCATTGAAGGGCAAATGAATCCTTGACAAATACTCTTTTCTTCTTCTGCTAAACTTATTTTTTTGTTTTCAACCTTTTTTCATCTAATCAATTTAATTTAGAGTGTATTACGTAACTCTCCAGTTTTTGTTTTAAGAAAATTAAGATAATCAATACATAAAATCATTAAAGCACTCCTAAATTCTCATATCATAACCCACCCTGCTGATGAAACCAACCTGTTCATCACTTGATTACTGGTACTTAATTTAATCTATGAGGATAAACTGATTTCAAGGCACTTTGGTATACCTTAATATAGATTAAAAAAAAAAAATATCCAATACAGAACAGATTTAAATCTTCTGAGAAAACTATAAGTTATAATAATTGTAAAAATTATATTTCACTTTTTTCTTAATACATTTGTTTGAACATGCTTTCCTTCACACACAAACAAGTTTTATTAGCGACAATGCATGGGTATAATTGCACCATTAAGGTACAATTAAATTATCAGTCAGATGTTTGTTTCATAGAATCACATAACAAATTGTGAGAAATATACATATAAGTAAATCTTGCTTATACATGAATACATTAAAACTTTACACGGAAATAATACAAAATCAAATAAGCTTTGTCAGAGAGTTTTAAAAACAAAAATAAAATATGACCTCATCTTTAATTTCTTAAACAGTAGAATATGTATTGCATTTACTACAAAAATTCACTGTGTTCATATTAGTTATCTATACAAAATTTTATAAAACTTTATAGCAAAATTCATTTGTAACTTCCAATGATATTATTTTTTTCTGTTGACTTTATTTGCCCAACAGATAAACAAAGAATTATACCCATTTTCTCACTAAGACATTTTAATGCAACCATGCACCTGCAATGACTTAAAACTTCATATATATTTAATAACATACTGTATTTTAAGAACCACATGCACAGTACATACGTTCATACCAAGTAAAATAAATTTTTGAGAACAAAAATATTCTTGATCTGTACATGATCCAACAATACAAATGTTCTTATTAACATAAATCATCCCATGAGCATTAAAAAATTTATTTATTCTTTAGACAGTTGTTATTGGAATGAAATATATGTAAATATAGACAAAAAATTGCCAAGCTCAGTATTATTATGCTCAACAGTATCACAAGTACATTACAGTGAAACATTTTGTGCTAAAAAAACATATTCGCCAAGTATAAGTTAACTTATAGGGCTGTATTAGCTGCTAAAGCATATTCAAAATAGTACACAGCTCCTCAAATTCAGAGATAAAATACCCGGCAAAAATAAATTATAATACTCTTGTAATCTGATGTGTTGAGATTATGAATCAATGCGACGATTATTTATTGGAAACATTTTACATCATACTTTATAAGGCAATAGACTCAATGAGACAAATACATAAAAAGTTATTCATTTCTTAAAGGGACCATATGTGATTACAGTTTCTCCTCAAATTCTTATTGAAAATGCAGTGACTGTTCTATTGTTATATAGTCTTTATATTACATCTGATATATCTTAAATATTAGTGTCCATCACTGGTC
This sequence comes from Vandiemenella viatica, assembly GCA_031002005.1. NCBI lineage: Eukaryota > Metazoa > Arthropoda > Insecta > Orthoptera > Morabidae > Vandiemenella > Vandiemenella viatica. The sequence continues at coordinate 51,257,247 of JARYHS010012519.1, read as the reverse complement.
ACTGCTGCTCCTGGATTCATATAATATTCTGATAGCTTTTAAAAAATTGCATTTTCTATAATTTTATCTCTGGTTCCAACACTTGTAAAATAGGAAGTTACCACATAACTATATACCTAATCCAGATTAGGGGAAAAATGCATGCATCTTGCTTTTGGAATTAATTTGGTTTTGTTATTCTTTCTCCTAATTTGAAAGCAAAGCAGAAAGAAAACATCAGAAGTATAATATGAGTAGGAAGACTTACAAAAGAATACTAGTAGTAAGACACTACATCCCTTTTAATTTTGATATTTTATTAATTTGATAATATGATTTTGGTGTATTGTGTATGAGTAATAAATGAATGAAACTGCAAACAAAGATAAAGTCTGGTGACACAGCCTCTGTTTTAACGTAGCACTCAATGATTGAATTATTTTATAGGGTCATTTGATAACTCCATTTAACAGATAGCATATCATAACAGATTAATCATTTTGACTAAAGTTTGAAGAATGATGTCCTTTGCTGTAAGTTCAGAAAGTTTTTCAAAATTGTATGCTTTCAAGGAAAGAAAATCCCTTATTTATTGAATACAACTGAATGAAAAGTCACATATAAATGTAATGGAAGAAGCATGGAAGAGATTTAGTTTTTTTTTGGAAAATGTATAGCAACTATTCCTATATTATCAAGCTAAATAGAAACAACTGAACCAGGATAGAAAGGAAAACAGTGTTAGATTATTAACATAGGTGACAATAGATCACACCTTATTAGATACACCCCTTTCATAGTATTGTCACACACAAATTATTGTCTTTTAATTTTTAGATTAAACTGAGTGTACCCCAAGGCTTCTAAGATTACCACTAGCAACTGGAAGATTGAGTCATCCAACATAAGTAGATCAGCACAATAAAACATTTCAGTTTGCTTTGAACAAATATAGATTTAAACAAATGTTGAAAACTGCAAACTATGTGGAATGGGCAAAATAATAGTATATGTGTTTTATGTTTTAATATTTACACTATCTATACTAGTTTTACAGTGAAAAGGGTATTCTCTTAAAAAGTCTCATAATTGATAACTTCCACATTCTGAATGTATTATATTATATTTGTGTAGTCAATTATTATTTTTAAAATTCTGCTGAAACTTTGAGCCCAATACAAAATGAATGAATGGAATACCAGTGATCTGTTTTAAGTGATGCTTTCAGAATTTCCGAAAATAAAATTTTCTTAAAATTCACAAAATTACATCAATGTCAAATTTAGAAATATTTTTGTCGCTAAAATTTACTAGACTGTATACATATGTTCACAAATATATATTTAACAGCTCTTAACATACAGAATTTAAAGTTTATTTATATCAAAAAGGCCATAAAAAGTATTACTTGTTTGTCCTACTAGACAATATGTAACATCATGTGTATCTACCTACACATACCCCAACCTATAAATCTGTGTAGTTATTTTTAAGACAAATAATTCGTTTACAACTTTCTAACCCATTTTAGGAAACAAGGACATAGAAATAAACCCATTAGTAACCAAACTGGAAGCAACAAGGAAAGTAGACATGAGAAACAAAAACAAAAGAAAATGAACCCAATATTTTGAATACCCTTTATTGCACAAGAGAATGAGTGAGAATTCTGCCAAACCAATGGACTCATTCATGTGTCCCACTCTGCAATAGATGCTGATGTTACCTTTGCCATGCTTAGTTCCTCTATCACAAGTTTAAAGGCCAACCCACAGTAATGAGTATTTATAACCTTCTTGTTATTATTATAAGAGTTTCTTCAGCTTCAGCAACCATTAAATAATTTTTGTACAGTAAGCGATGAGTGTTTTGTGATGGAAAACTAACCAATATAATGTTGTATACAAGTTAAACTATAAACTGTCAACAGATTTGGAAACAAGAGATAATAGGAGAAATCACAGTTTAAAATTAGATCCTAAGGAGCCAAATTTAATGCAGGAAGGTAAATAGTGGGAAAACATAAAATAAAGTACCAAATAATATAATTTTCCTCATTTATTACTCACGAGAGCTCAGAAAGATGAGTCTTAAAAAGTAAGATAAATGTAATCTGGGAGTGAGATAAACAACTATGAAGGTAAAGCAGTTAGGCAGAGGAAGGGAAGGAAAGCAATGGTTATAGTAGTTTTCAAATGCCAATAACATATTCCATGTTATAAACAAACAAACAATGATAGGTAAAGTATGCCCATCCGTTCCCCAAGGTAACAGTCAGGATAACTGTAATGAGTTGATCACACACAGAAAGATGTCACAATATTTGGGTAGCCCCATACTCACGTAAGGGTGAGAATTGAAGCATTTAATTGCAATGGAGCACGCGCTCCGGTGTCAATTTCCATACCCATCTTCCCCCTTCCTGCACCCACCTATATCTGCCCTCTACAAATTTTAACTTTAAATTCTTTCAACGGTTTTGGTAAATTTTTCATCATTTCCCTTGGAAGCATATGACAAGGACAGCAAGTGTGCATACGTTGAATATTATAACAAGAATGAAAAGAATTTAATGATGGGCACTGGAAGAAAAGTAATGGTGGATGGGGCAGACCACAAAGTAAATAAAGAAATAACTTGTAACTGCAACACTGAATAACCAATAACAATAAAAATGAAATTAAATGTAATAATATAATAAAATTAATAATGAAAATCACTATAATAGTTAAAAATATAGTATTAATAGTAATATCAATGGGTTTAGTGGTGGTAGCATATTATCAGGGGCTGAGCTCATTGAACATCTGATGTCAAGAGTAACTTGCTAAGCTAGTTCTCATGTACAGAGTTCAGAATGGATAAGACTATCATGGGATTAGCTAGCCTGTTCTAGGTTGTTTTTAGCTACCATATTTTAGTTCAACTTAAGCATTTTATTTCCTGTTGTTGAAGATATAAGAAAATAATGTTTATCATTTCTTTTCAAATGCTACCATCAACTGTGGAAATTACTTGCTTCTCTTCAAAACAGCATAATACTTCATAAATCATCAAAATACAAAGAAATTCATAAGAAAAAATATGACTTGAATATTCTAATGTAAATCTGCAATTATTTAAATGGTCAGGTACTGCAGTTCCTGTGTTAGAGCAGCACTGAGCTAGTATCAAGCAGTTAAATTTGTTGATACAACAAATTAACACCCGAAACATGAAATGAGTTTGTAGTGTCTTACTAACTTCGTTTTCTATCATAAAGAAAAAAATACAATTGCCTCTTCATTCTCTCACTGCTTACATTACTATTTTACATATACAGAGAAAATGTCAAACAAGCATAATCATTTCTAAATTTAAATAAACAATTTCTTAAACCAGTACTTAATATTCACTAATTATCTAAATGGACAGAAATTACATTTATGTAATTTCAGACATGCAATAATCATTTTTATATGCTATTAATAACAGACATAAAATTTAAGAGCACCCCAACCAGATATGTGACAGTCCAAAATGAAGGCATGCTGATATACCAGCCTGCAAACCATTAAAAACTCAGATACAATAATCATAAGCATTATGTTCTAACAACAGTATTGCATCATGGATTTAAGTTGAAATGAAACAAAAACTATTTCCCAGATGAAGCTGATTTTACCAGTGACATTTTAAAAGCTGGTTAATTTCAGATGTTCCACATTAAAGCGAATAAAAATTACTTGATCATATGTTTCAAGTCAGCATGTAATCACATGATTAACGTGTAAGATGAGGTTTTTAGAAAAGAGGATAAAGATTGCCATACACTCTGAATAACAATAGAATGTTAATCAATGTATTTGTAATAGATGTGATGCACTTTTCAGTGACCATACGATAAATAAATAGAATTTTTAACTTTGAAATATTTATGATCTCAAAGCACATGGAAATACTATTCCATTGTTTTATCCATGCTTTTACCACAGTTAATATTCTGTTTTATGGGGACTGTGAGTTGCAGTATCAAAATCAATAATATAGTTCTGAAAAAAATGTATAAATTTATTAAAAAGTTTTCTTAGTTTAAAATGGAAATGTGTTTTCATTAATTTGCTCTATTGATTATATATGACAAAACAAAGTGACCAGGCTGTAGATGAAACAAATAAGTTAGAAGGATGCAGACACTTTCAAAACCTTTACTTATTTTATATAATAGTGACAATCAAACTGCTGTTAAGCACTGAAAATAAGATGTGACAGGGAAAAATAAGCAGTCACTTACCACAGATGGAGGCAGGAGAGCCAGACAATAAATAAATAAAAAAATTACAGTTCATAACCTTAATCATGCAAAAGGGAGACATATGGTAGGAGGAAGATGTGTACGCAATGGGTACAAACCATTGCCACAAGATGAGAGGTTTTTTTTAATTTTTTTTTTAAATCCTCTTATGTATCACATTTAAATCAATATAAACAACCTGGGGATGAGAACAGAAGAGTTAATAATTCCATGTACTCAAATGCGCTATATCACAACTAACATTTAAAGTCCAGAGAAAGTATCAGACATACAGACGGGGATGGGGAAAGTAAACTAATTACTTACCAAAGTTGAAGGCAGGAGACTGTGGCAAAATAAAAATTTAAATGAAAACAAATGCACATTTTGGAAGAGCCTACACACAATAGGATGATGAAAGGTGCAGCATACTATATATGTGTGGTCACATGAATTATGACATCTGTTGCATGTTACTGTTATGCATGTATGTTTTATAATTCTCTAACATGAATAACCTCTCACTGAAAATAGTTTGTGTATCCCCTGTACTTATTTTGTTCCAGTCCAGACCGCCAACTTTCGTAAATGATAGATTTATTTTTGTTACCCATGTCTGTATTTATATCGCATTAAGGCATTCCTATTTATTATAACTGTTGTAGAGGTACTTTGAAAATAATGAACCACAAGGAAAGTCATCACTCATGAGCAATGGTCTTTTTTCCCTATACTTCCTTATATTCAAAGTATCTCTCACACAACAGCAAATAAGATAAATTAGGTGAGATGTGTGGCAGGGGAATGGTGTGTACACATTCAGACCTACTAAATAATATAGTGTAATATGTCTCACCTCTTGCATGAGTATAGTTATCAACTGAAATATTTTAAGGGGCGTATGTGTTTTTTTTTTAATGTTCATCTGGCCCTCCTGCCTACATCTGCAGTAAGTGATGGTTGATTTTCTCAATGCTATATAATTTTCAATGCTTAGGGAGTATCTATAAACTACGTGGGCTCTTTTAGAAACACCCTCCCCCACCCCCCACGAGAAGACATTTTGTACTGTTGTCTCTTATGAGTCTATCATTAAAATTATTGTTTGTATAATGAACATGACCAGTATATGATTTATATACCTTTTTATAATTACAAATGATCAATTATTGGGAAAACCATATTCTCAGCTAAAGGCAGTTATAGAATACCTAAAATAAGCAGATAAATTATGGAAATAAAAATTCACATACTGTTGTATATTTTGTACTATATTTAACTGTGACAAATAAAGTGAACAAAATGCTATATAGCTTGACTCGGAAACACCCCCTCCCCCATATAGACTAAGCTAAGGCCTCCCCCCCTTTCACCGAGCCACATAGCTAATGGATGATCGCTTAGTGGAGGATTCACTGTCACCATTTCACACAAAAGTAATACAGATGAAGGCAAGAGGGCCATGATGAACACAGAAAAACAACTACGACATTTTGGTATAAACATTAATCACAAAAACAGGGGGGCATACAACAAGATCAGATGTGTACATACACAACCTTCATTTCCTAATCCCTATTTGTAATTCCTTAAGATTTATATGTGTATATTGGGGTGTCCTTATAAGAGAGAATTTTTTTTTTTTCTGAATGCATATCCTCTAATTGCTTTTAAACCACTGTAGCTAACACACATTTTTTTTTTAATACTTTTATGATGATGCTAACTCATGCTAAGTAGACCACAAAGTTTTTGGAACAACAATTTTTTTTTTTTTATCACACTTGATACGTGACTAGATCATTGTAATTTTGGTTTAGCGAAGAAATTCAGACAGCAAAAACTAATTTTTAATTTATTTATAACACAGGAGGATTAAAACTGTGAGGGACATTTTCTTTTTAGCATCTCTCATTTACAGTCTGGGCTCAATTTTCTGCATCCTTGCACACAGAATAGAAGAAACTATTTGTTCATCATAAGCTGTAATTAAATGACGAAAATCTTGCATTAATTTTACAGCTCTTTCAGCTGAGTTGTTCACTGCATTCAGAGGGGGGAAAAATAATTTAGCCTGTGCAAATGCTGCATTTCGTTCCCACAAAAACGCTTCAAAGAAAACTACTTTCAATTTTAAATCGAGAAAACAACTTTTAGCTATTCACGGATGCAAATTCATCCAAGTTTTTAAATTAAACAAAATTTAAGTAAACATTAAACAAGTTCAAAAGGTATAAATTACATACAAGACAGCTAATTTTATGTACCGTACAAAGTATAGCTGGATATATCTACCATAGAAGGAGTCACCTTTTTACAATATCAGGAGTACTCTCCCTTTCTAAATTATATAGTACTTTAATTTTGGTTTCATTGTTTACTGATTTATCAAACAGTAAAAGACAATTCTTCATATAAATACCACAAATGTTAGCAAAACTTCCTCAAAGCTTCTTGTTGCACTTCAACAATCTTAAAAAGCACAAATTTTGATAAGGTGGCTTTACTGCCAAATGGTATCAAAGCCATGGCTTTATATAAGATATCACAATAAATAAGCTAACATTTTACAAAGCTTATTTGTCAGTGAACTTTATTTTAAATTGCGACTGCAGCAAACATATTTTCAAAAAGTAGATGGCTCTACTCATCCACTTCAATTGATGTCACACACCAGGAGGTATATTTTTGCTTTATCTCTGCCCAAAAATATGATGGATAACTCAATTAGTTCACAGTAGTCATCCCTCACCATACGTTCTTTCAGTTCAGTCTCATAAAATAGTAATAACTGTTCAATTTCCAGGTCATTTAAGTGCTTTTCAAGATAATTACATGGTTGGGCATTCTTAGAATTAATGTATTCCAATTTTTGAGTAACGGAATAAAGTGTTTTGTTACATTGTGAATTTTGGCTTCAAACATTCTTTTTAGAACCAATTCATAGATGTGCCACAAGCGAACTTTTGGTACAAATATGCAAATTCGATTTAAGCGAGCAGTATTAGATGCTGTGGTGTCTCAACACATTACCTGCAAATTATCTTTGTAGTTCTGGTCACAGATAACATTGAGAACAGCTGTAGCTTGTTCTTTACTGGTAGAACTATCCAGTTTTTGCATAGTAAACAGTTGCGCTTCATTGCCAAATGAAATGATGACAGGCAGTCACTCTTGTTTAGATTCTGATTTTCAAGCTAAGTAACAATCTTCCTTCCCAGTCAATGGTGATTAAGTCAGGGATAACATCCTGTAAATCTGATTTTATGATTTCTGCTCTATCTTTCCTCATGTGTGTCTGAATATGCGGAATTGAAGATTTATTGATTCTGAATTTGTTATCGCTAATACATAGTACTCCAACTGCAGCCTGAAGAATATAAACAGAATTCATAATGCTCAGCTGACATTTGTCTAAAGTTTCAATTAATTTAGGTGTGACGAAATCCTTTCTTGCTCCCTTTGTAGCAGTTTCAGATGACGACACAGTATCAGATGTCTGCAGTATAAGCTCTTCGAAGAGTTGACACAACAATCATGTTGCTCTTGTGGTAATAACTTGTGTGATATTGATGTTGATGCAGCCTCCATTGAAAAATTCCAAACACTTTTTTTCTCTTCCTGTAATTTTCTTTGCATTGTTGTTTCTTCTTCTTCTTCAGCTAATTTTTTATCTACACCTATTAGCAATATGGACACCCTGGTTATGTTTTTATAACAATATTTCTCTCTGTCTCTGTAAGAATATTTTATCTTCCACTATTTTAGTTCTTTGGAAGGAAATGACATGTACGATATAAATAAGTAATTATCCAAATCCAACTGTTATTTTTCCCATGTCACTTCCGTTTCACTCCAGAATATCAAAACTGTCACTTTTATTCGTACTTAATTTAATGTCTCGAATATTGAAAAACAAAAATGAAAGATCTTGTCCATTTGAGCGTAATTTTTCATCCATCCATTTACTTCTCCCACTGAGAAAATATTTTCCTTCGCATTTCATAATTGCACTGACATAAAAAAAACCTAAACAGTAAATGTTAGTTACTTGAGAAATCAAATTAGAATGACAAATATGTATCTCTTCTCTTGCACAACATGTTGTGACTTGTGTTAAAAAAATAAAGATTCATAAAATAAGGGACAACCTTAATTAATTTTTATCATATATATATATATATATTTTCTCTTTATAACAGATCCAATTTTTTTGATTTAACCTCAACTGATCAAGAGATTATTCTGTTTTACAATTACCACTGGTCAACTTTCTTACCCCACCACTGGTACTATCCCCCCTTTTCTGCATGCATCGTCTTTGTTTCATTTATGTGATAGGTCCAGATGTCCACATTTTTCTTCCTGCCACATGTTTCATCTCCTTGAAGATTAAAGTTATCAACCAAAGTATTGTGAATTGTGTTTTTTGTTCATCTGGCCCTCCTGCCTTCGCCTGTAATGATGGGTGAATTTCACCTATCCAATCTTAAGGTTTATTCTGAAATATTATAAAGTGTGTTCATGTTTTTATATTTGATGTGACCCCCCTCCTTTCATCTGTGCTAAGTAATGGGTTTATTTTCCCCATATTTCAGCATTTTATTGTCACTATTATCAAATTAGAGATACGTTGGTACATGTAGCTTCATGGAAGTGTATCAACAACTCTTAATATTATATAAGCTCAACATTCAATAAAGAACTTTTCTTGAGCCTCATCAAACATGACTTTGATCATTTTACTAGTATAAATACTATACACAGGAATTTTTATTATATAGCAAAATTAAAACTAATTCATTTGAAAGTCACAGATAAAGTGCCACTTTGTAAAATATTAGAAATAAACATATTTCTCCCAGCTTACATTATAGCTTTTTAACACCATATTTTAAATTATATATATATAACGAGTAATTCATTTGTGGCACCTTGTCTTCCTACAAAAATGACTGCCCTCTTATAAATTAATTAATTACATAACATTTCAAGTGCTAGTATAAGTAAAATCTGCTCCATCAGTTCATAAAAATAAGTAAAAAAAATTTCAAAAACCTACTAAATGCTCCTAGAAACAACTGAGACAACTGGCCCAGCAAGTTGAAATATCAACATGTCATCACACAAATAGAGCATTGGTTACAATCCGCAATGGAAGAACAGGAGAATTATATTTATTATAGTTTTATACAATAATGTAATAACCATATGCTTGTATGAAAATGCTTTTTACATAATTGTATTAAATTTACTTGCTACACTAAAATTAATTTAGTGTTTATACATTCATATAGAAAAACTTTTATTATAACAACTCTTTTTATTCAGAAATCTGTTCTCTTTTTAATAACAAAGAACATGAGCTCTGAGACATAATCTTCATACAATTTATGTTATAGCTAATAATGTGACAAAAATATAAAAGAATAGCTTGGACTGCCTGTAATTCAAAATAAATATCAAACATTTCATAAGATTGTGTTTCTTTATGTTTCTAATTATTACTACAGGTAAAATCTGGAATCTATTTTAAGACCTTTGATAAAAGAAACATGCAGACAATAGTAAATACTGTATTGTCAATAAGTGTAACAGTTCCACATTTGGTTCATTTGAAGTATTTTAGGTCCAGCAGCTCATAATAAAAGTTCACTATTAGTAACATGTTAATAAATTTTTCTTAAGTAGGTTGAATGCAGGCAGGCATCAATCATAAATTTGTGAGGAGTAAGCTAAGTTGCCCAGCAGGAACAACATAATTTATAGACTGTATTAAATAAAGAAATAAAGTAATTTGGAGTACTTTAAAAAGTGGTTGCCATTTCTGTTGATAAATAAAAAAATAAAATAAAAAAGTGTATTAGAAATTATTGGATTATTGTATATCAAATAGCCAGTAAAGTTATAATCTTTTAAGCAACTATTTTCTTGCGTTATTCATTAAGTAGTAATTGAATCCATAAATTTAAAAAACATAAATGTGAAACAAATGACTTTAGCTTTCTTAATGTTCGAAATCTATCTGTTGCAATTAAAAATTTTACTCTTTTGTTTGTTCACTGCAGCATTAAAGGTTACTTAGATCTCCCTAGTAATAATCAATTAAAACCAAGGAAGTGGAAAGCATCCAATATGAGGGATAGAATGGTATCCATTTTAACCACAACAAAGCTCCACCATGTGAACAGCCATAGTAACATCAGAATTGGATATGGAATCCTATATGAATTTAACGAAACAATGACTGCTCTAGTTTTACCAGTGGTATATATCAGGTCAAAATTCCAAATACATTAAGTAGATAACATTAATATATTACATGAAGCATGAGTGGTCTTTGCAGGAGATACACTAGAGATATGAGAAAATATACATGATGATACAAATGAGTAAATGATTGAAACTAGGTGTGTTACTTCCAAATAAATACAGAATTTCCATCACGTACAAAACAATTTAATAATATGAAATTTGGAACAGTTTCATCAACCATGGAAGATAATTTATATAAAAGGTTCAAATAATTCATATACTGCTCATAAAAAAAATGGAAAACTTGTTTATTAATGTTTACAATCTTTGATGTTTGTCTTTTAAAATATTAATTTTTTGAAAATTTGTATTTATTACCAATATTGACCACAACAATTTATCATACTGATAATAAGTTTATTTTTTGGAACAAAACAACTGTTGCTGTACTTCAGAATTGGGAAAAAAATTCACCCAAGAGCAATCTTATATATACAACAGATACATCAATTATTTTCTTGAAGTGGGCCAAGGCATTGGAGTGTCAGGGTCCAAAGTATTTAACATCATCTCAGTTTTAAGAAGAAGAAGAAGAAAAGAATCATTTCAAATGTAGATATCACCTACACATTACAATTGTCAATCATTGACAAAAATTATTAGAAATCTTTGATAAACAGGCATGAAAATTTGTTTCGTTACTGCAGTGGTGCATTTATGTTAGCAAAATGTCAGCAGCAGAGAATGTTGGAGGGTAATAAATTGTATGCTATCTATTCAGTTATATCTCCTAACTATTACAGAAGCAATGTTGTGCAGACCTCCACTTTCTATTACAATTTATAAGAATGTAAAATAATCAGTACCAAAAGGTTACTTACAATCAATCACGAAGGATATTTATATGTTACCAAATGTATCGTCATTCACCACTATATAAACACTCATGAGGGCAAGTTTTTGAGATTATCTTGTTGCAGATACCATTAAGTTTAAAAGAAGGTGTAAGAAAATCAAGATGATCTACATAAGATACACCAATAAAATGGAGACACTGCAAAATAACTGTTTTGGTGAGAAAAGATACAAAAATCTCTAAGATGCATTAAAATTGCTTTACTGTCAGTAATCAATAGTAACCAAATGTTGGCAGACTGAAGAAACCTTCGATACTGCAAAAGAAAAATTTCAGAAAGGATTTTTTTTTTTTTTTTTTTTTAATTTTAGAAAAGATACCGTATGTTTTGAAGACATTATGCAGGCTTCGAATAAAAAAGAGTGTTTATTGTGCATTAATAGGAACAAAATTTTAATCCAAATGTTTAATACAGCAGAAATATTACAATTTGCTTTCAGTTTGGAATGATGGTCTCTTGTATCTAGAATTAGATAAATATTATTGAGAGAAGACACAGCAATTGCTACCACAAGATGAAAATATTACACACCATTATAGCAACAAGTCCTTGCAAAAAGGTGTATTGTGTCAAAAAAATCAGTTTTGGAAAGTATGGAAACAAATCTGCATTAGTATGAAACATTTAAGTGATCTTTATGTGTGAGTTTTGAGTAAATGTGTATTTTCTATTTATATATAAAAAAAATCAACTCAAGGATTTTAAACATAGTATACAACTAGACTTTAAGATGGTATAGTTGTTTCCATCTGGTGTTCACTGGCAGAGGATGTAATCCAGCAATACTCTTAGCATGTCAACATGAATTCACAGCAAATATTCTGCCCATTGGATTGTGTAATGAGTGCAACCTGCCAATTCAAAAGTGTTATTGACAAGAAAAAGTGATTACATACTTGCGATATACTTCCATGACTGTTTTATGACGGGAATAAACTTCGAGTTTTGGTGTAATTTCAAGGTCAGTTGCATAAGGAGTAAACTTTTACAAGAGAACTAATTATTTTGATTGATATTTTCATTATTTGTGATTATTGTAGGCCATCTCTTCCACAGTTGTTTGTTAAATTAATAATTATTCTTTAATAATTACGCCAGTACAACTGTTTTTGACAATATTTATTTGACGGACGCGTTTCGCCTCTCGTCGAGGCATCATCAGCGTACAACGTTTTCATAAAACCACCATGTAAAATATCACAAATTACAGAAAACGTTGTACGCTGATGATGCCTCGACGAGAGGCGAAACGCGTCCGTCAAATAAATATTGTCAAAAACAGTTGTACTGGCGTAATTATTAAAGAATAATTATTAATTTTCATTATTGTTTTAAAAATAATTTAGAACAAATGAAAGATGTGTATTCCATATAAATTGGAGGTGAGATAGTTTACATGCACAACAGAGATCTGTTCGTGAATAAGCATATGGAAATGAAAAATACTTTTTGTACTACTGCAGTGTGTCTTTTTAATTATAATGGCAGAGAAACAAAAAGGGTTTTTAATTCATGGGTTTATGTAGTTATCTTAATGAAATATCATTGTAATTCCAGATACCCATAAAATTATGCCTTGTTTGTACTTCACTTTCAGCTCTAAAAACACTAAATTAGGCAATTATTAGAATTTTAATGAAAAATAATGTTTTTTTTATTGTTTTGGCCCCATTTTGAACATGTAAGCAACTAGAAATTATTCTACTGTACTACCAGATGTCTTATTTATACAGAAAGATTTTACAAAATTAGGTGTGCGTTGGATTACAGATAATAAATTTTAATATAAAAATGTTTGTTTTAAGATTATAGAATTAAAATTGTTAATCAAGACAGAGAATTATTTCTAGCAGAAAATGTAAGTAAAATAATTAACAGAACTTGATACATAATTTTCAAAATGCACCGATGTCCAGATGTCAATAAATATAACATTCTGTTCCTATCAGAGGCATTTAGCGTCTTCCTCTCAAATTTATTTAAATATTTTTTCACAAAAATACAAATTGGAACATCTTTTGTGAACTAGAAACTAAGACCACACACTTCTACTAGTGATAACTAATTTTCTTGTGACAAAAAAATAACATTTTAATCTTTGAATGTAGTAGTAGAATAATCTCCCATACCAACAAAAAACTGATGCACATCATTCATTGCCACCATACACATCAGTCAGGCAGTTTAAACATTTTATAATAGTAAACACCACACAACAACCCAGATATAAACAGTTAAAGCTATGTTTTCACCATATTGGTGTAAGTGAAGGTGTCTGTTAGACATTCAGTCCCTTTTTATACATTGTTGCACACAGAAAATGTAAACCATATGCCTCATTAACACCATTGTTCTGAATCACAGTAAATAATAAACTGAATCTTCTGAAAACCTGCTTTCACACAAAACTAAACAAGTAAGGTTCTATTCTTATGGTGAACACTTCCAAAAATGAAATTTCACACGTTATGTATGTGGTAAGGACTTTGTAACATCTAAATATCTTCCTAAAATACAAAAATATTTAATTTTTATATTTATCAAATTATATATAAAAAAAATGTCTGAATCAGTCAGAGCAACATAACTAATAAATAGGTATGGGAAGTTTTAAACTGCATTCGTAAGATATCTCTAGCTTCACTTTTACTAATTTAATGGAATGAATTGGGATTTTAATTATTACACTTTTTTTTAAAACTAAATTTGGTTTAGTTTCCTGTTCACAAATGTTCCTATGGTATAAGGCTAAATTAAAGAAGAAGAAGAAAAAAATTCTTACATACAAAGGCATTAGTGAGGAAAAACTGTTACTACAGAATTACAACTTAAAATACTGACACTTTCATAGATAGTTTTTGGCTATCAACTTTGTCATTCTCAATAGCTAATTTCTTTGCATTTTTTTAACACATGGAATACATAAAAAAACTTATCATTTTTGAAGACTATATTTAACTTATTGTAGAAATACATTAGCCAGTAAAGATAATATAGGAAAATAAAACCTTCATGTATGAATTTTAGATGTAAAAAAAAAAACAATTATAGCACAGAAATTTATTTGAAATTCCAAATATTACTAACAATAATTCCTGAATTGCTCATTATTTTATTTTTACTAGTGAGAATGACATCACATAATTGCCAATTTTAACAGACTGTTTTATCAGTGGCAGAATAATTACAGATATATATATATATCTATATACATTGATTCATGTGTGTAAATATTCATTTAAATAAAAACTATTATGGGTCTAAAACTGGTAAGAGAGAACTAGAGACCTTACATGATCAACTTGACCTTTGAAATAGGCTAGAAGGCAGGCCTCAGAATATCACAGTGAAATATACAGATACCAGTATTCAGAAGCAAATAGAGTATAAGATACATTAACAATGTTTCATATGGAACTTAACAAGGGATCATTACTGGTGTTTCATTCGAGCTTTTAGAATAATAGACAGCGTGTTTCATATTGGACAAGACATACTGGCAAATACATCTTGCCAGAGTAGTCTATGTATACATTATAACAATTGGTCTAGTTATGAAAATCGAAGAAGAGATGTGGGAAAGTGAGTCAAAAATGTATCATCAGAGAACACCACATACGCATTAGGTCACAAGTGTTCATTATTAACTTAATCCACATAGGATAGAATTTTATCACCACATGCTTTATATCGAAGATAATTTTACAGCTTCACAGAAACGTAATGTGGAAATCCAGCATGTTATCTGATACCTGACGTAGAAAATGTTTGCTTTGTATCCGATACTTTATGTTTTTTCCTATTTTTGAAAACTTTCTCTAAATCAAATATAAAACTGTTCACTCTCCAATAAACTGAATAATTTTATGTGCGATTTCTTTGTATACCTGCATTCCTGCAGGTTTTCCTGCACTGAGTGATTTGTATAATTATGCTATGTCTGCCTTTCTTTCTCTAATTTTTTTAACGACACTAACTGAATGTAAAACATACATTCAGTTACTTTTCCCATATAACACTTCACTCACTTTCCACTTTATCTGATTCCTATTTCGTACTGGCATGGTACTGCCGGACGGTGGACAACTCTCACATTTTCATTAGTTTAATAATTCATTTAAGACTCTCAAGTGGGATTGGGTAATGGATTTTCCGTCCGGATATCAGACTTCAGTTTAACAAACTCTTTAGCTACTTCATCATTTGTTCTTTGTGATAATATTCGTAGAATTGTCCAGCCTGTCTCATCCATTTGTATTCGTTTCCCAAGTGAAAGCCAACATGCACATGAGCCCTGTTCCACTATATCCTTAAGTTGCATCACAGCTACACCAACAAGCCGATCTTCACGGGCAAAGCAGTAATCTTTGACACATATATGTAGTTCAAAGTAGTCCAGCTGTTCTTCATTACCAATAATGCTATAAAAAAAATTAATCAATTAAAATTTGCACAACAGCAAAAAAGACTCATGAATTTATGTTTTTTATATGGTAAACTTACAAATGAAAAGTCTCATTGTATTTTGGAGACCAGTTGTTTGACTTAGATTTAGTTGCATGTTTTCTTTTCTTATCAGCTAAATGAGGGCCAATTAGGTTAACCTCAACAAATGGTCGGAACATTCCTGTCACGGTGGGCCATTTAAGATCATTTGCTGCAACAACTGAAACAAAAATGATGCAAGTTAGATAATAACTGTATTGAAAAATAAGAAATTTTAATAGAAATATTAGTAGTAAGGTTAGGTTCTCAGGTCACATCACGGACCTGCAGACAGTTTTCATTAAAAATATCATTGCTCTTAATTTTAAATATAATGTAATCTCAAGAGTAACCAAAGTTTATAAGGTTCACCACTTGTATTCTATTATAAGTGTTTATTGCTGCCCCTCCTGCGTTCGTCTGTGGTAAAAGTTAAGGAATATCTCTACTGGAGAAAAGAAAATGTATTGTTACTACTTGATAACACCACTATATACAACAAAAACTCACAACTGAGTGTAACAATTTAAAATGTAAAAGTAATTTTAGCTGTGAATGAAGGGACTGCAGGTATCATCAGTAAAAACTTTCAGCATCATTTAATATGATTTATTAAGTGAAAGAATTAGCACATTAGTTGCATGCCACTTTATTAACTCTATTCATATCTTCAACACAAATTTATATAATAATAAATTTGTATTCATTGTTATGGTTGTCAAATACATTAATCATTACATATTATTTATTGCCTCTAATAAATCTTATATTCACTAGTCATATTTGTGCCAGATTCATAAATAAAACAAGGTGATAATATATATTTCATTGCAGTCACCTTAGAATATTAAACAAAAAAATGTGTTTAAAGAAATAAGATGAATGCTATGATGTGTTTCTTCCAACTAGACTATGAATTACAATGATTTACCTATCCATAGATAGCAGATGCATTTGTTCGGTCAGGAATCACTTTGATGGTACTTCCAAACCGTAAATCCTCATTTCGCACTACTACAGCCCTCTCCGCCCAGATCATGAACAAAAACAAATCTCTCACGCTACCATATCCTATTCACAAAACAACTCCAGTTATGCATCTCTAAAAACTGACTGAGACCTGTATTTATCACAGAGTACTTTCCTAGTTTTAAGTACATTAATCAAATCCTTCAAAATGTCAATTACTACCTACTTTCTTTTTCCGAAATGTCCATCCTTCTCCCAAAATCCTGTGCTCTGCGACCTACAAGTGTTTCAGCAGACTGACTGATCTCAATAACATCTTGGTTCACAAAAACATGCCTTCTGAATCTCCCTACCACCACATAGATTATACTCATATAAGAGACACCCCCCTCCTGCAAAATATACAACATGCATCTACCCGAAATTTATTTTATTTCTTTGCAGTGGCTTATCCATAAATTACATTTTTCTTTACTTGCCACTCCCACCATGAACACTACATTCATCTCTGGATTTATAGCCTAGGCATTTTAGGTATGAACCTCAAACAAAATAATGTAAAGCTGTAAATCAGTACAGATATATCTTAGTACATAGCAAACAAAACCTGAAAAGTCCCCACCTCTGGAATGTCCATGTCAAAATGGCTTAAAAAGGGCCTGAGTGCCAAATTAATGGAAATCAATGTAAATTCATTACTACATTTAAAAAGTCAGCCTTAGTAAAATTTTATTGCACCCTAGATAATCAGAAGAGGCTAACCACTGTATAAAAGTGTAATTGTACAGTACACGCTCATTTTATCATGAAGGCAGAAACAACTCTGAATGGCTGAAAAACTGTCAAAGTTACCATGTCATGACATATAACCAAAGTTGTAATACATAGTTTCAGCGTTAAAATGGTGTATAGTTTGTCAGTCCTAGACAAACTGTTGTCATGATATACGAGGGTGGTTTGAAAAGTTCTCGGAATCACCGCTAGAAGTCAGTGCTAGAGCAACGAGGTTCCCGCGCAATAATCACACATCCTTTGTGAGTGAACACGTGACGCGTCAGTGCTCTAGCTGCAGGAGATTGGTAGTGACGACTCTTTGTTGTTGTTCCCGCGTAGTGATTTGTGACAATGGAAAAAACTGAGATTTTAGCAATGATTAAATACTTTGTAAAGAAAGGTATGAAAGCAAAGGAAATGCATGCCGAATTTCAGAACACACTAGGGGACTCTCCTCCTTCATTTTCAACTGTTGCCAAGTGGACCAGCGAGTTTAAATTTGGTCGGGAGAGCTTGGATGATGATCCACGTAGTGGATGGCCAAAAAGTGGTACGACCACAGAATTTATCACAAAAGTGCATAAAATGATCATGGAGGATCGTCGACTGAAAGTGTGGGAGATTGCTAAAGCTGTAGGGATGTCTTCTGAACGAGTATATTATATTTTAACCGAAGAATTGGATATGAAAAAATTATCCGCAAGATGGGTGCCGCGGCTCTTGACACTGGACGATAAACGCACCAGATTGGAAATGTCCGACCAAAGTCTGGCCTGTTTTCAGAGCAACCAACAAGACTTTTTGCGCCGGTTTGTGACTACATATGAAACGTGGGTCCATTACTATACCCCAGAGACAAAATAGCCGTCAAAGCGGTGGAAACATGCTGATTCACCACCACCAAAGAAAGCAAAGGCAGTGCGTTCGGCCGGAAAAGTCATTCCATCAGTTTTCTGGGATGCAAAAGGTATTCTGCTGATAGATTATCTTCCTACTGGCCAAACAATCATGGGTCAATACTATGCAAACCTACTAGACCAATTACAGGGAAAGATACGCGAAACAAGGCCTGGTTTGGCAAGGAAAAACGTCATCTTTCATTAGGACAACGCTCCGCCGCACAAAAGTGTTATTGCCATGGCAAATCTTCATGAACTGAGGTACGAATTGTTGCCACATCCACCTTATTCACCTGATTTGGCACATCAGACTTTCATCTATTCCCCAAGCTGAAAAATTTCCTCCGTGGATGGAGATTTTCTACAAGGGAAGAACTGACAGCCGAATTGGAGAGGTATTTTGCAGGCCTGGAGGAATCTCATTTTCGAGATAGGATCAAGGCATTGGAACCTCGCTGGACCAAATGCATTAGTCTACAGGGAGACTATGTTGAAAAATAAAAGCAGTTCCACCGAGGTAAGATACTTAATTCTAATACATTCCGAGAACTTTTCAAACCACCCTCGTACATCGAAACAACTACAAATGAATCAGCGCTCGGTCACTCTCCAGGCATTACAGATATGAACCTCCGGAAAAATAAAAATGTAGAGCAGAAAATTGGCACACATATTATTTAGTACCTAAGTCCCGAAAACTTCACGCCTCCGAGGTGTTTGTATCATAGTTTTTGTTTTTTTTTTTTTCAGGTAAAAATGGTAGAAGTAGGGCTTAAATGCTATAAATATTATAGACGTCTTCTAGCACTTAAACTATCAGCCTTAGTGTCATTTCATTGTACTCTTAGTAATTTGGAGAGGTTAACCATTGTATGAATGTGTAGTTTTTGATGTAATCTATATATATATATATAAAGATGAATGTATGTATGTATGTTTGTTTGTTTGTTTGTTTGTTCTTCATAGAAATCCACAGTTTTCATCCGATCTTGATGAAACTTTGTACACTTATCCTTTGAAACAAGGAGGAAAATACTGTCTACATGTGGTTGAAACATTATCTGTATAAATAATAAAAGTTGTCTTATAATTTTGAAAAATTACTGAACAGCGATAGACAGATGCGTTGGATATGGAGGTCTCTGTACCGTTTTTCCGTGTAGCGGTCAGGTAGCTCAGTGGTTAAAGCGCTTGCTTACTAATGTTTGGGTCGTGGTCCCCGGTTCAAATCTCTGTGGAGGCAAAGATTATTAAAAATTGTTTTTGAACGTAAGAGTCACGCCTGGACTGTCGGTTATTCAGATTGAATGTTAAACTGTAGACATCACAAAGTTAGGGGTGCAATTGGAGGCAAATCGTAGGTAGTCTTGCAATTCTGTAGGTGTACATTTTTTACACTGTATTAAGCCCTCAGGGGTAATTTGCAACAGTCTGTGTGTGATCTGCAGTAATAATACCATAAATGCGGAATTAAGTCTCTGTCATTTTGTAACGTTTTTATAACTAAATGCCCAAATCTGTAGGGAGGGCGCAGGACATTTTTTTTTCGGTATGATTAACAGTTGTAGTCTCGAAATTTTGAGAATTTATCGAATGTTGACAGAGAAATGGATGTGTGTGTTAGTCTATCATGTTGCGTCGGTTGCTCAAGCTGTGCTTCTCGCGCATTATGCTAGTGTATGGTGTAATTTGTTAATAAATTTAGTTTAGAGAAAAAACGTATTATTTAGTATAGATGTCGATTTTCTCTGTCCTAGTACTTTGTGTCTGTTTAAATGTTTCTGGCACCAGTTTATTTTGCCTTCTTTTTTGACATGCCTTGTGGGCATAAACTGGCCTAAGTTGTAGCTGTAGCAGAGCACGAGCAGCTAAAGTTATTAGAACCCAAGAATCGGATGTTCATGCTGAAGAAAGAAGAAAAGACCAAGCTGAAATAAAGTTGCCCTTAGTCAATTACCTCCCCCCCCCCCCAAAATCCCCTCACCTATGTTTGTTTTTCTGTATTTAAATATGTTGTAAACTGATTCTCTTCAAGAGACAGATTCCACGGTAGAATGATATAGTGATGGCTTTCCTGTCATATTATTCCAACTCAGTGTTATTTTGGACCAATCCTTTCTATATTCAATTCTGGCAAAGAAATTCTTAATCGACGCATACGAAGTCGCGGGTATCTGCTAGTTATTGTATAAAAGTAAAACAAAACTTACATTTTGTTGCGAGTAAGTGGTTTAGTGAGACAGTTAGGGACTATGATTCAGGAATGGTAGGGGGTAAGTGAGAGAATGAGCCTATTCACATAGTTGGAAGTAAGTAGAATAGAAAATCTGAAATTCAATATGAAGATATAATGAAGGAACTGAAGAATTTAAACAGCATTTAAACAGCATAAAGGGGCTGGAAATCACAGCTGAACACAATCAGTAACTATTATCATAAAGGAGCTGGTATGAGATTTGTTGGAAGACAGAAGGAAGGTGAAGAGTTATGGGAGTGTATAAGTTGTCTATTGGTGAAGAGGCATGGAAAGATATTGGTGGGAGAATAGAGAGGGGTGCGTATAAGGGAAAAGACGACCATGGCCACAGGTTGGCACTTGATTTCAGGCATAAGGGTTTGTAAGGAACCAGGCCGATACCAGGGTTGAGTATCGCCTAAGTGCCTTAACTTAAACTCTTGATAGCCCCTCACTGTTCGATGAAAACTTACTGAATCTATTAATTTGCTTTGACCATGTTGCCAGGATATTCAACTAGAATGCTTAAGGTTGCCACAATATTTGATGACCTCAAATATTGAAAAGGTAGTACAACAGCTACAGAAATAAAACAGTTCACTTTCCCAAAAATTCTTCAAGTTTATTTAAATGAAATCCAAAGTTCAAACAGCATTCTTAAAGTTGATTAGGCAAAATCGAACAATCGTTCCAAAAGTTTGCAGATTGTGGAGAGAAGATAAGACCGACCGACCCCTGACGAAGATCACAAGTTCATGTTAAGAAACAAGTGCCGCGCCCAAAGCAAAAGTTCCATGATGGCCGACCCGGTAGTACCAACCCAAAACCTGAGCTACCAACTCACCAGCGCACACGCACTTAGCACGCCATGATAGTACAGCTTCCAGACCCGAAAAGATGTCGTCTCAACATGGCGTCATGTTATATACCCTCGCTGACGTCACAGCCAAAACACAACTTTCCGCTAACACTTAGAAAATTTAGGCCGGAAATATCTCAGTAACTAAACAATTATACGAAACTTTAAGAGTGACGTGTTTATACTTTCTTTATAGTGAAATAATGGATATATAATGAATAATTTTAAGCGTCCGGTTTAAAAGATCTTAGCGTAGGAGTGAAGTATTTTCCTACCCTGGGGAATTACTATTGTTCTAGAAGCTTCTTTATTTCGTCATTTTTATAAAACTACAATTTCCACAAATAATATTATTATCACCGTGTTCTACCAAAATTCCTGAGTTTATTGGTGTAATTTTTATTAAAATTGATGCACGGATAGTTTAATTTCAAGGTGTGTAAGATTTACTAAAAAATGTTATTTCAGATTTAATTTAATAACTTTGTTTCTATTACTTTTATCCGAAATATAAAATTACCAAGAGATTCTCTGAATTAAATTACGCATTCTGAAAGTTATCTCGTCTCTGTATCTGCTCGTAAACAGCTGTAAATAATTTCTAAGTTGACCACATGGTTGTAATGAAAACTAAATTTTAAGATCTCTATAGAATCGGTTCTATTGCCTGGAATTACTTGAAATTATTATATGTGATATTAGATTTTTAGGTCTTCCCAGAAATCTACTTTAAGTTCTCTAGGATTTTGAGATAAAAAAATGTTAAAAGTGAGTGCATCTGACGAAGTATTAAAAATTGTTTTAAGTTATTTAAACGTTCATAAACTACGAAATTTTAGTGAATTTATATTTAAATTGTATTATTACTTCCCTAAAGTTACTTTATTCTGCTCGAAAGTGTGTGAAAACAGTGAAATGCCAAATATTAGGAAATGCTTGTGTGCTGAACTGGATTATTTTGGATTATCATCTTTAAGGTTAGTAAACGGTGTTAATATTATTACAGAAAATTAATTTAGTTGGTTTATTAAATATTGAGTTACTTTCTTGCTCGTAAATCGGTTTAAAATGACAAAATACTTCCAAAGTAGAAGCTCATAATTCCAAAGTTGTACTATTAATGATTATTTAATTTTCAGTTGATTTAAAGTTTATTTATTATTATACATAATTTATATCCGGCATTTAGCAACTACTAAAAGTCTTTACTGCACTCAAATTGGCTTAGAAACTGTGAAGTTAACTTATAGCAAAATTTATTACTTGAAACTGAACTTGAGTGATTTAACCTATTTCCTCCCAAACTAATGTTTTCTTTCTGTTATAGAAGGTTTACTTTAGGGCTTTTATTTACTTTTGAATACTTTTACAGTTCCTAAAAGGGTTTATTTAGTTTGTTTGGTTACAGTATCTTCATGCTATATAAAGCTTCGCTCTCATAACCTGTACACGAAATGAAACTATCTCTTATTAAAGAGTGAGCTTTTCCTCCTAATACCTAAAGGTGAGAGGCTAGAATTTGCTAAAATTCTAAGATGCTTACAGGTTTCTAGGGATAGATATCAGGGATTGGAATAAATTACCAAGAAAAAAAATGTGAATAATTTCAAAAAAAAAAAAAAAAAAAAAAAAAAAACCCTGAAAGCATTTTAAAATGAAAATTAGTAGAGGGCAAATGTATATGGGAATAAGAAAGAAGAATAATGGGTGTGTAGGGAAATTTCCACTGGAACGTGTGCTCCATTGCAATTATATTATTATTATTATAAGCTCCATCACGTGTTTTTGTTTTCCTCAAAGAGGACATTTCAATGTTTAAGTTTACCAGAAGATATGTGCAATTCTATCGGTATCTGCATGGCCCTTTCGAAAACTTGGGGCAACAATTTCTGAAAATAATTTCACTCTAACCTCATATGTGGGTCTGAAACATAGACAATGTTTATGATGTGGATCCACAATGATAACAACCTGTTAGACATCCTCAACTCTCTTAAACATAGCCACCCCATTAACTTTACCTGGAATTACTCTCACACACATCACCTACCTTGATTTTGTCATTTCCTTACAAATAAGGGGACCTCTGTTCACATGAGACCTACAAATCTACAACAATACCTTCAACTCGACAATTTCCATCACTCCTGCACCAAATGTCCTCTTCCTTCCAGGCTGGCCATCTTGGCACACAAATCTGCTCCAATAAAGGATCTCTTTCCAGATACATGCAAAACCTGCCCCAAGACCACATCCTTCACTGCTACACCTCTAATCTAGTACAAAATCAAGTCTTTTATTCTATAATCCTTCATTCACACAGCAAAATTATATAGCACCTCTTGAAACTGCAACAGCGCTGTTTTCATCATCAAATTCTTTCCAAGGCTTCAGTCTATTAAATCAAATCATTTATCGTGGGCATGATTTCTTACATCTCTTCCTTGAAATGCTCACCCTTCTCAACATACTACTGCCCAATGTTCCATGCACATGCTTCAGCAGATCACCCAATCTCAAGAATATATTGGTTCACAAACACCTACCTTGCAATTCACCCAAACCCATCATTCCCATACAACATGGCTGAGCTGAAAAATGTTGAATCACAGGAATTTTTTTTCCATTAATGGAGATGCAATGTGCACAACACATCTCACATATCAGGTAACTTGCCTCCAGTGTATCAGTTCATATATTGGTCTCACCACTAACTCACCTGCTATCAGAATGAAATGGCCACAGACAAACAATTTGTACCAGAAACTTATCCCAAGCAGTGGCAAAGCATGGTAGTGTCCTCAAGTTGAACAATTTAAACAACTGTTTCACTGTGATGGCTGTCAGAGTTTTCCTTTAAACCACAATCTTTCCAGAACTCTGCAGACTGGAAATAGCTTATAATGTATCCTTGACACCAGACATCCACTTGTCCTCAATCTCCAATATGACCCTCACAGTGGACACAGCAGTTATTATTATTATTATTATTGAGTAACATTTTATAAATCTCGAATTTAATATTTTCTACTTAAAGTTTTGTATAAATATTTATATCCCCTCATATTAATTACTTTGGTGATGTTCCTCCACTTCCCTTGCCATCCTCTGGTTGAATTTACCCTCCCTCCCCACCATGAGGTAGGTCCTTTATCAACTGTCACTAAATGAGGCAGTCTTCTAAAACACCCAACCTCCACAGTATTCTACTTGTTAGTGAAGGATTGGACCTAAAAATTTCAATGGGTTCATGTTTGTTACATGGATTCACACCTCACATATATATATATATATATGCATATATATATATATATATATCATAACAATTAGCAGGAAAATGCTTTAGGACAATATAACTAGGAAGGATAGTGAAATATGAGCCAACACTTACTACAGATGAAGGCGGCTGGGACAATGAACCCAAAAAAAACAAAACAAAGAAGGGCAATATTTCAGCATACAGCCTTATTCGTGCAGAAGTGAGACACCAGGTGGAGTCAGATGTGTACACAGAGACCACGGTCTGATGAGTGGCTTCACCAGTCGGATGATAGTGTAAGGGGGGGGGGGGTTGGGGGGAGCTCAAATATTGGACCGTTAACAGTATCGATTATCAATCCAATATTTGAGCTTCCCTCCCACCCCCCCCCCCCTCCCACACTACTATCCACACCGGTGGTGCCACTCATCAGACAGCGGTCTTTGTGTACACATCTGACTCTGCCTGGTGTCTCACTTTTGCACGAATAAGGCTGTAAGGCGAAATATTGCGCTTCTCTTGTGTGTGTGTGTGATTTTTTCCCCTTTTTTTTCAACATCTCAGCTGCCTTCATCTGTGGTAAGTGTTGGGTCATATTTCCCTATCCTACCTAATTATATATATATATTTAGTATTAAAAATCACTATACTAAAACTAAAGATTGCGGCAGTGTCAAAAAAAAGGAGAAACAAATACATATACAGAACTTGAAATTTTCGGGCTCATAACCCTTCTTCAACGAAACAGTGAGGTTGCTTCCTGGTGGCGGCTGGCAGCTTACCTTACTCGTTTGTTGAAGAAAGGTTATGAGCACGAAAACTTCAAGCTCTAAATGTGTACATATTCTTTTGTGTTTTGATGCCGCAGCAACCATCAACTTTGGTAGGAGGTGGTTATCTTCCAGTCCAAATTTATAATGTAACTGCTTTAGAGTGCCTGTGTTTCTTAGAATCCATATGTATGAGAAGGAAATTGTTTAGGAAATAAAAATAGTTAACACAGATCTTGCTGGTATATGAGAAACCTGAAATGCAGTGCCCACTACGGTGGCAATTTCCCTGCACAGCCATCTTCCCCCTTTCCTGCATCCACCTACATTTGCCCTCTACAAATTTTAACTTTAAATTTTTTCCAAAATTTTTGATAAAATATTCATATTCTCCTTTGGTATCTTATTCCAATCCCTGACACCCTTACCTAAAAAAGAGAATCTTCCTACACCCTTGTGACTGAAATCGAGTGCCAGCTTGTGGTTTTGGTCATCTTTTCCCTTCCATGGATTACTTTTCATTCTTACACCAATATCTTTCCATGCCTCCTCACCAATCTGCCTCATACACACCCAAGAACGTCTTCACCCTTCTTCTGTCTTGCAATGAATCCCATTCCAGCTCTTTTATCATATCAGTTACTGATTGCATTTTATGATAATTTCCATAAACAAATCTAGAAGCCCTTTTTTGCACCCTCTAGAACTCCTGTTTTGATACTCAAAATGTCGGTCCCATACTAAACTACCATATTCAAGCAATGGTTTGACCAAAGTTTTGTAAAAAAAATTCCTTTACTTCTCTCATGCATCCTCTCATCACTCTCTCCAACAAGTGATGGATTTTGAAAACTTTTCCTACTACTCATCCAATGAGTCTTGTTACCAAATGTAATGCCAAGATATTTACATTTCAAGTCTTCAACAAGCAATTGTTTCCTCACCTTATAATCATAATCAACCATTAGTTTTTTATTTGTGTATCTAATAAGCTGACACTTCTTTGCATTTATCTTCATCCCATGTTTACCAACCAAACTAGATATCCTGTCCTGATCATCCTGCAACTGTTTACAGTCCTCTTCCATTTTTATCCTTTTATATAGCATTATGTCATCTGCAAACAATCTAATTTCTGATAGTAAACAATCTATCATTTTGAACCTTTTAAATATCATTATGTCATCTGCAAACAATCTAATTTCTGAAAGTAAACAATCAACACAATTATTCAATAGAATAATGAATTGCAACAGTCCTAATATGGCACTCCCATTTTTACTTCCACTTCTTTTTATACTCTATTTCCTACCCTACCTTTCAGTTTTCTACCTTTTAAAAATTCTTCTACCCGGCAAATCACTTTCCCATCTACTCCAATAGTTTTTACCTTTATTTCCTACCATGTTTTGGCTCACTCTGTCAAAGGCCTTTGGAAGACGTACTGCTACACTATCAATTTGGCCTCCCTTGTCTCTTTCACATGAAATATCTTGCATATATATATCCCCCCCCCCCCAACCAAAATTTTTTTTTGAGATTTACATGTATATCCTTGCCTAATGCCACGTTGCGTTCTTGAAAACCACTTACACTCCTCACATATATTTCTGATGTGGTTGCATATAAATCTATCCATTAATCTACCTACCACTGATATCAAACTGATTGGCCTTTAATTTTCGACTCTATTTCTCACCCCTCCTTTATATACCGGCACTACTATCACAGTTTTCCAGTCCTCTGGTAAGCAGCAAGTATCCAAACTCAATTTAAATAATGCTTCAAGATAAGGTACAATGTCACTTCCAGCTATGTTTAAGATATCTGGAGTAGTATTATCTACACCAGTCCCTTTAAATTTTTTCAGCTTTCTTATTTCCTTCATGATATCCTCAGGATGAATTTCAAATTATTGCTCAGTTCATTTCTAATTGTGTTGTTAAGCTTGCTCTCTGATTTAGACCCTTCTGTTTCTAATTCATTGTACCTAATTCTCTCAATAAGCCAGTTACTTAAAATCCTCAGTAACTTCTTCATCCATTCTTATCTATAAGCATCTCATCACCCTCCCTTCCCCTCAGTTTTCTAACTTAGCCATAGAAAGTTCTATGCACTGCACTGACAATACTCTTCACAAACCCATCTTTAGCCACCTTCTTAGCTATTATTAAGTCCTTGTTTAGTTGTTTTAAATATTCCCTACTACCCTGCAGTCTCTTAACTCTGTTATGTTCTCTTCTTATCAACGTCTTTAACCTCCTCACTTCCCTCTTATAGTAAACTTGTTTTCCACTTCTCTTTATTTTCTGTTTTGGAATAAATTTTTCTTCCACCTTTCTTATCATCTCCTTGAACTCTTCCCACCTTGAATCTACTGTATTTGTGCCTTCCTTCCATTTGCTGAAATATCTCTTCAAATTTGAAACCTGTTCCTTTTTATAATTGTACCTATTTTCCCCATCAATTTTGGCTGCTGTTTCACTGTATCCTCTAATATCCATCAGAACTGCTTCATGATCACTTATTCCATCAGTGACTTGAAACCCCACAAGGTTATCATTGGGCTTTATTAAGAATATATCCAACAATATTTTGTTCCCTAGTGTTTGGGACTACCACTTGTGTAAATCCTCCTTCCCTTATTAAGTTATTTGCAAATCTCTGTCCCCTTGTGTTATTAACCTTATTGCCTACTCAGTTTACACCTGGTAAATTTAAATCCCCACGAGTAATGATTGTTCTATTCTCACCTCTGAAAGGTGAATATAAATTTAATTTTGTCCCAAGAGCCTCATCTTCATCTGCCATTCTTACACTGCAGTAAGCAGCAAACCCCGTTTTTTTTTTCTTTCTTTTTTACTACCCCAGAAATCTACCCCAAGTAACTCATGGTCCTGTCCTATGAATACCAGTGAACTGTGGCAGTTTTTGTTTACTAATATGAAAACTCCTCCACCAATTGCTCCTCTATCTCTGGGGTACAGTCTGTAATCATTGGGAAAAACCTCACTGTCTAATACTTCTTTCAACCAACTCTCTACCCCAATTATTACTTGTGATTCTTGTATCTCTATTAAGTTTGTAAATTCGTTTAGTTTGTTCATTATACTTCCACAGTTCGCCTGAAACATCCTTATTACTGGCTTTATATTTTCAGCATTTACCTCCTCCTTCCCAGTTTTACCCCTGTCAGTTATTGTTTCAGAAACTTCATCTATTTCTTTAACATCTTTGAGTTTTTGCATCATGGATCTACAGTCAGTATCACTTTGATCATCTATTTCCATCCCTTCACCAGCAGCCTCTATCCTAAAAAAAGGCATAGTTCTGACCCTATCATCACTGAAAATGGGCTCCTTTACTGCTTTAACTAACAACTCAGAAAGTACCCCCTTGTCCCTACTATTTAGGTGTAGGCCATGCCTAGTGAAACCCCACCTTCCAATGGAATTCACAGGCACAACCCCCAAGATGGAACTTATGCCTGTCCCAAGTAGTACTTCCATTTCCATATTTACCCACCTCACAGCATAGTTCAATTGTGGCTAATCATGGCGACTTAGGACCTGCATGGGTTGCACTCTGGTATGTTGCACCTCCTTCACCACCTTCCTCAGGTTTCTCTCTATACTATAACTCTGTTTCTACAGGGTGTTCGCCGGGAAACACAACCCACTGTTAGCGCTACAAGGAAGAAACTGCTCCCCGGCGAGTGAGCGGTCAGCTTCCGGCATTGTTCGACCGTCGGCCGCGGACTATTTCATAATAATTACGCTTCATAAACTTATATGTGCTAAGCATTTAAATGTGACGTAATTCATTAGCTTACCTTATAAAAGATGCTGGAAGTGTTGACACTCTTGTGTAATGCACATTTCACATCTTCTGAACATATTTCGAGACACACGCTGCCCTAACTGACTTAATGATTTTTTGGGTGACTGTTCTAGTCGAAAAGCGATATCGTCAATTTTCTCCTCTGTGAGAATACGGTTGACCGACAGTCTCTTTTTGTTAAAAAATGAACCCGTTTCTCTTACTTTTTTAACCAGACGCAGAATTGTTGATTTAGCTGGCAGTAAAGCGCCAGGAAATTCGCGACGAAATTTACTGCGACACTTTTTAAACGACTTCTTCTTCACATATGTATCATAGAGAAATATTCTTTGTTGCAAACTGTAACGTACCATAATTTTACTCACACTCAAACACGGTACAGATTAGTAAGAGTATGAAGCCCCAAACCAGCCAAACCGCAAAGAAACGTTTATTCACAACACTGATTAATAAGAGACTGAAGTCACAAACTAGCTACAATGCAAAGAAACCGTTCTTAACAATGTAAGGGTCCCATTATACTGTGTCACTGCACTGTTAAACAGTGCGGTGATTCACGGTGCCGTGTGGCGGGAGTTGCTGGCTCCACTGACCGAGCAAGTTGCCGACGGCAACAGACTGGGAGGGTAGCGTTTTCCGGCGAACGCCCTGTATTAATACTATTCCCCATACCTCCCACTATCACTACTCTACCATCCTTAGTGAAACTCCTGCAAATTAAATCTATATCCTCTATTGCCTGACCTAATGTTTCACTAGGTTTTAAAAAACTTGTGATCTGGTAACCTGTATGAAACTTATCCTGCAGAAGAGGATCTACACCTCCCCCATGGCTACTACCTTCTATTCTTGCCTTGCACACCCTTATTCCTAAAAGCCTGCTGCATCTTACTTACTCCGACACCTACAGTAGGCTCTTCTCCTTCTGACTCTGGCAACAGGTCAAACCTATTTTTACCACAATATCTGAACTGTTTGGCTTCTTCATCCTATTAACAATATTTCTCCTACGACCTATTACCAGCTCCCACCCATCCTTCTCAACTTCCTTCAACCCACTATCTCTACAGTACAAGCCTCAACAAGCTTGCCCCCACAGGCATGCCTCCACAGGATGAGCCTCAAGAACCCCTCATCATTTTTCTCAGGGGGTAAAGGAGATAAATTTGTTCACACTAATGCCCATCAAGTGAATGGGAAGCCAAGGGAAAGAAAGCAAGGCTGGCAGGGGTGGCAATGGAGAGGAATGAGAGGATACTGAATTGATAGTAAATAGTACTAGGGAGATATTATCGCTGGAAGTGAGGGAACATGGCAAATAAACATACAATTATATAAACATGAACAGCAAATATAAATACTAGCTTCAAAGCCTGTAAAATATAATTTGCTGAACAAAATTTTCTGGCAAGTCATTTCTTCACAGGGGCTTAACGAAGTGGAATTTTTATAAAATTACGCTCAATGTAATACCTTATATCTTATGTTGTTTCAGTTTTGGTTCTTATGCAGGCTGTAATTTAACATTATCACAAACTGTGTTAATATTGCCACCAGAAAATCAAAGCTTCTTTCACATATGAATATTTTAGTTATGGTGTGTAATATTTGTTTTAATCATGGTCAAGGCTACAAAGATCAAGATCAATGTAGAACTACTTTCATTAAAATGAAGTAATGTTTTCAGTACCGTAATGATGAATGGTAACATTTCTGGTAAAAAAGCTTCTATCACATGCACAAGAATAAATTCATCGTATCACTATATAAATGTGGTCCCATATTTCTTAGCTTATCTATACTACTATAAATCTGTAAGTAAGCTGCATGTTTCTCTTTATTTGAACAGATACTGCACAAAAACTACAGCAGTAATTTCGATGGGGTTTTCAAATTTTTAGTGCTAACTGTTGCAATTAAAATCTACAGAAATAGCTAATGAGTTATATGTACTGAGGTATGGAGGAAATAATCAAATACATTTTTAGACATAAAATTAAGAGATACGGATCATACTATAATTGAGATGTAAATCTTTTTAATATTTTGGCTTCGAATATTTAGTTTATCAGTTTTCTTGAATGCAGTAAATAAATGGAATACTTGAATCAGATGTAGTAAGCATTACTGATATTTCATTTACTGTAAAAATGATGTATTTGAGGCGTTTCACCAAAGATCATTATACTGATCTCTGGATTGTTTATATTTTATTTGTCTTTGGTTATACAAGGCATGTTTTTTAAGTAAGTACCGTTTTGAAATTAAAAAAAAAAAAGACGTGAAAATATATATCAATAATTTTATTTTTACATGAAAGCCTGTACCATACTCTACTTTTCTACATAATTCCCTTCAATATTGAGGCACTTGTCATAACATAGTACCAGTTTTTGAAAACCCTCCTCATAGAAGTCTGCCGCCTGACTTGTTAACCACTGCATCACAACTGTTTTGACTTCGGAATCGTCTTCAAGATGCCGACCGCCCAGGTGTTTCTTCAAGTGCAGGAACAGATGGTAGTCACTGGGTGCCAGATCAGGGCTGTATGGAGGATGATCTAGAGTTTCCCATCGAAAAGATGTGATGAGATCTTTTGTCTGATTAGCCACATGTGGACGGGCATTGTCATGCAGCAAAACAATGCCCTTGCTCAACTTGCCACGTCTTTTGTTCTGGATTGAACGGCGAAGATTGTTCAATGTCTCACAATAAGCTGCTGCATTGATTGTCTCATTACGAGGCAGAAATTCCACAAGCAATACTCCTTTTCTGTCCCAAAAAACTGTGCACATGATTTTCCGGGCAGAAATCGTTTGCTTGAACTTCACTTTTTTGGGTGAATCTGAATGCTGCCATTCCATGGACTGTTGCTTTGATTCAGGTGTGACGTAGGCCACCCATGTCTCATCGCCCGTAACAATTTGGCTTAAGAAATCATCACCGTCATTGTGGTACCGCTCAAGGAAAGTCAATGCAGTGCCTAAACGTTTGGTTTTGTGCACATCCGTTAACATTTTCGGTACCCAACGGGAGAACAATTTTTGGTAATTCAAGTGGTCGGTCACAATGCCATACAAAACACTACGAGAAACATTAGGAAAGTCATCACACAAGGAGGAAATCATAAAGCGTCTGTTTTCTCTCAATTTATTGTCCACTTTCTGCACCAAACTTTCATTAACGACCGAAGGAAGCCCACTCCGTTGTTCATCATGCACATTTGTGCTGCCATCTTAAAATGCTCTCACCCAATGTCTCACCATTCCATCACTCATAATGTTTTGTCCATAAACTGCACAGATCTCACGATGAATATCGATCGGTTTTAGGCCTTTAGCACAAAGAAATTTTATAACAGCCCCTACTTCACAGTCGGTGGGACTCACGATTATCGGAGGCATCTTAAACACTCAGTGAACAACGTAAACAAGGAAGAATTAGACTGTAATGGTGTCAGTGCGTAGGCAAGAGATGCAGGTACCCAGTGCGCATGCACGGAACGCTGACCGTAGCGCTGCAGCCACGGTGTGACAAAACGGTACTGACTTAAAAAATACGCCTCGTATATTCCCGGTTTCGTGAATTTTAATAAGTATAATTAAATGGAAATTGTTACTCAAACCACTACATAATATATCAACTCTTCAATAAGAGTAACAGATTTGTAATATTTATGGTAAGTAATTTTTATGCTTAGTATCGATAGTACAGGGTTTTCACCATACTGTGTCGCTGCAGTTTGATAGTGAATATTGGTAAATAATTATATCGCTTACCGGTAGTTTTCAAGATATCGCAAGTCAAGATCAGTAATATTTACAGTTTCTTGTGCATTTGGTGATGTTTTTAATCTGCTCTAGGCCGCATTTAAACTTATCCACAAGAATAAACTTTACATCACGATACAGCAATGTATTACTGCGCGTGTTTTAGTACACTTGCAGATCAAACTGAAATCGTATTATGAAATTAATTGTTATAATTTATGTTACGCTTACTTTGAATCCGGAAATAGACAATGTGGTCATTACCAAAAATGTATTTATTAATGCATTTCATGCGTTTAGGTGTATCTACATCGTTTGATTTTGAAGCGGCAATATCAGTATAGAATGTGGTTAGGTCGAAATTCAGCCTGTACCATAATGTTCTTGGAACAACAAAAGGCATAAAGCATTCAATTATTGGTAGTAATTAATAAGCTGCTTTAATGAGTGCCATGTTAGTGAAAACATGTAATCCCCAATGTCGAGTCTATATTTCCATGTGTCAATGGCGACATATTTTTTTCTGGCCCAGGCCTTATTTCAATTTAACCATTTCAGTTCTGAAATACGATGAAGTGAATGGAAGTTATAAGCAAGAAATACATGTTTATTACCCATGGCGTGATAATGTACACATATGGAACTCGAAAAGTTCCAAGCAATTTTAGATTCGTTGTTGTAAATGCTATTGTTGACGGCAAAACTATATTTATATAAATGGCCATTGAATGTACTGCAAGACCTATCACAGACGGTAACTTTCATATTGCCTTATATCTAAGGTATATTTGTTTTTGCATTAATAGACACTTTCTATCTTCAGGAAAATGTGTCCCAAATTTCTGACCACTGACAACTGATTCTCTGTACGTCCTTATTGGACCATTAGTGATAATGTTTCATGTAGATTTAATTTATTATTTTTCATATATTATATTGTGTGAAAATATAAGAATAACACAAAAACTTTTGAACTATAGTATGAAAACCGAATCTAAGCTAGTAACTAAAAGAAAGAAAAATCTTTAAATGAAATCTATATTTTTTGATTCCCAAAGTTAATATTTGATACTAAAGTATAAAATCTCAGAGTTTTTCTATACATGCCAAGACTGGCGCGTGCAAAGCAGAGGGTAAATGCTAGTTATAGCTATGATCACAGAATATAATGAAAACTTCTTCATCAAACAAATATTAACGGCACAGTGATGTTGACATTCCTTTGACTATGATATGGAATGGCATGACAGTGAGTAATGGTGTTGAGGTCAGCAATCTGCCCACATCATACTTCAAGAGCATATACAAAGAACCAACAGATAGTCTGCCTATTCCTACTATTTATGACCATAGCAGTAAATATCCAGAAGCAGACATCTCTAAATTTGAAGTCCATTTTGATGATGCATTTCATGAACTTGCATGACTAAACATTAATAAAGGTGCTGGACCTAACTGGATATGCAACATTCTATTGAGAAATCGTACTACTGGACTTTGTGAGCTAATCACTCAAATCTTCAATAAGTCTCTTGAAACAGGAAATTGTCAGGCCTAAATGTTCGTTGGAGGTAAGGTAACACTTTAACCTGAACTGTGAACAGCTAACTTCATGACCATGTGTATCCTTCTGGTACCTAAAATATTTAAGAAGTTGGCCACCACGCATTCATATAAAAACCCAAAATGCCAAGGGTAGTTGAAATAAAGTCACTTGACACAGTTTCAGAGTAACACAATACTTATATTTTTGATAAAGTTCACTTGTACATTGTCGGTACCAGATACATCGATAAAGCATCCAACAACAGTTTCATTGAAGATTACAGGTTAAGCACATTCATACGAGAAGACAAACACACTAAGTCCCCCTGTCATTAGTGAGTACACTACTGCGGCATGTTGGAATTTGCCAAAACCGCTACCACTCTGAGCAGTTCGCTCCGCTAACCAGCGTGAAGTTATGCGATCACTTTCCAGCGAAAGAATGAGAAAAATCATGGTGGCTGCATGGCCTTTTATAAGCATGCCATGGCCAATGACGTCAGTAACTTTTTTCTTTAATTAATATCTCCTAAAGTACAAAATAGATTAACTTTAAATTTTTACAAGGGTTTCCTATGATTATGTTCTATCTGTTTTAATTTAATTTAGCATTCAAAAGTACTTCTATAAGCTTAAAATTGAAGTCTATCACGTGACGAACTTAGTGAACTTTCTCGAACTCCAACAACAATTAGTGACAATCTTTCTTCAAAAACTTAATTCCCAGACAAATGCTTAAACTTTTTACCGAAACCATTATATATTCGCGATCCTCTGAATTTGGGCTATCTACTGATATAAATTTCTCAATTTTATTCCTTTTTGTTAAAAAGTTCATTTTTTTTCTCTTAATTGAAACCACTAATTAAAATTTCCAAATTAGTTAATTTTACCATCAAAATACTCATGACAATGCTGACTATTGCCTGTGATAAAAGTTCAGCTGTAGCTTTACTAGATTCAGAGCTATTTCAAATTTTAGATTTTTACTTTCCTAATCGCGTGTTTCAAAACGTTAACAAACCTAATTATCTCTTTTGGTGAACTAAAGGTTGCCTTACAAAATTTTCCGTCAACAAGGAAACTATCATACATTAGGCCCATACATAAATCAGGTGATAAATCTGACATCAGCAAATATAGGCTAAAATGCATTCAATCACCAGTTGCTAAGTGTTTGGAGAAAATCGTCCTGCCACAGCTTACTTTTGCATTTAAAAATATCAAAACAGCAGGGATTCTTTGGAGTAAGATCTACATCAACTAATCCATAACTCTACATTAACTTCATACTTATTGCACTGAATAAAGGTCAGGATGTGCACTCCCTATATACTGATTTCAGCAAGGCCTTTGATATGGTTAGCCATGATTTTCTAGTTAGTAAATTAAGTCGTTATGAGATATGATCCAAACCCTTGGACTGACTTCGCTCGTATTTTCTGATAGGCGTTTACAAGTATGTGTGAATCGTCATTTGTCGAATGAGTACACTGTTACCTCTGGTGTACCACAAGGTTCCCATCTAAGACCTATCGTATTTTGTATATTCATAAATGACATTGGAGAAAAATTTAAGTTTGAGTATCTGCTATATCCTGACGATATGAAAATCTTCAGAGGAATATACACTCCTGGAAATTGAAATAAGAACACATTGACGCCAGTGTGTAAGACCCACCATACTTGCTCTGGACACTACGAGAGGGCTGTACAAGCAATGATCAAACGCACGGCACAGCGGACACACCAGGAACAGCAGTGTTGGCCGTCGAAGGGGGCTAGCTGCGCAGCGGTTGGGCACCGCCGCAGTCAGTGTCAGCCAGTTTGCCGTGGCATACGGAGCTCCATCTCAGTCTTTAACACTGGTAGCATGCCGTGACAGCGTGTACGTGAACCGTATGTGCAGTTGACGGACTTTGAGCGAGGGCATACAGTGGGCATGTGGGAGGCCGGGTGGACGTACCGCCGAATTGCTCAACATGTGGGGCGCGAGGTCTCCACAGTACATCGATGTTGTCGCCAGTGGTCGGCGGAAGGTGCATGTGCCAGTCGACCTGGGTCCGGACAGCAGCGACGCACGGACGCATGCCAAGACCATCGCATCCTACGCAGTGCCGTAGGGGACCGCACCGCCACTTCCCGGCAAATTAGGGACACTGTTGCTCCTGGGGTATCAGAGAGGACCATTCAAAACCATCTCCATGAAGCTGGGCTACGGTCCCGCGCACCGTTAGGTCGTCTTCCGCCCACGCCCCAACATCGTGCAGCCCGCCTCCAGTGGTGTCGCGACAGGCGTGTATGGAGGGACGAATGGAGACGTGTCGTCTTCAGTGATGAGAGTCGCTTCTGCCTTGGTGCCAATGATGGTCGTATGCGTGTTTGGCGCCGTGCAGGTGAGCGCCACAATCAGGACTGCATACGACCGAGGCACACAGGGCCAACACCCGGCATCATGGTGTGGGGAGCGATCTCCTACACTGGCCGTACACCTCTGGTGATCGTCGAGGGGACACTGAACAGTGCACGGTACATTCAAACCGTCATCGAACCCATCGTTCTACCATTCCTAGACCGGCAAGGGAACATGCTGTTCCAACAGGACAATGCACGTCCACATGTATCCCGTGCCACCCAACGTGCTCTGGAAGGTGTAAGTCAACTACCCTGGCCAGCGAGATCTTCGGATCTGTCCCCCATTGAGCATGTTTGGGACTGGATGAAATGTTGTCTCACGCGGTCTGCACGTCCAGCACGAACGCTGGCCCAGCTGAGGCGCCAGGTGGAAATTTCTTGGCATGCCGTTCCACAGGACTACATCCAGCACCTCTATGATCATCTCCATGGGAGAGTTGCAGCCTGCATTGCTGCGAAAGGAGGATATACACGGTACTAGTGCCGACATTGTGCATGCTCTGTTGCCTGTGTCTATGTGCCTATGGTTCTGTCTGTGTGATCATGTGTTGTATCTGACCCCAGGAATGTGTATATAAAGTTTCCCATTCCTGGGACAATGAATTCACGGTGTTCTTATTTCAATTTCCAGGAGTGTACATTGATCATATATCAATGAGAAATTTCCGAATTAGAGGTATGGTGTCAGGTAAATAAGTTGCACCTTAACATAAAAAGCACTAACATGGTGTATTCCCGACATCACAACCTGCTGCCTGTTAAACTACTCATTATGTGATCAAAATGTGGAAATAGTTAACTCAATAAAAGACTTGGGAGTGATAACTGATGATAGGCTTACTTTCTCTGATCATATTAACTACAAAACTCTGCAAGAATTTCATGTCCTGGGATTCAAATGTAGAACCGGGAAAGAATACACTGTTTTGATTTTTCTCTGCCTTTGCAAACCATTAGTGTGAATATTGTAGTATTGTCTAGTCGCCATTTACAGATCAACAAATTAGCTGTGTCAAAAAAAGTTCATATAAGTTCTGTAAGTTCCTGTTACACTATCCAAAACATTACAGACATTTGTGATGTGTATCTCAATTGTAACATTAACAGCCAACGAAGTCAGAGGCAATTGACAGACCCATGCTTCTTCTACAAAGTTGTTAATGGACTTATTGATTCAACAGAAATACTCAAGAAATTCTGATTTACTTTCTCTAGGGTACTTCTTCAAACAAGAAGACTGCTGGCTGCTGAAAACCATACCATAGAATAGTAAGTCTGGTTAACTTACATGCTACCAACACCAACTTCTTTGTAGGATCACGTGCTGGACTAATCTCTAATGGTAAAAGACTTTTATAAATTATATAATTATATAAGCATATTATGAGTGGGCTGGTAGTTCAGTGGTTAGGGCATTTACTTTCAAAAGTTCACTACTCTGGTCCTGGGTTCAAATACCGGTGGGTGCAAGATTTTTTAAGAGTTGTGTTTGATCATTTGAGCTATGCCAGGTCGTTTTTTGGTTCAGATTCGACTTTAAACTATAGGACCAAGAGGAAAGGATCTGGCTATCCTAACTCTGACACAATGGCATAGGATGCCTCCTTCAGGAGGATCCAACCAACCTTCGGTTATGGACTAAGTTACGTTTACACATTCCTTATATATTGATGTTAAGTATTATTTCTTTATAAACAAAGCCAACTGGCGTATAAATAAATAAATAAACAAAAAGAACTAATAGTTAATATGTCAACTGAAGTCAAATAAATACTTTTCTTTTAGTGTTCTGTCAATTCGTTTCTTCACAGTTGCTTGGATAAATGGAATTGTCAATAAATAAAGCTCATACCATTGTCCTGCAGAAACATCTCTGGCAATTGTTAGTTTGGCAACATAGGCTGGGAGTGTGATGTCATAGTGTTACAGACATGATGACACAATGGCCAAGCTTAGCCTTTTATTACTAATGATAACATTTATAAAATACACTAATGTAAAACCCATTAAATGGGCAGTGTGCATGGCTAGTGACAAATTTAGTGCACACTGATAATCACAAAATTACGAGGGTTGTTCATAAAATAAGGTTCCCATGATGCTGCAGTTGTGATCCAGCAATACTGGAATGTAGCGTGGTTCCCCCTCTCCCAACTCCACACTGGCGATCTGTCTGTGATGCTCAGTCTTGACTGAGCAGAAGTTAGAGATGGAGCTCCCATTCGTTTCTCCTACCAGGAGCGAATTGTGATCTGTAATTCGTTTTTTATGTGCAAAACACACTGTGCGGGGGTCATTCATTCCCAGTTGTGTGAAATCTACAGAGGAATAAAACGTTTGCTCAAATGGTGCAAAGAATTCAAAGCCAGATGTACAGATGTCCACGAGAAGCAGCGTTCCGGACAACCATCAGTTTCGGAAGAAACAGATGCGAAAGTGGAGGAAGAAAAGCTGAAAGATCGAAAGGTGATGGTTCGGGAGCTCTGCGAGATGATCCCTGATGTCAGAAAGACTACCACTGACAAAATTTTGACAGACCATCTAGGACATGCCAAGGAAGAATGCTTATGAACAGTAATGTGTTGAAGCGGCCCACGAATTTCTTCAAGCCTATGAAACCGATGGTGAAGAATTCTTGGATTAAATTGTTACTGAGGATGAGGCCTGGGTCCACTACATGAAGCCAGAAGCAAAGGAACAATCCAGACAGTGGAAACATCCAGAGTTGCCGAAGCTGCAGAGAATCAAACAAACACTTTCAGCCCGAAAAGTGATGACGAGGGTGTTTGGGGCAGGAAGGGGCTACTGTTGTGCAAATTCATACCTGCTGGTACAACAATCGATGATGACCACTACTGTGCGACGTTGAAGAACCTGCGCCACATAATTCAAAACCAGAGGAGAGGCAAGCTCACGAGGGGAGTGCGTTTCCATCACACAACACTCACTCACACACTGACTATGTAACAATCGATCTTCTCAACCAATTTGGATGGGATATTGTCACACACCCACTCTACAGCCCAGACATACCCCCAAGTGATTACCATCTTTTCTCTGAATTGAAGAAACATCTGGGAGTGACTCAATTCAGAACCAGAGAAGAGCTGAAAGAAGACGTGTTAAGCCACCTACGAGGTGTGGCGGGAGAGTTCTATGACTAGGGCATAAAGAAGATAGTACACTGCATGCAAAATTTCATCAATATCAACATCGATTATGTCAAAAAATAGGAAAAAGTCTAAACTTTCCAGAAATGTATAATTCAAAGCAAATAAACATGTTTTTCACTTTGAAAAATCATTGAGAACCTTATTTGAAGGACAACTCTCATAGTTGTGATAAACAAAAATACTCTTCTAAATAGTAAAATCCAATTCTGTCCTTTGCTTTTTCAATACTTCTTCCACATCAGGTAATAGAAGGTAAACAAAATACACAATGACTCAGACTCCAGTGAAAAAATGAAAAATGCATCTCTTCAAAGAACAAGTTACTGAGGATTTTAAAAAGACGTAGACTGGACAGATAACTGGATTAGTGAGACCATTAGGGACAATGATTAAAAAATGGATGGGTGTAAATCAGAGACTAAGCTTAACGACACTAATAGAAATGAGCAGATAAAAAAATTTGAAATTTATTCTGAGCATGTCATGAAGGAACTAAAAAAGCTGAAAAAATTTAAAGGGGCTGGTGTAGATAATATAACTAAGTATATCTTAAAGATAGCAGGAAGTGACATTGTAGCTTATTTTGAAACATTATTGAAGTTAAGTCTAGATACTTGCCATTTACCAGAGGATTGGCAAAGTGTGATAGTAGTAATTGCACTTAAAGGAGGGATGAGAAATAGAGTAAAAAATTATAGGTCAATCAGTTTGACATTAGTGGTAGGTAAATTAATGGAGAGATTGATATGTAAACATCAGAAATATATGTTAGGAGCGTAGGTGGTTTTCAAGCAGGCAACATGGCTTTAGGCAAGGATATTCATGTGAATCTCAGTTGGTGGGATATGTGCAAAATATATTGGATGAAATGGACAAGGGAGGTCAAATTGATAGTGTAGCATTACATCTTTCAAAGGCTTTTGACTGAGTGAGTCATAAAATTGTGATAAATAAGGTAAAAACTATTGGAGTAGATGAGAAAGTGATTCACTGGGTAGAAGAATTCTAAAAAGGTAGGAAGCAAAAAATTAGGGTAGGAAAGAAGTTGAAGTGAAACTGGGAGTGCTGCAGGGTAGTGTATTGGGGCCATTGCTATTTGTTATTCCAATGAATGATTGTGTTGATGGTTCACTATCAGAAGTTAGGTTATTTGCAGATGACATAATGCTATATAATAGGATCAAAATGGAGGAGGACTGTGAATAGCTGCAGGGTGGTCTGTGTAGGATATCTAGTTGAATTGGTAAACATTGGATGAGGAAAAATGAAAAAAAAAAGACAGCTTATTAGGTACTCAGTTAAAAAAGTATTAAAGATTGATTATGAATATAAGATAGGGAAAGAATTGGTTGTAGAAGACTTGAAATGTAAATATCTTGGCATAACATTCGATAACAAGCTCAACTAGGCAGGACACATTGAACAGGTAGCAGGAGAAAGTTTTAAAGTCCTGCACGTTGGAGAGAGTGATGGGGGATGTACCAGAGAAGTAAAGGAAGTGGATTACAAAACTTTGGTCAGACCACTGCTTGATTATGGTAGAGCAGTCTGGGACCCACGTTTTGAGAGTAGGAGAAGGTGCAAAGAAGGGATCTGGAAATTACTTCAAACACTAATTCATATGATAAAAGAGCTGAAATGGGAATCATTTGAAGATAGAAAGAGTGTGAAAGGAGTCATGGGAACGTAAAATATATATATTAGTGATGAGGCATAGAAAAGTATTGGTGTAAGAAATAGGTGTAATGCATGGAAGAAAAAAGATGACCATGGCTACAAGCTGGCACTTCATTTCAGTCACAAGTGTGCGGGAAAATTTTCTTATGTAGGTAAGGGGTCATGGATTGGAATAAGTTACCAAGATAATTGATTAACAATTTACCAAAACTGTTGAAATAATTTAAAGTGGAAATTTGTAGAGCGCAAAAAGCAGGAGAATGCAGGAAGGGGGAAAATGGTTGTGTAGCGAAATCGCCACCGGAGCGTGCATTCCATCACAATTAATTATTTACTTTTAATATGTTTTATCTCTACCCTCAGTTTGTGCTACTTGCAATCACATCCAGTAAACCCACCAAAAATGATTGAAATTCTTATTGACATAAAAAACAATCTACGGAAACTGTAATTTCAAAACCAAATAACGATGATTTGTATTATTGGTATATTTGATGATAACCTGTGTTTCCTGTAAACTTTCTCTGACTTTTTAATAAATTTCCTAGTTGTTTATCTACTATCAAAAAATTAATACATTATGTTGTGACCTGGTGCTAGTGTTTCGTACAGAAAAGGAAATCTTACATTAATTTATGGACTTATTTATTGTAAATAAACAATCAGCAACATGTAGATTTAAAAGAATGTCACATTACAATTTTTTTATCTGCCCTCCATATTTTTGTGTAGTTACTTACACAATAGACAATTGCCTTTAAGGTGGCACTGCAGCTATACTTCTTTTTGACAACATAAGTGCACATTAAATAAAATTCAGTAATTTATTTTTATGTAAACTTTCTCTGAGATTTAATAAACTTCCATGTTTGTTATCACCTGTCAAAAAATCTTAGGTAATGTTGTCACATCGTTCCTGTAACTGCTACAGATAATGCAGCATAAAAATCGGATGCTCTTCTTACATGAATTTTTGCATCCAGTCATCATAAATAAACCAAAAGCAATATATAAATTTAAACCAACATCATATTAAACTTTTTTATCTTTACTTTGAACTATATTTTTTTTTTATCTCTGTTACACAGCAGACAATTAAATTTTAGCTGGCATCACATTTTTACTTTATTTGAACAATGTAAGTGCACATAAAATCAAATTCAATTAATTATTTGAAATTTAATTTCCTTTTAACAATATAAGTGCAAATAAAGTCATACATAAAGTTATACATTTAAAAGTTTCCTGTTTAGCCAAGTAGTGCTGCAGTGGCAGTCACGGTAAGAAACACTTTAAGCATTATGGAAACTCACTGATGGTTGCCAAGCTATTGAGGTGAGTCCCCAGGCTCAATGCATTTTATTAAAATTGATATGTTGGTAAGTTAGTTTC
Source organism: Vandiemenella viatica (assembly GCA_031002005.1). Taxonomy (NCBI): domain Eukaryota; kingdom Metazoa; phylum Arthropoda; class Insecta; order Orthoptera; family Morabidae; genus Vandiemenella; species Vandiemenella viatica. The sequence continues at coordinate 51,213,760 of JARYHS010012519.1, read as the reverse complement.
CTTCTCTAGAGTTCAGAAGATTGAAGTTACTAGAAAGACACTGACAGCCCTCATCGTAGAACAGTTGTTTAAGTGGTTCACATTGTGGTAATTGGTATGAGCTGCCATTGAATGGTCAAAGTTGCTGGTGTAAATTGTTTTCCTGTGGCCGTTCCTTCTATTGGAAAGTCAGTTAGTGGTAAAGCTTATAAATGAACTGGCAGATAGGCAAATGAGTTGATATATGAGGCATGTTTTGGTGCATTTGTTATGACCAATGATCAGAAAAGTTTCTCCTGTTGTTGGATTGGAGAAGGAGGGAGCAGCTGGATGTATGGTAGATATTTTGCAACAGGGTCTATTGCATGATCAGGTACTGTGTGGCAGTTTGCAACAATCATGCACTCAGCCACCAACTCCTACTCCTATCCACTGCAAGATTAAGTGATTTTCATTGTGGGTGTAGATCATAAATATATCATCTATATACCTGAACAACCTACTGGACTTTAATTGCACATGGTTCAGGAAATGTTCCTGTAGGTATGCCAGCAATAGGTTGCCATAGGACAGGGTGATGTGGATGCCATATATCTGGTGATATAATTGTGAATTGAAGAAGCAGTTTTTGGAAAAGATGAAGTGGGCCAAGGACATAAGAATGATGTCCTGGGAAGGCTTTCTGAAGGCCATAAATCTGGGAAATGTTCCACAGAACTGAGACCCTGACAGTGAGGGTGTTGATATATAGGGAGTTTACGTCAATGCAGAAGAATTTGGAGGGGAGACTTGGTACAAATGTTTGGGTGTGTTTCATGAACGATTGGAGTTTTTTCACTACAGGCTGGAGTTGTTGATCTACCAGGGAAAAAATCTGTTCACTGGAAAACCTATATGCTGCAACTACAGACTACCCCGTATTGCCAGCCTTGTTGATCTCAGGAAGTGGGTACAGGATAGGGGTGTGTGGATTATGAGGAGTAAATAGTGAAGAGAGACCTAATAAGGGGTCCTGGAGGCCAAGAAAAGTATTTATTTCCTGGTGTAAGGAGATGGTAGGATCTGTGGTGTGTGGTTTATGAGTGTTTGTATCAGAAAGCTGCATCTGGACTACAGGCTTGTAACCACTGTGGTTCATATTTACGATGGTAGAGTCTGGCTGGGAGGATGATGATGATGTTAGGAGGCATCCGTTAGTTACATGAGCCAAAATAGGAAGGGTGTGGGGGATCTTGTAAAATATCACCTGTTAGGAAGGGGGGGGGGGTGAAAGAGGGGGTCAACGGAAATCTTGCATCAACTTTTATTTCAGATTTCTGCCCTTCAATCAACAGTAGAACTAAACAAAAGTCTCTAAAATTACCAGGTCGACCTCACATTAGCGTGGGAGGGGGGGGGGGGGGTGGAAGAGGGGGGGCAGGGTTCCCACTAGATCTCACCAGAGGAGAAATTCATTTACATATTATTATTATGCAAATTAATGTTTAAAACATAATATATTACATAATATACAGTCTCAACATTTTAGAATATCATTATTTTATTGTTTATTCTTGATATGTTTATCTTTTATGTGTTGTCTAATGAAACAGATCTATTTCATCTTCATAGTTTCTATTCTTATATATGTACAATTAATATTTTAAAGTAAATATATAACATCCAGAAGTGGACAAACAGACTCGGCGATATACAATGAGATCTATGAGAGTGAAAATGGAGCTTGCTCATGCACATTAAAAATAATTCCTCCCAAATGTACGCTGATATGCCAACCGTGTGATGTTTATTTTTTTAGATAAATAAAATCATTTGTTAGAAAAATCTAGAATGCACCAACATTACTGTCAGGAACGTTAGTGCCATTTGTCTCTCAATGTCTTTACTAAAAAGAAATGTGCATGTGGCAAAACGGCATTTTCACTTGGTGCCAATTGGAAATATGTTTTGAATGTTTCTATGATCATTACCACTCAAAAATATGTTCAACTGGGGAATTTGAAAATTAACCAAATATCCGTTTACAGGTGTAGCATTGTAACAAAAATTGTTTATTCTATCTATTGTAAGTAATTATATTATTTTATTAATTTTAAATAAAATAAAATCAATACTCAATGATTTCTGAATATAAAAAAGAAATAAACATATATTTGGAAGTATGGGGACTTGAACCCAGGTTTGCAAAATAGAAAGCAGGCAGCTTACCTGATACACCACGCTAAAAGTTTGAATTATAATTTAACAATCTTAGTATTTAAATGCTGTTTGTGTATTTTTGCATGCAAAAAAAAAGGCTCATTTTGAAGAAATGATTGTAACACAGACATATGGAGTAAATACTCTTCAACATATACTCGGGGGATCAAAATCTGTTCTTGACATATCTGATGGTCTCCAAGTTAGATTACATTTAGTTAATTTGGAGTACATACCTTTCACAGTAACTTTGTGCTCTCCAGTGCCAGGGTGAGTGAACAAGTCCACTTGAATAGATACCTCGCCAACACTGCCTTCATCCAGGCTTTGGGATTCTGGAATGTGAGGAGAAAAATAAAGGTCTGTTTAAGATAGAATAATAATATAATGACAACTGCATCTGTAACTCAAAATGAAAATATAGCAGAGCCATGGCCCCATAAAAGTGTGTTATCAAAGGGAAAAGGCTGGAGTTTAGTTTGTAGTTCAAATAAGTTTACCATAATTTGTACACATGAATGGAAACTTTTAAAATTATCAAAATGATTCCTTTGATATGGACCATTAAAAAAACATGCCTAATCATTACATCTGCCATATTGCTGTGAATGTTGTCATAAATCATCCAGATAGAAAGACTAGTACCACTGAGTGAGAGCATATAATTTACAACAAAATTAGATCAATTAAATTTTCATAGAATACTGATGAGTATGTATGTTAATTTATGATGTTTGTATTTCAGACATTATTTAACACACAACCCTGTAAGTGAATTTTGCAATAGTTGGTGCATTATTTACTTTCAGATTATATGCAAAATAGCCCTTTTTAAAAAGTCATAGAAAATATGCTCTAAGAAAATTTATGCATCTCAATACTGACATGGAAAATGATTTTATATAATGAAAATAATGAATTTTTAGGAAGGTAATCCATCACAGAGATTATGTCAGGAGAGCAACAAATAACACAAAAGTATGAATATTTGACAATACTCCAGTGCAAAACCTTATTCACAGAAAGATATGAGATACATGGGAAAGAGGTCAAAACTACACACAGCAAGTCTCAAAGTCATGTAGTGAGACTCAGTGTGTGCACATATGATCCACTTGTCATATGTTTTGCATCTTTACATGAATAAGTTTTCAAAGGAAAATATCGTAAAATGTGTTTGTCTCTTTTTGTTCATCACAGCTCAACCTGTATATTTCAGGTAGATAATGGGTTTACTTTCCCTACCATTGGTATTAAAATTAATAAAAATAAATATACAATGCAGAAGAACTTGCATGCTGTTACAGTAAGTACATTAAATGCTGATATAAATAAACTTTATAAACAAAATTTTGTGGATCACTGAAGAGTTTGTCAAGTCAGTTAACAGCGATATTTCTCACCAAATGGTTTATCATCAGTATTATGAATATAGCACACCTCCCAAAAAAAAAATTAAATAAAACAATTATATCCACTTCTATTTCAAAACAAATGAGATGATCGGAAAGACTGAATCCCCAAGATTTATCAAATATTAATTTAAATCAGTCACTATGTTAATAACCTGTACATTAATGAACTCCATAGATGACAGACCAATACTAAAATACTGCTAAATACACTTGACTGTAATATCTAAACAAGAAATACTCGTAGTTCTAATTACATTTATAAAAGCCAATCCTGCTTATCTATAGAAAATTTAATGTTTTGTTCAAAAGACAAATTTAACTTTGACTAGAGATAAAAGGAAATTAAGTCAGATGTTATTCTACAAATGCCAATATTATTCAATGTCACATGTGTTACCATGTCTCCTATAAAATTTTAAAGCTTGTCATCCACAACCTGCAGCTTCTTTCAAAACCTGCATAAATTTTCTCAATAACAAAAACCCATGTGCAACCGTAGTAATGAAAGCACTGGACTACCACAATAAGATTACGAACTTACTGGCAGACAAGACCTATGAACCATTAAGCAGAAACCCACTACAGAAGATTAGGACAGAGGTGGCCCGAAGAGTTAACACCTCCAAAGCGATTGAGCAGGAGGACAAGAAACCCCTAAAAAGAAACAATTGCATGATGCCTAGGTTCTATGGATTGCCCAAAGTGCACAAAAACGAGGTTCCCTTACGTCCGATTGTGAGCACGGTCAACTCACCTACTCATCCACTTGCACGATATGTTGCCAATAAACTGAAACATCTCACGGAAGATATCAGATCAGCTGTAAAGAACTCAGCTCACTTTATACAAATTATTGACGATCTGACGCTAGAGAAGACTGATGTCATGGTGAGTTTCGATATTGTCTCATTATTCACTAATGTGCCGGTAGACGAAGCTGTTGCTGTAATACGTGCTAAACTTCTTGCACAAGGAAAGTCTACTGAGTGGGCTGACCTGACAGAATTCTGCCTTAAGTCAACTGTGTTCCAGTACGGTGGTCAACTTTATGCTCAAGTTGAAGGTGCGGCAATGGGCTCGCCACTTTCACCTGTAGCCGCCAACATTTTCATGGAATCATTCGAGATGAAGGTGCTTAACAACGCGCGCCTAAAACCTACAAAGTGGATCCATTACATTGATGACACCTTTGTCATCTGGCCTCACGGTAAGGAGAGTTTGCAAGAGTTCTTAAACCACCTGAATAGTGCCCACCCAAGAATTCAGTTCACTATGGTTGTGGAAGAAAATGGACAACTGCCATTTCTTGTCCTTGTTCACAAGCGAGGCGATGGAAGTTTGGGTCACACTGTGTATCGCAAGGCGACCCACACTAATAGGTATCTGCACGCCATGTCGCACCATCATCCGGCAATGAAGAGAGGCGTATTGACATTACTCAACTTAAGAGCTAAGACAGTACGTGACTCGGAAAGTCTGAATGAAGAAATGGAGACACTTACAAAAATATTCCAAGCCAACGGCTATAGTGAATCTGACATCTGGAGGGTTTTAAGACCCAAAAAACCTATGGGAGACGTCAACTTATCCCATGATATTAATGTGCCAACAAAATTCGCCTGTCTCCCATACATACAGGGTATCACAGACCGGATTGGGAAATTGTTAAAGCGGGTGGAGGTGCGAATAGTATATAAGGCTAACTGCAAACTTGGTCAGTCACTGACAAAGGTAAAAGACAAATTACACCCACACCAGCTTATGGGTGTTTACGAAATCCCCTGCAGTTGTGGCAGTGTTTATATCGGCGAGACAGGTCGCACTGTGGCGGAGACACTTAAAGAACATATCCGCCACTACAAATATAACAACAGCGACAAATCCACCGTAGTCCGCCATGCTATTAATACCGGGCATGAAGTAAAATTTCAAGAAACGAGGCTACTGTGGAGAGAAGACAAGTGGTGGCCCCGACGGGTGAAAGAGGCAGCAGAAATTTTAAAAAACACCAAGAACATCAACAAAGATAGCGGCCTCTTACTCTGCGATGCTTGGCGCTCGTTGCTATGTTAACATAAACAGTATCTCTGACGAAGGCTGGAGGATACCAGCTGAAAGCTTAGGTAATGAAATAAACAACGCGGCAAAACCCGAAAGTCAATTAATCATGTAATTTAAAGCACAAAAAAATTCTCACCAGATAAGGAGAATAATGTATTACACAAAAACCTTACCATAGGATTTTACTAGCCCAAAATAAATGTTAGAGATTAAAGCATATGGTACAATATACAAAAAAAAAAAAAAAAACAAATTATTGCACAAGTGGTTGTAAAGTGAGGCATGATGCCAATACAACTTGTCAGAAAATTGTATCACATAAGGAAATCAGTGAGAAGTTATAAGTAGTAGGACTGTAGCAAAATAGCTGTCTTTCATTATTTGGTGTTAAGAGAGTATATGTAGATGTAAATGATTTGGTGCATAGGAGCCACAAGTGCCGGACATTTGTTAATTTGTTGGCTGAAAAGCTTGTGTAAGATGGTTTCATAAAAACAGAGAACCTGAGGTATAAGTCACGTGGTGAAATTATGCCAGGAGTAATTGATGTGCGGTCGAGTGCTAGTGTTTTTCACCATTGATTGCACAAGGATGTCAGTATCATTATTGGAACTCGAGGTTAGTCTAATGATCACCAGTAAATTGTTGTGTTGAGACAACGTTGAAATTAGTAACAGAAGGTTAGATTCAGCAATGCTTTTAAGTATATGGAATAATAGTTAGCGTAACATACTAATTGCCAAAAACTTGTGTTACATTAGAGAGAGAATTGTGGTTAGGGAATAATTAGAATTGATAAATGCAACAGGAAACAATTGGAAAAATGTTGGACAAGCCATTAGAAAATATTACGTGGTATCCAAGGACGTGGGATCTTCTGAAACATATTTATATTTAGAGATGGTGTTTTTTTTTTTCACAAGAAAAACTTTATGGAATAAAATGAGATGTGAATAATTAACTATAATTAATTGGTTATTTAGAAGTAAATCCCTGTTACAGGCATGTCTGGGACTAGAATCAGTACCAAGTATGGACCTGAGCAGGTAACATACTTTATACTGTTTTTGGTGACTCACCAGATGGAGGGCACATGTGAAACCATTTTAGGCTAAGTCGGCTACTGCGCCACCTTGTTAGGTAACGCTTGAAGCTCTTTTTACCAATGGAGTCATGCTTGGAGGTATGCGACAAGTATATAGGCTCTCCAAGCTATCAATGAGTTGATAATTCAGTAGTTAGTTAATCAGTCAATAATTCAGTTATTGTCAGTCAGTTGGAGTTTGAGTGCAGTTGGCAAGTTGGGGGTCTTCTTGACCCAGTCTGGGAGCCGGGGTCGAGCCCGGAAGCTGGCCAGCCCCCATAACCCCTCAGCCACCACTAAAATAGCTATATCAACCATTTATAATGAGCTGTAGTCCATTTTAAGGAATTATCAAGTAAACACTCTGTTCTTGTACGATTACTCTCTGCTAGAGTACTTTTAAATATACTTCCTTCAGTCAAACCTGGCGTTATTACAATTTCTAGCATAAGCTCCATAGAAGCACTAACCTCTCACTGGGTGTTACCCCTTTTGAATAAACATATTTATAGTAAACGAATCTATTCACCCACAACAGCTTGGGGATCTTGGGCCTATGGTAGATGGCTAGCTTATCAGGATGTTAACAAGGCACATCTTTTGGGATTAGGTCACTATGTTTAACACACTGCCAGTGGTGAGTGCTAAGGCAAACCCATTGACCATAGTCTGAGATCCTACATTGGATCAAGACTGTGACATCCCTTTATGACATTTTTCAGATTCAGGGAGGAAGACAAACTGAAAACAAACTACAGAAAGCCGCCACCGATAAAGAGGCGACAATTTGAGGTCTTAGTTCAGGTATATAAGCCATGTAAGGCATAATGCAAACTTCACTAGAACAATAGTTATTAATAATAAGGAAACTTCAACCACCTATCCCAATAAATAAACTAATTAAATAGATAAATAACAGCAGAAAAGAGAAAAACATTAATTTATATGTAATGAAATATAAGACACCATGCAATACCATGTACAAAGTTTTGTAATTATGCTTCCTTAGTGTATCTTATTCATTAAGAGTTAGTTTTCAAAAACAGTTATAACAAAAATGAATATATACCAGTTTATTAACTGTTATACCTGTGGCACTATATGTTAACATACTCCTGTCATGCAGACATTGCAGGCAGAAGAAATATAAGAAAGAAAACAGATCCTACAAATACATATAATGCAATAAAATCAACTACAGTATATGTTGTGTATAAAAATGTGCAGCTTAATACTTCATGCAAATTACTAAATGTGCATTTAATCATATTAAGATTCTGTATCCTGTCAAATATACAAGTGTCTCAACTTGGAAATACATCAAAGGAGATCATTGTGTCAATCTTTTTAAAGAAAGAATGTTTACAAAAGTATTATATCGATTAAAAATTATTTGAGAACAAGTTATATTTTTAAACCTTTATTGATGAAGTGACACAAACTACTAGCATCTGTATCTTTTCAGAAATTTTACCATCAACCAATCTTCAAGAAACAAGATGATATGTGTCACTACCAAAATATCCAAACAACTCTACTGCAAGTTTTATTTGAAATAAAAGTTGTGTTTGTATACAGATTTTGAACTCTCAACAAACAGTACTACAAATTAATTATAACAATCAGTTATTGAAAATGGCTGCACTTCTCAAGAATCTAGATTTGATCCATGGTGGTAACTTTGATATCAAAGACATCGACATAATGCACAAAAGCACAACTGTGGAGTTAAAAATCATTGATAAACTTTATGCCTGGAAAACAGTGGTAGAAGCACAGTGATTGTGCACAAAAAATGGTGCACTATTCTGTACTTTGCTGATAAAGTCTGCTGAAGACTTTTAATAAAAGGCCATCCACCTTCGATTTTTTGAATCAATCTGAATTTTACAATATCCATAACTCAAAAATTTATGCAGTTATCATTAATTTTCTGTTCCAAAATCCAAGCAGCAGATAAAAAAATGTTGCTGATTGTAATTAATGATGCCTACATTAACAGACCCTTTCATACGTTGCTTCATATCATTCTCATTGGTAGAATGAGTTAGTTAATTTTAATTGCAATGGAACAAATGCTTTGGCAGTGATTTATCTGCACACCTATTTATCTTTCTATTACAGTAGAGCATCAATAACCTGAAGTAATTGGGACCATTTGGTTTGGATTATCGTTTTGTTCAGATTTTTCATTTGTATAGTTTCAGTTTGTATACTTTTTATTTTGCCTTTAAAATTACATTAAGAACTTTATATTTTTACAATCCCCAAGTGAAAAAAGCCTCTTATTTTCTTTTGCCTTATTTTGGAGACACTTAAGCTTCCTATTAGAAGATCAACACAAAGCCCTTATATGCTTATAATGTTGGAAGGAGTGTAAGCATCTTAGGATTTTGGTTAAATTCTAGCCTCTCACCTTTAGACATTAGAGGGAAATCTTATTCAGTAGTAAAAGATCGTTTTCAGTTCATATTTAGGTTATGGGAGGAAAGCTTTGTATAGCATAGAGATACCGTAACCAAACACACTAAATAAAAACCTTTTAGGGATAATAAATGCACCCATAATTAAATAAAGGCTCTAAATAAACCTTTGATAACAAAAAGAAGACATCAGTTTGGGAGGAAAGAGATTAAATCCCACAACTTCAATTTCAAATAATAGATTTTGATATAGGTTAACTTTGCAGTTTATAAACCAATTTGAATGCAGTAAAGACCTTTAGTAGTTGCTAACGCCGAATATAAACTCTGAATAATAATAAACAAACTTTTAATCAACTGGAAATTAAATAACAGTAATAATATTACCTTGGACTTAGGAATTACTAACTGGGGAACATTTTGTCATTTTAAACCAATTTTAGGAGCAATAGAGTAACTTAATAGCAAGTAAACCAACTAAAGTAACTTTCTGTAATGATATTAACACCTTTTACTAACCTTTGATATGATAATCCATAATAATCCAGTTCAGTGCACAAGTAATTTCTAATATTTGGCATTTCACTGTTTTAACACACTTTCGAACAAAATAAAGTAATTTTAATGAAGTAATCAGGCAATTAAAAAATAAATTCACTAAAATTTCGTAGTTTCTGAACGTTTAAATAACTTAAATCAATTTGTTTATACTTCGTCAGATGCACCTCACTTTTAATAATTTTTATCTCAAAATCCTAGAGGATCTCCGAAATAAAAAGTAGATTTCCGGAAAGAACTAAAAATCTAATATCACATATAATTATTTCAAGTAATTCCAGTCAATAGAATCGATTTTATAGAGACCTTAAAATTCAGTTTTCATCATGACCATGAGGTCGATTTAGAAATATCTTCCAGCCGATCTAAAGTAGATACAGAGATGAGATAACTTTCAGAATATGTATTTTTACTCAGAGAATCTCATGGTAATTTTAGATTTGCGATAAAACTAATAGAAATAAAGTTATAAAATTAAAACTGAAATCACACTTTGGTTACGTAGTAAGTAAACTTTCCCTGCACCGATCTTAATAAAAATCACACCAATAAACTCAGGAATTTTTGTAGAACACAGTGATAATAAAACAATTTGCATAAACCGTGGCATTAATAAAATGACGAAATGTAGAAATTTCCAGAACAATAGTAGTTCCCCAGGTACGAAAGTAGTCCACTCCTCCACTTAAAACTTTTAAACCAGTTGCTTAAAATTATTCACTAAATATTCATCATTTCGCAATTAAATATGTCGAAACACTGTCACACCTAAAGTTTTGGATAACCGTTTAGTTACTGAGATATTTCAGATCTAAATCGTAGAAGTGTTAGCAGAAAGTCGCGTTCTGGCTCTGACGTCAGCGAAGGTATAAATTATAGGTCGCGATGACGTCTTTGTCTTTTTCCTGGTTGCAGTCGTGTTAGTAAGATGAATTAGGCGTGTGTTGGTAGGTTGGCTATTCCGACGTTAGGTTGGTAGTGCAGGTCACAGTTTGACATTGCGGAAGTCGGCCATCATGGTTTCAAGGGCGTGGTACTCATTCTCGTAATATGAACTTGTAAATCTCCGTCGGGGTTGGTGCGGGTTACCTCTCTCCATGATCTGTAATTTTTGGATCGATTGTTCGATTAGCCTGTGCAACTTAAGAATGCTGTTTGAACTTTGAATTTCTTTTAAATAAACTTGAAGACTTTTTGGAAAAGTGAACTGTTTCATTTCGATAACTGCTGTAATACCTTTTCAATATTTGGGTCATCAAATATTGTGGCGACCTTTTAGCATTCTCGTTGTATCCTGGCAACATGGTCAAACTAAATTAAAATATGCTACAAACTTTCTTTGGACAGTAAGGTGCTACCAAGACTGTTAGTTAAGGTACTTAAGCGATACTCAACCCCGGTATGCAGCTTTAGTTCCTTACAATACTAAAGCCACAGAACTTACCAACACAGCAAATCAATAACAAAGGCTCAGGGCAAACACGGCAGATTTCAGATGTTTAAAAGAAATTCAAAACTATCGGCACACTGGAAGAATTGTTGTTGCGTCACGGTTACAACAAACATTCAACATCAAAGCCAGAGTGTGGTTGATCATGAGGATATTGCGGTGATAATGCAATAACAAACACAAGGTGTAAAACTCATTGTACCTAGTTCTTTGATAGTGGAGTTTACAAACAAAACAAGAAGTGTATTGTAAACCGTACATAGAAACAAAGTTGATGCTTCTGTAATTTGTAAAAAAAGAAATTAAAATGTTGTTTGGATAATTAACGTTCAGATTATCGACGCTCTACTGTATTAATTTCTAACTTAAATTCTTTGAGTGTAATTTCCACGCCTTTTGCCCATTATGAACTATGTTATGCCAAGACACTTCGGGTCTTCAAAATGCAATCCAAGCACCACATTAAAACATTAAGCAACCTTTAGTTGTTTATCTGTGTACCTTATAAGCTGACTCTTCTGGCATTTATCTTCATTCTATATTGACCTAGATATCCTGTACACATTCTTCTCCAGTATAGACTCATATATATAGCATTATATATCTGAAAATAACCTAATTTCTAACTGTAAACCCTTTTACATAATGTATGCCACATCATTCCATATGATGGTAAAAAAATTTATAATCAATCTGTTTCTTGTTTCTGAACATGCACATAAAATAAGTGCAGAAAAATACTTTAAGTTAAAGTTCAGTAAAATATTTATACTAATTAAACTGTTTAAAGTTAGCTTACTAATTGGAAACCTGGAATTTTGAACAACTGCAATATGATATAAATAACTAATGTAATAACTACTAGCAGCACTAACAGAATAAAATAAAATAAAATGCTGGTTAATTGCAAGGATATCATTTAGCATATCTCAAATTCTGTTATGATGAACTATAAAATTAAGCAACTTGTGTGACTAGTGGGATATTCACACATCTTGTAAAAGAAGGCACTGGAACACAAACTGTTACATACACAAAAGAGATATGTATCACTATCCCATTCAACATGTAATATCTCAATCCAAAAACAATTGCAAAATTTTGCAGAGGATTTTTTAATTTCAATTGTCAAGAGCAGAAAAGTCATTAATGACTTTCTAATCTAAGATTGTAAGGAAAGTGTTGCTATATGTCTGTAAAGCATGTAGTCTTGTGTTAATGTGTAACAGCTATGAATCTACTGCACACTCATCTGATGATATAAGTACATGCATTTGTTTAAAAACAAGCAACTCTTGTTCTCGTTAGATTTATGATTGATTATTTCAAGGTATTGATCACACTGCCGGATTGATTATACATCTAGAGACAAAAATTTGGAGACCGTGGACGGCAGAGCATTGTTTGGAAATCTAATGTTAAAACTGGGATGACAATAGAAGGCACCATACAGTTGGAGACATTGTTGCCACACGATTTATCTTAAGCCCCTAAGCTATCATTGCAAAAGTAGTGAATTCATAAATAATAATAATAAAATGTTAAGAAAATAAACAAGTGATTTCTTTGTACACCTACAATTTTATATTTCCTCAATAAATTTATTATTATTCACAATTATAATTACCAATAATTGAATGAATTTCCCCAGTAACTGGCCAATCATATAGGCATTACTACTGCCCAGTCCAATGTTTCTAATCTATTATAAGAACAAACTAATAGTTTACTATCTTCTTGAGCCTTTACTATTATATGAAACTACTAAATTATACTAGTGAATTCCTAAATACCAATTTCTACCTATTTAAAACTGAAGAATAAATCTCAATTTGTACAATTTTCTAAGATTCTCATGAAGTTTTATTAAGACCCTAAAAGTGTTGTTTAGATATGTAACAATTAATTTCTGTATTAATACTTTTTTAAATCACTTTTATAATCAGTGGCATAAATATAACATAAGGACCGTGGCAAACGCATCAGATGTGGCTCTCTGTTAGTGCTGGGTCTAGGGAGAGGATCAAACTGGAGCAGCCAATTTCTGGGTGATGTGTGACCTTTCCCCCTTTTTTAGTTCCATTACTGCCCTGGTCAAATAATCTGGGAGCCTGTGGCATTTTGCCCATTCTGCCACCATAATGTTACACCACTGGTTATAATTATTAATATTATTATTATTATTTCCTAAGCCACTTTTGTATTATGCCAATTTTGATGGTTCTTTATTTTCTTTTATTATATGAGGTAGATTTTTTAGCATATTTAATGTATTCCCAACTCACTCTTAATTACAATTTAAAACATTCCATCGCCCTTATGCAAAATATCAAGTGTCAATTCGTGGTCAAGATCATCCCTTCCACATACTACTCCCACAGTGAAAGTCTTGTTCCCCCTTCTTAACCTGGATTTCTGCCATTGCCCAGATATTCCCTATACTTATATTATTAATGTTTTGATCACTGAAACAATAAATGTAACACATAAATTTTTGTTTTGCACTGAAAGTTGTTATTTTTTATATGTGAAAATAAGTAGCAAAAAAGAAGCTTGCTGTGTATTTCTTTGTGTGAGGCTAATACCAGAAATGTTGAATCTCTATGCACTCTAAACTAAGCAAGGATGCAGGTGCCTATTCTAGCAAAATTGCTGTGATAATAATGTTTGACTTAGGAATTTAAAAATTTCAACTACAGGCATAACTTTGAACATTTTTCACTATTTCGTGTGTTGGTGCACATTCTTGGTTTGGAATTGTCCAAGCTGAGGATTCTCCCAAGCACTAAAAAGCGACTTGGTTAAAGATTACCTTGGCGCGACTCTCTGCGCTTCTTCGCCTTCAGAGGCTCCTCTAGCCCTTCCATTCCCTCTTCATCCTCCCGTTCAATGGATATCGAACGCTGCCTAAGGTTCGATTTGTTGTTAAGTGGAACTTTATTGTGTTTATTTGGATGGGAGAAGAAGAAGGAAGAAGAAAACAGAAAAAATAATACACTTCATCCTCTTTGTAAAAAGCTTTGTTATTTAATAGCAGGTTTTAAATGTGTCATATAAAATTAATAGTTACAACTGAAATAAGCTTCAATAACTCAGTAGACAATACACTGGCATGCACACCATATATTGAAGCCAACACATTAAGCACACAGAATACCCAAGTCTTGTAAAGAGAGAGTTTCAAATCATCAGTAAACATTTACCATGCAACATACACATTTATAAAAAAGCTCTTCAGTGGTAAGTTCCGGTTATGCCACCCAGCATCACTTGCATTAATTTTTAAAATCTCGGCATTATAACTAATACTGAGTACCAAGAATAATAAATTATGACTTGTGGTATTCAAAACAGAACACAAATAATTGTTTTACATTATTTCTAAGTGAAGAAAATTTTCTAGTGTGAAAAACAAGAAAAGTCATTATACTAGGTTGTTCAAATGAAAAAATTATCATAAACATGTAATAGTTTCCATATGACAAATGTTCAATAATACTCTTCTGAAGAGGTGGTTTTCTCCTATCCTTGAGAAGATGGCATGTTGCTTGTTTAAATGAGTCTTTAGATTCCTTTGTAAATACTGGATGCTGCTGCTTGCTAGATGGAATAAGGAGATGCACTCAAGCATGCAAACATGCCCTTTTCTGACAGGAATTCTTCACGGGTCTTCTGCCGGATAAGATCTTTTAAACACGATGTTTCGGCAGTCACCACCGAATGTTTCGGTGCCGAACTGTCGCGGCAGCTACTTCGCGATGACAGCTCACCAGATGAAGGCAGCGGAGGTGACTGCCAAAACGTCGTGTTTAAAAGATCTTATCCGGCAGAAGACCTGTGAAGAATTGCTGTCTACCATACGCCGGGAAAAACTTAATTGTCACATGCCCTTTTCTCATAAGAGAAGAAAAAACGTACTGAAGTTGCAATCATCAAAAATTTATTAAAAAATCTTTAAAACTTGTTCTGAAAAAATAATTCACACAGCTAGATTTTTTTTTTAAAGCAATGCATATAAATTTTTAAAGTAGATGTTGCCTATAGGAAGATCGAACAGAATTTTGGAGAAATGAAGTAAAGAGGTGTGAACATTAAAGTCGCCGATGGGAAACCTCTTTTAAGCTCAGACAAGAGAGCTAACCAATGGAAACAATACATTCAGAAACTGTATGATGGGGATGACTTGAACAATAGCATAATAGAAAAGGTAGGAATGTCAACATGACTTAGGAGATCCTGTTTTGAGGACAGAATTTAAAAAAGTTCTGAATGACTTGAAAGAAAACAAAAAGTTGGAATCGATGAGATCCTTGCAGAACTTCTTAATACTCTAGGAGAAGAAGGAATCAAAAGATTATTCAAGCTGATAGCAAAAAGTTATAACGCTGGAGAAATTCCAACTGATTTTAATAAAAATATCATCTTCACACTTCCAAAGAAAGCACAAGCCAACAAATGTGAGAATTATCGCACCATTAGTCTAACATCACATGCTTCAAAATTACTGACCAGAATAATATACAGAAGGATGGAGAGGGTAGTAGAAGAGATAGTAGGTGAAGATCAGTTTGGGTTTAGGAAAAATCATGGTACAAGGGAAGCAATTTTGTCTTTAAGATTAATACTAGAAGGGCGGATCAAGAAAAACAAAGATACTTTTATAGCATTTGTTGATTTAGAAAAAGCTTTTGATAATGTTAGGTGGGACAAGATGTTCAAAATTTTAAAGAAGTCAGGTCTAAAGTATCGAGATAGAAGAATACTTTATAAACTATATAAGAATCAAGTGGCAGTAATAAAAGTAGAGAATCATGAGAGTCAAGCATCAGTTAAAAAGGGTGTGAGACAAGATTGTAGTCTATGCCCGTTAATATTCAACTTGTATGTAGAGGAAGCAATAAAGAAAGTAAAAGAAAGATTTGAATGTGGCATAAGTGTTCAGGGAGAAAAAAATCAGTATGCTACGATTTGCTGGTGACATTGTCTTGTTAGCAGAAAGGGCTGGGGATGTTGAAAAATTACTGAATGGAATGAACAAATTACCGAAGGAAGATTTTGGACTGAATATAAATCAAAGTAAGACAAAAGTGATGAAATGTAGCAGAAATGATACAAACACTAGCAGATTAAATATAAAAATAGGATCGAATTCGATTGAAGAAGTAGGTGAATTCTGTTATTTGGGAAGAAAAATTACGACCGATGGCGGAAGCAGGAATGATGTTAAAAGCAGAATAGCACTAGCAAACAGAGCCTTCATGAGAAAGATAAATCTTTCAGTTTCAAATATTTATCTAGGAATTAGAAAAAACTTTCTAAAACTCTATGTGTGGAGCACAGCACTTTATGGTAGTGAAACATGGACACTAGGATTGCTGGAAAGAAGGAAAATTGAAGCATTTGAAATGTGGTGCTACAGAAGAATGTTGAAAATTAAGTGGACAGACAAATTAAGAAATGAACAAGTTTTGGAAATGATGGGTGAGGAAAGAAATTTGTGGAAGAAGCTTACAGAAAGAAGAGACAGGCTAGAAGGTCATATTTTGAGATATGCTGGAATGGTTAATTTGCTGGTGGAGGGAATTGTCAAAGGTAAGAACTGTAGAGGAAGACAGAAATTAGAATATATGAAGCAGATAATTGAGGATGTGGGTTGTAAGGGATATGTAGAGGTGAAGAGGTTAGAACAAGATAGGAAGGGATGGAGGATTGCATCAAGCCAGTCGAAAGACTGATAGTAGGATGTTTAGAACTTGGGGTACTTTTTTTTTTGTGAGGTAGATAACTGGACAAGAAGGTGGGAGGGTAAGGATTGAAAATGGTGGAAAAAGTGAGTGTAATGGCACATTGCGGATGTATTTGAACGTTTGAGTAAATCAGCAGTATTGTTATATCTTATTTTATGAGTGTGAAAACCAGTATTTTAATTGAGCTATCTAAGAATAAATTGCAGTTACTGTCATATTGCTTGATCATAATGGTTTTAGGCAAAGTCAAATTCCTTGAATTATTAAAGTTATACTATTGCATATAGAAGCAAGAAGGTAGCACAAAACGTGAAAGACAACATTTTCGGGCCACATGTTATCCTCAACAGGCTACCATTAATTAACAGCAAGAGAAGATGCGTATTTTTGTTGCAAATTCAACAGCAAAACATTCGTTCGAAATGATTCCTGAAATGCATCATAATCATATTGTTTTTTGCTTTTCAACTGTTGGTCAAATGGGTCGTGCATCGGACAATTGGGCGCAGTCATGCCTAATTGAGGTAGTACCCTGTTTGTTATATCAAGACTTATAATCAATTAATATTAGTGGAACAGAAATAAAATAACTGCATTTGTTGGGCAGAAACAATACAAAAATAAAAACGAAGATAATTTTATTTTATTTTAGGCTGGAATGGGTTTTTCCAGATTTTTCTCCAAATCTACCAATTCTTTTCCAATATAAAACATTCAAATGAGTTATTTCTATCCCAGGAACATAAAAAAAGGCATATCCATTGTTTGAATTACGTGTTAAGGTCTAGGAGCTCATATGAAAACCATTAGAAAAATGCACATTCATTTTTTCAGGAATTTTCTAATTTTCCCAGCGACTTTTCCAATTTTTCTTTCACTAAAAACCTCAATCAGACTATTACAAACATTAGTTAAAAATTAGCCAAATCAATACATGGATAAAGGCACACTCAGGTTTTCCAGAATTTTTTGGGGAAATTTTTCCAACTTTTCTCTCCCAAAATTTTATTTGGACTATTACAAACATTTTAAAAAAATATCCAAATCTGTCAACAGAAAAAAGTACTTTCAGTTTTTCCCTAAATTTTCCAAGAAACTTTTCAAATTTTTGGTTCTCTAAAAACATTATTAGTACTATTATGAACATAAAAAAAAAACACGCCAAATTGTTACACAGGAAAAAGAACTTTAAGCTTTTTTACAATTTTTCTGGAAAATGTTTCCAATTATTCTTTCTCTATAAACCTTATTTGAACTATTATGAACATTTATTTATTTATATATATATATACATAAAAAAAATTAGAAGAATTGGTACATAGAGAAAAGCAAATTCTGTTTTCCGTGAATTTTCGGGGCAACTTTTCCAATTTTTTGTTCTCTAAAAACGTTATTCACACAATTCCAAACCTTTTAAAAGATTAGACAAATTGGTCTATAGAAAAAAAGCAATGTCAGCTTTTACCGAATTTTCCAGGCTACTTTTACAAACTTTTTTCTCTCTAAAAACCTTATGCAGACTAAATATGAACATTTTATATATATATATAAAATAGCCTAAATGTCCATAGAAAAAAAAGGAATTTCAGTTTTTCAACAAATTTTCCAGACAATTTTTAAAATTTTTCTTTCTCCAAAAACATTATTTGGGCTATTACAAACATTTTCATAAAAATTAGCCTAATTGTTCCAAAGAAAAAGCACTTTAAGTTTTTCCCAAATTTTCTGATTTCCTGGAAAACTTTCCCAATTTTTCATTTTTCTAAAAACCTTTTTCTGACCATTACAAACAACCAAAAGTTTAGCGAAATCAATACATCCATTCTCAAGTGATGTGCTTACCAACAAACAGCATTTAATTTTAAATAATCTATTCTCAGGCTTACAGCGATGTAAAGATGTCACACTTGTGGGACATTTCGAAGGTGTCTATCTCAACCCTCATTTTCAACCAAATGTTAATGAGTAACTATTTGTTTAGCCACTGCCACAGAAACAGTGGAAGACAAAAACCATCAAAGCACGATCACATCATCCACTCTTCTGCGAAATTGTTTCAGCATTTTATTAGCCACAATGAATTGATAGCCAATGTCCCTGTTAACTAATGAATTAGTTGTTCTGATTTCTACAGCCTCTGTAATAACGCTGGCTGAAAAATCTTTGACCTAGGCAAAAATTGTAGTTTTTTCAAATTAATTCTTGCACACTGTGTTCGGCCACCACAGATTTCTCTTCTAGCCCAAGATGAACATTTCTTGTGTGTCCAACATTTTGCTGCACAATACACTGCTGCGTTTGTCTGATGTAACCACGGCCACATTCACATGGGATATAATATACACCAGGGGTTCTTGAACCTAGGTCATTTTTAATGCTGCCTACCAATTTTAATTTTAGTGGGTGATCTGAGAATTGTATTGACCTTGTGTTGTGTCAACAGTCTACCTATTTTGGAACTTGGGGCACCCACAAACAGCAGAAAGGCAAGGCTCTTGGTACCAATATGATCTTTCTGTCAATATTCCTATTGTTTAAACACACGAATAATCTGCCCCTGATTATAACCATTATTTAAAAACATTCTCCGGATATAGTCAAATTCACCTGCAAGGCTATGTTTGTCACAAATTCTTCATGGTTTGTGTACCAAGGTAGTTACTGCAATGTTGTGTTGTGCCGGATGGTGACAGCTGTTGGCATTTAAATATAAGTCAGTATGGGTAGGCTTCCGATAAACAGTGTGTCCCAGTGAACCGTCGGCACAGCTGTATAACAAAGACATCTAGAAACAGCAGGCTACCATCATCCTCTAATTCCATGGTGAACTGAATATTTTAATGGATCGAATTCAAATGCGCTAGGAATTGGTCAAGGCTGTTTCTGCCATTTGGCCAAGTCACAAAGGTATCATCAACATACCTGTGAAACATTTTGGCTGGTGCGGTGCATGGTTTAGTGCCTCTTCTTCAAAAAACTCCATGAAGAAATTTGCAATGACAGGACACTGGTTATCAACTCAGTGCGGCCTGAAACCAGGCTATTAAAATGCTGAAACAGTTTCGTCTCAGTAATGAGCAGAAGAGTGGATGATGTCATCGTGTTGTGTTGGTTATTGTCATCCACCGTTTCCGTGGCAGCGGCTAAACAAACAGTTAATCACTGACATTTCGTTGAAAATGAGGGCTGAGTTAGACGCCTTCGAAGCATCCCACAAGTGTGACATCTTTACATAGCTGGAAGCCTGAGAAAAGTTTATTTATTTACAATGTGAAAAACTTTGATCTTACAGCATTTCATTTTTATTTATATAGATGTTTATACATCTAATTCTGTGTTCCTTTCTATTAGAACAGATGAATGAAAACTCAGATCAGCTCACGTTGAACACAGTTCCTCTACCCTCAACTGTAATTATCTTATGCACTCCATACCAGCTCCATTTACTGTAACCATATCAACACACTAATTAATGACTAACAGCCATACCTCTGCCCTCACCCCCCCCCCCTTAAAAAAAAGCCTATATGACTCATGACAGATAGTGCCTGCTTATCCACGATTGTGTCTTCTGTTACAGAATCAGATGGCTTTCTCTAGTTTTATGGATGTAACTATCATTTAACAGAATGTTCTGAGATTAGTGGACATTATTTTATTTAATTTAATTGCAATGGAGCAATTATAGTTCATAAAGTTTGGACAGCAGCAAACATCAGTAGAATATGTTTTGAATCATGCATGAATCATAAAACAGTGTTCATCACATTTAATACAACAAAGCAGAAACTATAGATTAGCCCAGAAACAAACTATGTCTAAAACACTTACCTTCATTTGTTTGTGAGGTAACAAATGTCTTAATTAAGGTATCAGTCGTTTGTGTATAAAGAGACAATGCATAACGAAGTGATTGAAGTTCAGGACTTTTCTCCAAGAAAGTTTTCTTTAGTCCATTGCCTCCTGCATGGAAGTATTGTTTAATTGTATCCAGAGCCACATCTAGTACTGCACACTGTTTTGGTGACAAATTCTTTTCTACTTCCTTGGAGATATCCTGCAGATGATAAATATTTATTACATTATGTTACTGCACATATGATGAATGTTAAGGGTGTTAAGATTATGTAAGATGTTATGGCTTTAACTAGAAAGTGCTTCTAAGATTGGTTTGAAAATTTTTGCCTGGCAATGAAAGAACTAATTTATGTAATTATTAGAACAATATTCCAGTGTTACTATCTCATTCCTGAAATGGTATCCTACACAATGTTTTAAGGTTTAAGTTTAAAATTTCTTAATTTTACATGGACAAATGATTTTTGGAGCAAATGATATTTTGCATTTGCAGGCTAAACATTTATTTAAGAAAACTACCATGTGTTCAGTTCGAAAGACTGAAATAGCATTCTTTTGGAGAAAATCAATGAATACAATTTCTTTAGCATCCCCTGAGCCATTACTTCTTCAAAATATGGAGCTGACTGTGTATTTCTTCCCTCAATAGCCAGATTTAGTACACTGCATGAAGAGTTAACAGTCTGAACCAAACAATAAGTATTATTCTTCTTAGTTAAAACACTCTGTATGCTATTCAAAAATTCTGATTTTCCTTTATTTAAAATAAAATCAGATAAACTTTCCTTTGACCATTCTTGATGGGAAATTGACAAAATCAGTTGCTGGAATATGTACAAAGCTCAGCAATATCACATAGTTCTTCTATATTCTGTTGTGAGAGGCAGTTTATATTTATTTTAAGTGCAAGGATCTATGAAGCATAGTCAAAGAATTAAGAGGCGAAAAATGTTAAGTTGAAATAATGTCTAAGAAGCATTTTCTACATGATGTGAGAAAATAAGTGTTTATAATTGCAAAAGGAAGTATATATTCAGATCTAATTGAAACAATTTTATAAGTCGTTGTTATTTGATATAAGTTATGATCACAGAACAAATTATCCTTATGCGTAGTTAACACAACTGGCTGTTTTGAACATTTTAAATTTGTACCAACTGAAATTACAGATTTATCTATATCTAAATAAAAAATTAAGGTAGTTTGTTTCTATTATAATGAGGTTATCTTATATATAAAAATCAATGTTTGTGGGTTTGTTCGTCTTCTATGCATTCCTATACCATTTATCAGATTGCAATAAAACTTTGGAGAGTTTTCGAGTGAGCGTCTGCGAAGGTTCCTGTGAAAATTTTTTCCATAAAGTCACCCCCTATTCCCCATAACACCCCATAATTTAGGCAAAACCACATTTTTTATCTGATTTAGATAGGAATTTGTACACTTATACTTTAAAACAAACAGAAAAATACCGCCTACGTATGGTTTCTGAATATTCATCCCCTCTCCCCCTTTCCACCCCCATTACGTTTTTACCCCATAATTTGGGGAAACCACATTTTTTATCCGATTTAGATAAGAATTTGTACACTTATACTTTAAAACAAACAGTAAAATACCGCTTACGTATGGTTTCCGAATATTCATCCCCTCTCCCCCTTTCCACCCCAATTACGTTTTTACCCCATAATTTGGGGAAACCACATTTTTTATCCGTTTTAGATAAGAATTTGTACACTTATACTTTAAAACAAACAGAAAAATACTGCCTATGTATGGTTTCCGAATATCCATCCCCTCTCCCCCTTTCCAACCCCATTACGTTTTCACCCCATAATTTAGGCAAACCACATATTTTATCCGATTTAGATAAGAATTTGTACACTTATACTTTAAAAAAGAGAGAGAAATACTGTACACATTAATTTCACAAAAACCCAATCCCTCTCCTCTCTTTCCACCACCTTAATTACCCCCTCTTCCCCATAACACCCCATAATTTAAACAAACTAGCAAACCGTTCGTCCGATTACGGTGTAGCTTCGGTGAGTTGTCGACGCGATGACAGAGAAGGTTCCTGTCCAAAAAAAAAAAAAAAAAAAAAAAAAAAAAAAAAAAAAAAAAAAACCCACCCCTCCTCCCCATTTAGACAAAACCACATATTTCATCAGATTTCAATGGGAATTTGCACACTTATACTTTGAAACAAACAGAAAAATACTGCCTGCATATGTTTTCCAAAGCGCATCCCCTCTCACCCTTTCCAACTGAAAATGAATGAAACAGCAGTTTAAAATTTATATGTAAATATTTTTTCATTTAATCTATGTGCCTACTCAAGTCCAGCAATAGTGAAGCATTGCCGGGTAAGCTAGTAATTTATAAATTAAGAGGATTAAAAATAATAAAATAGCAAAAGTGTGTGACATTTCACATATGTCATGATGTTCGATCATTGTCGATGAAAAGCTGATGTTTTAGTGTGCTTTGCTTCCAATCAATAGTGCTAAAGTCACATTGTAAGTATTATTAGATTTACTATTAGTGGAATTAGTGCAGCTGGAAAAGTCTGAATTGAATGCACTGCCTGAACCGTTAGCATCATTCATGCTGATTGTGAGTCAAGAATCTAAATTGTTTAGCGACATTTTGAAAATTAACTCATGCTTTCAAATCACTATGTTTGGTGCAACACAAATAATTACTAATTATAATGGAAGAAACTTCAAAACAACATTTAAGATTCAATGGCTAGTATATCATCATGTCAGATCTTTATTCCCTAGGCAGACAATATACCAAACTTTCTTTGTGATGAGGAGAATCAAGTTAATTTTTTATGCCCATTATTTACTTTCTTATGTTTGCAAGGAGATGTCTTCAGTTGTGGACTTGGATTTTATCCACATTTGTAGCAATTTTTTTCTGATTTTGATGCAAACATTTCTGATTTGATGACTTCAATCTGGATTGGATAAGGGTGAGGCGATTTTGATGAAACTTAGCACCCATGTTTCTCACTTAATGAAAGAGACAAGGGAAAGAAGGAGGAGGGTAGGGCTCATTGTAAAAGATTCTTAAAAAAAAATGACATTGATTAAAAACTTGAATACCTGTTCAGTGATGCTACAATTGATGGGATTTTAAAAAAAATCATTCCTCTATTATTTGGATGAACCCTATTATTTTTAGCATTTGTATAGATATTGGTTTTATCAATGACAAAAAAATATTATCCAGTGAAATTTCATTTACAAAGAATGGAAAGGAGGCGGGGTTTATGAAGCAGTGACATTCAGGGGGATGGACAGGCAAATAGAAGGAGCTGGAAAAAAATTATGTTTCATTTTTTTTTTTAATTTTGGCTAATGAACCCAAAAGGCCAGGAAAACGAATATATATATACATGGAAAAACAGAGAAACTATTCGATGGATATGTCATGCTTTGAAAATATAGCTTTCCTAAGATAATTAATCAAATATGATAAGAATAATATAGAGACACTCATATTTAGTATTTTTTTGGTTTGTGAAAGTTACTCAGTTTGTTGATCTGAAGCTGTTTTAATATATTTAATAGGTGTATACAGTCTATGTTAAACAGAGAGGTGTACTAAGATAGGAGATAAAAATAAAACAACTATTCTATTTTAACATTAGTTTAAATCAAGGATTAATATCTATCTACAAAAAGCGTACAGAAACTGGAGACAGAAATGTGGTAAGATCTATTACCTATAAAACAAAAACCCATTAATTTGTACTATAAAAACTCAGAACTATTGGGCAGATTTTAATTGGGTTTTCCCTGTTTTAAATTTCAATTGATTGTTTTGGTATGTCTTATGTTTCAATATTACATAATAGTGGAGCATTAAATGAAATTCTTGACAAATACCAAAAATGGAACCACTAGATGTTTCATATTTCGCAATAAAGACATAGATAGCTATAATGTCTCTGACCATAGCCTTTAATGAAAGCTATAAATAACTATTTTGCATACTCCACACTTAACAAAACTTGAAATATTCTTTCCTTTAATTCCAGATATTCAGTTTTTTAAATGCCATCAATGGCCATATTGAATGCGAGAAACTAATAACGAAAAAACAACAGAGTTTTTCTTTGATCACAATCTCTGTTAGCACAACTACAATGTCTCTGGCTATCAGATACAGTTTAAGAAAACTGAATGTTTTTGTGTTACATTCTGCACTATACACGTAAGTTTCTGACATATTCAATCAAGCCTTTAATCATATTATTATCTACTTAAGTTCTCGAGATATCGAATGTCAACCAAAATATCTGGCATTTGGAGCTGAAAGTAGATTCATTCTGTTCACAATAATTAATGCATAGGCTGATGCTTTTTAATATGAATAGAACATTGTATTAAGCATTTAGTGTTGCAAATAAAAATATCTTAGGACAACAAACTGACTTTTTTTAAGTTTATAATTTATTGTGTTCTTTAGTAATGCAGCAATGCAGTTTCTATGATAACCTTGATGCCACAGTTTGTAACTACCCGAAACAAATAAAAAGTAAAGAATTTCTTTTTACATATCTCACTTAGTTCTGAATACTTGATATACATCTCTGAAAACCTAATACAGATTAGTTTTTAATTTTGAGCTCCATGGCCAAATGAAGTAGCATGATGAGAATGTTTTTGCTCCAGCAGCAGATGAGTCAGCATAATAACACACACCTAATGTTGGATACTGTGAAAACTTGGTCAAAATCAATCCCGCAGTTTTCAGGTAATGCTAGATTATTTATAAAATAAACGTGTCATAACCTCTTAATTTTAATTTTGACCCCAGGATTTCAAATTCTGAAAATCCTTTCAAAATATACATTTGATGCAACTAAGGAAAATGGAATCGGCTTCTAGGCTATATAAATAAGAAAAGAAAGGGAAATTAACCCACCACATACCAAAGTGGACGGATGCGATGAGAGAACACTAATGCTGACAAACAACTACACAATATTTCGGCATCTGCCTTGCTCACAAATAGAAAAACGGGTCATTAGTCATTAGGTAACATTCGGTGTGCGCACACATTCCGAGCCTAATGACCCATTTTTCTATTTGTGAGCAAGGCAGATGCCGAAATATTGTGTAGTTGTTTGTCAGCATTAGTGTTCTCTCATCGCATCCGTCCACTTTGGTATGTGGTGGGTTAATTTCCCTTTCTTTTCTTATTCAAAATATGCATATGTCATTTGTCTTAAATGTTTGGTCTTATTTCCCCATCCTTCTTTAGTTGCACTGTCTTAAAGCTTTTTCTTGCTCATTACTATTAAAGTAATTACATATATTTTTATACCAGAAGATGACATGTCATAGAACAATAAGTGCATTAATAATAAATAAACCTATTCAAGATAATAGCAATTATTTTGTAGATACCCTCATAAGAAATCTTTCTCAGGAGTTGTTCCTTTCTTTTTTTTTTTCCTTTAAGTTTTTCTTGAGTTTAATGTTGCCTATGGCCACACATTTAAGAAGTATTGGGAGCTTTTTAATATGTATCCCTGAATATCCGAACATTTTTTAACAAATCAAAATGACTTATAGTCCTTCTGAAAGTAACTTTTACTTTTAGTGTAATAATTATGAATATTAATATTTGTTTCAAACAGAAAATAGTTCATGGCAAAGATATTATATTTAACCAACCAAAATTTTAAAATTTCTAATTTTGTGAACAGCTCTGTGCAGAAATTTCTACTGCTAACTCCACTCACAATTCTTATTATTTGATTTTGGGTGGTGAGTACTTTATGAGTTGAAGATTATTACATATGACATTGAGTAAAGAAAATAAGCAAAATAATTTCTAATTACTGAGATCACCTATGGCACATGCACCACCTACAGAAATATGAAGGAAATATTTATTACAACAAATTTAATTGAAAGTTTCTTTAGAAAAACAGGAAAGTCTGTAAAGTTTAAGAAATAATTTAATCTTTCTTTCGACACACAAGAGATTAAATTTACACACATTCCTCTTTCGCTCACATCATTAAAAATCTGTTGTTTGCAGTCACTGTCTGATAAACTTTAAATAACTGTTAAATTTCAACTAATCACTTCCTGAATGCATGTCTCCCAATGCCCACCACGGCTGCAAAGGCCATGTTTCTTGCTGGAACTGTTAATGGACTGCTACATCTACCTGACATAGATTCAACTACTCAGCACTTCCCACTGGTCTGGGGTATCTTCAACCTTGTGGCCCAATTTATAGCTATACCCTGTGTGGCTGAAATTAGGCAGTGAAAGCTCGTTATCAAAACTACATAAAAATAGATCCTCTGTACAACATTTCCTTGTTTTTTTTATGTTCTCAGAATTATAGATTCTTTAATCTTTCTCCTAATTTGTCCAAATTATGGAATATGGTGCCTACATGTGTGGAATCGGCTCTGAAATAATAAAAGAGAAGGTTACAAGTATTTTGTGTTGTGAGTGTAATTTCTGGATATTCAGGAATGGACAGAAAGGAAAGTTCATATGGGGAAAGAAAAATGAATATATTTAGACTGTATAAGATTATCAATAAAAGATTTAAACAGTTACTTTTCACTCAAGGCAGTGACGTAGAATTAATACAGAACTACTTACCATCACTCCACTGAGAGCATTCTTCACATCTTGCTTTCCTGCCATATGGTTCTTAAACAGACGAGACATGTCTTCTATTTTTGCATTAGCAGCCAGATTTTTGGCATTGTCTGTAAGATTCTTTAATATCATCTGTAAATCAAGAAAGGTTGTAAGTTCTTAAATAAATAATTCATAATTTATGTTGAAAATTTACTACATTTTAAAGCTACTCAAGATAACAGTACTATTAATAGATTTCAAAATAATATTAAATACTGCTTTCATAATTTTCTCATGCAGAAAAAAAAGTTTTGAATGAAAATGTCAGAATACGACAGCAAAAGAAGACTGGAAAAAACACTGGTAAGAACACCTACACAGAGAAATATAGCATGGACAGCATCTGTCACATTAATACTTAAACAAGTAAACGATGGCAATATATAAATGACAGTTAAACTTAAAAACTGTGTACATACCACCTTCTCCCAACATTTACTCATAAATACGAGGCATGGCTGGAGAACATAATATACTAAGCTGATTTCTTCCTCTGTTTCATTTATTAGATTTATTTACTTAATTTCGATACACCCTGGTAACAATTTCTATACAAACAAATTTTTACTGTTTCTTGTACCCGTACACTTTGTCCTCTATGAATGTTAATTTTTAATTCTGCATTTTTGGTAAATTATTCATCATTTTCCCTGTTAATTTATTCCAGACCCTGGCCTACAAAAGAAAATCTTCCTGCAGTCTTATGTCTGAAATTGAGTGCTAGCTTGTGGTCATGGTTATCTTTTCAGTTCCATGCACCTCTCTCAATTCTTTCATTAATAACATTCCACACATCAACAGCAATATACACTTTGTACACTGCTACCATTCTCTTCACCCTCCTCTTGTCTTCAAATGAATCCCACTACAGCTCCTTTATTGTATCAGTTATTGATTGTGTTTTGCAGCAATTTCAAGAGACAAATCTAGCACCCCTCCTTTGCACATCCGCAATCTGTATTGATACCAAAAATGTTGGTCCCATATTACACCACCATATTCAACAAACAGTCTGACCAAAGTTTTACCTTCCCTCACAAGAAATGACCACAAGATGAATATGTTGTAGGTAGGTCCTGTGTATCTGTCCAATTACCTCCTCCTAATTTACAGCTCACCACCAATGATGGTTGTTATTTATACTAAATTTTGATTATTCCAATACTGAACCTCTTTCTCCCCTTTTCCCCAAATCAGCCACTTAAGTTGTTGTTTTATTGTTATGCTATTAGTATCTATCTGCAAAACAGCAGTTCCCTGTTCTGTCAGAAGATTGTTAAAAATAGGCTGCTCAAATAACTCACTAACTCTCTATCCAATGAATTCCTTTTTCCAAAGAATAATGTATATACAATTTCAAATTTGAAGAGATATTTCAGAGAACATTTTCAGCAAATGGAAGGAAGGCACAAGTACCATAGAGTCAAGATGGGAAGAGTTCAAGGAAATAATAAGAAAGGGGGAAGAAAAATTTATTCCAAAGCAGAAAATAAAGAGAATTAGATAACCTGTGTACTATAATAGGGAAGTGAGGAGGTTAAAAAGGTTGGTAAGAAGAGAATGTAACAGAGTTAAGGGACAGCAGGGAAGTAGGGAATATTTAAAACAACATTGGGATCAATTTTCAGTTGCTGAAGATCTTTTCTGATTAGCCTCTGTAACAGGCCTCAAACCAAGCCTTTTATGCATTTTAATCTTAGAAATTAAGTATAGAGAGAGATGAACATTGATTAATGATGAATCTGTATATTTTTCAAGTGAATCAATATTGTTTCTTATGAAAGGAGACTGTGTAAATCATTTGTATTATGGTCAAAAACTAAATAATGCTTGAAGTATTAATAGAAAACTTGTAATTATAAATGTTGTTATAATCCACAGTGTTTTGATGATGACTATCACCTACTTGTAGTGGTTTATTTTACTCATTTTCTGTTTAAGGTACCTATAAACAGCCTTAATTTCCATTTTAAGTTTTTTTAATTTTTTTTTTAATGATTGTGATTTTGTAGAGCTGTATTTGTTTTGGTACAAATTTGGCTGTCAACGTAATTGTTAGTGCTAAAGAAGTGTCTGTTGGCACTCTTTATTGTATTCTGGATGTTTCTCTGGCACTTATTTAGGCTTGTGGCAGTGGCGAGCAGGATTGTTTTCAGAAGTTTTGGTAATTGTTTTTGAGTTGTCAAGCAGTAATGTCCGCTCAAGTTTAATCACGGGAGATTTTTGTAATATGAGTTCAGAGCTTTATACCTACATAATGTTGTTTTGAAGATTTCACTGAAATAAAAACAGCTAGGTGACAAGTATGTCATCAGTCTTTTTACTGAACAAGTTAACCAGTTCAGAAGCTGTGTTAATCATTATCCTTTGGTACAAGGTAAAATTACCTGACAACCAGATTACAGTAACCTGTTAATTAAGTTGTAATCAGCATTATCTAAAAGGACAATACAGCGAACTGCTTATCACTTCGTCCCCTTTCTGTTAGTCATTTTCTCTCTGGAGAAAGTGTTGAAAATTTTTGAAGTGAGCCTACGGTTGTCTATCTGAATTATGTGACCATAGAAGATTAATCTCCCCTTTCTCACAGCTGTTGTAATGGTCTCCAATTGTTGGTATAGGTCCTTATTGTGGACAAATCTGTATTTTCCCTCTTGTCTGATGAAGTCCAGGATTTTTTTTCAGTTTCTTTCATACCATTTGTCCATTTTTCTGAGATGTTCATTTGTAATTATATTAAGACAGTCTAAGGTATACAATACTGACGGTTAAAATACAATATTGCAGTGCCTGAGTTTGAGGTTAACGGAGAGGGATTTAGATCTAAAGGTAGCCACACACGTGGAGGCCGGGCCGCAGGGAAACAGTCCGCGGGCCGGACCGCAGGGATTTCATCGAAGTGGCGCTGCACACACACGGGGGGTTAAAATCCTCAAGGGTTTCAGAGTTGGCTTCACGATGGCAGCATCCGATGATGTGCACGCGTTGGCTGCTGTTACTATTTTCTTTATTGAATCTGTCACAGTGCTACCTCTCTCTAAGTTACCTAGTAAAACTTGAAGCAGCCTTTTTCTGTATTTCCATATCTTCATAAAAGCTTCCTATCATATTTCAAAAATAATCGGAACTCGGATAGCCAGACTTTTACTGTAATTGATTTATTCCCATTCGTAAATACATCAACAACATAAAATTAAGTTTAAATGACATAAAAACTAAATTAAAATAATATTAGTTTAAAGTCACGTTGTCATTAATATAGTTGATCATGTGATGTAAACTCAAATTCAAATCACATGACATCATTTGAATTATAATTCGATAAAACAACTGCTGCTGTGTCGTTGTTTTGAGGTAATTTATCAAAATCGGGTGGTGGTTTATAATGATCCTGCGAGTGTTCCTTGAAAAGGTTGTGGGCTGAGACTATTCGATGAGGTTCCTGGATAAAAAAAAATCCAGAACTGCTGCCTGCAGAATAGTACAGGCCAGAAGTAGGTAACCGTTGCTCACTGTAAGACATTCCTAAACAGCACATTTCGACTTGAAACAGGGTGTCATTAATTATTTTTTCTGCTATTAGCATTTGATTGGTCGGAAGGCCACGTAATTTTATGACAACGGTTTTGCTAACAACGTCAAAGTGATCTTCTTGCAGCCGGTTTTTTTTAATGTTCTTCAGCACATCACTTCGCAAAGATTCATTTATTGATGGTTTAATGTTGCTGATTCTTTTTTAGTATTGATTCTTTTTATTTTTTTGCATTTGGTTCATTCTCCTTCAATATTTATACCAGCTTGGCGTAGGTAGCTTCTCGTTTGTTTGTGTCATTGTATTCCTGGTACTTCAATTCCTATAGACAGGGCTCACTATAATATATATTTATAAACACGGAACATCACGAAACGGAACATTAGAAACAAAACAGAGAAACAAAATCGCAGCACATGCAGGCACTCACAAGAAATCATCGAAGGCCGACTGACCGCAGGACACACCCTCCCTCCCGGCCTTCCAGGTAAGAATTGTTTTTCGGTGAGGCCGTGGCCGCACCCCAGTACGGCCACGGCCTCAAGCAAGTGCCCACACACGTGGCGGGATCCCGCAAGGCCGTGACCATTGCGTCCAAATCCCTTGGGTTTCCCGCACGTGTGTGGCGGCCTTAACAGATGTGGTATGATCTCTCCTGTTTGGCACACCTGATATTCATGGCCAAGTTCTCATTGCTTTTGGGGTTATAATTCTCCAAGATATCTGAAGGCATCTGTCCTTTATATCACTGCATTCCCCATTGGGATTTCTGAAGGAACTTCAACTCCACTTTAGCTGCTATGTGGTTGAATAGCTTCCTCCATGCTGGATGTTAAGAGAGTGAGATCATCTGCGAAGGCCAAGCAGTTGATTAGAAGATTATCCTCACAATAACTGATTCTCAACCCGGAGCCATCCGTCAAAGTGGTCCTTCATTTATGAATTGCTTTCCAATAGACAGTTAAAGAGGACTGATGACAAGCCATCCCCTGGTATAACACCTGTTCCCTTTGATAGTTCTCTTCTAAACTTGATTTGGATGTATTATTAGTTAGGTTCACGTTCACAAGGTTCAAGGTCTTGTTGTGAAGTCCCAGTTAAACGAGTGTTTGGAAAAGAGCTTTCCCATCTATGTAGTCATTGGCATTCTGAAAGCCGATGAAGGTTCCCACTGGGAATTGCAATGAGGGATCCTGCATCATTTGGTAGTCTGGCAGATCCAGCACAAAATTATGTGGATTCACAATCCGTAAAATGGGGTGAAAAGGTATTTCAGTCCACGGGCCCTTTCCTTCCCTTGATCACTGGCAAGACTTAGTCTCTTGCAGTTTTATTGCCACATTTGCCTCAAGTACACAATTGACTCGCAGCAACAAATGATTGTTTTTTTCATCTTTCGTGATTTGTAAGTAAATAGATTCACTCCTAAGTATTTATAAGAAGTCCCATTTGATTTTTTTGTATGCATCACTATTATTTATTTGAGTTATGTCTTCCTAAAAATAATGCAAAAAGAAGGTTGAAACTATTGACAGCTATTTCAAAAATGAAAAATCTGTAGAATAAATGGTTTCCAGAAAGCTGTAAAAAAATGTTTTTACCATAAATTGTTTCTGTACTTCACAATCCGTAAAGTAGATACCTGTTTTTAAAAATGGATTTAAACTGTCTAATTCTGCTAATATTATAAGATTTATAGTCAAAAAAATTTTCAAGTGTCATAAAAGTTGACATGAATGTTCAGTTTGAATATCTCAAAAAACAATTACAAAGATTTTCAGTGAGTTTTGATAAGTGTATGTCCCAAAAAATCACTAAATTTGAATGACTATGTTCACCACAAAGAAACACATTTTAATCTTGGATTGCTTAGAACAATCAGTTCATGCAGTTTAAACATAGAACGGATGACAAGCTTTGGTCTTGATCTCTAAACTCATGCTACTGACTTAAGATCTTACAAAACAAGTGTCAGGGCAAAAGTTGGTGAACTTATTCTGCCTTGGTACCTGCAATTGTGCTTTTCACATAGTACACAATTAACCATTGACTTAGTATATATATATATATATATATATATTAGACATTGGGATAGGAGAAAAACCACCGCTTACCAAAGATGAGGGCTCCAGCGGCGTCAAAACACGAAAAAACACACAAACACAAACATAATACAAATTTTCGAGCTTAGCTCTTCATCAGGTTGTAGGATGAGGTGGCTGCCCCGCGGAAGCTAGCAACCAACTGAGGAGACCACACGGGGTGCACATGGTCGGCTGGTCGGGGTGGAGAGGGAGGGGGGAGAAACAACATGGCGGGAGGCGGGGGTGGGGGTGGAAGGACCTAAGCCCGAAAATGATAATTAGACTGCACAGTGGAAACGCGGTTGCGGTCATAAGGTCACTGGCATAAAACAAACCAAGGAAACCCGGGGGGGGGGGGGTGGAATCTACTGAAAACGATCTATAAGTGCCCCCATAAAAAATTATTCCACACGCAAAATTATTGAAAATATTACACACGAAAAATACTACACACGGAAAAAATATAATAATATAAAACACACGAGAGAGAAAAAAAATATTTTTATTACAATAGATCTAAGTACAAAAAGAGAAAGCTCTGGTGAGCGATGGTTTTGTGGGAAATGATGGCAGGTAAGGGGCAAAGGTCGGAGGAGAGAGGAAAATTGGAGCTATCTTAAATTTAGTCCAGGTGGTTGTCTGGTCCCCAGTTGGTACTGAAAGGCCAGTTCCCACCTTCTCAGTTCTGAGATGCTGCTTTTGTCTGGGAGTACTTTGATGGCGCGGACTGTGAAGCAGGTGTTGAAATTGTTGGTGTTATGAGTGGTGGCATGAAAAGAAACAGGGTGGTCAGGGTTCTCAGTCCAGACCGATTGTCTGTGTCCATTCATCCGGATGGCCAGTGGATTTGTGGTCAGACCTATGTAGGAGGCTGGGCAGTGGTTGCAGGTAAGTTGATAGATCAGGTGAGAAGTTACGCAGGTAGCCGATCCAGTGATATAGAAGCTTTCCCCTGTTACGGGATTGGTGAAGGTGGTCGAAGGCGGGTGCATCATGCAAAGTTTGCAACGGGGCCTGTTACACGGAAAGGATCCTTGGGGCTGTCTTGTGGGCTGAGGGGTTCCATGTTTATGGACCAAGAGTTGGTTCAAGTTGGGGGGTCTACTGAAACAGGTTCTGGGGGGCTGGGGAAGGATTTGTGGTAGGAGTGTTTTCATTTCCGGGCAGGCTCGGAGGAGATCATATCCTTGTCTTAGGATCCTGTTGATGGATTCTAAGCCAGGGAAGTAGCGGGTGACCAAAACTGGGCTTTGGTTGGTTCTTGATGGTTGTGGGGTGTTGATGGATTGTGTCGGTACTGATGTGGCTCGTGTAACTTGTTTATGAACTAAATCTGGGGGGTAATTGCGGGATATTAGGGCTTCAGAAATGTTATTAGTGTACTGCTTAAGGGACTGTTCGTTGGAGCAAATGTGCCTGCCCCGGATTCCCAGGCTGTATGGGAGGGCGCGTTTGATGTGATTAGGATGGCAACTGTCGTAGTGGAGGTATTGTTGTAGATTGGTGGGTTTTATATGTACCGAAGAATTGATGCCGCCATCAGAGAGGGACAGGTCGACATCCAGGAAAGTGGCCTGGGTGTGGGAGTAATTCCATGTAAATTTCAAAGTGCTGGCATTATTGAGGTTATTGAGGAAAATGAGAAGGTTGTCTTCCCCGTGGGTCCAGACCATGAAAATATCGTCAATGAATCTGACCCATAGCAGGGGTTTCAAAAGGGCTGCAGCTAAGAAGGACATTTCTAGGCGGCCTAAGTATAAGTTGGCGTATGAGGGAGCCATGCGGGTGCCCATGGCAGTGCCGCTGACTTGTCGGTAGATTTTGCCATCAAAGGTGAAAACGTTGTTAGTTAAAATTAGTTCGGCCAGGTAGACTAGGAATGATCTGGACGGGAGGCTATTAGGGGGACGCTGGTCTAGAAAATGTTCCATGGCGCTGAGGCCATGGCAGTGGGGAATATTGGTGTATAGGGAGGTCACGTCAATCGTAACCAGAAGGGAGTCAGGTGGAAGAGGCACGGGAACTGTGGATAAACGGGAAAGAAAATGCCGGGTGTCTTTGATGTGGGAGGGGAGCTGGCTTACAATAGGCTGTAGGTGTTGGTCTACCAGGGCGGAAATGCGTTCGGTCGGAGAACCATAAGCAGCAACTATGGGGCGTCCAGGGTTGCCCGGTTTGTGAACTTTCGGAAGTAGGTACAAGTAAGGGGTGCGGGGCTTTTTTGGGATAAGGAGTGAGATTGAGTGGGCAGTGAGGCCTTGGAGGGGTCCACAAGACTGTATATAATCTTTTATACTGTCATTAATTGCAGCTGTAGGATCATGGTTAAGGAGGCGGTATGTGTTGGAGTCAGCCAATTGACGGAGAGCTTCGCTGAGGTAGTCACAACGGTTCATGACTACCGTTGTGGAGCCCTTGTCAGCCGGTAAGATAATCAGGTCAGGGTTAGATGAGAGTTCCCTGATGGCTCGGGTCTCTGATGGGGACAGATTAGTCTCACTCGGTAGAGATTTCACAAAACTAGGGGAAGCCAGACTGGTGGAAAGCAGATCTTGGAAAAGTTGGAGTGGGTGGTTTTGTGGAAGGGGTGGTGGGTCAAGAATGGAGGGTGGCTGAAATTTCTGAAGGCTCGGCTCTAGGTCATTTGGAGTGTCCGGAATGCTACTTTTCATGGCAAAGTGGTACCTCCAGCGTAGTGTGCGGCAAAATGCTAGGGAGTCTCTTACTAGGGTGGTCTGGTCAAATTTGGGTGTGGGTGAAAAAGTGAGACCCTTGGCCAGAACCGAAAGTTGTGGATCTGAAAGTGGAGAGGATGACAGATTAATGACAGACTGTTTGGGTTTGGCAGCTAGATTTGGATTGGCTGGGCGAGGGGTGGGGTTTAATGGAGGTGGTGGAGGTATGTTGAAGAGTTGGGCAAGAGATGGACGTGTTGAAATGAGGGGAGGTTGGCCCCTGGGTTGGTGACCAGGTGATTTGTATGGAAGGGGTTGTCCAGCTTTGAGGTGGGAGTTGTACAGAGTGGATAATTTTCTAAGGTGAATCTGGGCATGACTGTTCATAGACTCTGTGGCCTGTTGAATAATGTGTTGCAGTTGAGGCAGAACATGTGGGGAAGAAAGCAACAGTACTTTATTGAGAGACATAAGGTCTCTGGAGTGTTGGCTGGCCAGGTTAATGTATTCTTGCAGCACCAGAGATGTTAGGGCCAAGGACTGTTTGTATCTAAATGCATGTAGGAGAGGGTGGAGTTGTGGTGGACAGCCAAATATGGGCAATTTTATGGTGAGGCCATTAGGGGGAATATTGAGGTTCAGGCACGCTTTAAGAAAAAGGATGTGTGACTGTAATTTCGCCAACTGAAAGGCATGGTATTGAAAACCCGAAAGGTATTTGGTCACTGGGTTCATATTCTCGTGGAAAAAAAAAAAAAAAAAAAAAAAAAAACCGGAACAGATGTATCAGCAAAATACGCCGAGAATAAACAAAGCTGAGGCGGCGGGATATTGAGGCAGAGCTAGAGCGGAACTGACCACAGTGCACGTGGCTAAGTAGACCTTAACAGCAGCGTGAAAAAGCTCATGAACGAACATGTGAAGGAACAATAATAGTAATGATGATAATTATGATAATAAATAATGTTATTAGGGACGACGATCCGTAGGCTCCTTATAAAAAAACGTGTCATAAAGTGCTGATATGCAGCAGAAAGATGAATTACCTAACAAAGAGTGAAAGGAATAGATCACAGAACGGCGGGAAAACTCAGTGCTGCCGTGAATACACCACGTGGAGGCAAAAGCAACAACTTGAACCGAGAAAATATCCAAAGGTTTTGACGAAAAGTAATTGGGGTAAAAAGACAATGCAAAACAAGGGAAAGAGTTGAGGAAAATACAGAGTAAGGAACATAAAGATAGGAACACAGGGACAACACAAAAGAAAACCGATAGGTTATATTGATTGTTTGGAAACAAAGGCGCTGAGAGCGGATATATTAGACATTGGGATAGGAGAAAAACCACCGCTTACCAAAGATGAGGGCTCCAGCGGCGTCAAAACACGAAGAAACACACAAACACAAACATAATACAAATTTTCGAGCTTAGCTCTTCATCAGGTTGTAGGATGAGATGGCTGCCCTGCGGAAGCTAGCAATCAACTGAGGAGACCGCACGGGGTGCACATGGTCGGCTGGTCGGGGTGGAGAGGGAGGGGGGAGAAACAACATGGCGGGAGGCGGGGGTGGAGGTGGAAGGACCTAAGCCCGAAAATGATAATTAGACTGCACAGTGGAAACGCGGTTGCGGTCATAAGGTCACTGGCATAAAACAAACCAAGGAAACCCGGGGGGGGGGGGGGGAGGTGGAATCTACTGAAAACGATCTATAAGTGCCCCCATAAAAAATTATTCCACCGCAAAATTATTGAAAATATTACACACGAAAAAATACTACGCACGGAAAAAATGTAATAATATAAAACAACGAGAGAAATTTTTTTTATTACAATAGATCTAAGTACAAAAAGAGAGGACTCTGGTGAGCGATGGTTTTGTGGGAAATGATGGCAGGTAAGGGGGCAAAGGTCGGAGGAGAGAGGAAAATTGGAGCTATCTTAAATTTAGTCCAGGTGGTTGTCTGGTCAGGCTCGGAGGAGATCATATCCTTGTCTTAGGATCCTGTTGATGGATTCTAAGCCGGGGAAGTAGCGGGTGACCAAAACTGGGCTTTGGTTGTTTCTTGATGGTTGTGGGGTGTTGATGGATTGTGTCGGTACTGATGTGTGCCCGGAAATGAAAACACTCCTACCACAAATCCTTCCCCAGCCCCCCAGAACCTGTTTCAGTAGACCCCCCACCCTGAACCAACTCTTGGTCCATAAACATGGAACCCCTCAGCCCACAAGACAGCCCCAAGGATCCTTTCTGTGCAACAGGCCCCGTTGCAAACTTTGCATGATGCACCCGCCTTCGGCCACCTTCACCAATCCCGTAACAGGGGAAAGCTTCTATATCACTGGATCGGCTACCTGCGTAACTTCTCACCTGATCTATCAACTTACCTGCAACCACTGCCCAGTCTCCTACATAGGTCTGACCACAAATCCACTGGCCATCCGGATGAATGGACACAGACAATCGGTCTGGACTGAGAACCCTGACCACCCTGATTCTTTTCATGCCACCACTCATAACACCAACAATTTCAACACCTGCTTCACAGTCCGCGCCATCAAAGTACTCCCAGACAAAAGCAGCATCTCAGAACTGAGAAGGTGGGAACTGGCCTTTCAGTACCAACTGGGTACCAGACAACCACCTGGACTAAATTTAAGATAGCTCCAATTTTCCTCTCTCCTCCGACCTTTGCCCCCTTACCTGCCATCATTTCCCACAAAACCATCGCTCACCAGAGCTCTCTCTTTTTGTACTTAGATCTATTGTAATAATAAAAATTTCTCTCGTTGTTTTATATTATTACATTTTTTCCGTGCGTAGTATTTTTTCGTGTGTAATATTTTCAATAATTTTGCGGTGGAATAATCTTTTATGGGGGCACTTATAGATCGTTTTCAGTAGATTCCACCTCCCCCCCCCCCCGGGTTTCCTTGGTTTGTTTTATGCCAGTGACCTTATGACCACAACCGCGTTTCCACTGTGCAGTCTAATTATCATTTTCGGGCTTAGGTCCTTCCACCTCCACCCCCGCCTCCCGCCATGTTGTTTTCTCCCCCCCTCCCTCTCCACCCCGACCAGCCGACCATGTGCACCCAGTGCGGTCTCCTGAGTTGGTTGCTAGCTTCCGCGGGGCAGCCATCTCATCCTACAACCTGATGAAGAGCTAAGCTCGAAAATTTGTATTATGTTTGTGTTTGTGTGTTTCTTCGTGTTTTGACGCCGCTGGAGCCCTCATCTTTGGTAAGCGGTGGTTTTTCTCCTATCCCAATGTCGAATATATCCGCTCTCAGCGCCTTTGTTTCCAAACAATCTATATATATAAATCCCTACTGAGAGAGATGTTGAACGCGCAGAAAGAACCAAAGTGAACTTCTGCCTTGGTACCTGCAATTGAGCTTTCTCACAAGTATACAATTGACTGTTGATGTATTATACAGAAAAACTCCTACTGAAAGAGACGAATGCGCATAAACAACTATGACTAACTCAAATTAGACAGCATAAAGCTGGATGGGACAAAAGACAAAGCATGACCATAACACTAGATCATCCACCTACTACAGTAGTTCCCAGATGCATAATTCTTTCAAAATAAAGTGATAGTTTGACTGTTTATTAGACAGATTATTTTTAAAAGTGATGTAATTTATTGTAAGGAATGTAATGTGATCTGAATACTTACTATATTAGATTATTTACTTACTAACTAGAATTAGATTTAAAACAAAAGTGCAAAAGCACAAAGTATATTTAAAACAGGCTGGAAAATTTTTATTTAATGTTATTTTGCTAGTTAAAATATTATTAACTGTTCATTTCTATTATTTAATATTAAAGCGGATTTATTAATTCAATACATAAACATTTAATATTTAACTAGTTGGTACCCACAACTTTGTTCGTGTTTGTAAAGAATTTGGATTGACAGCTACTGACATCTAACCACCGTAGTGCACGATGGGAGACTCGATGCTATTACCACACACAAACGCCAGTCATTTGCGCTATGTAGTTCAGGCAGCAAAGTAAAATATACTGACACGCATCTTTGGTCGAAATACGAAAATATTCTATATCGACCAATTTCAACCACCATAACTCCCACACTCCTACAGCTACTGAAATTCGGCCAACATTGTGATCGATGGGTAACTCTGTGCTTCTACCACATACAAATATCTGTGCTAGATAGTTTTGGTTGAAATGTGATACACCATGACACGTATGTTTTTGGTAGAAATATGAAAGTGCCACAGGTTGACCATTTTCAACCACTATATCTCGCACACCCCCATAACTACCGACATCTAACCACCATAGTACACGATAGGAGACATGATACCACTACCATACACAAACACCAATGGTCTATGCTATGTAGTTGTGACAGCAGAGTGACATACACGGAGACACATGTCTTTGGTCGAAATATGAAAATATCCTTGATCGGCCACTTTCAACCACTATATCTCTCACACTACCACAGTTACCGAAATTCGGTCAACGTTGTGATCGACGGGTGACTCTGTGCTATTACCACACACAAACACCAGTGATCTGCACTAGATAGTTTTGGCTGAAAAGTGATACATCATGACACATTCGTTTTTGGTAAAAATATGAAAGTGCCGCAGGTCAACCTCTTTCAACCATCATATCTCCCACACCACAATAGCTACCGACACCTAACCACCATAGTACACGATAGGAGACACGATACCAGTATCACGCACAAACATCAATGGTCTATACTATGTAGTTGTGGCAGCAGAGTGACATATATGGGGACACATGTCTTTGGTCGAAATACTAAACTGCCCTGCATCGACCACTTTTAACCATCATATCCCCCACATCTTCACAGCTATCGATCGATATTCGGCCAACGTTGTGCACTACTGGAACCCTCCATGCTACTTTCACACATAAAGACCAGTGATCTGTGCTAGTTAGTGGTGGCTTAAAAGTGAAATATAGGAAAACACACATCTATTTATATATATATATATATAAGATTTGATAACACTTTAAAAACTGTGCTGGATCCCACAGGATTTACCAATTCCACTATATGCAAATGTGGGATTGAAAACACTGCGGGATTACAATCCTTAGTTGCCACATATGCGAAGCATTGAGGTTCTTGGAGGTGGGAATCATTCTGAGATTTAAGATATGTTCAACACATAACTTTGTCTTCTGGAGCCCAGCTTGGTACTTTCCAATACAAGAATCTAATTGAGCCTTTAGTCTCGTGGATAGTATGTTAGAGATAATCTTGTAGAACAACAATAGAAGGGAGATCTCTCTAATGTTGTTTAGTTCTACTAACTTATATGCCTT
The DNA here is from genome assembly GCA_031002005.1 of Vandiemenella viatica. Classification (NCBI taxonomy): domain Eukaryota; kingdom Metazoa; phylum Arthropoda; class Insecta; order Orthoptera; family Morabidae; genus Vandiemenella; species Vandiemenella viatica. The sequence continues at coordinate 51,172,658 of JARYHS010012519.1, read as the reverse complement.
CTTGAAATGGGTGGAAGACAACAGAGGTCCAATCACTAGCGAGTGTTTCTGTCACCCAGATGTTTATAGGATATTATGTATACTTTGGATTGACTCCTTTTTTGGCGTGTTTCCAAAATTATGCATAGATGTAATGTTCACCAGCTTCTCTATTGGATTTAAGTTAAGAAATGATCTTCTGGTTCTCATCCTTGGCTGATGGAGGGGGGGGGTTGAATTAGTATCTTCTTTGGGTTCAAATATCGGTTTCTCCTCTGGTTTCCTGGCATAGTGGAGGTTTTGAAGTTCCAGGTGTTTCTAAATGAATTTCGAAGTTATAACACTTTGTAGTATTGATTAAATAAAATGTTAAATTGTAATTATTACATGAAAGAAAGAGCAACTGAAACAGTACTGTTTGTTGGTACCTGTGCACATGTGCACTCAATGTTACCTGTCATCCATTTGAAAGCGCTATTAACAAAATTAGTGACAAGTGAACAGAAAGCTTTTCATGTTCTGCAGTTTTGTGTGTAGGGGAATTGCCACCGGAGCGTGTGCTCCATTGCAATTAAATTAAATTAAATTTGCAACGACTGAATCTGTAGTTACTGTGGAACGTGCATCCCAGATTAAGTTTATATGTGATCCCCAAGTGATAAGGGACCGTGCACAAACTACGTGGCTCGGTCCAGGGGTGGAGGGGTTGGCTGGAAGGCTACGTCGGGGGGCGGGGGGGGGGGGGGGGGGGTCTGAGCCAAGCCACATCGCATTCCTTTCATAACATTTTTCACAGTTAAAATGAGGAACAGAACTCACAACAGCATGTGAATATTTATTTCCCTCAGTTAATTATCTCCATATGTAATTTACAATAGTCTGACAAGAGAAAACAGTCCAAAATGTCTTCTGGAGTCAAAAGGGGAAAAAAGCTACGTGCTACGTGTGTGTGTGTGTGTGTGGGGGGGGCGGGGGGTTCCACATGAGGCCAAAATGGAGCTACGTGTTTTATGCACGCTCCCTAATAACATTTGTAGATGGTATCATCAGTTTGAAAATACCAGCTGCCTTTGCAAAGGGAAGAGTATGGGACGACCAAAGGTACTAAAGAGTGTGTTGCACAAGTGAGAGAGTCTTTCACACATAGCCCAAAGAAATCAATTCGGAAGGATAGTCGTGAATTAACAATTCTGGTGACAACTGTTTTGAAAGTTTTACAGAAATGCTTACAACTACGTCTTTATGATTTGCAGTTGTTACAGGCTCTAAAGCCCACAGCCATTGTTTATGTGCCAACTTTGCACATGAGATGTTGTTGCACGACGGTGAAGATATTGTGGCTCATGTTGTTTTCAATGTTGAATTGACCTTTCCCCTAAGTGGACATGTGAACACCAATAATGTGCACATCTTGGGCTCAGAAAATCCTCACAAGATGCTAAAATTGTGATGAGACTCCCCTAAACTGAGTATTTTTTGTGCCATATCTTGGTGGAAAGTTTATTGGCCCTTTTTCTTTGGAGAAACAACTGTAACTGGTACTTCCTACCTTGATGCTCTACAACTATGGCTATTTCTCCAATTGGTAGAAGACGAACCAAATAACTTGATTTGGCAGCAAGATGGTGGACTGCCTCATTCACATAATGACGTACACGACTGGTTGAATGTCATTGTACCTTACTGCCGGATTGGCCACAAAGGGTCCAAAGACAGAGCTCATTTCGCATGGCCTCCACGCTCTCCTGATCTGACGCCATGTGATTTCTACCTGTAGGGGTTTATAAAGGATAGTGTGTATGTGCCTTCACTATCAGCTGATGTACCCAACCTAAGAAACAGGATTAAGGCAGCTGTTGCAACAATTACACCACTAACACTAATCGATGTTTGGGATAAAATGGGCTATCGACTTGATGTGTGCTGTGTGACAAGAGGTGCTCACATTGAACACTTGTAAGATTGTTGGTATAACTGTTTGAGTTGCTATTTCATTTAATGTATTAATTATAATTTTATGTTTTATATAAGAAATACTACAAAGCATTAAAACCCCAATATTCTGCCAGACCTGTGGCACATTCCTCATTGCTTAGTTTAAACTCTCAATCTAATTGGGGCTAAGTAGGGAGTTATTTGGGATTTAAAAATCCAGAAGAAGTAACTGGTGTTGTTTTTCACTTTGTCAATGATGCTTTTATGATATTGCCTTTTGTTGTTTCTAATGCCAGTATTTTTACTTTTTGTTGTGAAGAACTCAATGTTTCCTGTGCCCTTCTGTCTATTTCCATTTGAGACATCCTTGTATACTCTCTTCAATAGCCTTGTCACACACTGTTGATCACCATAGGTGTTTGTTCCTGCTAGTAGCTGGAATGGTTTCTGTTGCTGCATCAATAATTGCATACTGTAGCTGTGGCCAATCTTTTTTGTCCTAGTTGTTAGCTAGGGTATTGCTGAACGTGTTGACATCTGTCAGTTTGGTCGCATTGAACCTCAGATCTCTGGCCTTGTTGCAAATAATGCCTCTGCTAATTGTGAGTGGGTGAAATTTGTTTTGATAATTGAAAAGTAATGATCAAGTCGGTTTTGGCACCTCTCAGTACCTTGATATTTAGTATTCCTTGCTATTTATTTTACTAATCACCATGTGGTCAAGCTGGAAATCACCTAGCATAGAGTTGGACATCTCTACATTTTGGCTTTTCTAGGAAGTAGTTTAAAAGCCACTGATTTGAGAACTAAGTGTTAGTTTTGCCATAGCTCAATCAGTTGCTTTCCTTTTCTGTTGGTTCTTTTGTGTTCCATATTCTCCAACTACTGGTCTTAAATATTCACTTTTTTCTGATTTGTGCATTGAAATTCCCCACTTGCATAGTTGTTTGATGTCTAGGGATATTGTCAATTGTTTTATCTGATTCCCCCCAAAATGTTGTACACTTTCAATATCTTTTCTGTTAGAATCATTGGTGGACGCAAAGAAGTTGATGATCATGAATGTTTTATTGAGAGTTCTGAAGATGGATGTTCTCACAATTGAGGATGAGATGGAGATTATTGAGTTTCTAGTTTATTAATTACAACATATATCTACTTAAAAAAAAAAAAAAAAAAAAAAAAAAAAAAAAAAAAAAAAAAAAAACACACACACACACACACACACACAAAGAAAACTATTTTACAGATCACGTTGAAACGTGATGTTGACTGCTGCAACATGTGTACTAATGTCACAAAATATGTTCGTAACAATGCCATCTATTTCCCCAGCTGAGAACTTTTCAACTTACTATTGTAACGTGCACAAAAAATGTACAGCACATAAAGTAACATGAGAACTATTTTTAAATATCAAGATTCATACCAAGAGTAAGTAATTATGCATTTGGTAAAGTAGTCGATGTGTTGATGTACAATATGCTATAAAATTTTAAAAACTTTAGATACACATTCATATCAAATATTAACTCAGGATACAATTTCTGGAGCTTCCCCATGATTTTGGATTTTATTAAAGTAGTGAGTATTGGCAGTACCATTTGAAGTGTTTTAACTGACAAAAAATAATTTTAAAAAATACAATTGAGAACAAGAGTTTGTTAGACTTTCCATTATAACAGGTAACTAAATTTTTAATCAAGCCACCAATGAATAGTCAAAACCAGCATAATAATTAGATCTTACAATAAGTAAGACAGAATGGTAATAATCCTGTCTTGATCTCTAAATGATTAAATGTTGATTTCATTGTTCCTTAGATTATAAAAACCATACCATATTCAAATAATAAGAAATAAAAATGATTATTTTTTTATTTCAAAAAAATGTAATTCGTATATATTTAATCTAAATGTCCAAGAAGTGAAAAGAAAATTGTATATTCTTTTTGTAAGATTATATACCACCTCCCAATATGAACTCCGCAGGTGGGAATTGGCATATCAACACATTCTGCAGACTAGATATCCTCCAGGCCTTAATTTCCGATAATATTTTCCATCCTCACCCCGCACACCCATCGCTGGCCAGCACAATAGATTCATATATATTTATAGACCTTATCATATATATTATTTCTATAAGGTATTTTTTTGTCACAAGCCTATATCTTCCTTCATACTTAACCGAAATCAATGAATGAGGTGTCATTTTAAAGCTTATGGTCTCCACTTTGGTTAAATCGTATTTTGAGCAAGAAAGTTTTCGGAATTCGGCCCTTAAAGGGCAAAAATTTAAATTTTTCTAAAATGCTGTTTTCTGTGTTACGAGTCAGTTATCTCCCTGGATACCTATCTGAAACCGTTTTATGAAGTATCGTTTTAAAGATTAAGATCTCCGCTTTAGTGACGTCATATATTAAGCCAGAAAGTTTTCGGAATTCGACCCTTAAAGGGCAAAAGTATCAATATTTTTGCAATGCGTTTTTGTGTCACGAGCGATTTATCTCCCTTAATATCTAACCGATATAGATAAATGAGGTATCATATTAAAGAATAAGGTCTCCGCCATGGTAACATTATATTTTAAGAAAGGAATTTTTCGTAATTCGACCCTTATAGGGCAAAAATGTTACTTTTTCTATAATGCGTTTTTTTGTATCTCGAGCAATTTATCTCCCTGGATATCTAACCAAAATCGATAAATGAGGTAGGATTATGAGGAGTAATGTCCCAGCTTTGTGACATCATATTTTAAGAAAAAATGTTTTTGGAATTCAACCCTTAAAGGAAAAAATATAAGTTTTTCTATAACAGATTTTTGTGTCACGAGCGATTTATCTCCCTTGATATCTAACCGATATAGATAAACGAGGTATCATATTAAAGAATAAGGTCTCCGCCGTGGTAACATTATATTTTAAGAAAGGAATTTTTCGTAATTCGACCCAGAAAAGGCAAAAAAGTCGATTTTTCTAAAATGCGTTTTTTGTGTCTCGAGCCACTTATCTCCCTTGATATCTATCCAAAATCGATAAATCAAGTACGATTGTGAGGAATAATGTCTCAGCTTTGTTGACATCATATTTTAAGAAAGAAGTGTTTGGAATTCAACTATTAAAGGGAAAAAGTATAAATTATTCTACAACGTATTTTTGTGTCACGAGCATTATATTTCCCTTGATATCTAATCGATATAGATAAATGACATATCGTATTAAAGACTAAGGTTTTCGCCGTGGTAACATTATATTCTAAGAAAGGAATTTTTCGTAATTCGACCCATAAAGCGCAAAAATGTCAATATTTCTGAAATACGTTTTTTGTGTTTCGAGCCATTTACCTCCCTGGATTTCTAACCAAAATCGACAAATGAAGTAGGAGTATGAAGAGTAATGACTGAACTTGGTGACATTATATTCAACCTCACTATTCATCACATTTTATTCGCGAAGTTTTCGCACGGGTCGTCTAGTTTCAATAAATTTTCAAAATATTGCTTATTTATTTTACTTTTATTATTTTTTTGATTATTATTTTTTTTCTCATTTTGATCTTCTTGTGATTTATACTTTCGGTTATATTATCGTTGTTCCCCCCACCACCTCCGGCGGACATTTTCATTCTATGAGTGGTTGTGTCGAACGCAGGGCTTGCGCAAGTTTAGCCATGTAATTCTGCTAACTTGAAAAAAGGGCGTTTGCCCAAAATATTGTTGTTTTTTTCCCCTGTGTTTGTGTGTTGTTTTGTGTTGCTGCTGCCCTCCTCCCTTCATCTTTGGTGAGTGTTGGGTGTATTTTATCTGTCCTGCCCATATAAATATTGCCTCATGGCAGTTCTTTCCTTCCATTGTTGCCTTTTTGTAAGATTAAGTATGTATGCAGAAACACAGGGACTAACCAATAATTCATCATTCATTGAGAACTAAATATTGATTCCAGTTGATATAACTGTTATTCATTATTTCTTCTAACCTAGCTTTACTTGTTTCCTAAATGAAACTTCCAGCTCAAGGAGAAAATATACACACATATAAGGTGATTTCAAGTAAGATACAAAGTACAATAGAGAGGATGATTTGAACTGAATGCCAAAAGCAGAACTTCAAGATAAAACCTTATTTAATGTGATAAATTCATACAAATGATATAAATGCAATTTTAAAATGTCATTTTAGATGTCAGTAGAGCAATTATTTTTTTTATTTCTTTATATTTTTATTCAGACTAGAGAAAGTGTTAAAAATTTTAATTGATATAGCAAAAGAAGAAAACTTACACTCTTATCTGTCATGGGTGGTAGCACAACAGTTTTCTCTAGAATTCTCATGACTATTTTCCAAAGCTCCTTAAGCAATCGTTTGAGAACTGTTTTTTCACATGACTCAGCATACAATGACAGTGAACCTGTAACACAAAAAAATTTAAAAAAACTGTACCTCTTTATTAATATGTTGTGTCATAACACCCGAAAAACTTTTCAAATTTTGAAAAATTATCATACAATGTTATGAATTTTAATAACAGCAATGTTTTTTAAGCCATTAAAATGTAATAATTAATATCAGTGTACTTTCTTGTTTAAAAAATAAAGCAAAAGCATATAGGATTGTCTGTCAAAAGATTCCGAGGGGTTGTTTGGCCACCGAATGACAAAATTTCAGTTTGCCATATTTTCTGCCTCTATCGTGGCTGGGCCTACAGTTTTGTGGGAATCCAAACCACAGAGCATCCTGGCATATTTCAAATTAACAAAACAATGCCCATAAAAATTTCTGACTTCAGAGGGATTTCAAACTCTGTAAATTTTGTTATTGAGGAGAAAAAACTACATCTGAAAGGCTCAAATCCAACACCCGGGCCAGTTATAGAAGCAATAAGCAATAAAGGCAAATATGAATGTATTAGATAAACAAAATTATGTCATTTAAATGGTTGGGAACATCCGTAAACTAGAGAGAATAAGTCTCAGTACAAGGAACAAATGTCTGAGGCTATTGTGAGGTCAGGGTATGGAAGAAGATCTTCAAAGATTTTACATTAATACAAATAAGAATTGTAGATTCCATTTTACTTATGTAACTTTATTAATTGAAATTTTGAATTTAATTTAAATATGATGGAGCATATTCCACAGTGCAATTTCCCTATTATCTTATTTTTTCATTACATGAATTAATATTTCAAAATTATTTGAGGATAATTTTGCGAACTATCTATTTTCACCGTTTATACATTTTAATTTTATATTCCTTCAGTATTTCAGGTAATTTGCTGAACATTTCCTATGGTAATTTATTCCAGTGTGTGACTCCGACCAGATTTGAAAATTTTCCTACTTCCTAATGACTGAAATTGAGTGTCAGCATATGGCCATCATCATCTTTTCCCTTCCACACACTACTCATAATTCTTCTACCAATATTCATTCAGGTCAAATTCCTAAAAGTGCGCCTTACTCACTGACAACCCTCAATTCAACCGCCTCCTGACTTCCAATGACATCCAACCAAGCTTCTTTATCATATCAGCCACTATTGTCCTCTGCGGTAACTTCCAGAAACAAATCAAGCTACTCTCCTTTGGAGACCCAGAAATTTTGGTATCAAATACCTTCTTATAACATAAATAAACCACCATACTCAAGCAATAGTCTGACTGTGATTTTGTATGCAATTCTCTTCAGCGTAAATTCTCTCATCACCCTAACCAATACATACAGGATTTTACTATGTCTTAACCAAACGAGTTGTCATCAAACATTATGCCAAGATTATTACATTTTTATACCTTCAAGAATCAATAATTCATAAATTTTAAAATTTTATTCTAATAATAAAATGAGTATAACGTGGTTGATTACCATCTAATAAATCCATTAGAGGCCGCAAAACTTCATCTGCTTCTGCAGCTACTGCATTCCTTTGAGAAGGCTGATTCAGCGTCACCTGTCCTCCCCCTTTGATAGCCAGCAACAAATCCCCAAGCTCTCGTACACTGGCTGTAATTCGTGGCTCCAAGCTGGAGGAAAAAATGTTACTCAATGTTGAACAAGGAACAGATTACAAAAAATGTATTTAATTGGTGTAATTTCAAAAGAAATTTTCAGATAAAACTTTTATTGAAAAAAATGGAGCAAACAAGCCATAAAGCAGACATTTTTCATAACAGACTTGTGAATACTTTTTCATTTCACAGTGATATAAACTTGAATAACTGACACTTTTAAACTAAAAGTCAGAGGTGAACTCTCAACTAAAATTTATTAAACATGGTTCAAAACAACAATAATACATAAAAACTAAATAAAAACCTAATAAAAATAATTAAAAAAAGTATGAATAATTCATTTTTTAGCCTTTCAGCACTGTATATAAATTTCTGTTTGAATCTTCTAACCCAAATAACGATTATGGTTGCTGACCTCTCTAGTTGGCTGAGATGGGTAATTAGTTGAAAAGAAGTCTGAGGGAACTGGAACTACCCCAAAAATAAGTAGGCAGATGCCCTTTTTATTGGGAAGAGTAAAAACATATATACAGAATTCATTTTAGTTCACTTTCAGAAAAGTGAATCACATTTTTTTCTACATAATCATACAACTGCTAAACACACTGCCCACGTAGCTTTCATACTATTTTATCTTGAGCTTGTAACGTATCTATAAGCTCTCTAAATGCATTTCTAATAGCTATTCCCAGCAGTTACATACTTTATAGTTCGATTTCAAAGTCGTTTTAGTGGAACATAGAAATTTCAGATAATGTATATTTTCGACCTTAACGGACTTTGTTGCAGTCATTTCCACTACAAGAACTCAACATAAGAATCATTTTAAAGTGTATGCATTATACCCAGAAAAAATTAGTTTAGGAGATATTTGATTTATTTATGTTTTTAAGCCATGTGTTCAGTGAGGACTAAAACCTAAAAGTTGAAATAACTAACAAATGCGTAAAGTTATAGCTGATCTTTTATCAACAAATACAATCAGTACCTTCTAGAGTATTTTGAATACAATATCAAGTAATTAGGCAAAGTATAATTAGTGTTTTTAATTAAGAGAAAAAATTGAAATTTTAACTAAAAGAAATAAAAACAAGAAATTTATATCCGAGCAAATTATATAGAGCAAACTAAGAGGATTAAAAATATATATAGGTTCCTGTAGAAAGTTTGAAGCACCCATAAGATAAATGAGATTTTGGAAATGAAATGTCATAATTGTTAGGAATAGTGCGCCAAGGCGAACAGACTGATGATGGATGTAAGAGGACTTAAAATAAATTTGATAGAAACTTTTATGAAGACTACACTAAGTTGAAATAGATGGGATAAAATATCAAGAAGCCCAGGTATTAATTATGCTTTAAGCTGTCAAGCATTTTTTCCGATATTAATTTTTGAAGGTTTTTGTTGACGCCACAAGGTAAATCGAACCAATAAGTAGAAGGCAGACATCTGATGGGTGTATAGGGTGAGGATGGAAGACTAGACATCCCCCAGACCTTAATTTCTGTTAATATCTTCCATCCTCACCCTAGACACCCATCACTGGCCAGCACAATAGATTCATATATTTTTAAATTATATTTTTATTTATTTATTTATATTTTCTATTACTATTATTTTTATCAACCATTTTAACCTTTCTTATGATTTATACTCGTGGTTATATTATCATTGCTCACCCCACCACCTCCGACAGTCTATGAGTGCCTGTGTCGAACGCAAGTCTTGCGCAAGCCCAGCCACTTAATTCAGTTAACTTGAAAAAGGGTTTTAACCTGAAACATTGCATTTTCTTTGTTTGTGTGTTGTTTTGTGTTGCTACTGCCCCCCCTTCCTTCAACTGTGGTGAGTGTTGGGTGTATTTCATCTGTCCTTTCCATAGTGATATAAAAGTAATGAATCTGGACCTAATTTGAACATTATTTTGCAACAATTACAAGAAATAAACAAAAGATTAGAAGTAATAGAACAGAAAACAATTGAAAAATTACAAGAAATGAATAAAAACATTGCTGAAAAATTTGAACAATATAGAAAAATGTCTCGAAATGCGTGAGATAAAAGGAGACAAGAAAGTTAAAAATGGAGTGCATGTGGAAATTAGAAGATTTATTGAGGTGATTGATCAAAGGGAATCAATAGTGGATGAAAAGTCATCGCAACTTCTAAAAATGTGCTAGAGCAAACTGGATATTTTGAATATAATGCCGAAGGAAACTGGTAGAAGATCGATGGTTCAGTCAGTGATATGGAGTAGAAATGTTCCTTGTGGGCAAGTGATGATAGTGACCGAGCGTGGTGGTGTAACGGCTAGCGTTCGGGCCTCGCATTCAGGAGGGCGGCGGTTCGAATCCCCGTCTGGGCATTCAGATTTGGGTTTTCCATGGTTTCCCAAATCACTCCAGGCAAATGCCGAGATCCTTCCTTCAAAAGGCCATGGCCGATTCCTTCCCATTCCTTTCCCCCCAGCCTTTCCCGTCTCTAAAGACCTCACGGTTAGAGAGACGTTAAGCACATAAAAAAAAAAATTATGATAGTATAACAGTCTCTAACAATCACGAAATAAAATTTATGCATGAAGGAAACATACACCTTGCAATATTTACAAAAGCCTACAAAAATTCTAAGTTGAAGAATGGTCAGATAAGGATAAAATTAAAGAACTGAAGAATTAGTTCAGATTTTTTTTTATGGAGTTGTGAGACTTTGCAAAAGATGTCAAGATTTTGAAAATGTGATGAATTAAATGGAAAGAATAATAATTAATGAAGAACCTCCAAATATAATCAGAGAAACAGTAATTTTTCCATAAAAAATGACACTTCAATGGGAAGATGATCAAAAAAGTGAGAGAAAAGATGATGAAAAAAAAGCAGAGGGCAGGAAGAAGAGTCACAAAAAGGTCTTATACTGACTGAGTACCATTTGGGAGATCTTGTGTTGGGTTGAATGAATTGAAGGTCATGCGATTTGAACTCAAAGATTAAAAAGTTTCTTGATATTTTTTACGCTGGAAAACCGCACCCTAAAGCATATTGGTTGGCATACCTGCATTCTTACAAAACTTTTGGCTTGTGGAATGTGTGACTTAAGGTTTTACACTGCAAAAGTGGACTCACATTCATGAATATCTGATAGTGTTATGCATATATGTTTGGAAACTTTGTAACATATGTTTATATTTTCTTTCAAGCCCTAAATTAAATGAATGAACATGTGTTTTGGTAAAAACTTGTTTCTAAATATACAGTCAATTTGAATTTCACTGTGTTGAATGTTAGGATATAAGCACGAAAAGTATTTATGTGTGGAGAACAAGTGGTTCCAATTTGGTCATCTGTCTGCAATTAGCCCAGTCAATAAAGGTTTTGTGTCGGAACTCTTTCTGGTAAAGCTGATTTTTTCAAGGGTGATAGACCTTGATGAGAGGATTATTTTCTGAAAAGTCCCCGAAAATTCCAATGGAGCTTCCCTCCCTACCCCCCCTTTAAGTTTAAAAAATGTAGAGTTTTACGCAATCGCATACAACTTTGTAACCAAACGTTTGTGAAGGTTATATTACTTACAGTTTTATTCCCTGATAAATATTCTACAACTTTTATAATAACATGATTTATGATAAGTGCAGTAGTTTTCCCGTAAATTAACGAAATGTTGTAAAAAAACAATATTTTTTTGCCACCTATCTACGTTTTTGCAAAACCATACTTTTATTCTTCGCCAAATGAAAAAATGCTTCCAATAAAAGTTGTAGCATATATATTCCTGAGTACATCGGTGTATAAACATATACAGTTATGTGTATTACTCTACTAGTAACATAGAAAACAGTAGCTAGGTTTTGAGCGCGAGAGCGCTCGGGAGTCGGCGGGCGTAGGCGAAAGGCGCCTTATCCTCAGATGCCTATTCAATTAGTTAATACTGTAAATATAACATCTATTTTTAACACTTATACTCGTACTAGCCCATAGTGTGTCGACCTTTAATTTGTAATTTAGTAAATATTTGTGTATAATCAAAATAACATTAGAGTGATATGAGAAGTAAAATTTGTTTTTCTGATTATAACATATTTGAATTAAAGATTTTAATTTTATTCATAATTAATTATTGTACACATTTGTATGCCAGTTTTGGTTCGGGAGATTTAAACTAGCCTTGTTATATCAGGCCATTCCATTATCCACCAACTATGGACCCGCCGTGTCCCGGACTGGCTAAACCGGCAGCTGTTTTAAATTACTTGTGTTTTAAAACAGCATCACGAACCTCCCACCCACCACAGATATTATATACACCGATTTAATATTTACAAGTCATGATTATTGTAACTCATAAAACTTATTTATGTTTAGAAGTATGTCTCTTTGATAACGGTTACATATTAATCTGTATGAGGAAATTCATCTTCTTCTTCTGAATACAGGGGTGAATTTAGGCAAGATAAGCCACTACAGTGTTCACACATTGCAGTGCAACTCAGGTTCACTTTTCTACATCCACAGTATTGTCCGCATCCTTGTTTACAAGAACATGACACTAAGTACAGCAGTTCGTTTGGAGCAAATGGCTTCGAGGTAGGAATTGGTTTCAATGTTCTTTTGGTACCTCTCATTTCTTTCATGTTTTCAATTTTCCAACCCCAGTTTGTAGCATCAAGAGTATTAGCTAACCATTTTTGAACTTGCAAAAATACTCTCAGCGAATGTTCACGACATGCCTCAGACGTTGGAGGTAAAGTTGCTAGATGAAAATTTGATCTAAGGGAACTTTTCTTTGTTACTGTCAAGAACTTGTAGTAACGGGCTTCATTCAGATTTGAATATTTCTCTAACCCATAAAAACATAAAACAAATTTCTCACCAGCAATCAAAAGGTCCTCTCTTGTTGTAGAATCATCCAAAAACTTCCTCGCTGTATTCTGCATATCAGGTTTCGATCTGAGCAATTCTATCGCTTTTAATTTGCCCGTTCCATACATGCTGGATGTGGTATCACATCCGGTCATAGCGTGACAAAACAGAAGTAACTGACGTTGGTCTCCAAACTTTTCTATGAGAGTGGTGATTCTGTAGTACACTGTTAATGGAACTGCTCCCCCTATCTCTTTACAGAAGTATATACAAGTACTTTCAGGAGCCAGTGCCGTAAGTAATACTATTAAGTCGGTATCGGTTCCAACAACAAATACCTTACAGTCACTTCTCTGCTGTTGAATTGCTGTCATAACAATGTGCACATCAGCATCATCTTCCGCTATAACAACTTGTAGTCCTCGTTTTCTGAATTCAGATGCCAAAGCTAGTACCAGTTTTCTCTTGTTACTAGTATTTCCTAAAAACTCCTCTTTTACAGTAACACAAATTGTGTTTTCGTCAAATACTATGTCAGGTGAAGATCTTTTGGCTGCTCTTCATTTTTCGTTGTTGGCTCGTCTGGATAACCATCAAATACTACAATTGAATTAGATCCATATTTATTTACAACATATGTACAGTAAATTTCTAAGATGACGCCATAGGAACAATTTCTTGGCCACGCTACTTTGTGTAGAAGAAATCCCCCGTCCAAAACATAAGTTGCACCATTTTGGTCCGTTACGTCGATGACACCTTCTTCAAATACCTTCATCAGTGACGATTTTGTTCCTTTTCGTAAGGATACATCATCAAACAAAGCAGGTGGTCGAGGAGCCAGTTCGAATTCCAAGTAAATCTTCAATTTTCCGGGACTGTCGCACACACACAAAATACGGTTAAAAAGTTGTTGGGAGTTCACACAAACTTCTTTTGATCGTACCAATGCTGACTTCTCCACTGCTTGAGTCTTAACCATATCCTTCCTGTGAAGTTTAATACCATGGAAGTTAGTTCCCTTCATTTTGGCTATGGCTGGGAGACCGACATCATAAGCATCATCGCAGTTTATTGAGTCATCACACACGAATCCAGATGTCAATGAAACTAATTCACCTGATAGTTTTGTAAAAGGATTGTGTGTTTGGAACCATGTTGTAAATGTTTGCAGGTCCGACAAATCTCTTTCTCGTCTAGATACGCGAAGTTCACTGAATTGATGTCCCAAAATAAGCTTCCACAGCATCACGAATTTTTAAGAAAAATTGTGTTCCGAAGACCCATTTCGATAGAGTGCTGTCGGTTATGCCTCGTCCATGAGTTAGGCCCCCAACGGATTTCATGGGACGCATCAAACCCTGTTCGATGCACATGTCAGTCCACGTCCCAGACCAGTATTTCCCCGTTCTTCTTACAGTGAAATGTTCTTTAAAGAGACCAAATTCTAGTGGAGATAGTTTAGAGCCAAGTTTAGTCATTTCTTGTGCATAAAGATGTGCGGATTTAGCATATTATTTCTGGAAATTATAGCACCTTTATTCTTCCTCTTACAAAACGGGCGCGGCCGGCTCACGCTGCCCGCCGACTCCCGGGCGCTCACGCGCTCAAAACCCAGCTACTGTTTTCTATGTTACTATAGAGTAATACACATAACTGTATATGTTTATACACCGATGTACTCAGGAATATATGAGCTACAACTTTCATTCGAAGCATTTTTTCATTTGGTGACGAATAAAAATATGGTTTTGCAAAAACGTAGATAGGTGGCAAAAAAATATTGTTTTTTTACAACATTTCGTTAATTTACGGGAAAACTGCTGCACATATCATAAATTATGTTACTATAAAAGTTGTAGAATATTTATCAGGGAATAAAACTGTAAGTAATATAACCTTAATAAACTTTTGGTTAAAAAGTTATATGCGATTGCGTAAAACTCTACATTTTAAACTTAAAGGGGGGGTAGGGGGGGAAGCTCCATTGGAATTTTCGGGGACTTTTGAAAAAATGTCTCTCTAATAGTGATCTACTACTGGGAGAAAATTCAGCTTTACCAGAGAAAGTTCCGACATTCACTGTTTTTGGCCCTTTATTGACTGGGCTAAATGTGGCAAAGCACTTAGTTCCAGGACAGTAATTCAAGATGGCCAGGAGCAGAGAGCAGATTGAGCATTGAATAGCACAACACAATCATCAGCTAGTTTTGAACACTGACAGTATGTGGCTGATCTGATGACACTGACTCTCAACTACAGAAAATGTGGCTAGCAGGATAAAGGCAATCCACAAGGCATCCAGGTCCACTACTGTCTGTAAGCATCTTAGGATTTTGGTAAATTCTAGCCTCCCACCTTTAGGCTTTAGAGGGAAAGTTTACTCTGTAGTAAAAGATAGTTTTCAGTTCATGTACAGGTTATGGGAGTAAAGCTTTGTATAGCATAGAGATACTGTAACCAAACACACTAAATAAAACCCTTTAGGGATAATAAAAGTATTCAAAATTAAATAAATGCTCTAAATAAACCTTTGATAACAAAAAGAAAACATCAGTTTGGGAGGAAATAGGTTAAATCCCCCAAGTTCAGTTTCAAACAATAGATTTTGATATAGGTTAACTTTGTAGTTTCTAAACCAATTTGAATGCAGTAAAGACTTTTAGTAGTTGCTAAATGCCGAATATAAACTTTGAATAATAATAAATAAACTTTAAATCAACTGAAAATTAAATAATCATCAGTAATCCAACTTTGTAATTATGAGCTTCTAACTGGGGAGCATTTTGTCAGTTTTAAACCAATTTAGGAGCAAGAAAGTAACTCAATACTTAATAATCCAACTATACTAATTTTCTGTAATGATATGAACACCTTTTACTAACCTTAAATATGATAATCCAAAATAATCCAGTTTAGTGCACAAGCAATTTCTAATATTTGGCATTTCACTGTTTTCACACACTTTCGAACAAAATAAAGTAATTGTAGGGAAGTAATCATGCAATTAAAATATAAATTCACTAAAATTTCGTAGTTTCTGAACGTTTAAATAACTTAAATCAATTTTTATACTTCGTCAGATGCTCTACACTTTTAATAATTTTTTATCTCAAAATCCTAGAGAACATTTGAAATAAAAAGTAGATTTTCCGGGAAGACCTAAAAATCTAATATCACATATAATAATTTCAGGCCATTCCAAGTAATAGAACCGATCTTATAGAGATCTTAAAATTTACTTTTCATTGCAGCCATGTGGGCAACTTAGAAATATTTTCCAACCGATCTAAAGTAGATACAGAGATGAGATAACTTTCAGAATACGTAGTTTAATTCAGTGAATCCCGTGGTAATTTTATATTTGCGATAAAAGTAATAGAAATAAAGTTATAAAATTAAAACTGAAATCACACTTTGGTTACGTCGTAGTTAAACTTTCCCTGCACCAATCTTAATAAAAATTACACCAATAAACTCAGGAATTTTAGTAGAAAACGGTGATAATAATAATATTTGCATAAATTGTGGCGTTAATAAAATGACGAAATGTAGAAATTTCCAGAACAATAGTAGTTCCCCAGAGTAGGAAAATAGTTCACTCCTGTGCTAAGATCTTTTAAACCAGATGCTTAAAATTATTCACTAAATATCCATTATTTCACAATTAAATATGTCGAAACACTGTCACACCTAAAGTTTTGGATAACTGTTTAGTTACTGAGATATTTCAGATCTAAATCGTCTATGTGTTAGCAGAAAGTTGTATTTTGGCTCTGACGTCAGCGAAGGTATAAATCATGACGCGTGGTGAAGACGGGGTCTTTTCCGGGTTTGAAGTCGTGCTAATAAGATGTTATAAGCGTGTGCGCTGGTAGGTTGGCAACTCCGACTTAGGTTGGTAGCTCAGGTCTTCGGTTGGCACTACCGGGTTCGGCCATGATGGAACATTGTCGGGGGGGCGTGGCATTTGTTTACTTAACATGAACTGGTAACTCTCATCGGGGTTTGGTCGGTTTCTACTTCTCTCCATAATCTGTGATTTTTGGAACGATTGTTCGATTGCCTAAGCAACTTAAGAATGCTGTTTGAACTTTGAATTTCATTCTAAATAAACTCTGAGAATTTTCGGAGAAGTGAACTGTTTTATTTCGGTAGCTGTTGAAATACCTTTTCAATATTTGGGGTCTCAAATATTGTGGCGACCTTTAAGCATTCTAGTTGAATATCCTGGCAACATGGTCAAAGCAAATTAACATTTTCAGTAAGTTTACATCGAATAGTGAAGTGCGATCAAGAGTTTAAGTTAAGGCACTTAGGCGATACTACAACCCCGGTATCGGTCAAGTTCCTTACATGTCCTTCCTGATTTCTAAAACTACTTGGGACCACTGGCAGCAGTCTAGTAAGACTTCACTGTTTTCGGCTAACAGCTTAAATCTCTATGTCATCTGATGAGTATCAACAGACTATAGTTGGTAATATTTCCCTCAAAGCAGTCAAAACCATAAGTGATTGTAATTTATGATCACATTATGCTCATGAACTTCGAATTGTAAATTTACTTTCTGCAAAAGATAATTCACGTTTTCGTGTTTTAAGATCAATTTAAATGTGCCTTGTGTTTAATTTTCATTTCTATTAATTTATTCAAATCACATGTGTGTTAATAATGTTTCCATAAATGTTTGGTTATTAATACCATAATACCCCACTTTATTCAAGGGATACGTTCCGCAAAAAATCGCGTCAAGTGAAATTTGCGTATATCGGGGTTTACGATTAAACATAGTCAAAAGTTAATGCAAAAAAAAAAAAAATCATTTAATCAATCACTTTAATTCGAAGAACACTTTATGCAGTGTTAATGTTATTTTTTTTTTATGGAAAAATACATCTATTGTCTTTTGGGTAACGTTTCTCTTACGTTCTTGTATTCTTGTAAAATATACGTTCATAACACCCAACACTGGTCTTAATGGTTTGACACAAGGTCATCATAACTATCTTTGCTCTGCAATATGTCCAAATCTGAATAAATTTTTGAAAGAGCATTTTGTATTCCGCTTGAAGATAAAACTCTCTCTTCTACTTGTCCTTCCTCATTGTTTATGGCATTATTCTGTAACTAGATCAGATCTTCATTGCTGAGAGGTTTGCCGTGAGTTGCTACAAGTTCTTCAAGATCTTCTACCACGACATCTTCAAGTTCAGACCCCTCAATCATTGCAGCAATGTCTTCAAACACTTGTCTGTGCATTTGGACAATTCTTCTAGATGCTTCCACTACATCTAGCCAAAGATTATGTCACACCCCGTTCATACAACTGTTTTTAACTTCGTTCCATGTTGTCATGTATGACTTCCACCATTCTCAAATATACTGTAGTCCTTCGCCGTCAGTTTCATGAATTAGTTGGCTAAAAGTGCTAATAATCATTGAAATTTGCTATTGCTCCCTGGTCCATAGGTTGTAATATTGACGTAATGTTTGGTGGAAGGAACTTCACGTACACTTTTAAGCCTCTCCGCGTATCAAGTGAGGTTGGATGGTTATTTTACGATGTACCATTTTTTAATAAATTAAGAAATTATTATTTTCTATACTTGGAATAATTATGGTAAAGAAATAATTAATGATTTGTGTATATTTTTTGTAAAATTTATAGTAACGAGATTCAACAGACGATATATTATATTGTGTGTCGTTGTAATAATATAAATGTCTTAGTTTTTTATTAGTATCTTTGATTATTTGGTGGTTGTGAAAAAGAGAAAGGAGAAAAAGAAAAGATTGTTAACCAAAAGTTAATGTGTGAATTTGTAATAATTATTATTGAATTGAACCATAGATATGATTAAAAAGAATTTCTACAAAGTATATTCAATAGGTGTATTAATTTAAAAGTAACGAGGAGGTTACATATTGGCTACCGCTACCAGAATCCTACTGGAATCTTCTGATGTGATGATGCAATTAGTTATCATTGAGAAAAGTCTATGAAACAGTATGCAGTACTGCATATGTCAACTACTGGGATAACGGAAAACGGAGGTAAACGGAACTTCTGATATGACAACTCGGGTACGTAGCAAAGAAGCGACAACAGAACAGAGTGACGCAGTGGGCAAGTACTAATTTGATTCTTGTTTTGGTCTGGGCATCAACGTGAAACTACTAGAAGGATTGGCAGTTAATGTGGACAGTCGATTGATAATTAGGTTTGCTGTACTGAAATTAAAAAACAGAAACTGAACGTATATTTAAATTGTTGAGTTCAATTTTGATTAAGAAACAGAGAGTTTTGTGGATTAAAACTGAATTAAAGTCAAATGGTAATGAAAGTATAGTAGAAAAAAAAAGAAGCAATTCAACAAGCAATAGAATTATTGTAAAAGTATTACAGTAAAATGTCTAATGTAGAATTAGGCGTCTGTGGAAAACTTGTAATTTAATAGAAATAAAAGAAAGGCATTAAACAAAAACGGGGGAAATTTATTTTTAAAGTAATTATTTGAAATTTGTGATTTTTTGTATATGTAAGTGCATGTCTGATTTAATTTCAGCGCTGTTTCCGAGTGGGTTCTACATCTACATCCATACTCTGCAAATCACAAACATTGTGGGTGGCAGAGGGTGCTAAGCACCAATCCTAAACCCACCCATTCCAATCCCGAATAGTGCGAGGAAAGAAGGAATACATATAAGTATCAGTACGGCATCTTATTTCTCTAATCTTATCCCTCCGGTCATTGCGACCTAAATAGGTTGGCGGAAGAAGTATTTCATTGCACTTGAAATTTAAATTTTTTCGCATATTCTCCAATAAATTCGAACGCAAGCTACATTGTCTGTCTTCCAAACTATCCCAGCCCAATCTATGTATAAATTCTGTGACGCTTTCATAAGGGCTGTAACAACAAGTCACGAATCTAGCGGCTCTCCTCTGCACCCTCTCAACTGAGTCAATCAGAACCTTGTGATACGGATCCCAAACCCCACAACAGTAATCCAGATGCGGACGCACTAGAGTTTTATACGCTATCTCCTTTGTTTGAGCATTACAATTCCTCAAAATACGACCTATGAATCGTAATTTAGAATTAGCCTTGCCTACGACGGAAGTTATGTGCATGTCCCATTTCATGTTGCTTTGTACTATCACCCCCAGATACTTCACGGAATCAACCGTGTCAACAGGTGAATTGTTTATTTTGTACTCCTGAACAACCTGATTCTTCTTGTTACTTATCCGCATTGCCTTGCACTTTTTGCAATTAAGTGTAAGCTGCCATTTACGGCACCAATCGAAAATAGCATCCAAATCACGCTGAATTTCTAAGCAATCGTCGGAGCACCTTAATTCCCTATAGATAACCGCATCGTCGGCAAACAATTGCAACCAGCATTTGACGTTGTCACCTAGATTGTTTATAAATATTAAGAAAAGAAGTGGACCTATTACACTTCCTTGAGGGACGCCCAAAGTAACATTTATCTTAGAAGAGGCTTCCCCGTTAACAATGACATATTGTGATCGACCAGTTAGAAAATCACGTATCCACTCGCAAATCTGAGCCGAAATACCGTAAGCTCGAATCTTCGCTAAAAGTCGGTTGTGTGGCACAGAATCCAAAAAAACTGCATCAACTTGCGAACCTGCATCGATAACTTTCATTATGTCGTGGGAAAATAGGGCAAATTGTGTTTCACACGATCTCTTCTTCCGAAATCCGTGTTGACATGGTGTAAGTAACTCGTTCTCATCTAGAAACTTCATTATGTTCGAGCATATGACATGTTCTGGAATTCTGCTGCAGACCGATGTTAGAGATATGGGTCGATAATTCCTAGGATGTGTGTTTGGTTGTGCATTTTTGGTATACAATACAGAATTTTCAAAGAGTATTAGTATATGAATTTGGTGTTCTTGGTCTCTCTTGTTGAAGTATGTGGAAGTATTAATGGCGTTGCAAACAGAGTTGAACCATTGCTGTCTATCGTGTAGTTTGATGGAACTGTCCTTGTGTGTTAGCGGACTGATTAATTCCCCATAACAATATTTTTTTGTGTGGTTATGTTAAAAAAAAAATTCTTTTGATTTGGCAAACAATTGAACCACTTTAGTTAGAATGAATATTCAAAGTGATTTGGAAGATCCGAATAATATGCCGGGTTGGACAGTACGGGTGTTATTAGTTTTAATATTGGGGATGTGAACAATGGTAGGCATTTTCAGATTGAGAATACTAGCAGTCCCAATTTTAATGCCGAACAAAAGGGGGTTGATGAATATTTTGAAAATAGCAGTATAAACAATAATGACCAGAATAGCAGGTTAAGTAACGAAAGTGGTATTAATGTGGGGAGAGAAAATTATGGAAGTAGAACGATGTCACCAGAATTATGTCAAACATCAAACACTCGAGAAAGGAGTGGTGATCCCCAAATAATAATGTCCCTTTTAATTCAAATGAAAATAGAAAATCAAGAAATGAAAACAGAAATTTTGTCAAATCTAGAAAAAACTATTCAGAACCAGGCTAATCGAAAAAAAGCTATTCAGAAGATCGCTTTGAGTCAAAAGAAGACAGAAGAAGGATTGCAAGTCATGAGGGATGAACTAAATAAAATTCGGGAGAATTGGAAACAAGAAGTGGAAGTTAAATTAAATAACTGGAAAGACGATGAAATATCAGAGTTGGCTAAAATCAACTATGTGAGGATAGTTGTAGAAAAGAGGAAGTTGAGTTTAAAAAAATTCAAAGAGCGGAGAAAAACAGTCTAGCAGGAGATAAGTTCACAGAGGAAGAATTAGATAGGAGTAGTACAGAGTTACCGTTAGGTGTTGACGTAAGAGAAGCAGTGATAGTGAAGAATATGAGGATAAAAATGAAGAAAATTACGAAGATGAAGTGGGAATATTTTATATAAGATGTTTCGAAGGAGAAATGAATAATGCTGGTATATCTCAAAGAAGAACACTTGATGATATGATAAATGGGAGCAATAGTAAAATGAACGTATCTGCAGAGCAAGATAATATCAACGTCGCGAAGTATTTTGATTGCAAAAAGGTAGGAGGGGGCAAGGAATTTTTAGTCCAAGGTACAAAACCGGATAGCCAGCATCGATTTGAAATGAATGATTTAAGGAAGCAGGAGTCGTCAAGTTTACATGTGGATGAATGGTCAGACAAAGAGATCTATTAAAAGAGGAAATTGTTGCAGCTGTAGATGATGAAATACGACAGCCTTTAATCAACGTAAAAATATTCGGTATAGAATGTCAAGCGTTACTAGATTCTGGAAGCGATTTAACAGCTATATCACATGCAATGTATGAATACATTAAAGGAAAGTACAAAGTCACTGAAATGCCTATAAATTATATACAAATTATGGGGGCAACTGGAAAATTAAGCAAGTGGTTGAAAACTCAAATTTGGATGGAATTAGAAATGAATAATATTAACATAGAGCACCGATGCATCGTAATTCCAGGTCTAAATGCAAACTGTACATTGGCATGGATTTCTTAGTGAAATATCAAGATACTATTGATTTTGGGAAAGGAGAAATGAAATTTTTAAGGGATGGGAGAGAACAATTAATGAAATTATGCCTTTTCAGGGTAATGGTAGGATTTGTTTATACTCTTGTAATCATGTTTAGTGTTAGCAAAGACGTTTTATTTCCAAAAAGACAGTTGGTTTTTGAATACGAGTTTGCAAGGATAGATTAGAAACACAGAAAGAAGCATTTTCATTAATTTTGAGGGGCGAATGAATTCGCTGCCTCTTACTACGTACAGATTTATTTTTGGTAAGGGGTCTAGATGTATTGTCCATCCGTACTGCAAATATTTTAAGGTTTTTTTTTCCAATTGTGTTTTCTTTGATGATAATGTTCTTACTTGACAGTAACAAGATTGTTTGTATCTTTGTTAGCAAAAATAATGAATGACTGATTGCTGTAAACAAAATAATTAAACAGGTCTATACTCTGCAAATCACAAATACTGTGGGTGGCAGAGGGTGCTAAGCACCAATCCTAATTCTGTGCATTCCAATCCTGAATAGAACGAGGAAAGAAGGAATACATAAATGAATCAGTACGGCATCTTATTTCTCTAATCTTATCCCTCCTGTCATTGTAACCTAAATAGCATGAGAGTGATTATATATATATATAAAATTTATCTCACAAAATATGGGGGAAAGCAAATTTTAGAGACAATTTGAGGTGGGAAAACCGAATGCTAGCGCTTATGTATAGGCGTATCCAAAGTCTGGTAAAAAATTTGGTTTAAGGAATGCAGTAGACCTAAAATTGTATAAATGTAAATGAGCAATGAAGTCAGAGTGTTTAATGGTCATCATCAACTGATGAACAATTTTAGTAATGAACATTCTGACAAAAGACAGTGAGATTTATGATTAATTATGAGTATTAATTTTTGTGTTGTGTAACTGAATGGTGTGTTGTGCGTGAATAATTTTGCTGATGGTTTGAACATTATTACAGTGCAAGCACATTGTAAAATAATGTGTAATGTACATGTTACAAAAGAAATGAGAATGGAGTGTGATATTGGTACATCTCAGCAAATAAATTCTGTGCTGTGGTAATAGAAAAGTAGTTGACAGCATTAATTATGCCTCGATGTGGGTGCATATTGTGACATATGGTTATTTTACGATGCACCATTTTTTAAATAAATTAAGAAATTATTATTTTCTATATTTGGAATAATTATGGTAAAGAAATAATTAATGATTTGTGTATATTTTTTGTAAAATTTATAGTACCGAGTATTCCACAGACGATATTGTATGTCGTCGTAATAATATAAATGTCTTAGTTTTTTATTAGTATTAGTATCTTTGATTATTTGGTGGTTGAAAAAAAGAGAAAGGAGAAAAAGAAAAAAGATTGTTAACTAAAACTTAATGTGTGAATTTGTAATAATTATTATTGAATTGAACCTTAGATATGATTAAAAAGAATTCCTACAAAGTATATTCACCTGGTGTATTAATTTAAAAGTAACGAGGAAGTTACAATGTACTGGGGCATTGTCTAAGAGCAATATAACTTTACGTTCAAGCCCATTTCTGTCACATTAGGATTTGACTGACGGGCAAAACTATTAGAATATAAATCTTAAAAAACTTCCTGTGTAGCCCACACCTTTCCATTGGACCACCACACAACTGGTAGGCTTGTCTTGTCTGTACCTCACATTGCACGGAATGTTTCTGAATGGTAAACCAGTAAAGGTTTCAGTTTGAAATCACCAGTGGCATTACCACCCAGCAGAAGTGTTAGTCGATCTTTCACAGCTTTGAAACCACTGACTTGACGTTCTTCTTTAGAAATGAATATTCGAGATGGCTTTTTTTTTCCAGTTAAGCCTGGTCTCATCAACATTGAAGATGGAGACAAGCAGGAATTTTTTCTCGTGCTAGAAATCTTGAAACTTGTCTGGAAACTCAGCTGCAGCTTGAGTGTCTGCGCTAGCGGCCTCACCTGTTACCTGGATATTTTGAAGATTGGAACGCTGCTTGAACTGATGAAACCAGCCTGTGCTGGTAGCAAAAGTCTGAGTGGAACTCCCTTCACATTCTTCTGTCTTTAACATCTCATACAAAGATTTTGCTTTTGTGTATATGAGATCTTGACACAGTGGTGTGTTCTTCTTATTTAAATCTTTGATCCAGATTGTTAGCAACTTCTCCATTCTTTCTAGGATAGAATATCTCGAATGAGAAAGGTTTGTTGCACTTATAGGTGTTGAACTTTCGCTGGAAAGTTTAATTTTTTCCCAATTTTTAAAAATCATTCTAACAGTTGATTCTGACAAACCAAAATCTCTGCCAACAATTTTTGCTTTCCCTCCATTTTCCATTCTTCTTATCACCTTCATCTTCAATTCCAAAGTTACCCTTTTATGCTCTTTTTTCTTCATAGGTAACATGTTTAATGTAGCGTTAAATTATGTCTCCCCACCAAACATTAAAACACAACTGCCAACCGAGATAAACACATGGCACAAACGAAACAAATGAAGGAATCCCCATAGAACAAAGTTGTAGGATGGGGAATCCCCAGTTCTTTGATCAGAATGGACAGAGAAAGTGAGGATTCCCACAACCAAAGAGAAGCCAATGACTACATTACGTACATACATATTGTTAAGTAAGCAATTCGCGTAATACGAGGCATTTTAACTCGAAATTTGAAATTCGCGCTAAAGCGAAACCGCGCATAACGGGATCGCATAAAGTGGGGTATTCTGTAATCCTATTCACACTGGAAAGTCATCATATATTTTATTTATATTACAAGCTCTTAATTTCAGCCACCCTTTTTTTGGGGTCTTTCAATGACACATTCATACAGGTAGTTTAATATAGCAGACTTAGTATGAGAAATAATATGTGTACATCACTTGCTTATATGAGAAGCAAAATATGAAGTTACTATGCAAAAGTGGGACCTTTATCCAGCATAATCAAGCATTCTGTGTAAATGTTGGACATTTCCAGCATGCCAGTCACTTCCTGATCAGTGCTCAATTAGTAGTGCTTTGAACTTTTCATGTCCTACTATCAGCAAATAACAGGGCTATTGCAGCTGCTAGCTTAATGGAATTAGTAGTTTGAGTGGAAATGGGAATATGTAAATAAAACAGTTGCCAGGTTGGCAACAACAAACACACAGTTGATGATAATTTTACAATATTTTGAGCATTTTTACAAGGGAGGTGTGTACACACTGTTACCTACTGCAAGAGTGCTATAAGATAAGTCAAGATGTGCAAATGTCTCCCTCGTCAAAGGATTCGTATCTCTCTGCGTTAATAAGGATTTAAATAATGAAAGACAGGGAAAATGATTCATCACTCACTAAAGTTGAAGGCTGAGATGAGTGAAAAACATGTATGATGAACAAAAACATAAAGGATATTTCAGTTTTGCACCTTATTCATGGAATGAGCCATTTGATTCGGGAGATGGGTACACGCCGAATTTACCACATGACTGCCTGGGAAGTGGAAGACAGGATGAGGGATGAAGTGATTGGGGTGAACTGTAAAAATGTGAATTATCGATATGTCAGGAAAGACTAAGATGATATGTATAAATATATATGATGCAGGCGATGATAAAATTAAAATATACAACAAAAGGTTACGGAGTGATAAAGTGAACAAAAAATAATTTTGGAAGCAATTTGTTAAAATTATTACTAGTTAAATGGTAAATGATAATACTATAAATAATGATTGATGGGTCAAAAGGTAGAAATTTATCAGTGGTTGAGGCCAGGTGGGTGTGAGGTATCCAGCAGATTTTGGTATACAAGACATCGGCAATGGGAATTTATATACAACTTTTTGTTTGTCACATATGTTTTTCACTCGTCTCAGCCTTCAACTTTGGTAAGTGATGAGTCATTTGCCCGTACCTTTTTTATTTGTATTGCCTAAAAGCCATTTCCTTTTTCCTCAATATCATTAATAAGGATGTAAAGTGAAAAACTGTTAAGATTGTGTTTGTCTCAAGTTTTTTGTTTTTGTTGTTGTCCAATTTCCCTTACCTTCAGTGAGTATTGCTGTCCATTGTTATTTTTTATTGCTTATTTTTTTTTCCTTTTCATTATTATTGTTCCATAAAACAATTAGCTATTCATAAAGCGTACTGATATGACATATTGTTTTTATTGATAACCTTAGCAAGATAGTAATTATACTTGACAATTCACGACATTCTTAGCATTTAGCGCACACATCTTGCAACCACAAGCAATACTTTTACTTATTTTCAAGTTTCGTTATCACTCTCCCCAGCACAACCACACTGTTTGACTCCCTTATGTCTCACACTGTGACTCATCACAATTGTTACAAAAACATTGTAAACATGTGAAAGGATATTAAGGATCATGACATTATAACAGAGAATACATTTTAGGCATAAGTAAGTTGGAAAATTTTCTTTTGAAGGTATGGGAGTCAGGAATGGTCATAAATTACCATGGAACAAGCCGAATAACTTACAAAACACACTGAAAAAGGGATTTAGTGGTGGCAAGACTTGGGATTAAGCAATCAGGAGAGGAGATGGCATTTACCATTCGAAAGTGGAGGTCTGGTAAGGGAGGGGGCAGACCTAGAGCCAGATAGCTTTTCACTAAGGTAGTTAGTCTATCCAACTATTTTTGTGTAATTTCCATTGCAGCTGTCCATCTAATTGAATTTATTATAGCTGCAGATTCAAGGTAGGCAACAAGATGCAAAGGAATTTTTGGAGGGAGGAAACATGAAAAGAATGTTAATGTTGGTGGCATTTAAGGATACATTATTGGAGAACAATTTTCTTGAGTGAGGGATTGTGAAAAATGAAAGGCGTGAAGGGTTTGGAGGTGTTGTGGGTGGCAACTAGAAACAGGTAATTTTAATGTCAAACAATTGTATTTTTATTTAAAAAAAGGTCTCATAATATCAGATGAAGAAAGAGGAAATGTGAATGGAAACTGGTGAAGCAAACGAGTAGGTAGAGTTTCAGTGGTGATATGTCAAAAAGAGAATAATCAGAAAAATATTTTGGAAGGGCAATCATAGCAGACAATCAAAAGGAAAAGTGGTAGCAAACCAGGCAGCTTGACTTATGTGAATGGATGAAAACTGGAATAATAGTTAACTAGATCAGGAAATTAATGGGAAATAAAGATTCGCAGGATCCAAAATGGACGTGTCACTAATGACTGCAGCGATATGTGTGGAGAGTAATCATCAGAAAAATAAGTATTTTTATAACCAGCAGTAATATGGTAGCTCTCAGTGTGTACACTTCTATCTAATCCCATTGCCATATGTCTCCACTCTAACCTGATTAAGGTTTATACCAAAATATTGTCAAGAACATTGGTTGTAGTCTTCCTGCCGTCATCAGTGGTGAATTCTGGGTTTTACTTTCCCAACCTTTCCATAAATTTCAAGTTTTTATATTTATCTTGTTTTGTTTATTCTAGCACTGTGCATAGTCACCAAATTTACTTAATAGACTTTTGTACTTCTACTTATTGAGTTCATTGGACATTGATTCATGGGGTTTACTTCACTCTCCCCAAATATCCTGGAAGATCACTAGCATAATGGGGTGAAATTTATGGAGATATGGTGTGTGGCATATGAGATCGCAACATTTAAATTTCAGGTTCGATGAGTGAGATCCCCTTAACCATTCAGTTTCTATCACTTCTGATGAGCTTAAGTCTCATAAACTAACTTTTTTTATGTAAATTCTTCTAAGAGTGTTCCAGCTATTCATAATTCTGCATTCCATTCTGATATAAGTTAGGTTCTTTCTCTGTTATCAGATAACAATAAACTTCATCAATGTGAATACCACACATTATCATAGCATTATTTACCTTGTAGCAAAAAGCATGGCCAGATCATCCAGTGCAGAATTCAAATTTTGTTGAAGCTCTTTTAATATATTTGCTGCATCTTCTTCAAGCTTCTCTCCACCCATGGACTCAAACATCTTTTCCAACTGAACCCGTAATTGCTGAATGTTGTTCATTAGTATGCATGCCTGAAAGAGAAAAACTTAATTTAAACTTTCATTTATAGCCATTCATAAATAATTTTAAATAATTACAACTACAAATTCTTTTTATAAATGTTTAAAAGAGAGCCAATAAAATGAGGAGATAGCTTAAAAATAAATAAAAGACAAAAAATATTTTCTGGAAGATGCTTTGTTTGTTGTCTCCTGAGTAAGGAATTCAAAAGGAAAGAATAGGAGGTTTAATAACTGCATTGTGGGGATAGTGAGAAAAATGTTATCGTGTAGTTAATAAATGGTTAACAACAGTAACTGAGCTTTCACTATCAAGAAATGTGGTGAAAAAATTCAAAGAAAAGTTTGTGCTGATAATACACTATCAATAAATATGAAGAAAAGTTATTAAAAATACTTGAAATGGACAGTGAGAAGATTAGAAAGTACACAGTCAGACTTAAAACATCACAAGATTTGCATTAGAAAACAAAAGCATGTTATATGAATATGCTTAAAGATTTCTTATGTCTGATTGTAATGTCTATTTCAAGGAGTTCCATAAATCTGATAACAATTCAAGGATCCCTTAAGAAGTTAAAAATTGGTGCAACTTACAATTCTTTCTTCCTTGAGATGTATTGGAAATTCTTTTTTTACTATGTCTGCATACTCCACCAAAACCTTTACTATAGTTTTTGCAAAGCGTTTCATATAACGTTTCCAAATCTCAGGGTCAGGACATTCAAGCTTTGACACAACATCAAAACATTGTGTAAGCTGGGTAAAAACATCAACAACTGAATTTGAAAACAGTGCATGTTCGCTGCTTCGTTGAAACTGTGAAAAAACGAAATTGAATACAAATTAATGTGCCAAACAACATGTAAGAAATACATTATGCACTGTCTACATCAAATTTCTTTATGAAGATTTCTCACCCCATCCTTTTTGTCTCTTGTAAAGGCTCCATGTAAATATTCAAGAGAGACATCATCATTTTCATTTAGCCACTGCATTACAAATGGCTCAAACCATCTAGAAATAGAAAAAGATTTACATTAAATATTGAACAAATAAACTGTGAGAAGGTTGATGAAAAACCAATTAACACATAAAAGAAGGAAATTTTTGCAATCAAATCATCTACAGAGGAAGATTTCACTTGTCCTAGAATACAGATTGAAAAAAAAAAAAAAATATTTTAGTAGTCCCCATCAAGTATGGATTATTGAACAAATATTAAAAAAACAATATCAATTTTATCCTAAACATTTTTATTTAGTTTTGAACAAGGACAACAAACAGTGTGATGCTGAGGCACTTAGTTAGCTCTGTGACTTAGGACTCTGTTTCTACATCAAAGCTTTTTTTTTCAACCTGCAAGGTCTTCTAAATGACCTCTCTCCAACACTCATTTTTCTCTAACTCCAGAGAATTCCTATATACTAGCATCATTTTTATTCCTCATTAAAAGTACCTGTGATATCATCCATGTGAACTAAAGAAGCTCTCTATCATTCCCCCCCCCCCCCGTTATTAAGTTACAACAATTACTTTAAAAAAAGGCCATGAATTTTGTGATGAATCAAAATTAGTATTTTTATTTAGCTATCTCCTTAAATAAAATAATACAGCATTGTATAAATAATAAATAGGAACAATAACTTTCAAAACAGACATTATGGATCACCATTAGGAAATGAAAGGACATAAGAGCTAAGTTTTACTTAAAGAGCGTAACTCATAGAAAAATGATAAGACTTACGTAAAATATATTTACAAGTTTAATAACAAATTACCAATACATTTAGAATTAAAATAAAGTGAAGATTTTTACTCCTTGAATTTTTATTTGGTTGTCTAGAATGATATCTGTATTTTTTTAAGCATTCTGAACTTTCTACTTATGCATTTAAGAGGGATGTACAGTTCCTAGTTTTATAACAGTGACGTGAATGATTAGTCTGCTTGTAACAGCCCTCATACCTGAACTTTAAGTAGCATTGTATTTAATGAAGTATCTGTAGTGAGCTAAAGTTCGCTTGAATATGATCTGGTATGTTTGTTTTCAAATTTCTTGTAAATCAGTAAATGTAGACTTTGTTTTATGAAAGGAAATTATTTAAAGGCCATTTAATATGTTTAAGAACAGAATTGTGCAAGAGAATTGCTTAAATGTGTGTAATTCCAAGTATTAATGCAAGTTGCGGTGTATACAGGACAATTTTCTACAGTTTAAAATGATTTCTGTAAATAATTTTGTGTTTAAGTATCTTTAATTACCATTTCTGACCATTTTGTAATGATGTCAAATGATTAAGTATTATTTCTGATTGTTTTTAATATGTTTGATTGTTTGAGTAATTGTTAATGTTCGAGAAATATCTGGCGGACGCTTTTGAGGAATTCCAGAAATTTCGATAGAGCCTATATAAAGAAATCAGCAGAAGGACAGAGTTAGTTTGCAGTTAGTTTAATGCAGATTCAGTTTGGAACTGCCAAAAATTGCGTCAGTAGTATCTCTGGATTGTATCTTTGCATGTAAACAATATCGTTGATGAGTTTTCTGGTACATAAACAAATCTTAAATTGAACCTTATGGTGGACTACTTAATTAATTACTATTTTAATTAAACCACCGAAGAACCTAACATGCTGACAATATGATATTGAAAACCATCAAATCGCCATGGATTTTGTATGTGCTGTTATCAATTACTTACATAATTTACACAGAAACCACTGGCATTCCGTGAACACATACAGGAATTAAATATAGATAACACCACTGACTGATATGAGATCAAAGTGTTTACGTCAGTCATCACCTAACATTCAAATGAAGCTGATAGGCTTGCAATTTCATCAGTGGAGGCAGAAAATCTTATATATATGAAAAGCCATAACAACTTCACAATATGAGATTGTGAAGTTGTATGCCACATTTATAGTAGTCAAAAACCCAAAAATTGTTACTATAAAATTTTATTAACCCTCTCCATTTGTCACAACAGTTTTCACAAAGAAAATATCAATAAGAATATATACTCACGCTGGATATTCCGGTACTGAACCTTTGTAAGGAGGAACATCCTTCACATAGTTTGTATGTAGCCACTTAACTTTGAAATGTAAGTTCATGTACGCAGATGATTTACAAAGCCGATGTTGTTCGTGCTCTTCTAGGGCATACTTCATGTCCACAGCAAACAGACTCCACATTGTTGCTGCAGACAACTGCAACAAAATAATCACGGTTTATACCTATTCTGATAAAAACAACAACACAGTACTTGTGGACTGAATTTGAAATTCAGAAGTATTTGAAAAGGGATCA
Organism: Vandiemenella viatica; assembly: GCA_031002005.1. NCBI lineage: Eukaryota > Metazoa > Arthropoda > Insecta > Orthoptera > Morabidae > Vandiemenella > Vandiemenella viatica. The sequence goes on along the minus strand of JARYHS010012519.1, from coordinate 51,140,963 downwards.
TTATATAAAAAATGTAATCTTAAGAAATGATATGAGAATATTTTTGTGATCCCTCTAACAATAAAATGGTTAATATTTCTCATCATGTCTACCATTCCAGTCTTAATTTTAGAAGGAGCTACTGACTTGAATGGGAAATTGTTGTAAAAATATGATGATAATGGGCTGATTTTTTTTTTGCAAATTCAAGCAGCACAGATGAACCAACCCCATAAGAAGAAAGAGGAAACAAATAAGGGGCTAGAAAATTTTGGAGATCAACCTCCAAGAACCTAAATTAGGAATACACTTACCCCACAGCTGACAACATTAAAGGAACTAGATTTTTTTTTTTTGTAACTGCTTTACGTATCTTTTTAACATCGAGGTCTTTAGAGACGGGAAAGGATGGGGGGCAAGGATAGGGGCAAGGAATGGGAAGGAATTCGGACATGGCCTTTTGAAGGAAGCATCCCGGCATTTGCCTGGAGTGATTTGGGGAAACCATGGAAAACCCAAATCTGGATGCCCGGACGGGGATTCGAACCGCCGTCCTCCCGAATGCGAGGCGAGAACGCTAACCGTTACACTGCCCCGCTCGGTAAAGGAACTAGAAACTATGTTAAAATTCATTAAAAACTTCCTAGCTACAGAATTATATAAGTGAAAGCTTTAAAAAAATTTTAAACAAATAACACAACAGAGTAGAGTGAGCATCTTCAATGCTTACGATTTCTCCAATTCTCCAACAGGATAGAGTGATTATAACCTGTAATATTGTGTATTTACAATTATTTTTAATAGCTACAGCTTTCCTTCCTGTAACTATGCAAATAATATTATTTTAAAATTATGTTACTATTTCATTATTTCACCATTGCCAGGTGTTAGTAAAGGTACAATCAATACAAGCCATAAATAAGCTTACATTGCTTAATGAACAGGGTAGTTAGCAACACATGGGGACAGTATAGATCAAATTAACAGTGCAAATAAGTGTAACAGACTCTTCAGTTTCCATGAAAACACATGAAAATTGGAAAGTGAGATGATGTATTGTCAGGCGATATTGAGACCATAATAATCAGTGACGTTAGCATGACAGAATACAGGCTGAGTGCTGACTTGTTCAAAGAAGATGTGAAGAGTACTTGGGAGTGATAGTAGCATGTTAATTGGATGACAGTGAAGCTTGCACAGGCCACAGTGAGCAACGGTGGTGGAATCAGCGGACAACAGTGGAGTTATATGACACTTGCAACAGGGCTGCAGGAGTGATAATATGGTTTGTATGGCCCACGGCATTTTGGCAGGAGAGGCAGTCGATTTAGTGGGCAGATGCAGAGTAGTAATGGAAAAGATCAAGACAGCAAAAGATAGGGAACAAAAAAAATCCTTTTATGCTTCAACTTTACACTTTGATATCAACATTTTCTAGATATTTTACCATACACCTTTTTGTATAAGCAATTTTCATTCATTATGTCATCAAGGATAACAAATTTCACTAGTCAAAATAAACAAGAAATACTTCTAATCTATTTGTTGATTGAATCACTAATTTTTATTAGTGCTTGCATTACTTTCATATGTAATAGATGTCTAGCACTAGTTTTTCTGTGTATTTCAGTTCTGTTTATCTTCAATGCCCAATGGATGTAAGAAAAAATATTTGTCTCAATTTTGTTTCACTGGAGAGTGTGATCAGGTTTCACTGTTTGTATGGGGATGTGTTTTTATAAAATGGAGGAAGTAAATGTAATCCTTCATTGCTGGTATAGTTACTATATACTTGCCTGGATTTATAGTTGTAGAATCTCCTGATCTTTGGTTCTGATTTTATTGAAGGGTTTTTAAATGAAAAATTTAATTGTCAAAGCATTTTGTTTCAACAGATTAAAGTAGGGTGTTGAGAGGATAAAGTGTATTGGGAGCTAAGAGGATAAAACAAGCCTTGATGTAGGGGGAGATTTTATGGGAGAAGCCGTTGAGGAAATAGAGCACTGCAAGAGTACAGAAGCAGACTTTTTTTTTTTTTTTTTAAAAAAAAAAAAAACAGTTTAACGTCCCATTTTAACAACGTGGTCTTTAGAGACGGGAAAGGATGGGGGCAAGGAATGGGAAGGAATTCGGCAATGGCCTTTTTAAGGAAGCATCCCGGCATTCACCTGGAGTGATTTGGGGAAACCATGGAAAACCCAAATCTGGATGCCCGGACGGAGATTCGAACCGCCGTCCTCCCGAATGTGAGGCCAGAACGCTATCCGTTACACCACCACGCTCGGTAGAAGCAGACAGGATGATGGATCTCGAAAGGTGTAAGGAATGTGCAGAGAAATGAGTGTTTGGAAGTGTATATGAAATATTAAAGAAAGTAAATTGGAGAATGAAATTAGTAGAATCATATCCTAATTAATGGAAGAATTTTCTTTAAATGTGAAATTCGTGGATAAATTTTCTAGACAGTAGTATTCAAACAACCCATGAATGGAGTGTTGATACTATTGAAAAAGTTAGGGAATATATTGTACTGTGGGAAGCAATAGAAGATTATCAAGTGAAATGTGAAGAGATTAATAAATATTATGAAGCTGAGGAAAATTTTTTCATTTACTATAGTGAAATTGCTGATCATGGTACTAGTTTAAGAGAAGGGAGAAATCAAGTAATTCAAGACATGGAAAGAATTTCACAGAGTGATTTTCAAATTCCAATGTAAAATAAAGCAATCAACAAGAAAGGAGGAAGTTACTCCAGTGCCAGTTGAAGACATACTGTAGCGGTACCACTCTGTGTTTGAAAGTAGTGCCGGTTTGTGACGTCATCGGCACCATGTCCGTGGCCACGGAAGGGTGAGCCCCGGGGGCCGCATGGTGGGGGCTGTGGTAGGTACAAGGTGGGCAGTCGGTCGCAGAATGTGGAGAAGTGTGGTTGGTGTTAAGTTAAAAGTTGTAAACGTGTGAATGTGAGTAAAAGGTGTACAAATAGCTGTTCTACTTTAACTGGATCTGCAACTTTGGAGTGATAGAAGTCCGATAAGTTTATAAAATTGGTGGTGTTGGAAAAATTAAAGGAAATGAATTAAAATTAGTTTTGTGAAATAACTGTTTATTCATTCAGTAGTTTTTAAATGTTCTCAGTTGGAAACTGAGTGGCGGCCGGTCAAGAGAATCTGTATCTTAAGAAGGAACTTGCGGTAAGAGCTTAAACTATGCACATTATATTTCAGTGAGCGAGATTGAAAGTAAAACATTGTGGTAGCTGATGTGGGTGGACGACCCACGAAACCGCAACAATACGCACCATACTACATAAGAAGACCTAGTAAATTCTTTATTTACAGTTAAAACTGAAGAGATAAAGACGAAGGGTAGTAGAGATCATTCAGATCAAGCAGAGAAGAAATTTGGGGAGAAACCAAGAGAGAGAAAATGATTAGCAGAGAAGCACAGGGGGACTGAAGGCATCATACAAAATAACGCAGAGCGTTTTGAAAAGGAGTGTGGTTTGGTTGAATAACAAATGCAGTAGACAATGCATGTGGAAGATGACTACGGTTCATCACATAGGCTGAAGTACTTTCTCAAAAAAGATGGCAACATTATAGCTTGTAGAGGAATGTATAAAAAGTACACATAAAGAAACATTTAAATTAGGGACTGAAGAAGAGAAAGAGAAGAGAAGAGAAGAAGAGCCATGAGTAAGAAATTGTGATACAAGAAATAATCTTTTTTTAGGAAAATAATGCTGCTGAGTGTTATCAAAGCAACATGGGAGACAGAATCAAAAATTCAAACTATTGGAAGGGAAGGACAAGATTGCGACTGCCAGATAGTGTAATCAGGGTGACAATTATTGAACTATATGAAATAAAAAGTAAATTATTTAAAAACAGCTGAGTGCACAAACTTTTTTCAACATGTAAATGTCAGTACAGATATTCGGATTTTAAGTTATGACATGTTCGATATAGTTGCCATCATTGGGTATGATGTGATGCAGATGAATAGCAAAAATCTGCATGAAACGCTGAATTTTTTGAACATCAATGATTTCCATGACATCCTGAGTGGTAATTTTCAGCTCAGCAATGATTTCGGGGTTATTTCCGTACACATTGTCTTCAATGTAACCCCACAAAAATTAGTCATATATGTTTGGATCTGGAGAATATAGTAGCCAAGCAAATCCGATTCCAATAGCCTCTGGGTACCTCAGAGCCAGAATGTAATTCCCAAAGTGCTCCCCCAGGACATCAAACACTTTCTTGGTCCGATACGGTTGCATGAACCACATCTTGTCGAAATCAGGGTCACTTTCGATAATGGCGATGAAACCATTTTCCACAACATTCACATATCGTTCAGTAGTCAGAATATTGGATTGATTATTCCGTGACTGGACATTGCACACCACACAGTCACCCGTTGACGGTGGAGAGAATTCTTAATCATGAAATGCGGATTCTCAGCCCCCTAATACACCAATTTTGCTTATTGATGAGCCCATCCCAATGAAAGTGGGCTTCATCGCTAAACCAAACCATATTCACATTAAATTCCTATTTGTGAATTCTCTCGACTATAGTTTTGGCAAAACAAACCACTGTTCCATAACCATGGGGCTTAGTGGCTGATGGGTTTGAATTTTGTATGGGAAGAGATGAAGGTCTTCAACAACAATTTGTCACAGGGTCTCCTGGTTGATTCCCACCTGTTGTACAGCTCGTCTGATCGATTTCCTTGGGCTGGTATGAAACATAGTGCGTGTGTTTTGGATGTTTTCAGGTGTTCTCACACTTTTTTTCTGACCGACATTGCCAAAACTGTCATCACAAACATTATCAGTTCTCTCAAACTTGTGAATCAAATTCTTGATTGTTAGCACACTTGGACTGTTTGTCTTCAACTTTAACTCTGTCGCAAACTTCCTTTGAGCCACAGTCAGGCTGTTATTGCTCTCAAAGTAGGCCTTCACAAGCGATATATGCTTAGGCACTCTGTACCATGACATTTTCACTTGCAAATGGCTAACAACAACATGTTGCATGTGCATGTGCATACTAATTCCCATCATGCCTTGCAGTCAACCCCGAAGTTTGAACTTCATCATTCAAACCATTGAGAAGTTATGATGGTTTCATTTCATATAGTTCAATAATTGTCATCCAACATGTAGTACTAGCAAAAAAGTGAACATTGGCTTTATCGGACAGAGAAGGAAATGTAAACTGGAAGAAAGTAAAATGAGTCAATGCCAACTGGAAGAGGTGATAGAAAAAATGGGGATTGATGTTATTTGATGAAGGGAAAAACACTGTTACATTTATGGAAAGGGGATCACTAGAGGACAAAGAGTGTGTTGTGAGCACTTAGGGAGCCAGTTCCAAGTTATCCCAGTTCCAAGCAAGTTACTCTGACAGAAAAATTATAAACATGGTGACATGTTATTTTCATCTTCCTGGTGAGGGAATGTCCCAGATCGTTATGGTGTTGATTCCAATACTAGGTTTTGTAAAATACCATGTCTTAGATGCAGAACATTATTTTTCATTTAATTCAGATGAGCAAAACCCACCTAATCACTACGGTTATTTATACACCACTTTTTCCTCGAACACCATATGAAAATTTGATTTTAGAATGGACGTTATGTGAAGTGCAGAGAACATTTTTGTTTACATTCAGAGGCTAGTGTAGGAGCATTGGTGAAAAATTCATATGGAGTCGACAGGGCGCAGTGCTGTGTATAGCAAACTAGCTACCTGGCGACTCTCAAGTTTATTTTTGGTCTGCATACAAACTTTTTATCTTACGTTTTTGATGCTGGTACTCAATTCAATGTTTTAAAAGTATTTTCATGATTAGAACAGCCACGTAGCTCAGGCAGTAGAGCAACTGACATAGACAACTATGGTTCACTCCCAAATAAAGCTGGAGATTTATAATCGAAGCTGAACGTCTTCAACGGCAACCTATACCCACCAACCTGCTATATACTCAGTACTGAAGAAGAAACTATGCAGGAAGGTAAGAAATGGCCAGAGTGTGGTGCTGATCTTGTCATATCCCTTCCAGTGTCAAATAGATTGTAACTGGGAATGTGGAGCTCTGCCTCGATGAATAGTGTGACAAGCGGTAGTAGCTATTAGAACCTAATAACCTTTATCTCTACCTTTACTTTCATAACAAAACCAACTTTTGGTGGGAGATTATAAAAAGTGGTACCACTAAGGGTGTAGCCACCAAGTACATACCAGATAAGTGTATGTTTAACAATAAATTTTAGATTTGGGTATCTGCTTGTAACATAACAGTAGCATTCCGCCGACCCGCAAGTAGCGCCGAAGTGAGCGCATGATTACATTGTTTAAAGTCAGTCGTTATCGAGGTTTTGTAGCGGACGGCTCGCGTCGCGTAATGTGAGACGCTATACTAACTGTGCGGGTGTAGCAAGAAGTAAGAAGAAGAATGAACTTGTTTAACCATTGCGACGTATGTTTTAAATTGATTTGAACAGTGGGTTGAGTTACCAGAACAGTGAAGTGTGGCATCGAAAGTAATATAGTGTGGACTGATTTGGATTAAAAACTTTCCTTTTGTTTCTAAGAATCTTGCAATCGACGGATTACGAAGTTTCAATAGCCTTATCATCTAAATTCTGATAGTGGCCAACTGGTTCGATGTGTACTTTATTCAAATAAATGTGTGGAGAACCGATTTTCATTACTTAAGACTTGAAGATTTTTCTTAATTAGTTATCCTCACACTTTTATCGGACTGGTTTGGACCCTGTCTGGCGACCGGCGGCGACTACGAACTCATTTATCCAACTTCGGGTGCTGTATGTTAGTAATTAAAACTTCAGCAAGCACGAAGTTCGGTCTACAGTAAGTATCAGGTCAACCACAAGAAAGGCAAGTAGTCTTACATGGCGACGAGTGACAGGACTGTGTGGTAGAAATCAGTACTAGGAGGAGAGACAATTTTTTCTCAAATCCTAGGAAAACACACAAAAGAAAGAAAAGGAAAACTAGTGATATCAAGACGACGACAATCAAAACAGTGAGTGTCGACAATACCCAAAGGTGCGGAAGAACTCCCACTCGACGAAGGCAGCGCGGCTGGTCAAGGAGCAGCGGGGAAGACATTCTACATTGTTCGGCGCGGAGCTGGGCAGCCGAGACGACGAAGGCGGGAGAAAGAAGAATCGTCGTGCAGAGTCTCCGAAAGCTAAGAACGCGCTGTGCGCTGCTTGTTTGGCTATTTTTGAAGGCTTAAATCCTTTCCTAATTTTTTTCTGATAATTTTCCTTTTTTCTGTGAAATATCGAGGAAGAAAAAATCGGACCAGATTTTTCTCTCCTAACTCGACAATACATTTTACTCTCCTTTGTCATCAGGGATGACAGAAGCAGTTATTTAAATTCCACCTGTAGTTATGCCTATAGTACAACCTTTTGTTTCCTTTTTCTTTAAATGGCATGCTTAGCTAGATAGCTTGCAGCAGCTGGCGCTTCGTGTATAACGGCGTTGTTGTGGTCTGGTTGTCTGATTCGCGGGAAGCGAATTTGCCGTGTTTTGTGATTTTGTTTTCTGTGTAAAATAATAGTCATGCCGGAAACTGAGGGAAGCTCGAATGTAGATATGTCGGAAATGGTCCGAGTGATAAATGAGTTACTAAATTCCAAGTTGGAAACTCTAAAGTCAGACCTTAAGTCAGATATTAGTATAAATACTGAAACCCTAAGTTCAAAATTTGCAAACTTAAATTTGGACCTCAAATCAAGTACTGAAATCCTCCATGATAAATTTGAAAAGTTAGATTCAGATCTTAAGTTAAGTACTCAAACCTTTGATTCCAAGCTCGATAATCTAAAAGCTGAGCTAAAGTCTGACGCGGGAAATGTTACATTCTAAGTCTCTGAATGAACACAAATCCCAAATAGCAGAATTACGTAAGGATATGGAAGAGTATCGTGCTTTGTGTAATATGCGAGCGGAGGACTTAGCAACCCAGTTTTCCGATTTAAAACAAGAGTTAAAGGGTGAAACTAATAGTTTGCGCCAGGAAACCGACGCCTTGCAAGAACAGTATGCACAGTTACAAGAAAAAAGCGATAGTCATTGCCACCGTATAAAGACGATCGAAGGACAGTTCCAAACATTGCAAGAAGGTACCCGACAGGGCTATGCGGAAGTGAAATTTGGGATGAAAGAGATAACTGCGGAGGTGGAACAGCTGGATGAGAAGTTGGAGAAATTAAAAGTGTCAACCGCCGTATTTGTGGATGAGAGAATGAAGGTACAGGCGCCGCTAATTATAAAGCAAGAAGTATTAAAACAAGTGCCGGGTGTAGTGAGAGAAGAATTCTGTAAATACAAAGAAACCGGAAAGGGCACCGTAATTCCTGTTCAATGCTACGACGAAAAGATTGATTGGGAAGAATTTTCGGACCGAAATGGCATCCATCCTGTAAAGTTTATTAAAAATTTCGAAAATTTTCCACCTTTTATGGCTGCTAGTGAGGAGAAGAAAATTAATATGGTAATAAAACATTTAAGAGCAATTAGAGGAGGAATTTTCATCTTTCGAGCAGTTCAAAGAAGATTTCTTGAATCTTTACTGGTCGGCAGAGCGGCAGATCGCCGTAAAATCAGAATTAATGTGCGGTGACCGTTATGACCCGAGAAGAGGATCGCAAACCGATTTTTTCATGCGGTGCTATGCATCTTGCCGATACTTAGACCAGCCTCATAGTGAAGAAGAGTATGTACGAATGATTGCGGCTAGGTTACCGGAACAGACACAGCTAATACTTACTAGCCACAAGATCCGCTCCATAAAGGATGCTGTAGATATGCTGGGAAGATTAGATGTACAAGAGCAAAGAATGTACAGAACAAGATACCAGGGACAACATAACACTAATCATTTTCAAAATAACGGATTCAGACAGGAAAACCACCGAAGAGAAGGGAATAAAAATTTTCGGCAAGAACCGGAAAACTCAGGCCGGCAAGACGGAGTTCGAAAGGAAAACATAGAGGAAGGAAAATCTCATAGGCGGTTCCAGAATCATAACTACCGACCGCAAAATGAAGAACATAGGGTAGCAGTGGTTTCGGAAGACAATACCAGACATTTAAACTAGTGCCTGCCACTGAGAAGGCTTCGCCAGCGGCGGAGGCAGAAAAGAGGCCGAATACAGAGAAAATAGTATTAGTAAAAGAAGAAAAAATAGGCTTGAGGCGGAAAAAGGATCAACCAGAAATATGTCTATATGATACAGTATTTAATAACGAAGTTGAAGAGGAACCGATAAGATACGAGAAAATTTTATTAACCAGTACAAGTGAAGAATTGAAGGCGGATGAGGTAGAAGATGAAAATGAATTTGATCAGGAAATGGAAGTCGGAGAATCTGAGATCAGAGGAGAAGGCGAAGATGACATTTTTGAAATTGAAAACGAAAGAATTCAAGAACACATTTGGAGAGAACAAAGGAAATTACGCGAGGGTGAGATGATGTTAATAGGAATTGATGGTTCGGAAAATATGGATACAGGCGAGGTAAGCCTGGACGGGATTAAAGTTGTGCGGAAGTCTTATGTATTTCATGACGGCGCAGCCGGCGAGCGCGACGGCAGCCAACACACGCGTAACAGTCCAGGCGTAACCAGTGTTGGTACCTGTGCCAAAAATAATTTGAAGCACGCGGCAGCCGCTGGCGCGGTATACGAACAATGCGAAACATTTCTGTCAACTAAAGCGAGCTATGGAAAGGAAAGATCAATACCCACAGACTACGGAACTTGTAAAGAAGATGTCGGGAAGCTGAAGCAGTCACAGATATATGAAGAAGAGAAAAGAATTGACAGGAAGTCAATAAAATGGAAGAGTAAAAGTAAGTTGCGGCGGGACGAAGATTTACCATATAGTGACAAGCAATTAACGGACATTACTAGTACTTGCTACTCAGATTTGAATAATGAAGCGAATCTAACGGCTCGCCAATCACAAGTCTTTTCAGTCTACAATAACGACCCGAGAGAAGATTTATTAGAAGAAGAAGGAATTTTAAGGAGAAAAGAAGCCCGTACACCTACTGTTTTGGTGAAATTTAAATCACGACAAGTAGAAGCCTTGATAGATTCTGGCGCGGACATATCCTGTGTGTCGGAAAGCCTATTTCAAATCCTTGTGAATGAACCTGACGCATGTTTACACTCGGTACAAGGAATGACAGTTACGGTAGCAAATGGGGGTAAAATTAAAAGAATCACCCAGCAAATTCGAGTAGATGGTGAGATTGGAGGACACAGGATTGAAATAAAAGCATTTGTTATCCCTAAATTAACCGTTGATCTAATTCTGGGAGTCGATTGGCTTGCCGAGAAAATGGTTTAAACTGGACTGGGAAGAGAATAGTCTGAAATTTATTACGGAAGGAAAAAGAGTGAATATAAGTTATGAAACCAAAATTCGTGAAGAAGGAAAGGAAGCGGTACAAGTTAGAGTCATTTCAAGAGGAGAGGTGCAGGAGTTTGTATGCTATGATGAGCCTAGTGAGGAAGAAGTGCAGCTGTCACAATTATTGGTCGAAAAGGACAGCGAGGATTTAATGTACTCGCAACAACAGCAGATGAAGAAGAAAGCTCAGAGGAGGAAGAAGCGGCATGATCAAAGAGGGAAGGCAATCGACTATAAGCCGGGTGATCTGGTACTGGCGCAGACTCATTATAAGTCCTCTAGCGTAAACAAAGAAATTAGGAAGTTTAAGTATTTGTATGAAGGCCCGTATCGGATTGCTAGCTGCCCTAGGAAGAATTCCTATTTATTAGTGTACCCTGTTGGTCAAAATATCAGGGGTACTTTCAATGTTACTTCCCTTAAACCCTACAAAATGTTACCAGAAGACTTATCTGACTAAAAGAAGGGGACACCCTTTATCCTTATTTTTTTTCTAATTTTTATTTGGCGTAGGCCGATTACCTCATCGCTACGGCGAACAAATCTTTAATTTTTTTTCCGGCTAAAGCCAATAAACTAAATCCACATTTCCACTCTCGTACCCTGCCTGAAAAAAATGCCAAAGCAGCTGCAGCAACAACAGTAGGCATTGTGTAGTGCAGTGTAGTGCGTGAAGTGCTTCGACAAAAGTCGTATAGAGGTTAATGACCTCTACCAGTGTCGCAACCGAGGACTCCACCCATAGAGCCTACGGTAGAAGCGGAAATATTTTTTTTTGTCATGGTGTATATATGTTCTTTCTTTTCAGTTTTATTTTTGTGAGAGTTGACAGTCTATTTGAGAACTGTGACCACGAAAACTATGACAATTTCATGTGGTTCCTTCGGGTATTTTTTTCTGAATATGTTTTCTTGATGTTGTTTGTGTGCCTGTTTTTTTTAATTTAAATATGTTAAATGGCTTTGTGTATCTTATGTTAGTAGGTTGGCCACACTTGAGAGTCTGAAACTTGGTATTTGTAAATTTTCTTTTTTTATTGTAATGATAATTCTTCAGGGTTTTTTTTTTGAAAAAAAAACTGAACAATTATCACAAATTGGTAGTTGGGGAATGTAACATAACAGTAGCATTCCGCCGACCCGCAAGTAGCGCCGAAGTGAGCGCATGATTACATTGTTTAAAGTCAGTCGTTATCGAGGTTTTGTAGCGGACGGCTCGCGTCGCGTAATGTGAGACGCTATACTAACTGTGCGGGTGTAGCAAGAAGTAAGAAGAAGAATGAACTTGTTTAACCATTGCGACGTATGTTTTAAATTGATTTGAACAGTGGGTTGAGTTACCAGAACAGTGAAGTGTGGCATCGAAAGTAATATAGTGTGGACTGATTTGGATTAAAAACTTTCCTTTTTTTCTAAGAATCTTGCAATCGACGGATTACGAAGTTTCAATAGCCTTATCATCTAAATTCTGATAGTGGCCAACTGGTTCGATGTGTACTTTATTCAAATAAATGTGTGGAGAACCGATTTTCATTACTTAAGACTTGAAGATTTTTCTTAATTAGTTATCCTCACACTTTTATCGGACTGGTTTGGACCCTGTCTGGCGACCGGCGGCGACTACGAACTCATTTATCCAACTTCGGGTGCTGTATGTTAGTAATTAAAACTTCAGCAAGCACGAAGTTCGGTCTACAGTAAGTATCAGGTCAACCACAAGAAAGGCAAGTAGTCTTACATGCTCTTTGAAGGGTAGCATTTTTATTTTTCTGATCACTAACCATTTCAGGACTTTGTCAAATCCACAAATATTGAGGAGGGGGGTGTAACATTACTAAGGGGTTTGGGTTTTATTTAAATTGAAATCTCTGACCTGAAAGACTTCCACTTTGGGAGAAAGGAAGCAGTGGCCACATGGCAGAAAACCAGTTGTAAAGTGAACTGGAAGTTAAAAAGTCATAAAATATGGTGGGTTTGTGATTGTACAATTTGTTGATCTGTGTAGCCTGAAAGATTGGGAGTATTTTTAATGGTGATGATCTCATGGTTTGGAGAATGTGAATGAATTAGCCTCTGGTCAACATAGTGAAAAGTTGTGTTCAATGAAGAGGACAACTGAATATCTTGTGTAACTTATAGTGGTGATCATTGTTAACCTGGTTGTGTGCTACTACCTCCATTGATTTCATTTTCCACATAACTTACAATCTAAGGTGACAAACCTACATTCAACTTTTGACAGATAGCTTCATCGGTTTGTGTAACGATAGGGAGTGAATAAACTCTAATTTAAATAACAAAGGATAGGGAAAATGACTCATCACTCACCAAAGTTGAAGGCTGTGATGAGTGAAACACATGAGACAAACAAAAACATATACAATTTTTGGTTTTACATCTTAGTTATGTGCTATGGATTGAGCCATAAGTATCAGTAGGTGTGCACAAGCTGAAGTTTGCCACATGACACTAATTTAACAGCTTATATGATGTGTTAGTAAGTTTTTCCATTAATCTGTGTATTTTAAAGGAGTTTGTACTGGGCGATATTAGTAAAGCTTTATAGAAGTGTGACTGTTCCTGTAACTGATTAGTGAATACAATCAGTACAAGTACATAAATAAGCTTTCATAGCTTTTTCATAGCTTTTTTTACAGGATGGGTATGTGTAAGAGATATGTAAATAAACTTACAAAGTGGTTTTTAAGTCATCATTATCACTATCAGCCACTTCAATCTTTTACTAATGTGGGCTCTTAAAAGTCATGATTTCAGGTACAACTTGAGCAGTTTCCTCCAGGTCGAACGATCTTGGCCAATCCACTGCCAATTAACTCCGACAACTCTGTGAATGTCCTTGTCCCATCAATCTGTAAGTCTTCCTTTTGGTCAGTGGTCATCTCTTGGGCTCCACTCTAACAGTGGTTTAGTCCATCTTTAGTCTTTTCTACATGCATTATGGCAGACCCATTGCTACTTCAAGGATGGTGTTTTCTCTAAGACATCTGTGACCTTCATAACTGACCTAATTTCAGTTGCTCATTTCTTGTCTTTTTACGTTAAGCCTAGCATTGACCTTGACATAGCTCATTTGGCAGTCCTTATTTTTGTAAATTCATTTAGAGTCCAGATCTCACAGTTGTATGTGAGCACAGTAATAATGCATTGGTCATAAACTATTTGCGTTAGATTTGTGGGCATTTTAGATCTCAGGATAATATAATGCCACTCAAATGCTTGCCATCCTAGCTTGATGCACAAGAAAATTTCACCTCTCATGTTTAAAAGCTGGTCAAGATAAATGTACTGACACTGCTTTACACTTGGAGGTTAGGTTGGTAACCAAGGTTTGGACTTCATCAAGATAATTAGCAACAAGTGCAATGTCATCAGCAAATCTCAAGTGGTTAAGTCTTCTGTCATCAATTCTAATTCCCTTTTCTGTCAATTCTAACTTTGAAATTGCCATCTCAGTAGTTAGTTCTTTAATGTTGACAAAGGCTGAGGAGGTGACATAGATGTTATGGAGCACTCTAATATAAGCTGTATCAAAAGGAAATAAGGTCATAAGAAAATAAAAATGAAGAATTTATTTTCACTTGTATTCCTTTCTTTCAATAAAGCATGTAACTGGCTTCTCTTGCAGGTAAACAATTTCAAAGAATTCTTTTGGGTGCAGCTGAGATATAAATCTTCCTTTGTGGTAAAGCATTTCTAACTTCAATCTGTTAGGAGCATAAATAACTTGATGTGTTTAGTTTCTGGATCAAAGTAATTTAAAATTCAAAAAATCAGAAGATTTAACCTTCAAAATCTAGCCATACTTTAAGGAACTAATCAAGCTTCATATATCTTTCACCAACATGTGTGCAAGAAAATGTGCAATTTCTGAATTATATGAATTCTTTTATTTCACTGAATCCCAGTTTTCTTACAAGTAATTTAGGAAGGAAAAAATTAAATGATCAGATGAAAAAAAAGGTAAAAAGAAAAACACAAGCAGCGTCAATGATAATATCAAATGCACAATGAATATAAACTTTGGCTTTAACCACAAATTGTGGGTGCTCATTGCTTCTACAACAAATAGCCACGAATAAAATGGACATGAACCACCCAATAGTTAAGATGGTTGTAAGAATCAGTCTAATGAAACTGATTGAATTCACCTTCACTGTGGAAACGTACTGAAAAGTAATCTCTCTTTCACAGGTAGCTGTGAAATTGGTACACTAATATGAGAATGCCATTAAAAGAAAATTGTAGACGTTTTATAAATAATTCTTGACAAAAAGTTAATGTTGGGAGCCTGTCTATGACTAACCTTTAATGTAATCTCCCACTACTGCACTACTTAAAGTAAATCAGCGAAACAATCATTAGCTTTGGAACTGAAAGATCTGTTATGAAACAATCAAGTAAGTGCTATTAATAATGAACAGTTTTATTTTTCCTTGTTGTTGCTTTATATCTTGTTGACAGCTGAGGGGTTGTTAAGAATAATCCACATAGAAGATTATAAGTGAGTAAACTGTGTGAACTTTATGCTGATATGCCTGATGATACTAAAATTTAATTTAATTGAACAGAGTGCAAACTCTGTGGCAATTTCCCCACATATCCATTTTTACCTCTCTTATACATGCCTAACTTTGCCCTTTACGAATTTTGATTCTTGCCCTTACTAATTTATTTCAGTCTCCAACTCCCCATGAAAGAACATTTTCACACACAATCATAACTCAAATAGAGTGCCAGCTTGTGGTCATGGTAATTTTTATCCATCCAATATTAATTATTCCACCTACTACATCTTTCCACAATTCATTACTAAACTGTGCCTTGTACACTTTCACCCTCTTCCTGTCTTTCAATAACTCCCATTCTAGCTCCTATGTATATCCGTTATTGATGTATTCTGCAGAATTACTGTAAAATACACATTCTTCAGAAGAAATTAGGGGCCATTGCAGGACTAGTCTAGCACATCAAAGAAAGCTGATCATGTTATGTAACCAGAATGGAAAAATCACTGGTGGTGGGATCTTAATTCATACCTATTACCCCCATATCCACCATGGTAGCACATTAATGGCATCAGCCAAGCTTATGGGAGAAATGTATAAGTTTTTACTTCAAGTGACTTTAGGAAGTGTCAAGAAAATAAAATCTGAACTGTAAGATATAAGTCTGAACCTGAAAATTTCCAGGATGAATGAAACAATCACATCCATTTTACAGCTTCCTTTGTATATTAACCTTGCCATATCATTAATTGGCAAATAAAAACATTAAACAATCAGCAACTATGAAGTGCAATTCAGATGTACACATATTGCTCATTTTACTAAAATTGACATTACTACATTTCTTTTAGAAAGCATGTTAATCTAACAAATTTCAAAGCACCTTACTGTTCAGTTCACTGTAGGAAATTATGTAATTAACTATTTATTTGAACCTGGTATTAGAAACACAGAGTGAAAGAAAAGAACTAAACAAGGCCCAATAATTTATTCCATTCACCCATGACCATTGATTTTTAGGGCAACACCAAGAGCTACCAAATTACTAACAATTCTGACTAATTGGTTAGTTTCAGAAAGGACAGAAAGAGAATTACATCATCCACACTGAGAAAATGATTATGTTGGCGCACTGGTTACTTTCTGGTAATATAATGTTGATCTACAAAGGTAAAAAGTCATTTTATTATTCATAGAACAAACATTATTTTATATATATGTACTAGTATTCATATATATCCATCTTTGTGACAACCAACAAATACTGGAAAGTTATGAATTAACAGGAAGTGTGAAAGTGTTAGCTCTGTGAAAATTTTATGAGGATGAGAGTTCAATAAAAACAGTTTAAGTAATGTTTACTTACCTGACCAATATTGAGCTCTTGCGGAAACTGATTGAGTACAGGAGCATAACTATTTCGATCCTCTTCAATGACTGAAACTATTAGTGCAATAAGTTTGTGCCAGAAGTCAAGACTATCCAGTCGAGGCCCATGATCCTCTTGGTCCCTTTTAGCTTCATTTGGGTCAACCTATAAATGATACAAAAATGCAAAACAACCTCTGCAACAAAATGCAGAAACATTTATTTTATATAGCAGAATTGATCCAGAAGATTATGATAAATGGTAAATAAAAATAAGGGACAAAAAAATCATAACATAGTTGAATACAGAAAAGCAAAAAATGACAGGACACATTACAAAAAGAGCTAGTGATTTAAATTGTTTGCAATTAACATATTTGTCAGCCAAAAAAAGTAAAATGCCATGGATTTCATAAGTACCACAAAATAGGTTCCAATAGTCAGGAACACTGAAAAGTCTTTAAAGTTTCTGTTGGTAAAAAAATTGAATAAATTATAAGAAAAAAAAAAAAAAAAAAAAAAAAAGAAAAAAAAAAAAAAAAAAAAAAAAAAACCCCAGAGAAACTAAAAGGAGAGCAAAATGCATAAAAGATGTGGTCACATCCCAACCCGCCACATGTGGTGGGTTGGGATGTGACCACATCTTTCCCCCTGCCATATGTCTCGCCTCCCACATGACTAAGACTAAAGTCGAAATATTGTGCAATTCGTTTGTTTTTGTGTTTTTACGTGTCTCGCCCTCCTGCCTTCATCTGTGGTAAGTGACGGGTAACTGTTTATTTTCCCTATCCTATCTTATTTTCAGTGCCTCGCTGCAGTTTGTTTCCTTTATCCAATTCAACTGTTTAATAAATATTAGAATTAGGAACTAAGTTTTAAGATAGGATAGGGGGAATAAAAAAACAGATACCCATCACTTACCACAGATGAAGGCAGGAGGGTGAGACAAACACATAAAAACACAAATGCACAATATTTTGGCATGAGCCTTAGTCATGTGAGAGGTGAGACATCTGGCAGGGGGAAAGATGCGGTCACATCCCGACCTGCCACATGGATTCATGCCATGCTGCCTTCATCTGTGGTAAGTGATGGGTATCTATTCCCCCCCCCCCCTCTCCCTAATCCTATCTTATTTTCAGTGCCTCACGGCAGTTTCTTTGTTTCCATTATCCAATCGAACCAAGTTTTAATTAATTTAGATCTTGACCCACAAATCACAACAGGTGTTAGAAGTGGGAATGACCAATGCAGTGAGAGAATGGTCAATTCCCAGGGATGTGCATGAACCACTGAGCTTCTTGGGTTTATGCTCCTATTATAGGCGCTCTGTATCCGGGTTTGCCAGAATAGCCACGCTCTTGACGACCAAGCTTACCGACGAAGGACGGGACTATTTCTGGGATGAACACCGTCAATCAACCTTCGAATAGCTGAGACGCTCCTGGTTACTTAACCTGTCCTCAGTTATCTGTGCAAGATTTGCGAGTTATATTGGGCACTGATGCCAGTAACAAAGGGATTGGTTAAGTCCTTTCACAGATACAGAATGGCTGGGAGAAAGTAATTGCCTACTACAGCGAGGTACTCTCCAAGCCTGAGAGGAGCTACTGTATCATATGACAGGAAGTGGAGCCTTGAAATGGCTGATAAAGTTCAAGAACCCCAAAGGACAAATTGCTCATGGACTGAATGTCTACAGTAGTACAATTTTCAGATTGAGCATTGAGCTGTATCAACCTCAAGAATGCAGATGCACTATCAAAAAAGCCATGTTCTGCAGACTGTGGACGTCAGGAATCAAAGAGAACTGACATTCATTAGTGACTTATGGCAGCTTGCATTACTCTAGAAGACCCAGAATGGGGACAGAGATCTTGGCAACATTATCCAGTGGATCAAGAGAGAAATCCAGCCTATGTTGGAAGAAGTTGCTCTGCTCAGCCCCAAGACCAAATCTTATTGGGCTCAATTGGAGTCATTACGTCTGAAAGATGGAGTGCTGGAGCATATCGTCGAAGACTTGGGTGGGACTTCGGCCAGAATACAGATCATCATGCCTCAGAAGAAGACTCCTGAAGTACTACACATCTGCACAACAAGAGCTCTGGAGGGCATGAACAGAATCCTTGCAAAAGTCAGAGAAAGGTTCTATGGTAGACTGCAAAGAGGACATTAAAAACTGGTGCAATAGATGTGAGATCAGTGCTGCTAAGAAAGGACCGAGAAGAAGGAAGGCACCCATGTACCAATACAATGTTGGGAGCCCATTCACATGAATTGTTATCAACATCGCAAGACCGCTCCCCAAAACAGATGCCTGGAACAAGTATCTTGGTGGCCTTGGACTACTTCACAAAATGGGTCAAAGTTTATGCATTCCCAATAAAAAAATTACTCTACATCAAAAGATCCTGCTGAAGGAGTAGTTCTCACAGGTTGGTGCTCTTTTGGAATTACATTCAGACAAGAGGAGAAAGTTCGAGTTCTACATCTACATCTACATTTGCACCCACACTCTGTAATTCACAAACTTTGTGGGTGGCAGAGGGTGCTAAGAACCAATCCTAATTCTGCACATTCCAGTCACCAATAACATGAGGAAAGAAAGAATACATAAAAGCATGAATACAGCATCTTATTTCACGAATATTATCCCTCCAGTCATCGCCACCTAAATTGGTAGGCAGATGAAGTATTTTATTGCACCCATAAGTCAAAGAATTTCACATATTCCAATTCAAATGCAAATGCAAATGACATCGTCTGTCTTCTAAACAATACCAGCCCAATTTATGTATCAATTCTGTGACGCTTTCATAAGGGTTGTAGCAACCAGTCACAAATAGAGAGGCTCTCCTCTATACCCTCTCCACTGAGTCAATCAAAGCCCTTCCGATATGGATCCCAAACTCCACAACAGTAATCCAGATGTAGACGCACTAGTGTTTTATAGGCTAATTCCTTTATACAAGCATTACAATTCCTCAAAATATGACCCAAGAATCGTGATTAGTGTTGCAAACTGAAAAAAAAACAAAATGTTTTTTTTCAGCTTTGTGAAAAAAAACATGAAAAAAAAAACCTAGCACCCGTGTTTTTTTTCTAAATTTTGTTTTTTTCAGAAAACAATATATTTGATAAATTATAGTTTTACTTAAGGAACTTCCATTTTCAAGTGTGTTTTAAGTCTTACTGAATCATATAATGTCTCACATAATGATTCATAAGTGTATCTATAGGTAATATAATTTTATTCATCCTCTATGTCAGTACCACATTCACTAGTATCAGCACTACCAACACTAGTTCGGTTGGTGTCAGAATTTTCTGTCTCTTCTTCTGTCTCCTCTAACTTCAGAAATAGTTAAATTTTCTTTTACTGGTTGTTCTTGTATTGTACGCAAAAAATTTTGAGATTGCCATTTTAAATTGTGAGCAAAGTACACACTGTGCATAAAGACTGCGCCGATAGTTCTGTATTACGGTCTTTTAAGTTTGAATTAAAATCTATTATCATACAAAATAGGAGCTTTATTTCTTTTCAATCGTTTGTTTACACCAACGGTTTCAAGGAAAAGATTCATAATTAGGGACCGTGCACAAACTACGTGGCTTGGTCCAGAGGGAGGAGGGGTTAGCTGGAAGGCTACGCTGGGCTACGTGCGGAGAGGGGGGGGTTCCAAGCCAGGCTTCGTAACTTTCCTTTCGTAACATTTTTCACAGTTAAAATGAGGAACTGAACTCACAACAGCATGTGAGTATTTATTTCCATTAGTTAATTATATCCGTATGTAATTTACAATAGTCTGACAAGAGAAAACAGTACAAAATGTCTTCTGGAATCAAAATGGAAGAAAGCTACGTGCTTCGTGAGCGGATGGGGGGGGGGGGGGGGAGGCAAAAGCCACGTAGGGCTATGTGGGGGTTCACAGGAGGCCAAAATGGAGCTATGTGGTTTATGCACGCTCCCTTACTGACAATTTAATGAGTCAGTACCACTATACTCTGAGAGTTAACAAGTATACGAATATAAGGAAAGCCCAATAAGGCAAAAAACCGTGGATAAATTTTAAATTCCTAATTTTTTAAAAAGATCTGTAGGTAATTTTGTAGCGCTGGCAGCACTATTTCAAATAGCAAGTATCATTCCAAACAATGGGGAATGGGGATTCCTTCTCGCGCAACCTAGTCTCTTCGGGAAATCCCAGTTCATAAAGAAAATTTCAGTCAATTTTGCCAATATTTTCGTAATTTTTTTTTCCTACTGAACCAGAAAAATATAGTAGATTTTAAACTAAGATAAGTACTTAGAATAAACTCTAAAACAGTCATTTTAAACGATAACTGCCTTACAAATTTGAGATTTAGTAGTTGTGAAAAAAAACGTGTTCCAGAAAAAAAACATGTTTTTTTTCAAAGTTTTTTTTCATGTTTTTTTTCAAGCCAGAAAAAAAACCGTTTTTTTACAACACTAATCGTGATACAGAATTAGCTGTACCTATGACGCAAGTTATGTGTAAGTCCAATTTCATATTGCTTTGTACTATTACTCCCAGGTACTTCAGGGAGTTAACCGTGTCAACAACTGAATTGATCACTTTGTACTCATGAACAAACTTATTATTTTTGTTACTTATTTGCATTGCCTTGCACTTTTTGCAATTAAGTGTAAGCTACCATTTACGGTATAATTCGGAAATAGCATCCAAATCGCGCTGAATTTCTAAGCAATCGTCAGAGCACCTTATTTCCCTGTAGATAACTGTATCATTGGCAAAAAATTGTAACCAGCATTTGATATGGTCACCTACAACGTTTACAAAATTTAAGTAAAGAAGTGGTATTGTTACACTTCCTTGAGGAATGCCCAAAGTAACATCTAGCTTAGAAGAGGTTTCCCCATTAACAATGACATACTGTGATCAACCAGTTAGAAAATCACATATCCATTTTGCAATTCTGATCCGAAATACCGTATGCTTGACTCTTCGCTAAAAATTGGTTGTGTGGTAAACAATCAAAAGCTTTCTGAAAATACAAGAAAATTGCATCAACTGGTGAATCTGTATCAATCTTTGATTAGATCATGGCAAAATAGTGCCAATAGAGTTTCACTAGATCTCTTCTTCCAAAATCCGTGTTGACATGGTGTAAATAACTTGTTCTCATCTAGAAACTTCATAATATTAGAGTATATTACATGCACCAGAATTCTACTGCAGACAGATGTTACGAGAGTAGGCTGAAAAGTAATGTACACATGCTTGTAGAACGTGAATGAAATGAGCTACTTAAACAGCGTGCTGTTATAGAATTTTTAACTTCTGAAAAAGAGACTCCTACTGAAATTCATCGTTGTTTAAAGGGCGTTTATGGTGACGATGCTGTTGATAGGTCTACAGTCAATTGATGGGTAACAAAATTTCGTGATTGCATGCCTGGAAAAGCCACAATTGTTGACAAAAAAACGCAGCGGACCCCCAATCACTGCCATAGGCGATAGGCATTGCAAACTCGTCGATGACTTGATTCAAAATGACTGGCGAATCACTCAACAACGAATCGCAAACCATGTTGGAATATCCAAGGAATGTGTCGGCTTCATTATCAACCAGTTGGGATACCGTAAAGTCTGTGCACGATGGGTACCACGCCGTTTAACAGACGAGAACAAACAGCACCGAAAGGAATGCTGCCAGCAACTTTTGCAGCGCTACCATGACAAAGGAGACGAGTTCCTTTTGAATATCGTGATGGCGGACGAGTCATGGGTGCAACATTACGACCCAGAAGAGAAAAGACAAAGCGCCGAGTATCGACATTTGTCTTCTTCTCAGAAAAAAAAATTAAAACACAACCATCCGCAAAAAAAATTCTTTTGTCTGTGTTTTGAGATGCTCATCGAGTTTATGTGACCAATTATCTGGAACGTGGCGCAACAGTAAATTCTTCTCACTACATAAAGACTCTACAACACCTCCGACGTCATGTCAGAGGCAGCCTGGAGCCAATAATCTTCCATCATGACGACGCTTGTCCACACACCTCGCGCGCAACTGAAGAGGCAATGAGAAAGCTGAAGTTTGAACCGCTTCCACTCCCTCCTTATTCCCCTGATCTTGCACCTAGCGACTTTTATTTTTTTTTCATCTACTCAAGAAAGACCTCAAGGGTATACATTACACCTCGGACAATGAAGTGAAAGAAGCCATCATGTCCTGGATTCAAGGAAAGTCGGAGGAACTTTTCAGTGACGAACTGAAAAAACTTGTTGCACATTGGGAGAAATGTATTAGTCTTAATGGCGACTATTTTGAAAAATAAATATATGAGCCTGAAGCTTAAGAATTTTACTTTAATTTAATTTTTGCCTGATCTTCATAAGTGTTTTTGTCCAATTTCTACAAGCATGTGTGTATTACTTTTCAGCCTACCCTCGTACATATATGGGTTGATAGTTCCAAGGGTCATTCCGATCTCCTTTCTTGAAAACAGGAATTACCTGGGCAATTTTCCAGTCCGAAGGTACCTTTTTTCTTCTAAAGATATGCGGAGTATATCTGACAGAAACGGTTCAATTTCCTACGCATATTCTGAAAATATTCTTAGTTGTATACCGTCTGGACCTGGCGCTTTACCCCATTTCAGCAGCATTAAATGCTTTACAATAACTACGCTATCAATTTCCACCAGATCCATCTCTAATTCTACACGATGTGGTAAAGTGGGAATGTTTTCCATGTTTTCGCACGTGAATGAATTTTTAAAATCGGTGTTAAATATGGCAGCCTTGATGCAGATGTCATTAATTTCCCGACCGTCTTGTATTCGAACTGGCTTTTTGCTGCCACTACAACTAACTTTTTTTTTACAAATGACCAAAATTTCTTAGGCTTTTCGTTGAGGTTCTTAGAGAGAGGATTGCAGCGAAAGTCAATAAAATGCTTCACACATTGCATTCTTAACATGTCTCCTTATTTCATCTAACTTTTCTAAATCAGTCTGATGCACCGTCCTTCTTTTACGTGCAAGTATCTTCCTTTGATTTTTGAGTAAACTTTTAACGTCACGTGGATACCATGGTTGATCATTCTCTTCCCTGATTGTCTGTTTCGGTATATGCAAGTCCATACCTTCCCTGACTATACGTATGAATCGATGCCATATTTCTTCAATGGTGTCTCTTGCTACTATGATGGTAAGGTAATTAAGCATCAAAAATGTACTAAAGCACTCTTTTGAAGCCTGTTCGAATATGTAAACGATCATTTCTTTTTTTGCATGGTTGTTAATTTTAGTGTAGCAATTACAGCTTTGTTATCACTTATTCCCAGGGTGGCAGAATTTCTGTGAATAATTTAGGCCTATTTGTAAAGAGAATATCTAAAATATTTTTGTTACCATTGAGACATCGCATTGGTTCAGTTACAAGCTGCTCAAGATTGTGATCTGAGAAAAGATCTAGAATGATTTTGCAAGCTGTTTTATCCCTGCCACCAGTAACTTGAATGTAATTTGTCCAGTCGATATATGGCAAGTTGAAGTCACCACGTATCATTATTGTATGATCTGTAAATTGATGAGCTATATTATTTACACTATTCCTTAAGGCCCGGGCAATAGTTATGCCTGCATCTGGTGGATGATAGAAGGAGCCTATCACAAGTTTTGTCAGCTACTTTGAACTTAATCCATAAGATTTCGCAGACAGAATCAACATCTATTTCGTTACATGGGATGTACTTACTAACAGCTATAAATATACCACCTCCATGGGAATGCAACCTATCCTTACGGAAAACGTTCATACTGCTATTAAAGATTTCAGCGGTTTTGACAAACTTTCTGTGCCTATTACCATATCAGTTAACTACTAAAACTTTTAATGTTTGTGATTCTTTTGAGCTACCCCTAACAAGCGGTGTAGAAATTATCTGGGCTTTCTGTAAATGAATTTCCTGTTCAGGGCCATTCTCCCTCAGCCTTAAAAAAAAACCAAAGCACTCCACACAGCCCCTGGCACCCGCGTAGCCAATTCACTTGTGTAGTGAACACCTAATTTATCCAAGGGATCCCTACATGACTCAACCTCACTGCAAAGATCAAGGAATCTGCAGCCATGACTATCACAGTCTCTGGTTCAGCCCCTCAACATGGCTGTGAACAAGAGGTTCACAGTCAGTTTTTTCGACCGAAATCTTGTGGCCAATGGCCACATATCTCACCCTTTCTGTAAGCGCCCAAAGGAAGAGAGGATAACCTCTGACCCTAGGCGGCAAGCATCATTGGTGCCAACATGAGCCACAATCTGCAGCTGACTGCACCCCGTCCGTTCAATGGCATTTGAAAAGGCCTATTCCATATCTCGGATCAGACGCCTTGGAATACAAAATGAATAGATACTGGATTTCATCCCCGACCTATTCACTTTTTCCCTAAGGGCTTCAATAAACCGCCTAATGTTGGAGCTTCTAACCACCAGAATCCTTTTCTGCAGTTGCCCAGACCTAGTGGGCTGGTGGGTTGCCAACTCACAGGATGACGATTACAGGACTGAATCAGTTCCAGACAATACATCGAACCAGTTGGACAGTGGTACAAGCTTGCCTTCCTGGAAATCAGGCTTGTATAACTGCCCCCACATATGGCGTCGACGTCGAGATACCACACGACAGTCACCACCAGGCGACCGCCGCACAAATCTCAACGCCTCTGCCTGGACTACAGGTACGATGACTGGTAGGGGAGAACCGGCTAGACACTTAGCTTCAGCAGGGTAACCCATACCACATCTACTGCACTCGTAGGAGCTTCCAGCTGTGTAACTCATGTTAAAAAAGCTGCAAACTGAGTCACAGAACAAACCACCTCAGCCTGCACCTGCCCCCAATAACCACAGTACCTACACATACATACTACCTTTCGTCACACAAAGAAAAACTGAGAAGTACTCAAAATTAAATTAACACAGATAGAAGTACTTCATGTAATGGTTGCCAATGAACGACTGACTACTGCTGTTGATAAATATGCAAAGATGAAACAAAAGCTAACTACACACACTAAATTATGTCAACACAGAATGTAGTACTTCACCTAATGGCTGTCGGCGAATGACTGACTGCTGTTGCTAATAACCAAATATGCAAAGATGAAACAAAAGCTAACTACACACTTTAAATTAAATTAAAACAGAAAGCAGTACTTCACGTAACGGCTGCCGATAAACAACTGACTGTTGCTGCTGATAATCAAATATGACTTGGTGTTGTTCCATCAAGTCTGTCAACTCATGGAGATTCAGAAGACCAGAATGGTGCCGCTAGACTCTCAGTCAGATGGAATGGTTGAGCGGATGAACTGGACCATCAAGAAACATCTCTCAAAGGTGGTGGCAGAGAATCAATGAGACTGGGTTGAAGATCTCTCCCTGTTCCTGATGGCTTATCGATCTTCATTATATGAGACAATGAGACAGACACCAGCTTGTGTCCTCTTTGGAAGGAAATTGCAACTACCCTGTGATTAGGTATTTGCAAGGAGGGTTTTTCAACTTAAAGGATATAGTATGGCTGTTCAACCCTCAACGGCCCTGTGATCCTTCACCCAAGTTGCAGCAATCCTGTGATGGACCATTCAAGGTAATAAAGAGGATCAACGATGTCATCTACCAGATATGAAACCGCTGTGCAAGTAGCTTAAGCTGTATTATTTAGTTTCTTCAGGTGGAGCCGCGTTGATATATTGAAACCTAACATTTCTGCCATCATGCTGTGGACTTTGTAATCAATTAAGCTTAAGGTGGTTCACTTCAACCATCTTGTACCTTGCAATGAAGCTAACCTGATAGTCAACGATGGTTCCCAATGACTTTGAATTGTTCTGGGATGAAACAAGCTAAAGGAGGGGGCAGTGTAACATGTTTGTACAGGAATAAGGTTGGGTTAGCATTGGCAGTGATGAATATAGTGTTTGCTGGAAGCGGTTGTGCATTTGAACGGCAAGGTGTTGAAATTGTGAGGGCCATCAGCTGTGTGGTTGGGCTGTGTGATAACAACCAAAACTTTTAGAATAGAGGTGAGGGTATTTAAGGAATGGACTGGATCTC
The DNA here is from genome assembly GCA_031002005.1 of Vandiemenella viatica. Classification (NCBI taxonomy): domain Eukaryota; kingdom Metazoa; phylum Arthropoda; class Insecta; order Orthoptera; family Morabidae; genus Vandiemenella; species Vandiemenella viatica. The sequence continues at coordinate 51,114,508 of JARYHS010012519.1, read as the reverse complement.
GAGTGGTGAGTCATGTGTAATCAGTCTGCTTGTGTGTGTTGCAGAAAGTATGCTTCGCTGAGTCCAGTATGTCCAGCTGTGATGGAACTATGTATGGAGTAGGTGACGAAAGTGCGAGCTTTGGGCATGGCAGAGTCTTGTGAATGATTGAACTGATAAGCCTGTATGTGTAAATAGCAGCAGACTGGATTATTGTGCTGTCCATAGAAGTGATTCCTTCAACTTAAAATTACTGAACATCATTTGTAGCTATAATATTAGATTTAACTCATTAATAAATATTAGAATTAGGAACTGAATGTTAACTAATTTATAACTTGACCCACAGCTCATAACAATATCAACCATATTTACACAAACTACTTGCAATTATTTTGTAGATACCTTAGAAATAAATTCTTTGCTGGACTAGAAGAAGTTGTTAACTAAGAATTCTTTCAATATTTTCCTGAATTTTATCTTATCACCTGGTAGACATTTAAGATTGGTTGGGAGCTTATTGAAGATATTTATCCCTGAATATCAGACCTATTTTGAACAAATTTAAATGACATGTAATCCTTGTGAAGATCATTTTTACTTCTAGTGCCATAATTGTGTATTTCACTATTTGTTCCAAAACGAGTATAATTTGTGGCTACAAGGGACATTAATGTTTATATATACTTGGCCACCAATGCTAAAATCCCTAAATACTTGAAGAGCTCTCTGCATGAAGTTATACTGCTAACCTTACACATAATTCCTATTAATCACTTTTGGTCCCCAAATACTTTGTCTCTATGAGTAGAATTGCACCCGAATAATATTGCATATGACTTTAAGTAGTGAAAATAAGCAAAATAAACTAGTTTCATCATATGGAGATCACCTACTGTTACGAATTGCACATGAGGCTGAACCCAATCGCTTCAATAACTTAGAGACATACACCCTATAAATTAAATTACTATCAATATGCAGACCTAGAAATTTCACACATTCTACCTCTTGAATGGACTTGGACAGCAAATTTTATGTCCATATTTGGTGTTAATCTGTGTGATGTACTGAAATACATATATTTCATGTCCTGCTACAGCATGTCTACCAATACTTTGAAGAAAATCAGTGATGTTTTCCAAAACAATTTCTCTTGCAGTTACCAAAAGCTTACAACATAAAATATGAAGGTCCATATTTATTTCCATACCTAGGCTTCAATTTCCTTATCTGCCTTTTTATAATATTGATTGACATTAGCCATAAGTGCTAAAAATGAATACATGTCTTCAGACTTAATATGAACTAAAATTTTTGTTGTGAAAAGACATTATGAAACTACTACTTGACTGCCTCAACAAATTATGGCACTTCAATACTAGATTTATATATATTTAATCCGAAATGGGTTTACTTACGCATTGACCTGTGGTGTGTGTACACCTCCCTTTCCAACTTCCCCAATAGTTCCTACATGAATAAGCTTTTAAACCGAAATATTTTACATATCTGTGTGTCTAATGTCTTGTATACTCATCACAGCCTCTAAATTTGGTGATTTTGTGTTACTTTCCCTATCCTTTCTTATTTATCTTGCCCAAAGCCCTTTCCTTTTCCTTAGTGCCATTATTATGGCCCCAAAACATTCACTTCGCTGTGTCTGAAATTTTATCTTACATTATATACTTCAGAAATACATTTAAATGTTTTGTTGTTTCTTGCAAGATAAATAAAAAACATTTTTTTAAAAGTCTAATATTTTGCAATGTAACTTTCCAATTTCTCCAGCAAAAACATTAATACAAATACAAGAAAATCCACATACCTGAAATTCTCTGTTATAAAGCTCATAGCAGTTTTCAAATAGAAATTGGTATGTGGAGCGAAGGCAAGCTTTTACACAGTCTTTTACAACAGTGCTTGCTCGAGGAGGACTTGACAGTTCTTGCACTTTCATTCGGAAGAAAGTAATACTAGTCAGCAAATCCACTGTTGATTTCAAATCCATCAGTTTTTCTTGACTTGATGCAGGAAAGTTGTTGCGGTACATTGACAAGTCAATTCGTAATGAATTATGCAGCTGGTCCAGTAGCTTTACGAACTTCTCCTTCTATACTCACAAGAAAAAAAATATATATGAATCATTATTTTCTTCTTAAAAATATACATTACACTACAAACAAAAGTTGAGTTAATAAACTTAATATATTAAATTGGGCTAATTGGTATTCTTATATTAGTGCTCTTTGGGCAAGAGCAAAAATCTATAAACTTGAAGGTATAAAAATCTAAAAAATGTGTATGACTGACATTCATACCATAGAATTTTGTAGGTTTTATTTAATTATTATGTCTATATCTGCTCAAACTTTAGTATTACGGCACAAAACTACATCTGAATCATCCATTTATAATGTGGTATTATTTGAATGATACTGTTACAAAATGTATTATCTTAGAGTGTGCATCCTCTGGTTCAATTGAATCTTTGGTTAGAAGTACAGCATCCTTAAAGAAGGCCGAATATGTTTTGATTTGTGTGTTCCTCAATTGTATAAGGCGAAAAAAAAACACACACACACACTTAACAATGTTGTGCAACATTTGGTAAGAAACATGTGGAATCCTCCAACAGCAAAATAGAATAAATCAACCCAGATCAATGAGGTTGTATATTGCTTCACACAAATTTAAATAACAATGTTCCATACCAATAATGATTGCAATTTTTAATACACATTCAGTGATACCACACTTAATGGATACACAGGAAAAATGGTGGTGTGGTTTGGGACTAATATTTTAGATATCAAATACAGGAGTTGAAGGCTGAACAAAGGAGAGCAGCTAGATTTGTTTGTGAAAATTACAGCAGAACCAAATAAGAAACTAATATAATAAAGGAGCTGCATTGGGAGTTATTTGAAGAATAAATGAGAGTGAAGAGACTGCCAGGGGTGTACGAGGGATATGTTAGTGACGAAGTTTGGAATGATATTGGTTGAACACAAGCAGAACCAATTTTTACAGAAGGAGAAGTGAATAATAAGTTATCTACATTCAATGAATACAAAGAGAAAGAGAGGGAGAACATCAGACATTTACAGGAAACTGAATGAACCAAGAAGTCTTTTCAAGCTTCTAATGACTAGTTGACAAGTATCTACCTCTTATTGAATTACTAATGTTGCAATTTGTAATCAAGAGATGTGTAGTAATATGTCTCAAAAAATAAAACTATGTTTCCAAGCTAAGTTAATTTTTTTTTCAGGCTTATGAAAATAGTGACACTGAAAGTGCTGTTTGATAATGGAAATATGAAGGACATGGAAAGTAAAGGGTCACTGGTGACAGATAAGGTAGGTAAACATAAACATAAATAAATTTTACTATATCTCACTATAAAACATAATTGCATATAAAGGTGAGAAATATAGCAAGGGGTTGAGATGTATATGGTAACTTACTGAGACTCACCACATGACTCAAGAGTCTGTAAAGTGTTAAGTTTGTCCATGTTTATGTGTTTGTTGCAGCCTTTCTCTATTCATCAGTGGTGAGTGATCGGTTTAATTTCCCCATCCTTCCTTCATTCTTTACTAACTGCTTATATATTAAAAAATTATTCTGAAGTGGCTAATTGCTACTGATACCGATTAAAGTTCATATATCAAGGACAACTAGAATTTAAATGTCCTACCAGTAATTGTAAATTTTAAATGAAAAATAGTATATTAGATTATTTTAAAACATTATTAGTTAATGACTAAAGAGCAGCAAACACAGCCTAAATTTTTCCCTCCTGTATACTAATGATAACTAAACTTCTTTCAGTCAAACATCAGCCCATTCATGATTTAAAATATTGTGTAGTGTTCTGACCAATCTCTTAGTTATCAAAAGGAATATTAAACCAAAAAGTGAATTAAATATTTCTTTAGAAGTACAACCTATTTTACATAACTACTTTAAAGAAATTAAATTTCTTCAAAAAAATTGATAATTCTAAAGCAAAATAATTTGCTACATTACGTATATATACATAAGCAAGTACTGTGACAATACTAACATTATGTGGAGGTCTTTAAATAATTGCAAGGATCTGACAATAACCTTTCTTCATCGAAGAATTTTGAAGTAATAGCATGACAGATAAGACCTTTAGATTGTTTGCTCTGACTCACTACATATTTGCATTTGAATTGTAGCGTCAAAGTTGAAATGAAGAAAAATCCTGGACCTATAAGCTCAAAATTTTTGTTACATCTCTTATAAAGGATCAATAGAATGCACTTACTCCAAAGTTTGAGGCTGCAAATCGGTCACTTGCTGACACAGCAGATGATGCAGTTGTATGTGCGTAGTAAGCATTAATATTAGCAAGAAGGGTACTCATCACAGCAGGTACTCCAGGGCACAGGTACTTGGTTGATAAACAATGAAAGTGCCTAAAAATTTAAAATTATATCAGATTTATACACTATCTGTTTCCTGTCAAATCCAAATTAAATTAAAACAAAAAACACAATTTTAAAAGAATAACTATGATTCAGTTCAAAATAAAAATAACAAGAAAGGAAGAAAATATCTTTTAGCACATAAGGGAGTGTCCATAAACCACATAGCCCCATTTTGGCCTAATGTGAACCCCGACCTCTCCCCCACGTAGCCCTACGTAGCTTTTGCTTGAACCCCCCACCCCCCATGTAGCACTTTTTCCTCTTTTGATTCCAGAAGACATTTTGTACTGTATTCTCATCTCAAACTATTGTAAATTACATACGGATATGGATTCTTGGCTATCCGGGTGGCGCCGCGTCATGTTTCTTAAAACCGACGTTTCGACCCTCATTCTGGGGTCTTCTTCCAGGGCAGAACTATGTCTTCCGTCAGTGAGCGGTCTCGATTTATAGCGGATATAAATTAAAAGAATGAAATAAATATTTACATGCTGTTGTGTGTTCTGTTCCTCATTTTTACTGTAAAAATGTTATGAAAGGAAAGATACCAGGTCTGGCTCGGAAACCCGCATAGCCTTCCAGCCAACCCCAACCCCCATCCCGCACCTACACCCCCCCCCACCTCCCCCGCAGACCAATTCACATAGTTTGTGGATGCTCTCTAACTGGATGGGAAACGTCAACATAAAACAACCCCCTGAACAACTGAAATAATTGTATTTTGGAGATGGAAATAGTTTCTCAACAGAACAGCATGGTGGATAAAACTAATAAATGAACTGAAATTAGTTCTTACAGGTGAAGAGATGTCAGGGGTTGGTAATACAAAGGAAAAATAGCAGGGTTAGATACAGAAAAGAATATTTCAGCACTGAGCAAATAAATAAATCAATTAAAATATGTGTAATACTTTTTTAATTATTATTATTAATTCCTATGCACCACAAAAGTGTGGACCATAACTCTAACACTCCCAAGTTACTGAAATTCGGCCAATGTTGTGATCGACGGGTGACTCTGTGCTACTACCACACACAAACACCAGTGATCTGCACTAGATAGTTTTGACAGAAAAGTGATACATCATGACACATATATTTTAGGTAGAAATATGAAAGTGCCGCAGGTCAACCTCTTTCAACCACCATATCTCCCACACCCCCATAGCTACATACATCTAACCACCATAGTACACGATAGGAGACACAATACCATTACCACACACAAACACCAATGGTCTATGCTATGTAGTTGTGGCAGCTGAGTGACATATACGGAGAAACAGGTCTTTGGTTGAAATACTAAAATATCCTTAATCGGCCACTTTCAACCACCATATCTCCGACACTACCATAGTTACACATGTCTTTGGTCGAAATATGAAAATACCCTGCATCGATCACTTTTAACCATCATATCTCCCACATCCCCACAACTATCGACATTCGGCCAACATTGTGCATGACAGGAAACTCCATGCTACTTCCACACACAAAGATCAGTGATCTGTGCTAGGTAGTGGTGGCTGGAAAGCGAAATATAGGAAAACACACGTCTATCTTTATATATATATATAATATTTTACAGCTTAAGTAATCCTTGTTTCAGGATGTAGCCTCTTTAAGCCAGATGAGCTATATTTTATAATTTAATTTAATTCTATGCAGTTTTGTTGTGGTTCGTTCCAAGCTGATTGATCTTGAGAAACTCTCTTCCAGTTCACGCCTGTAACCCGACATATGTTTCTATCCCAGTGATCCAGGGGTCTTTCTCTTGCTCTTTTGCTTGATTGTGCAATTTGCAGAACACACTAAAATGCATGTTATGAACACATTTATAGTTACATAAATAAGTCTAAAAATAAAATGCACGAAACAGTTTTTATTTATTTATATTTGTTTACTGTTTATTTATATACACAGTTGAACACTTTTACCTTATAATCCTAACCTTTTCTTCCGTTTTATGATCCTAAATTCCACCCCATCCAACCTCTCAACTACCACATGTATTAGCCTCAGTTTCTGCTGGACTCTCATCCAAATGCAACCCATATTTTTCTTGTGGCTTAGATTTATAGCTTATTAATTATATGACCTTGTTCTCATATTTTTCCTCTTCTTTACCATGTTAATGTCAAAATCTTTGATAAACAGTGGTCTCTAACTTAAACATGATTATTTAATTTCTCAGTTTACCACCTTTTAAGCAATGACGAAATCAATCTAGGATTTCATATGTTTAAAAGTAGTTTGTCAAACTAAACCGTTAACTTAAATTATCAAGAGTTATACTTTCAGATTATAGAGATATAATTTGCCATTAAAAATTATACTGTAAACAACATTAAAAATTAAAATTTTACCATAGCCATTTTTTTTTCAACTTTAGAAGATAAAAAGAAAAGCTTTATTACTTTTGATACAGTCTTCTTGAAAGTAGCTAAGAATAGTATATTTTGAAAAATTTACTAGCCTTATTAAAAAGACCCTCCATAGTGCTTAAGGATGATTGTGGTACAAAACTGAATGCCAAGTTATATAAATAGTAGACCACTGTATTAAATCCATCATATTTAGAACAAACACGAGGAAAACTCATTCAAGTTAAGGCCAGGAGGGTTGGTGAAGTAAAAAATAATATGAAGAAAACAAAGGAAAATATTTGGATAATGGTAGACTATACTGAAGGAGGTACAGCTATAGTGAAGCGAATAATTTGTGGAAAAGCACGCATATACTATGTTTGCCACTCGTAGGAATGTTGTTAAATTGGTGACCGTTCATGCCACTTTACATGCGTAGAAATAAGAAAAAGTTGCATCGAGCCAGGTCAGGTGAGTAAGGGGCATGGGGCACTGCCATTTTTAGTTAAAAACTGCCTAACAGAAACAGCTTTGTGTGCAGGTGCATTGCCATGTTAGAAGAGACATGCCACAAATATTGCCTTTTTTGATGAACACTGATGAATAATCTACTTAAAATGTCCAAATAAAAGGTTTGATTGACAGTCTAATGTGGGTGAACACATTCTGAATGAACTATGCCCTTGGAATCAAAGACCAAATGAGCATTGTTTTGATGTTTGATTTGACATTACAACATTTTTTTTGGATGAGCTGACAATGACATCTTCCACTGGCTTGACTGTTGCTTTGTTTCTGGGTTGTAACCAAACTGCGCTGAACCGATCTCCAAGATAACCTACTAATCTCTGACAGTTGATTAATTGTCTCTCGACAGTCTGAGAGCACAAGTTCTAGAATTTTTTTTAACATTTTCATCAATTTGGGCAGATGATAGACATCCAGAACGAGGTTTGTCATCAATCAACATGTCACCACTCGTACACATGAGTTTTTCCTATAACGTAATCCTTGTAAGCTGTTTTCAACATTAAAACAGCTTCCACAGCACTTTTACTGAGTAGAAAATAAAATTTCACAGCTGCACGTTGTTCACTTAAACTTGTCATCATCTAAAATGAAACAATACCAAAACAGCGATAGCAAAAACAATCACTGCACATCAACAGAAGAAACCAGGTTGACAACGAAGGTGGCACTGAATTGAAAATGAGTTGTACTATAAACGCCTAGTCCCATATATGCGTACTTCACAAAATCCGCCCATGGCAATGCTACTCTGGTAATTTTTGGGTACCCCCTCGTACGGTATCAAAATTATATTTAGAGGTAGAACATTAATTGAAACCAGTAAAGTAAGATTTTCATAATATTAAAATTGAAACCACCTTTATGAAACAAAATTATTTTTCATCTCCCTGCACAAATTACATTTACATTAAAACACAGCAGAAAATTGTATCATATAATAATTGTTATCATATACAGGGTCTGGTAGGAAAGAGTGGGGAGTGGTCAAGGGCACCCTCTTGCTCTTGGGAACGGCCCCTAAAGAAGGATGAGGGCTGCAGAAGGTATCAGGAAACCACTGCATTAAAGACCCAAAGGTTATCTTGAGGACATGTAATACTCTCAAATTACATATATCATGATGGCTTCTTCCTGGCTAAAATATTCCGGAGGTAAAATAGTCCCCCAATCAGATCTCCAGGTGGGGACTACTCAGGGAGGAGTCATCAGAATGGATAGAAACATTCTACAAGTCAGGGCGTGAAATGTTAGACGTCTGAATAGGGCAGGTGGGCTAGAAAATCTAAACAGGGAGATGGAACACCTTAAGTTAAATGTTGTTGGGATTAGTGAGATTAAATGGAAGGATGCACATGATTTGTGGTCTGGGGAACACAGGATAATTAGCACACAAGCTGTCAATGGAGTCACTGGTGTAGGATTTGTAATGAATAAGAGAGTAGGGAAGCAGGAGAATTATTATGAACAGTGTTAATGACAGGATTATTTTAATGAGGTTAGAAACTAAGCCCGCCCCAACCACGTTAGTACAAGTGCATATGCCAATGTCACAGGAAGATGATGAAGAAATAGAAAAAATATGCACCAAAATTGAAGAATTAATCCAATATGTGAAGGGAAAATCTAATAATCATGGGTGATTGGAATGCGATAGTGGGAGTAGGAAAAGAGGGGAATACTGTAGGAAGTTTTGGTCTACGAGAAAGAAATGAGTGAGGAAGCAGGTGTTAGAATTTTGTTAAAGATATAAGCTAGTCTTGGCAAACACACTGTTTAAGAACCTTACAAGAAGGATATATACCTGGAAACGTCCCGGGGATACAGGCAGATATCAGCTGGATTATATCATGGTCACACAGAGATTCAGGAATCAAGTTCTAGATTGTAAAGTTCACCCAGGAGCAGATATTGACTGTGACCATAATTAGATAGTAATGGAATGTAGGCTGAAATTAAAGCGAAAGGAAGCAGCATAAACAGAACAGGCTGGAAGTTAGTTAACCGAAACAATCTACTACGAGAGAAAAATTTGCAGAAATGGTAGACTTAGGTCTAAGAAATAACTCTGAAAGGACCTCAACTGAGGACGAATGGAAGCATTAAAAACTGAAATAATGAAAGCTGGTAAAGAAACATTAGGCGTTAGGGAACAAGGTGACAGAAAACCTTGGATCAAAGAAGAAATTTCGGAACTGATGGATCAGAGAATGTACAAAAATACTCAGGATAATGCAGGAAGAGGAATACATTGAGAAACTGTATAATGGGGATGACTTGAACAATAGCGTAATAGAAAAGGAAGGTGATGTCAACATTGATGACTTAGGAGATCCTGTTTTGAGGACAGAATTTACTAATGATATGAATGACTTGAAAGCAAATAAGGCAGCTGGAATTGATGACATCCCTGCAGAACTTCTTAAATACCTAGGAGAAGAAGGAATTTAAAGATTATTCAAGCTGATATCAAAAAGTTATGAAACAGGAGAAATTCCAATTGATTTTAATAAAAATATCATTTTCACACTTCCAAAGAAAGCACAAGCTGACAAATGTGAGAATTATCACACCATTAGTCTAACATTACATGCTTCAAAATTACTGACCACAATAATATACAGAAGGATTGAAAGTGCAGTAGAAGACATAGTAGGTGAAGATCAGTTTGGGTTTAGGAAAAATCGTGGTACAAGGGAAGCAGTTCTGGCTTTAAGATTAATACTTGAAGGGCAGATCAAGAAAAACAAAGATACTTTTATGGCATTTGATGATTTAGAAAAAGCTTTAGATAATGTTAGGTGGGACAAGATGTTCAAAATTTTAAAGAAGACAGGCCTTAAGTATTGAGACAGAATACATTATAAACTGCATAAGAATCAAGTGGCTGTAATAAAGTAAATTATGGAAGGCAAGCATCAGTTAAAAAGGTTGTGAGACAAGGTTAATATTCAACTTTTGTGTAGAGGAAGCAATAAAGAAAGTAAAAGAAAAATTTCCATATGTGGCATAAGTGTTCAGGGAGAAAAAATCAGTATACTACGATTTGCTGATGACATTGTCTTGTTAGCGTAACAGGCTGAGGATATAGAGAAATTACTGAATGGCATGAACAAAATACTGATGGAAGAATTTGGCCTGAAAGTAAATCAAAGCAAGATTAAAGTGATGAAATGTAGCAGAAATGATACCAATACTAGCAGATAAAATATAAAAATAGGATCGAATGCAATTGGAGAAGTAAGTGAATTCTGTTATTTGGGAAGCAAAATTACAACCGACAGTCAAAGCAGGAATGATGTTAAAAGCAGAATAGCACTAGCAGAAAGAGCCTTCATGAAAAAAAGAAATCTTTTAGTTTCAAATATTGATCTAGGAATTCAAAAAAACTTTTTAAAACTCTATGTGTGGAGCACAGCACTTTATGTTAGTGAAACATGGACTTTAGGAATAACGGAAAGAAAGAAAATTAAGCATCTGAAATGTGGTGCTACAGAAGAATGCTGAAAATTAAGTGGACTGACAAAGTAAGAAATGAATGAGTTTTGGAAATGATGGAGGAGGAAAGAAGTTTATGGAAGAAGCTTACAGATGACAGTTTTTAAAAAAAAATAGTGTTAGTACCCAACCGTCCTAGCAATTTATTGCCATAAACTATGTTTTGTGATCATTTGGATGGCGATGCTCAGAATTTTCTAAACCAGGGCAAAAATTGTGAGACTAACACCTTCGAACATTATTTTGCTGCCCCACAGTTGCCACCCCGAGTGTCACCACCCGATTCTCACTCACTGTTACCCCGTGGGGCAGTACTGGAGCTAAAAAAATAAAAAAGAGATAACCACGGCATAAATTTACCACCCTTGAAACACAATTAGCCGCCCAGATTTGCCCTCCCCCCCTCCAGATCTGGCAATGCAAATTTACATTATTAACTTTTTTTGGTGTCATCAGTCTTTCGACTGGTATGATGCAAACCTCTATCCCTTCGCATCTTGTGCTAACTTCTTCATCTCTACATGCCCGTTACAACCCACGTCCTCAATAATCTGCTTCATATATTCTAATCTGTGCCCTCCTCTACAAATCTTATCTTCAACTGTTCACTCAGCTAACGAATTAACCAATGCAGCATGTCTCAAACTATGACCTACCAGCCAGTCTCTTCTTTCCATAAGCTTCCTCCACAAACTTGTTTTCTCACCCATCATTTCCAAAACACATTCATTTCCTACTCTGTCTGTCCACTTAGTTTTCAGCATTCTTCTGAGGCACCACATTTCTAATGATTCAGTTTTCTTTCTTTTTCGTATTCCAAAAGTCCATGCTTCACATACTGTGCTCCACATTATTTAAGAGTCTTAAAAAGTATTATCAAAGTCCTAGATCAATATTTCAAACTAAAAGATATTTATTTTTCATGAAGGCTCTTTTTTTTTGCCTTCTCCTCTGATCCATCAGCTCCAAAATTTCTTATGTGATCCAAGGTTTGCAGGAGGCTTATTCCCTAAAATCTAATGTTTCTTTACCAGGTTTCATTATTTCTCTCTTCAAATGCAATCCATTCGTCCTCGGTGGAGTTCCTTTCAGAGTTACTTCTCAGACCTAATTCTGCAAATTTTTCGCTCATGTTAGATTGTTTCAGTTTATTCACTTCCAGTCTGTTCTGCTAATATTGCTTCCTTATTCGCTTGAATTTCAGCCCGCACTTCATTACTATCAAATTATGGTCACAGTCTAAATATGCTCCTGGGTATGCTTTATAGTCTAGAACTTGATTTCTGAATCTCTGTTTGGCCATGATATAATCTAGCTGATATCTGCCTGTATCTCCTGGACCTTTCCAGATGATTGTATATCATTCTTGCATGGTTATTAAACAGTGTGTTTGACAAGACTAGCTCATATCTTTTACAAAATTCTAACAATCTCACTCGTTTCTTTCTCCCAGACCGAATCTTCCTACAGAATTCCCCTCTTTTCCATCTCCCACTATCACATCCAATCACCCATGATTATTAGATTTTCTTTACCCTTTACATATTGGATTAATTCTTCAATTTCGGCATACATTTTCTCAATTTCTTACTGATCTTACTGTGACTTTGGCATATACACTTGTACTAATGTTATTGGAGAGGGCTTAGTTTCTAACCTTATCAAAATAATCCTGTCACTAAACTACTATTCATTACAAAACCTACTCCAGTAACTCCACTACCAGCTTTTGTGTTAATTATTCTGTGTTCCCCAGACCAGAAATCCTGTGCATCCTTCCACTTAATCTCACTAATCCCAACAACATCTAACCCTTAGTTGTTCCATCTCCCTTTTTAAGTTTTCTAACCAACCTTCTCTATTCAGCCTTCTAACAATCCACACTCTGACTCATAGAAAATTTCTATCCATTCTGATGACTCCTCCCTGAGCAGTCCCTGCCCACAGATCCGATTGGGGGACTATTTTACCTCCGGAAAATTTTACCCAGGAAGAAGCCATTATACTATATGTAATCGGAGAGGATTACTTGTCCTCGGGATACCCTTTGGGTCTTTAAAGCAGTGGTTTCCTGGTCCTTCTGCATCCCCATTCCATTGACCATTTCTGATTCTTCTGCCTTTAGGGGTCGTTTCTAGCCCGAAGGGCAAGAGGGTGCCTGGAACCTCTCCCCGCTCTTCTGCCCTCGTTTAAGAGGCCATTGGCAAACAGTGGGTGATTCCTTATACCGGGAATCTTTCAGTCGCCAGAGCCTCGTCTGTGCAAACAGGGTGCACCACGTGAAGGAGAGGTTGACATTTGGTTGGAAAAGGCTAATATAGTCTCTCCCAAACCCTTGCACCCCTATTTACTATATACATACATAAATTAATAAATATGAAACGACTGATATTTTCTCTATGTGTGATTGATAATCAAGTTCATTTAATGTGAAGTAAACTTATGTGATTCAAGCATGACGTTATATTTTTCTTAAAGCTATTGAGAGTGTATAGGTAAGTATTTCAGCAACGATAGAGCAAATATTTTAAAATTTATGTTTATTATGAGATTAAATAATCTGACATTGTTTAACAAGGACCTCTTATCTTTACATTATTTTTATAAGTATCAAAAATATTTTGAAATGGAGATTACATAAGAAGTGGTGACAAAGTGTACATCAAACAAATGCTAAAGAAAAAAATTATATAAGTAACACTAACGTCATAGCTTGATAAATAGACTCAATCCCATATCTCATTGCAAACTCATCAACAATTTCTTCAGCTGCTTCATCAAAATAAACTTTCCAGGCATCATCTCCTTTTGCTGATGGAAGACTTACAATTCCACCATTCTCTTCACACAGGGAGTGGAACAAGTTTTCATGGAGGCAAGTATACTGCACATGATATGGTGCTACCTGTGAAGAATAATATTCATGATATACTTCTTCTTTACTTATTGTGAAATTGAAAGCTAAAATAAAGTGCATATTACATGAAATAAAAATAAGTAAAGATAGCGAGGGCATACATAAAACTTTTTACCAATAAACACAAAATGATGAACACGCAAATCACAAATGAAACTGAAATAATGTAAAATGTGTTTGTCTTTTATTATTATTATTATTACTCCACGATTCACTAAACGTGTGTGGCGGAGGGTATTTTTGTGTTCATTACTGCCCTCCTGCCTTTATCTCTGGTTACTGATTGATATATTTTCCCCAACCTTCCTCATTTTCATCATCTAAAAGCATTTTTCTTCACAATATTATGGGAAGCAAAGGAATTTATTATCAATGGAAAATTCATCTATGGTAAGTTTTAACAAAATAACTGCCAGCTTTGCTCATAGCTGAGCTTACCTTTTCTTCTCCTTTAATTTCTACACTTATATGCAATCTTATTGCTCCTGAGACAGCAGACTTGTCAGTACGTTTCTCCAGATTGTACCATACATCCATTTCTCCAGACAAAGTTCTGACCTATTTGTAAATGAAAAAAGAACAAGTTAATCAAATGATAAAAAAAATAATGAGACTTATATTTTTAATAATTAGTGTGTTTTATGTTTGAATACACTAATCATATACTTGCACGATGCTTATTTTGTCGAAACATTTAGTAATTATCAAGGTTGCAGACAGATTGGAGAAAAATGCCGTGTTCTTGTGATTCAAAGGTTCAGACAATATTGATAATGGGTGCGCAGTACTCTGAAGAAGGCCACAAAATGATGGCCGAAACGTTAGGTTTCAACAAATTGACGCGGTTTAACCCGGACAACCAAGATTACAATATTGATAATGTTCAATACAAACCAGAAACAAGATTAAGTTAAAACTGCTCAGTATGTAAAATTCTGAAATTTAAATTACACAGTAGCTGTGGAAGCAATATGAATTATTGCCACAATTGTTCATTTTCTGAAGAACCATCAAAATTTTAATAGTGTGTTTCCATGATGATACACACATTTTCTGGGATTATGGAAAAGGGCAAATGTTTCAATTTGAGATTTTGAACTCCAGTCTGAAAACTATTGATTTACAATCTATGAGCCAAAATAGGAGTGTCGTTCAATAAGTAAATCAACACATTTTTTTTCTGAAACAGGGGTTGTTTTATTCAGCACCAAATAGAACCAAATAATGAATGAACATTTATTCTGTCTTTGGATTTTTGTAAATATATATATATTGAACGTGTACCAACGCCGCTGGAATCCCCTTCTTTGGTAAGCGGTGGTTTTTTATCCTATCCAATGTTCAATATATCCACTTTTAGCACCTTTGTTTCCTAACAATATATATATATATATATATATATGTAGGGAAATATGACCCAACACTTACCACAGATTAAGGTAGTTGGGTAACTACAAACAAAAAACATAAGAAACAAGAAATATTTCGGCAGAGAGCCTTATTCTTGCAAAAGTGAGACACCAGGTGGAGCCAGACGTGTACATGCCTCCAGCTCATATATAGGCTTCACTACTAGCCCACTTGCTATCAGAATGAATGGCCACAGGCAGACAGTGTATGCTAACAATGACGCACATCCAGTGGCAAAATATGACAGTTCCCACAAACTAAATAATTTTAACAACTGTTTCTCAGTTAGGTCGATCCGAGTTTTCCCTAATAACACAACCTCCTCTGAACTATGTAGATGGGAGCTAGCATATCAGAATATCCTAGACACTAGACAACATCCTCCAGGCCTCAATCTCCAATAAATCCTGCCCACCAGACCCTTATTATTACTACTTTTATATTGCTTATATTTTATTTTTCATCCTTAAGTTTTTCAAAAAATGATTATACATATATATAATTGTACACATCTGGCTCCACCTGGTGTCACTTTTACAAGAATAAGGCAATACACTGAAATATTGCACGTTTATTGGGTTTGTTCTTTTTTGTGTTCATCGGAACATACACAAAAAAGCGCAATATTTCGGCAAAAGCCTTATTCGTTTGGAAGTAAGAAGTGAGACACCAGGCGGTGTCAGATGTGTACACAGTGACCGCCGTCTGATGAATCGCATTTTCTGGACCAGCGCCCTCCCAACAGCCTTCCCGTGACATCCTTCCGCATCAAATTGGCCCACCTGATTCTCAACAACAACTAATTCTCCTTCGAAGGCAACATCTGTTACCAAACTTGTGGCACTGCCATGGTTACCTTAATGGGCCGTCTGGAACAGACATTTCTGGAGGAAGTTCATCTCAAACTCCACATCTGGCTTTGATTCATTGATGATATCTTTATGATCTGGATGCATGGAGAAAATGAACTGCTAAATTTCCTGTACCATCTCAATACCTTTCCCATGCTGAAATACACTTGGACCTACTCCCATACCCAGGCCACATCCTTGGATATGGATGTGTCGCTCTCCAATGGCTACCTCAACTCTTCAGTCCACATCAAACCCACCAACCTTCAATAGTGTCTCCATTTTGACAGTTACCACCTGTACCATAACAAACGTTCCCTCCCCTACAGACCTGGCATTCGTGGTAGTCGCATATGCTCCAACCAACAGTCCCTTACGGATTCAAAACCTGCAATAATCAACCACAACCCAGTTTTGGTCACACAATACTACCCAGGCCTCAAATCCATGAACAAAATCCTCCATCAGAGCTATGATTTCTTGCAAACCTGCCCCAAAATGAGATCCATTCTTCATAAAATCCTCCCTGCCCCTCCTAGAAATAGTTTCGGCAGACCTCCTAACCTCAGCAAACTTCTAGTCCACAAACATAGTCTTCCTTATCCCAACAGTCAGCTCCTAGGCTCTTTCCCATGCAATAGACCCCCGCTGCAAGATGTGCAACATACACCATGCCTCCACCACTTTCACCAACCCTGTCACAGGTGAAAGCTTTCCTATTAGAGGACACGCCAGCTACAAAACCTCCCATGTAATTTACCAGTTAACATGCAACCACTGCCTGGATTCATATATAGATTTGACAAGAATAAGCATTATCCATAAGAATAAATGGCCACTGACAGAAAGTGTTCACATGGAACCAAAAGCACCCAGTTGCTGCTCATGCCACCACCCATGACTCGAATAATTTCAACACTTGTTTCACGGTCCGTGCTATCAGAGTCCTCGCTAAGTGGTTGATCGAAAGTATGGAGAAAGTACAGAGAAGAGCTGCTCGATTCGTGACCGCTTGCTACAGTCCTTATCAAAGCATCTCAGAACTGATTAGTTGACTAGGCTGGGAGTCTCTGGTAGACAGACGACGCATGTTTTATTTATAAACGTTTCTCGGGAAACAAACCGAGTGATGTTGTTATTAATGCACAATATTTCGGCGACTTTATTCTCCGTCGCCATCTTCAGGTGCAGTTGCAAGTCTTGAAGTCTGCCTTGAAGTCAGCCTTGAGCGTGTTGTTTGTAAACTGGCATAGCAACGACAGATGTTGTTATGTTGCCTAGCAGCATCTCAGATGTCATTAGACGCCCGCGGAACACAAAAAGCAGAGCGTTGGTGATGAGCAGCCTCAATTACAGGAATCCATGCATCACTTATCTGGAATCCACAATCCCTGTTTACCAAATCAGACGCGAGGCGAATTTCAAATGCTTCTTTAATGACGCTGTCCAAGAAGCCTCTTGCATGTGTCAACACCTTAGTCGCTTCGAAATCGAAACCATGTCCTTCTGTCAAACTATGTTCTGCCACTGCTGATTTATCTTTTTGCCCCAGGCGAACATGTCGGGCGTGTTCCAAACAACGTTGTTGTATGCACCGTATGGTCTGACCGATGTATTTCTTTCCACTTTCACACGGGATGCAGTAAACTCCGAGTGTACGCAGGGCAAGGTCATCTTTTGGAGAGCGCAAAATGTTTCTCAATTTTGGTGGTGGTAGAAAAATGGTCTTAATGCCATTTCTTGCCAGGACTCTTCCGACCATAGATGTTGTGGCGCCAGAGTACGGCAAGAAGGCTAATTTATCGTGTGGACCATTATCGTGTTTATTAGGCCTACGATTCATTTCCCGGAATGCCAACTGTATCTGATGGTTTGGTAAACAGGGATTGTGGATTCCAGATAAGTGATGCATGGATTCCTGTAATTGAGGCTGCTCATCACCAACGCTCTGCTTTTTGTGTTCCGCGGGCGTCTAATGACATCTGAGATGCTGCTAGGCAACATAACAACATCTGTCGTTGCTATGCCAGTTTACAAACAACACGCTCAAGGCTGACTTCAAGGCAGACTTCAAGACTTGCAACTGCACCTGAAGATGGTGACGGAGAATAAAGTCGCCGAAATATTGTGCATTAATAACAACATCACTCGGTTTGTTGCCCGAGAAACGTTTATAAATAAACAACGCCGAGAAAGATTACATTCATTTATGACGCATGTTTTGTTTAAACTTATTTGTAAACATGTGTACTCTCTGATCTCTGCAGGTGGGAACTAGCCTATCAGCACATTCTGGACACCAGACAATTCCCTGGCCTCAATCTCAGATAATAACTTCCTTCCTCAGCCTGATATACCCAACAGTAGACTGAATAATTAGTTTTTAAGTACATATAGACATTATTTTTTTTTTAAAATTATTTTCTCTTTACTTATATATTTAAATTTTTTTATCACTATTATTTCACATTTTTTTAGGTCCCCTTTTTCATATGTTGTTATTTTCCTTGCCATTAATATTTCCAGTAATTTATTCATTACTTCCCCTACCAACTCCAATTGTCAGTTCCATTCTGCATTTACCACAGGCACTTGCACAATAGGGGACCGGATAGGTATTACAAAAAAATCTGAATTTAGTTAGAAATAATATTTATAAATTCAGAAAAATTATCCAATATTTTTTGTGAAATAATAATGATTTATATTTTTAAATCAATAAATAAAATATGATTTCTAGCCTATTCTTCACATCAAATGAAACACCAATCACTGCACCTAACGTCATACGTTAGGAAAAAAGCGATATGGGACCACATTAACTTGTGTTTGTTTAACTTTTTCTACACTTATTTGAGTTTTTTGTTTGTCATACAACTGACATAGTAACTGATTAATAAGGAACATGGTAATGATATTCCAAGTAGATGTTGTTGCAGATTCTTTAAACCATTGTTATCACGAATCCAGAAACTACTAAAGCCGACAGTCGAAATCTCCCGAGAGTGACTATAATAATGGTTTGTAATTTTTTGCCACTAATTTGGATTGTAGTGCTGCTGAGTTTCGAAGTGTGAAGTAAGTTCAGGTTGTTCACCGGAAAATGCTACACACCAACTACGTTGCCAATGGCATCTCACTGCGAAAGGCCAGCTCCCGCCGAACGGCAGCATGATTGACCAGCAAGATTAAAAAACAGAACTCAACCAACAGTCAAAGTACACAGTATAATGCGAATTTTTTCATTGTTAAGACCAATTTCTTTGCAGTTTGTGACTTCAGTCTCTTTCTAAGCAGTATTGTGTGTGAATGTTTCTTTGTGGTTTAACTATTTTGTTACTTCAGTCTCTTACTAATCAGTATCGTCTATGAGCGTAAGTTGAATTATGGTACGTTACATTTTGGAACAAAGAATATTCATATGATATGTATGTGAAGAAAAAGGTGTCACAGTAAATTACATCGCAAATATCCTGACAATTTATTACCAGTTATAACAACAAATCTGTGTTTAGTTAAAAAAGTAAGAGAAACGTTAAATCAGCTGTGGATTGTGGTACCAGGTCACCCCAATTTAAATGCTTGTGACTTCCATCATTGGGGAAAGCTTAAGGGAAAGGATTATGAAGGAAATCCTCACACATTGGAAGAACTTGAAAACAAAATCTATCGAGTAGTTATGTCACTGGAGAGAGATGAAATCCAGCATGTGACTCGAATCATATTTAAAAGATGTTAAACGTGCATTATGCAAGAGGGACGACACTTTCAGCCAGTTTCTTTCATAAGGTAAGCTAATGAATTACATAATATTTATATGCTTTACACGTACTTAAAAATGTCTATGGTGTAATTATTGCTAAATAGTTCCACGGTTGATGGCCGAACTATGTGGGAAGCTGCACACTCACTCGTTGTTAGCAGTTTCTTCATTGCAAATGGTTATAAATAGACCAGCATTATTCACAGCTAGTACAACAGCAACAGTTATAAGTTGTCATAAAGTGATATTTGCAACCATAAAAGCAAAAAGAAATGAAAGCATGAAAGCCATCCAATCATTTCACCTGTATAAAAAAGTTTCGGTCTTCCAAACAGGGAAGAGCAACAATCTGATGTGACAATTCAAAGCTGTTTTCTAACTTCATCTTCCGGTGATATTTCAGGTTACTGGAGTTGTTGCCCTTAAGGCTCATTCGCACTATGCTAGTAATTTAGTAGAGTGGCAAGTAGTTTAGTAGCTAAATTACTCGCTACTGACCAAAAATCGTTCGCACGACGGTCGAGTACAGTACACAAGGTTCGTGGTATTTTGCCAGATGAACAAGCTGCAGTGCAATCAAATGTATTAGGTTACGTTGTAGAAGAGGTGGATGAAGAAGTTTATGCAATAAAGGAAAAATAAAGCAATGGGTACGAAAATGATTAATAGAAGGGATGAACTAGGAGCTACAAATTGTCTTCTGAAGGAATTAGCATTAGAAGAACCATAAGAATAGTTTTAGAATGTCAAAAAGTTGTGTTAAAGAAAATGCAGTCGCAAATTCAGCGTGAAGAGATACCCATTTGAGAAGTGCTATCGAGTCAATTAGAAAGTTACAGCCAGTTCTCTACTTTATTGCCACCGGATTTAGTTTAAAGACACTCACACCTCCTATTTATACACGGAAAATCAGCTATTCCCAAACATAACAGTGTGAAAGAATCTATGAAACATTAAAGGAATGTTTCATAGAAATGCATCCAGTAATTGAATCATTTTACTGAAGGAATGTAAACTGTTTCAGTACCAGCGCCTAAAATTTTTAACTACTTTATTTTTATTATTTAATTTCTGTGAGAAGATCATGCTAAAAAGATTTTTATCGTGTTAGGAAGTACTCCTAGTAACAATAGCAATAATAAGATCTTATTGTATAATCTAGATGCTATAAAATGATTAATAAAATTGTGCACTAAGCATATGTTTTTAATTTTCAATTTACTGCTCACCAAATCCAGGTATGTTTATTGTTTTTTCCAGATTAATATATGCAGACTGATTCATTTCTTTGTTTTTATAATGTGGAGACATAATATTCCACAAACATTCATGTTCTACATATTTAGAAACAAATTTTAAAATTCTTTCTTCACTCCCGCGAAATGACATTTTTTGCGGCAGCTAATCAACTCGACTTAACAATAGGTTAGACTTGTTTATCCAATGAGCTAGTGGGCAGTGGCACGTGGTGGTGGGTGCTGGGGGGTGGGGGGGCGTGCTACTTACCCGGTTTAATAGAACAAAACGGTTCGACTCGACTAAACCGCTCAGCTAAATTTTTATTGTTCACACACATTTAGTTACTAAATCACTCATCATTCGACTAAATTACTAGCCTAGTGTGAATGAGCCATTATATAGGCTACAGGGTCAACTGTTTCCATCGACGTCATAGTCACATGTGCTGAGCACCTCTCCATGCCGAAGGAGTGGGGCCAGCAATGTGAGGCAACAGGTGTAGGGCGGATACACACAGTGGGAGATAAGGTTGTTTTTTGTAGTCAAATCACAAATTTTCTAAGTGGCTCTGTCTTTTCACTCTTAATAGGCTAACAGCATTTCAAGCTGTTCTTAGCTTGACAGTAGGATTGTAACAAAGGTTATCTTTGTGGGTGATTAGGGCTTGAAATCTGTGGATGTTTTGCGGAAACAGTGGCGGAGGTGGAAAAATAAATTTAAAATCAAAATAAGTATATTTTTTATGCCAAATTCTAACTTCTTCATAAGTAAATGTAATATAATCTAAAGTTTGTTATTTCATTAATAAAATTTGTTCAAAGAATATTGAGCTAGCATCAATTCTATTGCATATCATATTTAAATCCATTTTCTTACAAGTTTTAAGGGATAAGTAAAAGTAAACGGTGATATTCAGTTATAATGAATGTAGATTTTAACCACGTAATGCAATTCATCCTATTTTGGCTTGGAAAACATTGCATTCATTTTCTGAGGTACTTTAGGCCATAAGAAGCAAAACAAATATGTAACTTAGCAGATACAAAATTTTACTGAAGAGATATCAGGTTTTGAAAATCGAATCAAATACATCTTCTGTAAGTTGTAAAATACGATCAAAATTTCCTAAAGCCACATATTTAAAGGTATGAGAATGATATATAGCTCAAAAGATGCATAAATTTTTATTACACATTATTTAAAAGTTTGGAAAGGAGAGCTAAAATCTAAATATTGTATAAAATGATGATTCCATCAAAAACGTGGTCATAATGTGATAAAGACAGATTAAATTTACAGAAGGGGGCCTATAACCAATAGAAAAAAGATTTTCTTCCCTGAGCAATTTTTTTTTTTTTTAATCAAAATCCATGTAATATTGTGGCTGCAATCAAAAAGAGTAAATTAATTTGAAATCCTAAAAAATTGACAATTTTTTGTTTTAACAATCTGATGGTATATATGTACAATGAATAACTAAATTCTGAATCAAAAGAAATAACTATTAAAGAAACGTTATTGTAGTTGAACACAATCACTGTCTTATAGAAAATTAAATGCAGAATCATTTGGAACACATAGCTTTAAACATATAGCTTTGATATTTTTTGAGATAGAGATTTTTTAGTAGTTTGCACCTACTTAAACATTGAAATACAAGCCGGTTTTTACACCACAAGATAGAGAAGGAGAAGCTGATCATTTCAAAACTTGTTTCAGATCGATAGCTTAAATCACTTAAATGTAAGAGCAAAGTTTTGGTAATATTTATATAATAATTTTTTATGGAAAACCTATAAGAGATAGGAAAATTTTCAATTGAATTGATTTTGACACACCATGCAAAATTCAAGTCGATTGGAAGAAAAATTATTTCAGTGAAGTTTTGGATAATTCAGAAATTCTGATATTATTGCACAACCCTGAACTGTAGCTAATTAAAGACTTCCAGCAATGAGGAGAAGGGTCAGTCAGTTGTGCATGGTTGAAGCAGAAGCTATGGAAGGCTGGCCCGTGTTTTGGTGCATTTTGGTAGGGGTAGGTGACAAAATGGGATAGGAAGTGATGTTTAGGCAGACATCTTTCAAATTTTGAAAGTGCTCATGCTATTGTCAATCTACTTTCATGTCGCTTGTCTGAGCTAAGGGGTTATGGGAGTTGATCTTCCCTGGTTTCAGTAATCCAAACCTGCAGTCAATATCTTGAAAAAGAAGTTCTGATTCTAGTTGATTGTTCAACAGACTTTGTAAATTTTTCAGAAAATATAGGGATCTCAACCTATTTTGAATGTACAGTGACTTTATTTTGAACCATACCTTTTCTAGTTGAGGTTATCCAACTAGGTGGTGACCGAGGTAACGAACTAACAATCCTCTCCATAGGCAACATTGACAGTCACAGTTCATGGTCAAACTGTTTGTACAACCCCAACGAACAGTTTGTTCATGACATCTACCTGGAGCAACTCGCTCTACATTATGATGCGATGTTTTAAAATGACCAAAACACTGAGCGTCAGCCCGGATGTCTGCTTTCTACTTATTGGATTGGTTGACATTGTGACATCATGAAAAACTTTCAAAAAATAATATCTTGGAAAGTATTTAATAGTTTGAATTGTAATTACAACATCAGCTTCTTGATATCTTATTCCATCTATTTCAACTTAGTTTAACCTTCAAAAGGGTTTCTATGAAATTAATTTTAAGTACTCTTTATGTCATCAGTCTACGCACCTTGGCGCACTTTCCTAACACTCATGACAATCCATTTCTAAAATCTCATCTATCTCACAGATGCATTAAACATTTTACAGAAACCAAGGTATATTTTTAATCCTCTTAATTTGCTCTCGTTCTGGTATAAACTTCTTCCTTTTATCTCTTTTAGTTAAAATTTTGACTTTTTTTCTCTTAATTAAAAATCCTAATTATACTTTGCCTAATTACTTGACTTCAAAATACTCTAGAAGGTGAAAACTATAACTGATGATAAAAGATCAGCTGTAACTTTACACGATTCCAAGCTATTTCAAATCTTAGGTTTTAGTCCTCACTGAACGCACGGCTTACAAACGTAAACAAATCAAATTATCTCTTAAACTAAATTATTCTGGGTATAATAAATACACTTTAGAATGATTCATATGGTGAGGTTTTATAGTGGGCAAGAATGCAACAAAAATTGTTAATTTTGAAAAACTACTTTATCTGAAATTTCTATTTTCCACTGAAACAACTTTGAAATTGAACTATAGACTACTTAACTACTAGGAATAGGTAGAAAAAATGCTTTTGGTGAGCTTATAGATATGTTACAAAAAGTCTATTTCCATATAATACTGCCATATTGATTTATTTTTGCCTTATCTTTCAACAACAAAAAATGTTGGATGATTTCACCAGTGAATTAAATTATTTACATTACTACACACGCGTCTAAAAACCAATCTTTATCACATGAAGTTAGCAGAGTTCATGGGTTAACTAATTCAACCATCAACTACAAGGCCACGCCACCACACATTTCCATGTTAAGCTTGTGTTTTTTTTACTATACACCTAATTGACGTCAAGGTCATTATAGCCGTGAAAGGATTGGTGCTAGAAAGAGGAGGCAATTCAGCCATGGCCTTTTAAACGCAGCATTAGCCTGGAGTGATTCGGGAAAACCATGGAAAACCCAAATTTGGATGCCTGGATGGGGATTCAAACCCATTTCCTCCAGAATGCGAGGCCACAGCGTTAACGATCATCCTCGATGCTCGGTCCCGTGCCAGCCACCCACCTTTCCACTGCTCTAGTGGCGCATTCGCAGTACAACTTGTAGGTCCTACTATTTATTTATTCACAAATAGCCTATGGCTAGTATATATATATATATATATATATAAAAATAAGATAGGATAGGGAAAATAAACAGTTACCCGTCACTTACCACAGATGAAGGCAGGAGGGCGAAACACGTAAAAACACAAAAACAAAAGAATTACACAATATTTCGACTTTTCAGTAAGACTGAAAAGTCGAAATATTGTGTAATTCTTTTGTTTTTGTGTTTTTACGTGTTTCGCCCTCCTGCCTTCATCTGTGGTAAGTGACGGGTAACTGTTTATTTTCCCTATCCTATCTTATTTTCAGTGCCTCGCGGCAGTTTCTTTGTTTCCTTTATCCAATATATATATATATATATATATATATACAATTCAAACATAACATTAAAAATAAAAAGAGATAAAAAAACACAATAAAATAAAACAAGGTATTAATTTCATTGAATCCTTCACAAGAAAATATTACAATCTCTCTCCTCTAGCCATTTACCCAGCTTTTCTCTGAAACTTGCAACAGTTCTGGTCCTTTTTATTTCTTCAGGTAATTTGTTATATATTTTTAAACCTTTGTGCAATTCTGTTTTCTGTGCTTTACTACTTCTATTATAAGTTGAATGGAAATGATTTGCCTGCCTTGTCTTATAATTATGTACATCATTATTCTTTTTAATCAATCTCAATACATATCCACTTTCCAACCTATATAAAAAAGTCAGTACAGCTCTAATTCCTTTTCAATATACAAATAACCTAAGTCCTTAAGCATCTTACTGACATTTTCAGTTCGTCTTTTATATAGAACAGCCCTCATTCCCTTATTATAATTATTTTACAACTTCATAATTTCTCTTTTGCTAGCCATGATTAATAATGTGGAGCAGTATCTTATGTGAGGCAGTACAATTGCTTTAAACAATAGCTGTTTACCTGGTTTAGATAACAATTTTTTTTAAATTGTATATTAAATTTACCTTCTTTGCTACTTTTTAATTTATGTAATCTACATCATCTATAAACCTGAGCTTATTATCTATAACTATGCCAAGATATTTATAATTATGAACCAAATTAATTTTAGTTCCATGTATCACAACAGAATACAATGCCTCTGCCTGTTCACAAAAAATTTTCTTAACCATCACCATACATGTTGTTTTTGCCACATTAAGACTTAACAAATTTTAATTTAGCCATTCATTAACTAATTTTAACTCATTATTAATTACTTATATCATTTTTGCTAGATTTTGCCCATGATAATATATGAGTGTGTCATTTGGAAACATGTGAATTTTACCATTCTTTTGTATTTCTGAAAGATTATTTATAAACAATATAAACAATATGGGACCCAGTTTACTACCTTGTGGAACTCCATGTTTCACTTGTCTTTCTTCTGATAGAAACTAATTCAAACTAACTCCCTGATAACTCGTTGTTAAATAATTTTCTAACCAAGTATAAATCTCCCCAGTAATGTTATACATATTTTTTTTTATTTTTTTTTAACAGCTGTTCCCTGTTTACAGTTTCAAATGCTCACCTAAAGTCTAAAAATACTGCTATTACTCCCTCTACCTTATCTATTCCCTCTAACCAATTTTCTAAAACCAACTGAATTGCTGTCTGTACTATGCGGTTCCCTAAATCCCGATTGGTATTCTGTTATGTGAACATTACTTAATAAGGTCTCATAAGCTATGGCTTTGATAAGTTTTGGCCTAAGATCTACACACTTTGAACTACTCTTTGCTTTAGGAACATTCCAATAATAGATATTTTTAATTCTTTTGGCAACATTCTTTCTTTCAATGATTCAGTAATTGTAATTCCTACCAAAGGAAAAACTCTTCTTAATTAATTTGCTAAGCTGATTATCAATAATGGGTGTCATTACATACTCATCTGTTTTGGGGATATTTTCTATTAACTCCTCAATACTTTCAATATTGAAATCATTTAATCTATTTGCTATTTCTTTCGAATTAAATACATAATCCTTGCTGAATATTACATATTTTAATGGCCATGTCCTTGGTTTTATACAAAGTTTTTAAGCGTTTCCATAATTTTGGTGGTTCATTCATATATCTTGTAAAGTATTCCTCATAAACTGTTGTTTACTTTCCCTCCATAGCTTTACAAAATTATTCCTATATTGTATATAATCATACCATGCCCCATCTCTATCTATTGTTGCTTCTTCAATTTCTTTTAATAAGAGAAACTTTTTATAAGCTACATCCCTTTGAATCCTGACTTCTTTGGTTCTCTTTGAAAACCAAGGACATGGTAAATTCCTCACCAATAAGTCTGACTTTCTAGCTTCTTGTATACTCTGGATTATATTCTCTCTTAATTTAATATACTATTCCACAACATGTATATTATCATAAATTTTTCTGTCACCTATTTTATCTCTCATTATTTTTATTAGTTTGTGGTAATCAATCCTACCCTTTACTAGTACATTGCCTCTCCCTTTAATATTATGATTAAACATCCCTGTGATGATTAGATTATGGTCTGATATTCTAGATGTGTCAACTACTGTACATTTCAGATTTAAATTATCAGTAATGATCAGATAAATTAATTTTTCTTTATTGGGAGTCACCCTAGTCATCTTATTAACATTATTTTTTTCATTCTTAGACTTGTTACTTGTGTAACTAGCTTTCTGGTATAAAAGTAATCTTGACCAATCATTGTTAAAATCTTCCCAATAATATAATTGTTTTGACTGATTTATAGTATTTCCTCCATTACCATTGAGAACCTATCTATAAATAACCCATAATTGTCCCCCATAAATGTGAATCCATGTACAACTTGATAACTACCATCCGCCATTACCTTGTTTTACATCAGTCCTTACCACCTTATATGAAAGATTTTCAGTAACATATATGACTATTCCACTGGTGTGCTTACTTGCTGAGTAACATCTTATATGATAATACCCTTTGATTTCAATGAATGTTTCTATATCTAAATCAGAGACTTGTGATTCCACTACAATCATCACACTTAATCCATAATAAGTTTTTCCACTGTAGTTTTCATCGTATTCTAGACCTTTTCTCAGATCACAATTTTGAACAGCTCGTAACTGAACCAACGTGATGCCTCAACGTTAACGAAAATATTTTTGAAATTCTCTTTACAAATAGGCCTGAATTATTCACAGATATTTCTACCACTGTGGGAATAAGTGATCACAAAGCTGTAATTGCTACACTAAAATTAACAACCACACACAAAAAGAAAGGATCGTTTACAGATTCAAAAAGGCTTCAAAAGAGTGTTTTAGAATGTATTTGAGGCATAATTACCATAATTTCATAGTAACAAGAGGCACCGTTGAAGAGAGGTGGCATCGATTCATATGTATAGTCAGGGGAGGTATGGGCTTGCATATACCGAAACGGACAATTAGGGACGGAAATGATCCCCCATGGTATACACGGGATGTTAAAAGCAAAGGAAGATACATGCACGATCAAAAAGGACGATGCATCGCACTGATTTAGACAAGTTAGAGGAGACATGTTAAGAATGCGATGCGTGCGGCCTTTAATGACTTTCGTTGCAATTCTCTCGCTAAGACCCTCACCGAAAACCCTAAAAAAAATTTTTGGTAGTATGTAAAAAAAGTTAGTTGTAGTGGAAACAATAAGCTAGTTCTAATAAAAGACGGACACGACAAGGATACCGTATTTAACACCGAATTAAAAAATTCATTCACTCGTGAAAACATCCCCACTTTACCACATTGCGTGGTATTAGAGATGGATCCGATAGAGATTGATAGCATAGGTATTGTAAAGCAATTAAAGTTACTGAAGTGGGGTAAGGCACTGGGAAATTGAACCATTTCTGTCACATATATTCCAGAAATCTTTAGAAGAGAAGAAAGTACCTTCTAGCTGGAAAATAGCCCAGGTAATTCCCGTTTTCAAGAAAGGAGATCGGAGTGATCCTAGGAACTATCGACCCATACCTCTAACATCTTTCTGCAGTAGAATTCTGGAGCATGTTATATGGTCTACCATTATGAAGTTTCTAGATGAGAACGAGTTATTAACACTGTGTCAGCATGGATTTCGGAAGAAGAGATTGTGTGAAACAAAATTGGCCCTATTTTCTCATTATGTAATGAAAGTTATCGATGCAGGTTCAGAAGTTGATGCTTTTTTCTTGGATTTTCAGAAAGCTTTCTATTCTGTACCACACAACCGACTTTTAGCGAAGATTCGAACATACGGTATACCAGATCAGATTTGCGAATGGATACATGATTTTCTAACTAGTCAATCTCAGTATGTCGTTGTTGACGGGGAAGCGTCTTCTACAATAGATGTTCCTTCGTTGGTTCCTCAAGAAAGTGTAATAGGGCCACTTCTTTTCTTAATATTTATAAACGATCTCGCTGACCACGTCAGATGCTGGTAGCGATTGTTTGCCGATGATGCAGTTATCTATAGGGAAATAAGGTGCTCAGACGATTGCTTAGAAGTTCAGCGCGATTTAGATGCTATTTCCGATTGGTGCCGTAAATGGCAGCTTACACTTAATTGTAAAAAGTGCAAGGCAATGCGAATAAGTAACAAAAAGAATCAGATTGCTCATGAGTACAAAATAAACAATTCAGCTGTTGATACGGTTGATTCCCTGGAGTATCTGGGGGTTATAGTACAAAGCAACATGAAATAGAGACTTGCACATAACTTCTGTCATACGCAAGGCTAATTCTAAATTGAGATTCATAGGTCGTATACTCATACAAACGATATAGCGTATAAAACACTAGTGCGTCCGCATCTGGATTACTGATGTGGAGTTTGGGATCCATATCACAAGGGCCTGATCGACTCAGTGGAGAGGGTGCAGAGGAGGGCCGCTCTATTGCTGACTGGTTGCTACAGCCCTTATTAAATCGTCACAGAATTGATACATAGATTGGGCTGGGATAGTTAATAAGACAGACAATGTAGTTTGCATCTGAATTTATTGGAGAATATGTGAAAATCTTTAAATTATGAGTGCAATGAAATACTTCTTCCGCCAACCTATTTAGGTCGCAATGACCTGAGGGATAAGATTCATAAAATAAGATGCCGTACTGATGCTTTTATGTATTCCTTCTTTCCTTGTGCTATTTGGGATTGGAATGCATGGGTTTAGGATTTGGTGCTTAGCACCCTCTGCCACCCACCATGTTTGTTATTTGCAGAGTATAGATGTAGATGTATCCATCATATCATTTACTGTCTTCTTCACAATATTATTGATCATCTGGACATATTGAGAGTTAGAAGTAACGCACATCCACTTCAGGTGATTATTATTTTTTTTAATGACATTTCTGCAGTTGATAGCCCTTCACATTTAGGATGGAACCAACCTTGACAGACTCCAACACACCCAACACATTAAACGTCTCCCATCTTGTCACTTAAAGATTAAGACCGTCACTTACTTAATGATTTCTGATTGCTGTCTATTTGAATTTCACTTTCACCGCCTAAGGAAAATTTACTCATGCTTCTGTATTATCAACAGTCCATTTATTGTTTTGTTATGAGCATAAAAATTAATGTGATGAAGGAACACAATTTCTTACTTTTAGAATATTATCCCAAGCACTCCATGTGTTATCTAAATAGACTTAGAATATCAGATTTTCGATAAAGAACTCTTGATGGGCAGTGAAAGGGGTTACAGGACTACATGTAGGAGGTGTTGGATGTTGTTGGACTCCCAGGCAACCAAAAAGGGTCCTTGCTGTCCAACAAGCTACAGATATTGGAGGAAGCTATTGGAGGAAACATACTATGAGTGTGTGATAAGGACTCATGGTGTGCCATGAGAAAGGATGAGTGAAAAGGATTACTTGGAGAATTTTGTTGGACCTCTTCTATTAGCGTGAATGGTGTGCACATCCTATGGTAGTTCTATAAGTCCTTTAAGTTGGACCGTGAATAGGCCACTTTACTTTACATGTAAGTTCAAACTTGTAAATTCGTTGCTAAGGTAATAACACTGTTCGGTTCATAGTTACTTTTATTGCAGCATTGTCAGAAAAAAACTACCATTTCATTGTTAGGGTAGTGATGATAGGGAGGATCTCATATGGAGAGACTACTAACATGTATACATCCGCATTAAAAATTGTGTATGCGAAAGCAGATATAGAATTTCACGTGAAAGTTCCGCACTTGCGGATGCAGATGCTGATATCTGTTACTTCTCTGGTTGACAGGATCTCTATTTTCAATGTCTTCTGCAAGGAAAATATCTATAGCTTCCTTAAACATGCTGTCCCTGTAGTCACTTGCATATTCATGTTGCTTCAAAGTCAAACACATATCTTTTCTCTGTGTTGTGCAACGAAACAGCTGACTTTTGTCACTTGGCCCAGGTGCATGTATTATGTATACATGCTCCTTACAGCACTGAAAAACATGGCAAACCATCTGCTCAATATACTGCTGCACAAATTTGCAAGTGATGGAATAAATACCAGACTTTTAAGATCCAAACCATTCTTTGTAATGCTTGATAAATTCTTTATCTTCCAGGCATTGTTTATCAATTTTAGCAACAGTAACTTCAGAATAAAGTAAAAAGGCTTGTTGTTCAGCCTCTTTCTCTCTTGCTTTCTTCTTGTCTTTTGTGTGAAAGCACCTGTTAATCTGAACTTCGCTGTATACATTCATATGGAATGCATATCACAAATGGTTTAGCTCTTATAGAATACTTGCTGAATCACAGATGGTACAAGCCCTGTGGATTAAGATTCATAACAGTGAACATGCTGAGCAGAATGATGATAGCTGTTCAGCTGTGTTGTTTGTTTCCCTATACAATCCATGTCCTTCTGTGCCATCTGTATTCATTCTAATCAAACAGCAAGTAACCTTCTTGCTCAACCTCTATTGTATATTTGATACTTTTATGCATTCCATTTAAATGTTTGAGGAAATAGTCATTTTTTTTTTATTCATTATGGCTATCCTCACCCACACATTTGTAAAAGCAAGTTCAATGCAATATCACACTTTTCAGTGCCACATCATTGTAAAGTTCCATGGATATGTGTAATCGTAAGTTTTCCTGGCGGATCTGTTGTTTGAAGATTTCTCAGGCATGCAGTTGGGTCAATTGATCGCAGATGAAGGAATTTTCGATGGCGTAACATGCCATCATCTTCAGTTTTTTTAAACTGCTTAACGTCTCTTAACAGTGAGGTCTTTAGAGACGGGAAAGGATGGGGGCAAGGAATGAGAAGGAATTTGGCCATGGCCTTTTGAAGGAAGCATCCCGGCCTGGAGATATTTGGGAAACCATGGAAAACCCAAATCTGGATGCCCGGACGGAAATTCGAACCGGCGTCCTCCCGAATTCAAGGCCAGAATGCTACACGGGACACCACCATGCTCGGTATCATCTTCAGGTAGCATCCACTGATCGGAGTGAGGAGCGCAGTCCAGGACGTGGCTGTTGGTCTGCTCCGGGTGTGTCAATATTTATACCCTTCGACCCTGCCCTCCCATTCCCGCCGCGGCGTTCCGATGGCGGTGGTAGGGGTGGTGCATTGCAGCGTGACGAGCGGTGACCATCAGTTTATACGCCACATCCACCGCGCACAGTGCCTCGGCTCTGGTATTTGCAGAGCCACTTCAATGCTGGGTTCCAAGCTTGGCTTAGTGGGATCCTGTTGTCTTTGTTTATGAGGTTACTCCGTAGCCGGATCTCAACGCTTCCTTATACACACAGTCCCGTATTTTGACGGCTGCTGTAGCTCGGTATGCCGTTTATGTTCCCTACACCATTCTTCGATCGTGTGAATTGTCTGCCTGACATATGCTTTACCACAATCGCACGGTACCTGGCGTATATCACATACCATGCAAGTAAAGCATACATCGGGCAGACAATTCGCATGATCGAAGAACGGTGTAGAGAACATAAACGCCACACCGAGCTACAGCAGCTGTCAAAATCTGCAGTTGCTGAACATTGTCTCGATACACAGCATACTATTAAATATGAGTACACCGAAGTTCTGAGAAACATATCTCTCTTCTGGGACTGTGTGTAAAGGAAGCCATTGAGATCCGGCAATGGAGTAACCTCATAAACAAAGACTACGAGTTCCAACTAAGCCCAGCATAGAAGCAGCTCCACAAATACCAGAGCCAAGGCACTGTGCGCAACAGAGGTGGCGTACAAAGTGATGGTCACTGCTCGACACGCTGCAAAACACACCGCTATTGGAACGCCATGGGAAGAGTGGGAGGGTGGGGACGGAGGGTATAAAAATCGACGCACCCGGAGCAGACCAGCAGTCACGTCCTGGACTGTGCTCCTCACAGCGACCATTGGACGCTACCTGAAGATGATGGCATGTTATGCCATCGAAAATTCGTACATCTGCGATCAATTGACCCGGCTGCACGCCCGAGAAATCTTCAAGTTCCATGGATATACTGACAGCACCTGGAGACAGTGGTGATCCCATCACACTGTTCAAACATAACCCTTCAAAGAAGGAGTAAGTTCAAGTAAGTGTGTGGTGGAAAAGTTCCACCAGGGTGGCTAAAAATCCTATCTGAGCAAGTCCAATACATCATACAGAGGGAACCTTGCAAAAAGCAGCACCACATCAAAACTGATTACAATTTCATAACTCTTTCAGAATACCAACAAGTTCAGTTGGATACCATACATGGTGAGCCCATCTTCCCACTGGTGGACACTAGGCTGTGTATATTTACCTATCAAATACATCATGACCCAATGGTAATCACTACAGCTTGCCATGAGACTTGGGATGTAATGGTGCTTGGAAATGAAGTCATTTGATAATGGAAGACCTGAAGCTTTCAGTAGTGCAGTAGTTTCCCTTACTATTAACACTGTTGGATCATTGCTCTAGCTTGTGTAAGCTTCATCATGAAGCATGGCGTTCATTTTATGCCTATAATCCTCTGCCATCAGGAGAATAGTACAATTCTAGTCATCTGTGGAAAAAATGATAACGTCCTTAATCTCCCTTAATTACTTTAGTGCTCACCACTCCAACACAGATAATTTATGATCAGGTTTGGTCTAACAGAGGATGCAACAAAATTCTAGTTTTAGTTCTGTTAATGTCTAAAATGCCTGCTCAATCCCTCAGATGATGTCCATATGAGGAACAGATCTTGAGGTACGTGCAAACTGAAAATCCCACGAGAGTACAGCTTCTTCAGCAGGATCTATTTGCGTCTGGTTAAATTCATTATAGTTTATTTAACCACACACTTTATTTTGCCTGGCACATTGAATAGTCAGCTGAATTTTCCTACTTGTCTTCAGTTAATTTCTAAGGTGACAGAGCACTGTCTGCCTTTGTAATCCTCAAAGTCCCAAGCATCTGTAAAGCGTTTGATGGCCAACGTTAAATAGCAGGAGAGAAGGTTCTTACAATCAAGCCTCTTCCACATAAAGTGAATTGTCTTATCAATCAAGGCTTGAATGGCTCGGTGAATAATCCCGGTCACTGGTGTGTTGTTTGAGATGGCAAATCGAGCTACAACTTCCTGGTCCTGACACCTTTGAAGGAAGGCAAGCAAATTAAGAGGTTTGGCTTTCCTCACATGTAGTGATCTTAGCTATTTAACACTGAAGTACATAGTCTCCCCATAAAGTCTAGTGATAAAAACATGGAGGTTTTCCATTTAACTCTCTACAGATGGTTGGGACTGTATTACAGTGGTGGAGAGTGCACTGTCACAACAGAAATACACTGAAGACTCACAACTGCAGCTGGAAAGCAAACATGTGTGATAAAATCACCTGTCATCAATTGAATTAAGACATAAATAGATCCTACTATTGAATCTGTGCTCACAACAGGTTTCAGTTTCTACCAGACTCTAACATCTGTTTCACAAATGAACATCATCAGTAGCGTTTAACAGTGGAAGAAATCAGATAAGAAAATTATCACAACTTTAGTAAGGGCAAGGCTCCCAAAAGAACATGTCAGACTGGAGGGTGCAAAAGGAATTACGGAAGGACCATATCATTCTTTCCACAGATAAGGGGATTTGCACTATTCTCGTGACGACAGAATATTATGGGTGAAGAACCAATGTAGTTATGGAAGACAAAGATTATTTGATACTGAACCAAGATGCAACAGCATCAATAGTAAGTAAGACTAATGTGCTTCTGAAAGCTTCATGTCTTCCACAGATCATTCTGATAGGATAAAAATTGGAGAAAACTAAACATCTATAGGGTGACCTGGATAGAATATCCAATTCGACATGTCAACATGGAATGCCAAGAAGAACTTATTCGGTATACATAAAATAACACCAAAGGTTGTTTATGCTTCTATGGTGGGGACAGAAACTGCTTTCTGCAGACTTGAAGTGTAAATAAAGATCTTGGCATAGCATTTGATAATAAACTCAACAAGACAGGACATTTTGGCCATTTGGTAGGAAAAGGTTACAAAATCCGTCATTTAATGGAGAAGGTAATAAGAGGATGTACCTGAGAAGTGAGGAAATTGGGTTACAAAACTTTGGTCAGACCAATGGCTGAATATGGTGGTGCAGTTTGGGATTCATATTTTTGGTATCAAATACAGCAGTTATAGAGCATGAAAAGGAGAGCTGCTGGATTTGTTTGTGAAAATAATTGCAGTAATCAGTCAGTAACTGATATGATAAAGGATGTGGATCATTGGAAGAGAGGAGGAGGAGGGTGAAGAAAGTGAAGGCATAAGTTGGTCACGAGGCTTGGAAAGATTTTGGAGAATTTTCTTTTGCCTGTAACGATATCAGGGATTGGAATAAATTACCATAAGAATTGATGAATGATTTACCATAAATGCTGAAGGAATTTAAAATTAAAATTTGTAAATAGCAAACGTAGATGGGGGGGGGGGGGGGAATTACACTCAATGTGTATTAGATAATAACAATAAAATAATAATAAAAAGAAACAGGTAAATAGATGAGTGAGAAAATTGCCACTGGAACATGTGCTCCATTGCAATGAAATCAATTCCATTCATTCAGCCTCAAACACCAGTACCTCCCAGAATGCCAAAGATACACAAGGATGGGGTCCTTTTGAAATATATAATGAGTACCATTAGGTCACCGATGTACTTGATACCTAAACATGTCTCCACAGCCCTCAGCTCACTAGTGTAGGATGCATTCGACAGATTTTGCTGGCGCATTGCATTTACACAAAGATGGATGATACTTTCATCATATAGTCACAAAGAAGAGAAAAATGAAAAATTATCTCAAATGTCTAAATGGAATACATAAAAGTATCAAATTTACAATGGTTGTGAGAAAGATGGATGCCACCCATTTTGGACATATTGATCAGAATTAGTACAAATTGCACAGTAGGACATGGAGTATATGTAACCAAGTTACACAGACCTGTATCTCAGCACACACAGCTACCAACATATTAGTCAGTGCAGTTCGGTGTTCTGAACCCTAGTGCACAGGGCCAGAGCCACCAGCGATTCAGCAGAAAGCAAAACAGTAAGAGTCTGAATAGCAGATTGTTTTACCTTACTTTTTTTTTTTTTTTTTTTTTTTTAGTGACAGCATGATTTTTTTAGTCCACCATGAACATGAAGGATTTGTTACTCAGTGCACAGGACAGTGTGAGTATCAAACAGTCTAGTATTTACTCCATTCCTTGAGAATGTGGGCAACAGCATGAAACCCAGTTATTAGCTCACTAACTGACCCATTCCACTGCAAGTATTCCCACCATTCCTACCACCCCACTATCCACATCTCCCTACAAGACTACTGACCCCACCTCCTTGGTATGTGGAAGCTCTCAGCACAAATGACTATGTTGCTGGCAGAAACTATTGTTTACCATGGAATATATAAGGGCAACTAATCCAAGAACCCAATGCCTTGCAAGCAGAGCAAATCAAAGAGGGGCATACAAAAGTCACACCTAATTTATGGGCTCCCCCTGTGCAAGGTGAAAGAACTTTCTACACAAGAAAAGGGTTCTTTACGGAGTCAAAATGACCTTAAGTGTCTTTTAGAATCTACCCACAGAATAATTACCATACATTCAAAGAAAGATATGTGGCATTAATTTATACATACAGTAAAGCAAGATATCAATATGCATATACTGAAATAAATATTCACAGAAAGAAATGATATGTGTGAAGTTAAAAAAGCAAAAAGAGAAGGAAGATACTGTAACAGCCCTCAAACCTAAACTTTAACTGGAATTGCATTTTATGAAGCATTTGTGACAAGCTAGAGTGTGATTGGAAATAGTTTTGTATATTTGTCTTGTATTTTATTGTAAATCAGTGTAAATGGATTTTGTTTTGTGAAAAGAAATTATGTAAATACCATCTGATATGTTTAAGAACAGAACTATGCAAAAGAATTACTTAAATGTTTGTAATTGTAAGTATTAAGGCAAGCTACGATGTTTAAAGAATGATTTACTACAGTTAAAAATGATTTATGTGGATAATTTTGTGTTTAAGTATCTTTAATTTTCATTTCTAAGCATTTTGTAATTATTGTAAATGATTATGTATTAATTCTGATTGTTTTTAATATGTTTTCAATTGTTTAAGTATTGTTAATGTTCGAGAAATATATGTCAGAAGCCTTTATAGTATTCTAGAACTTTCGATAGAACTTATATAAACCGATCAGCAGAGACAGAGGCAGTTTTACTTGGACAGTTATCGACAGAGTTTTACAGACTCTGATTATGTCGGCCAAGGTCAGTGTTGAACGAAGAGTTTTTGTAGTATTGTCTTTGTAAGAAGTGGTGTATGTAGTCACTGGAGTTGTTTACATGTGTCCAGTATCTATGAAGTTCGATGTGCTTATGAAAATAAAAACAAGTTAATATTTGAAACTGGATCGTGGTATAGTTATTTAATATATTAATTAAACAATGAATAATCTAATAATATGCTCCAGAATGAAGGTAAACCATATGCAAGACAACTAGTTTTGCCTTGGGGTGGAGAAACAAAGGCTTAGTCTTAGATTTAACCATGTGTAAGCCTTGGTTATGTCCAGTTATGACTTTATAATACCAGGTCACCACTTAGCTTTATTTTAACCAAAAGCTAAGGAAGGGTAATAAGTAAATAATGTTTAAGAGTCTGTTGTTGTTGAAATCACTATATTCTTGAAATCTTACAAAGTCAATAACTCAATAGGCATCAGAAAACGTCACAGAAGTAAAGTTTGCAAGTTCGATTAACCGACTCGAGCCAAACCTCACCCCATAGTTCACTGTATTACTGATTATTACTTGAAAGTAAGTATGGAAAAGTTCGTCACATGCTTCTGTTATGGCACTTGGTCAGCCAGTGACCGACACTTAAGAAATTCCGAGGCCCCACATGGCTTAATACTCTTTCACTGCTACATCGCAATAAAACTTAAATACACGAACCTACATTATGCCAAAATAAACCTTGCACAATAGTACTTGATATGAAACTTGCAGGCATACTAAGATACATGTTGTCGAGATCACGGATCCTGACAGCCTCCTGATATGCTAATGCGCGAGCCTACATCTTGTCGCTAGCACGGCTTCTTGAAGACTGAGCGACTGACTGCGCTTGCTGCTGCTGCGAACCAGGAAATTTCTGGTACTCACAGACCATGGGAAAATCCCAAACTTCCATTTCACATGGGTAGCTTCTGGAAGGCTAATCGTATATCAAATTACATATCTGAAAATTTCATCATCCAATTTTTACCTTGACAATAAAAATAATGCTATCTCTCTGAAATTTTACAAATCACTAGATCTGGTAACAAATGTCAACTTCAGTTATTGTAAAAAATTTCATAACTTTAATAATTTAGCCAAAAATAAATAATTTAGACGCGAATTTTCGAAATACTACTCCAGGGGAATGTTGAAAACTGATGAAATGAAACATACTGCGCCAAAAACTGCAAATATCTACTCTCTAGCTTGAATAAACATAGAAACTGACTCTAGAAATAAAATACAATATTATCCCATCTAATTCAAGGTTCTGAGAATAAAATTTTGTCATGCAGTTATAAAATTTAATAGATACCTGACACATAGTGTACTGGAAAACTTATTTTAGTTAAGAGCACATCTTAAAAATGTGATGTGTATGGCCTTCAATGACTTTTGATGCAGTTTGCTGGTTGTATGTAAGAATGTTCAGTTGTAGTGACAATAGTATGCAAGCACTAACACACGACAGTTATGAAGTTCCAAAAGCAGCAACAAGGCTGGTGTGCACTGATTCACTGATAGGTACACATTTTTCCACATTGTATACAACTGGGTTTCATTTGAATAGATACAGCAGGTATTGTAAAGCAATTAATAGTCTTGAAGTGGGTGAAAGCGCTGCATCCTGATGTTATCCTCATAAAGAGTATTTTCAGAATAAGCAATGGAAACAGTATAGTGTAATTCCTTAGAATAGAAAACTGTAACTTCTAACTGGAAAATTACAAAGGTAATTCCCATTTTCAAGAAAGGAGATCAAAGAGATTGTAATACCACAATCAATTTGGGTATTAAGATAATTAAAACCATTAATTTTAGGATTAATAGTTGTAAGTATAAAAATTGATTACATTTTATAAAATATTTCAAGTTAATATTTTGAAGCTAGTAAAAGATGCAGTGTTGATTCAGCCATGTCTAATCAGGACCCAATAATTAAAAGAATCTCAACTACATGCATTATTTGCTTACAAAATTTGTATTGCTTTATGCTTTATTGACGTTGAGGTCATTTGAGGTGGGAAAGGACTGCGAGAATTCTCTCACCCACCATGCTAAGTTTGGGTTTGAGGCTTGGAAAGATATTGGTAGAAGAATTAAACATAGCACACAATATGTAAAAGGAAAGCTTGTACTTGATTACAGCCATAAGGGAGTGGAAAGTTTCATTTGTAGCTAAGAAGTCGGGTACTGGAATAAATTATCACAGAAACTAATGAGCAATTTACCAAAACCACTGCAAGAATTTACAATTAAAAAATCTAAAGACCAAAATTAGGTTTGTGGGGAATAAATATAAAGGAAAAATCGTACCCAACACTCACCAGACTTGAAAGGAGGAGGGCAGCAGCAACACAAGATAAAATACAAACACAATATTTCATGGTTAATCCTGTATCAAGTGGAAAGAAGCACAAACCTCATGGTCAGCACAGCAACACGTGTGTTTGTTATCCTGTGTTGCTGCTGCCCTCCTCCCTTTAATTTTAGTAAGTATTCAGTATAATAGAAATTTCCTTTCCACATAAATCTCGCCTCTCGGCAGTTCTTTCACTCTATTATTACCAAATAAAAAAGAAACATAGAAATAATAATAATAAAGAAATAATTAATATTAAAGTAACATAGAAATAATAATAATAAAGAAATAATTAATACTCAAGTAATACATAAGCCCTAATTTTTGAGGGATATCAAGAAAAAAAGGTTACAAATGCTGTTAAAAATCGAAAAATTGAATATATTTCAACCAAATTTACAAAGTATGTTACAAAACATATCATTATTTTTCCACATAATCACCATCAATTTTGATGCACTTCTTCAGCCTGGGAACCAGTTTTTGTATACCCTCCTCGTACATGCTCCGCTCCACCTCCAAAAGCCAATTTTCCACTGTCTCTTTCACTTCCTGATTGTTGGAAAAACATTTCCCACCCAAAAACTCATTTAATTTGGTGAAAAGATGATAGTCTGAGGGCGTAAGGTCCAGGGAATAGGGTGGGTGGATCACAATATGTCATCCAAAGGATACAAGGAGGTCCTGGGTGACACAAGCCGTGTGGTGTCTTGCATTGTCATGAAGGAGGGACACACCGCAAATCAGCATTCCTTTTGTCTTTAATCTTTTTTAATTTTTTTAAGATCTGATACCAAGCAACAGCATTGATGGTGATTCCTTTACCAATGAAATCAACTAACAAAACACAAAATCAACTAACAAAACACCTTTTCTGTCCCAAAAAAACAAATGCCATAATCTTCCGCTCTGACAAATGCACTTTGAACTTTTTGGCCATTGGGGAATGTGTATGATGCCATTGTTGGGACTGCCTTTTGAACTTGGGAGTATAGTGACATATGCAAGTTTCATCACCAGTGATAACTGAGTCAAGAAATGCCGTCCGTTTCATAACATTCAAGAAATTCAAGTGCAGCCAAAATGCCATTTTGGCAATGCTCCAGAGTCAACATTTCTGGCACCCTTCTTGAACTCAATTTCCTGTATTCAAGCTTTTCTGAGACAATTTCATTCTGTTGTCCATTATTCTCTTGTACTCACGAGTAAGAGCATTTATCCGTCGCAGGTTAGGTGGTGGTATGTGGCTCAGTATCGAGAGCCATCTTATGGGAGTTGTCTTGATTACGCCTGCAATCATACGCATATGAGATATGTGTGGGAACATTTCATGAAGGCTGTCAATAGTCACACCACAATCATTGCGAATTGTTTCATCAACAACCTAACCCACTTGTAAATGTGCTGAAGTGACAGCTGGTGATGGATTTTGGCCATGGATTCCTGTCGCAAAATGAGGAATTTGATGACCGGGCAAATCTCACATCAGTGGTAGGTGGAACGAATGGCCCCTGCGGAGGTTGACAGAAGCTCCTTCTCTGATGACATATCTCAATGGACTGAATTGGAGTGGGGCTCGGTTTGTCTGTTATGGACTCCGCTCCATGCAGGTGTGCCTACCTTTGAATAAAAAATTTCCCTATGCTCTTCACAGCACTTGTAACTTTTTTTTCTGGATGTCCCTCATAATCAGTCTTTGTGTAACACTGAAGAAGACAAAACTAGAAAATTAATGAATAATCAGTGTAAAAGACTATAACACATTTACTTGTGTATTAATTAAATATCTATGCTTGCTTCAGTCAAGGATAACAACACTTTTGATTACACTGTTTTAAGTGCTTCAAATATTCACAGACAGCATTTGACACAAAAACACTTTTTTATG
Organism: Vandiemenella viatica; assembly: GCA_031002005.1. NCBI lineage: Eukaryota > Metazoa > Arthropoda > Insecta > Orthoptera > Morabidae > Vandiemenella > Vandiemenella viatica. Next base: position 51,072,591 of record JARYHS010012519.1, on the reverse strand, counting down.
TAATGATATATTTATATTTAGATATCAAGAAAACAAAAAGAAGCTGGCAATCAAAACAAAACATTAAGATAGGGGGATAAACCACCACTTACTGCAGATGACATTTGAATTCCCATTAAACATTTCAATTATGGTGCATAAAACACTTCCTCAGCAGCAGAACATGGTGGATACAAAATCTCGCCTTATATCCACTATCTTTTTCTGGTGAGGAAGGGTTGTATCCATGATAATAGTAATGTATGGTTGTATCCATGATATTAGTAATGTATCTTTATTATATGTTGGCTCCATTATGCAATCATCTGTGGCAACGGGTGATATATGTTAGGCTCAGAGAATGAAAACACTCATTGAGGGAAAAGAATGTCCATAACACATTGTGGTCTCTTTAAATCATCTATAACACATTATTCATGATATGGCACTTATAAAAACAGCCAGAATGTATTGCAGCAAATTCAAAAAGGCCACAATACCAAATTTGATGCAACTAAGGAAAATGGAAGCGGCTTCTAGGCGATATAAATAAGAAAAGAAAGGGAAATTAACCCACCACTGACCAAAGTGGACGGATGCGATGAGGGGGAACACTTATGCTGACAAACAACTACACAATATTTCACAAATAGAAAAATGGGCCATTAGGCACGGAACGTTGTGTACACAAGGAACGTACCTAATGACCCGTTTTTCTACTTGTGAACAAGGCAGATGCTGAAATATTGTGTAGTTGTTTGTCAGCATAAGTGTTCCCTCTCATCGCATCCGTCCACTTTGGTATGTGGTGGGTTAATTTCCCTTTCTTTTCTTATTTACATTACGAAATTTGCGTCTCATGGCGTTATTTAGAAAAGACACAATGTGTTCTGAATATTACCTTGTGAAACCATGATATGACAGACAAGTTGTAACTACCTCTTCTGGATATTAACTAATAATCAATTGATGTTAAAAAATAAAACACTATTTTTCATTATCATTTCTATTCCTTTAATCATTGTCTGATAGAAGTTGGCAATAAAATTATTAAAACAAAGAAAGTTGGTAACAAAATTACCAAGAATGTGGCAGATATAAATTCTTCTCGGGTTTGCCGCCGAATTACATTTTCTACTGTCAAGCTTTTGGCGACTTTCACTGCCGCCATCATCAGGTCTGACCTGATGATGGCGGCAGTGAAAGTCGCCGAAAGCTTGACAGTAGAAAATGTAATTCGGCGGCAAACCCGAGAAGAATTTATATCAAAGATACGCCGAGAAAGACTTATATCTCATAAGAATGTGGCAGAGTTATTTATTCTTACAATAAATATTACCATGACGTTTTGAGATTCATTATATGTTCTTTGAGCAACATTTGCATTTTTTATCAATACAGTATCTTTTACAGTGACACATTATGAACCCTTGCTGATTTTCAGATGCTATGCAAAGTATTAAATGAGTTGAGGGTACATTCCTGATGAATGTGAATATAGTTACTCTCTTCAATTGTAACTACGAGCATAAAGGCGATCAATCGAGAATTTCCCAGCTGATAAAGACATGATGGATTGTAAAGGTCAAGGCTATACCTGGGGTACAGTAAGCCTAGATCTCCTTAATAACTAACAACTTGCACCTCATAATAGATTTCTTCAAAATAAAAAAAAAGTCAAACTGCTCTAAAATTTTATACCATGAATACACCTTTGGAAATTAAATCAACTGCAAATTAACATGGTTGTTACTATTTTAACCTTGATAGAGAAAAGGGTTCAGTTTAAACTACGAAAAGTTCTTGCAGGAGTACCAACTGCGATTTCTCGGCCCAGAGTACTACAGGTTCGAACCTCAAGACTTTCCAGCAATAACTGACGAAATAAGCCTCCGAAGGCCCTATATGTCACAAGCAAATATTCCTAGTCACGTGGCACCCAGAATATAGTCCATCCAAGATACGTACTGTAGGGTTTTAAAATATTAATATTATTTAGAGACAGATATTATAAACAACTTTCTCCCCTTTGATGTTTCTCATAAATTTAACGGTTTGGCTGTAATTAATTTTCTCCTGTTTGCTGCGTAGATGCTTTGACGTCACTGGTCAACAAGTGTATCAATACGTTTAAAAAGTTCCTGGTTAGGCTTCATTTAGAAAATTCAAATTTAAAAAGTTTATCAGGAATAGCTCTGAAAGTAAGGCCTATCTCGAAAAATGGTTTATGGCATAATATTCCTCGGTATCTAATACATCATTTAAAAACAATTTTATTCCCTGACTTTGATTGGTTTAGCCATGATAATTTATATGTGAAAATGAGATGCAATAATTTTTAGAAATTCCTTCAAACTTAATTTACTGGAAAGAACTACTCAAAAAGTTTAACATGGTGTTCAGAAAGGATTTAAATTGTAATAACCTTTTAATATCAAAAATATGTTGCAATTAATATTTGAAACTTCCGGTTTGTGTAACTAAGTGTTTTATTATTTTTTAAACTGCCTGAGACTATAGATTATGTGTTATTTACTGCAAAATTTAGTTTCTCCTATTTGATTATTATTTACCACATCGAAAAATGTTGTCAAATGGTTTTGTTATCTCAAAACAAAAAGTAAGTGCTCAGAAGCTGTATTCTTGAAGATTACTATGATTTAGGTGAGTTTAAAGGCTACTTTTTATTATTGGAGGTCTGTTTAAAGCTGTTGTTACATGTTGAGTCAGTTTTCAGATTTTAAATCGCCCTGTATTCGGATATAAGCTGCAGTATCGGTTTCTGTATGATTCCCGTCCCCCATATCCTGTAGCGATGAGGTTCAGAATATAACAAATTCTGAGGTGCTTACAGGATTAATGTTCATAACAACAACTAAAACATTTCTGTGAGCTGCACATCCTCTTTCAACTTTGGGTACCCTAAGTAAAACATTAAAACCAATTTCAACTGCAGGAAATTTTGAACTGGATAGTGAAATCATTTTATGTGCCCATTTATCTTGGCTGGATTTTGTACAAGCTCTCTCAGCATTGATTCTGTTCTTTCTAAACAGAGCTTACAAGAAACATTTGCATCAAATGCCTCATTCTCATTGCTTTCTCCACAGATCACACAACACATTCATGACACTATAAACACTTGGAGCTCCTGAGGTGTAATTTTCACTAAAATCATAACATTTTACTAAATTTTTTCACCTTTTTCTAAAATAATGTGTGACTGTAAAAGATATCGTATTGATAAAAAATTCAACTGTTTCTCAAAGAACATAAAATGTAAAAGTATTAGTTCTTTCAAAATAAATATCATTGAACAATTATTGATAATTTTGCTACCAAATTTCTCTGTTTTAATGAGTTTACCATCAACTTATATCACATAATGATTAATGATAATGAAAATATGATGAAAAAGAGTGTTTTGCTTTCTTAACATTACCTGATTATTAATTAACACCCAGAACTAGGGCTGGCATTTAGATTCTCAGCCCACAATACGTGTTCTTAGTCCACCCCCCTCCACCCCTCTGACAAAATGTTTTACTTTATACTCTGTATTTTGTGTATTAAGTGCAGACTTTTAAACTTGCGTTTTATTTCTACTTAACAAGGCACAATGGTCGCAGGGGCCAGTGGGAACTTTGCCCCCCCCCCCCCGATCTCTAATGCTAACGCCAGCCCTGGTTATAACCTATCCATCATATCATGATTGCATCAGGTAATGTTCAGAACATGTGGCTTTTCTTAATAACCACAATGCATAGTAGTAAAATATCGTGATACTTATTTCGAATTGTGGTCTTTTTGAGTTAGCAACAATGCATTCTGGCTGTTATTATAAGAGCAGTGACACAAATAACATGTTCTGGATGTTTTAGAGAGACCACAATGTACTGTGGACTCCCCCCTTTTTTTTCAATGAAGTTTTTGTTCTTTCAGCCTTTATGTGTGTGTGTCTAATAAAGGATAGGGAAAATAAATTCATCACTCACCTTAGCTGACAACGGGAGGGCAGCAATGAAGACACAAAACATTAGATGAACATAATTTTACAATATTTCGGCATAATATCTTAATCATTTAGAGAGGTAAAAGCCATTTGACAAGGGAGATACATACACAATGTAACTTACTGCAGGAGCCGCATTGTGTATGCAGCTCCCTTGCAAAATGGCTTGTACCTCTCTACGTGAACAAGGTGTTAAATTGAAATATTGTAAAATAATGTCCTTCTAATGTTTTATATGTTCATCATTTCACTCCTGCATATAACCCTGGTGAGTATTGGATTTATTTTCCCCATCATCTGTTATTTTAATTGCCCAAAATCCTTTCCAGTTTCATTAGTAATGTGAAAGTAAACCTAAAGTTGGACACTAGAGGGCGAAATTGGCAGAGAAAAACAACATCATAAATTTGTATACATTGTATTTTGGATTACCCCTTAATTAGGTGAAAAAGCACATGGCAAGGGGTAATCCAGAAATTGTATTGCATTCACCTTCTGCATCTTTTTTTTTTCAGCATAACAATTCCACTCTGGTTATGAGAAGGTTTATTCCACCCATGGCTTTTAGATTTGATACTGCCTTAAAGATTTTTCCATTTAATTTTTACTGTCATATATATAAATATATGTGAGAATGAAATGTAAAATATATTTCTTTAACTATTTTATTTCTGTTACCTCAATGATTGTTTGTCCAAGAAAATCATCTGACTCACGAGTGAGCTTCTGTCTCAACTTAGACTTGAGATCATTGTCTTCATCCCACACCCGCACCTTGATACGATCTGAGGAGTTGTGACATTCACTGAAAATTAAATAAAAGGACTGTCTGTAGTTTCAGACTATTGTCTTGGCATAGTCTGCTAGAGCAGAAACATTGTACAATCAATCAGAGCAGGGCCGATGTAAATATTTTTAGTTAACTCACACGTGATAACTGAATTATGCAAATTCACACAAAAAAACCATGAAAATGCTGTTTCTTTCTGACTCTCACCCAGTATTCAGTGTGCTCCTCACATATTATGCCAAATGATTCCATTGTTCTTGGTGCCTCCATTTTCTGTGTATATGAACCATTCTGGTTTCATATGTGATAAGTAATTTTTTTTTTTTCTTTTCCTTTCTTTACATTCCATTGGATGCTTATACAATGATTTATAAGTTTTTGGTGAGTCCAAATAAGAAATTATAATAGTGCATAAAAATGTCTGAGATGATTTTTAAAGCTATACTAGCAATTAGGCTGAAAAGTGACACAGAAACATTTGGCTGAAAAGAGTTGAAATCCCATTGTATTCATATTGCTCTTTTTGATTAAAAATTTAAAATTTTCAGTGATTGTATGGGAAAATGTTTCCCAGCCTTACAACACATAACTACTTCATAGATGGCTGGTAACATGTAAAACACAGCAGAACACAATGAAAATGATTGTAAATCAAAATAAAAAGTGATTTCCGTTAATAAATAAACTGTTAAAATATATATATATATATAACAAGAATAAAACTATTTTTTGAAAATGCTTTTAACTTAACGATCTAGTTTATTTTGATCAGTTCAGTTTTGGCAATGAGTAACCTTTTTTAAATCTTCAGGTTTCCTTTTCAACTGTAAATACATGTGGCCACCAGAAGTTTATAGCGTGAAGCCTGAAAACGGTATATCAGCAGCCAAAAATTATACGCAAAAAATTTTCAAAAGAAAGGGTAGTGAAAATTAACCCATTTCTAACCACAGATGAAGGAAGAAGGGCAGTGAGAAACACACAAACATTAACCCTTTTTAATATGTATTCTTAATATAAGTCTGAAAACTTATTCAGGTATAAGGATGAAACACATGGTAAGGGAATTAGATGTGTACACAACAAGACTCACCAGACAACATCTGATTCCCTTGCCATAAGAATGATGATTGTATACAAATATACTGACACTTTGTAAGGTGTGTTCATCTTTATGTATACACTGTTTACACTGTTCTATTAGACTATTGTGCCCAATAGGTTTACTTCCCCCCCCCCTTTTTTATAGTTCTTACCTTCGACTGTTCCCTCCACCAGCAAATTAACCAATCAAAAATATGACCTAAAAGCTTGTCTCTTCTTTCTGTAAGCTTCTTCCACAAACATCTTTCCTGACCCATCATTTGTAAAACACATTCATTTCTTACTTTTTCAGTCCACTTAATTTTCAACATTCTTCTGTAGCACCATATTTCAAATGCTTAATTTTCTTTCTTTCCGGTATTCCTAAAGTCCATGTTTCACTACCATAAAGTGCTGTGCTCCACGCATAGAGTTTTAAAAAGTTCTTTCTAATTCCTAGATCAATATTTGAAACTAAAAGGTTTCTCTTTTTCATGAAGGCTCTTTTTGGTAGTGCTGTTCTGCTTTTAACATCATTCCTGCTTCACCCATCGGTTGTAAGTTTGCTTCCCAAGTAATAGAATTCACTTACTTCTTCAATTACATCCGATCCTATTGTTATATTTAATCTACTAGTATTGGTATCCTTTCTGCTACATTTCATCACTTTTATCTTGCTTTTATTTATATTCTGTCCAAAATCTTCCTTCCGTATTTTGTTCATACCATTCAGTAACTTCTCAATATCCTCAGACTGTTCTGTTAATAAGACATACTGAATTTTTCTCCCTGAAAACTTATGCCACATGGAAATTTTTCGTTGACTTTTCTTTATTGCTTCTTCTACATACAAGTTGAATATTAAGGGGGATAGACTACAACCTTGTCTCATACCCTTATAACTGAAGCATGTCTTTTGTGATTCTCTACTTTAATTATGGCCACTTGATTCTTATATAGTTTATAGAGTATTCTTCTACCTCGATACTTTAGACCTGACTTCTTTAAAATTTTGAACATGTTGTTCCTTCCTTATTTTCATTATCTTACAGAATTTTCATTCTCATTATTAAGACAAGAATCGTGAAACTAAAAGAATGGAATAAACAATAATAGAGACAAATATCAGAGAATTCAGGAAATATAATGAAGTGAGAAGCTTCAGAGATTACAAAAAAAAATATTGAAATAGAGAAAAATGGTTGTGTCAAAGTGTAAAAAGTAAAAGATAAAGAAAGACAGGTTACTGCATAACATAAAGATATCTTACTGATTTATAACCATGAAGTCAAAAGACTATACAACTTGGTAAAATTCTGTTTAAATGATGGAAATAAAGACAACTATTGATATGTTGTAATGTTTACTGTTTCCCTGATCTACTGATTTCTTGTGTACCAACACTCAATACTTTCAATACCACTATGAATTGACAATTACTTTCTACTTGATAGAATAAAATAAATCTTACATTTAGATTGATATAAAAATATTTTAATGACAATTTCAATAGAACAGACAGAGTGGTACACGATATAATGGAGGGTAGACAAAAAAAGATAAGACGAGAGAGAAAGAAGACTTATTTTGGACAGGGAGAATACAGGAAATAGGAAAAAATATTGGGAACAATATAACAGGCAAAGATGCAAAATGTGAATTAAGTGGTGGTGAAAAACAAATCAAAATAATAAAAACTTACTAATGGTGGATTCAACTGACTGAATTTAAGAAACGTGTAGAGGAAACTACGAGGCATGTTTTTTAATTAAGTTCCGTTTTGAAATTAAAAAAAAGACATGCAAATATATATCAATAATTTTATTTTTACATGAAAGCCTGCACCTTACTCTACTTTTCTACATAATTCCCTTCAATATTGAGGCACTTATCATAACGTAGTACCAGTTTTCAAAAACCCTCCTCATATAACTCTGCCACCTGACTTGTTAACCACTGCATCACAACTGTTTTGTCTTCGTTATCGTCTTCAAGACACTGACCGCCTATTTGTTTCTTCAAGTGCAGGAACAGATGGTAGTCACTAGGCGCCAGATCAGGGCTGTACGGAGGATGATCTAGAGTTTCTCATCAAAAAGATGTTATGAGATCTTTGGTCTGATTAGCCACATGTGGACGGGCTTTGCAATGCAGCAAAACGATGCCCTTGCTCAACTTGCCAAGTCTTTTGTTCTGGATTGAACGGCGCAGATTGTTCAATGTCTCACAATAAGCTGCTGCATTGATTGTCTCATTATGAGGCAGACATTCCACAAGCAATACTCCTTTTCTGTCCCAAAAAACTGTGCACTTGATTTTCCGGGCAGAAATCGTTTGTTTGAATTTCAGTTTTTTGGGTGAATCTGAATACCACCATTCCATGGACTGTTGCTTTGATTCAGGTGTGATGTAGGCCACCCATGTCTCATCGCCAATAACAATTTGGCTCAAGAAATCATCACCATCGTTGTGGTACCGCTCAAGGAAAGTCAATGCACTGCCTAAACGTTTGGTTTTGTGCACATCCGTTAACATTTTCGGTACCCAACGTGAGCACAATTTTCGGTAATTCAATTGCTCGGTCACAATGCCATACAAAACACTACGAGAAACATTAGGAAAGTCATCACACAAGGAGGAAATCGTAAAGCGTCTGTTTTCTCTCACCTTATTGTCCACTTTCTGCACCAAACTTTCATTAACGACCGAAGGACACCCACTTCGTTGTTCATCATGCACATTTGTGGGGCCATCTATAAATGCTCTCACCCACTTTCTCACCATTCCATCACTCATAATGTTTTGTCAGTAAACTGCACAGATGAATATTGATCAGTTTTAGGCCTTTAGCACAAAGAAATCTTATAACAGCCCGTACTTCACAGTCGGCGGGACTCACGATTATCGGAGGCATCTTAAACACTCAGTGGACAACGTAAACAAGGAAGAATTAGACTGTAATGGCATCAGTGTGTAGGCAAGAGATGTAGGTACCCAGTGCGCATGCGCGGAACGCCGACCATAGCGCTGTAGCCACTGTGTGACAAACTGGTACTTACTTAAAAAATACGCCTCGTAATTGATTACCAAAAATCTGCACAAATGCACAGTATTCCAACAACTTGCTTGGAAACTATGGCAGTCACATCATTATTTTAATTTCCCCACACACTTAGATAACATTACAAAAATGTTTAATTTTTCCACTCTTTAAGGTAACTACTGAGCAGCTCCATCAACAGATTCTTCCACTCCTTGACACACATTTTCTCCAAATGAAAACTCATAGCCATAGTATATACCATAAACCCACCACTCTCTTCACCCATATGCTGTATCCCAATGACTTTCAGTTACCTGCTGTGTTATATGGTAATTTTTACATACAAATCTAGCTGCCCTCCTTTGCACCCCATTGCTCTAACTGATGCCTATAATGTGGCATGTACTCTCCAAGAATACATAATCCATGGCTTTGCCATTCTGCATCAGTAAGTCCAACAGTTGCAGGACATTAAAACTACTCCCTTCCATTTCCCCAATGTCTCAACAAACTGAATTTATCATCATATGTTATGATAAGATATTGGTACGAATGGAGTGAAAGAACTGTCGCAAGGCAATATTAATGTGGAAAAGAAAGATATGTTATACACAACACTCGCCAAAGTCGAAGGGAGGAGGATGGCATAAACACAAAGTGATATACAAACACAATATTTCGGGGTTAACCCTTTATCAAGTGGAAAGTAACATGTGGGATTTGTACAAGCTATGTATTAAAAAAAATGCTAAATGCTCTGATTATTATTATTTATTTATTTAATTATCTCTTGTTTAATGGATCCCTGCTGAGGAATACCTCTGGGATGTGAAACATTTCATGGTATATTTAATCATTGAACCCCGCCAACCTAGACCCACGATTGGGTAGCCAGGATCTGCCTGTCACAAGCCAGGACTAAGAGGGAGTGATAGAGGAGTAACAACTTTTAAAAAAACCTTGGCCCAACTGGCCCAGCTGGCAGCACCTTGTGAGGGCCCCTTACCAGGGTTACAGAGAACTCAAAGAATCACTTGGCAGAGAAGAAGGGCTTTGGCATGGCAAGGGATGTGGAAGAGACAGCCCAGCACTCAAGGATATACGTCGATATAATACTAGGAACCAAGAGCTGGTTGACACCAGTGGTAGAATCTAGCAAAGTATTTGCTCCTCAATTCAACATTTTTTTGGAAAGACAGAGCTACCTCAATGGGCGGAGGTGTGTTCATGACCATTAACAAAACCGCCAATTGCTCTGTAGTAACTGAAACAGAAAATTTTGTCTAGTTAATATGGGCCAAGGTAAAAATTGGCAGAAGTTTAAAGTTCATAATAGGGTCATTTTACCAACCTCCGGATCCTGGATTAGGCAACGTGGAGTATTTTAGACAGTCACTATAATTAAAAGGTGATTTTAGTTAACTGATGTTGCAGTATTTAGGAAACTGATATTTATCACCACCACATATTAACATTTTTTAAGCTGCCATCCAGTGCCTTTGAATTAGTGAAATGGTGAAAGATAGATAAGGCAAAGAAGAATTTTAAAAAATGTAATTAGAAGACACACCTTAGCTATAATGCAAAAAAAGTGCGACAATCTCTCATCCGTACCTAAACAGTCACATTGTGTTTGGGCAAGCATGCTATGATAAAATAAACAGCACAAATTTTCATTTGATCCAAACTTCTGGAAGCAATGATCCTCATCTCTCTTGGCAGTTAGTGATTATTTATGATTACAATCATTAGTTAAGTGCCAAATGATTTTACATCTAGAAATTTTGAATACTTCAAGCCCTAAAATATATACTTATATCGTCTTCAAAACTGGTACTTATGTGATACAACATCCTCACAACTATCGGAGAAACTGTAATAATTGTATATAAAAAGTCCAAGACTTACAAGTAAAATTTTTCATTCCAAACTGGATTGAGCTCCTGAGGCATGGTTCTTGTCCTCTTCTTAACTTTTCCAACTTGCACAGTGACATAAGGATCAGAAGTTCCACTTTTGTCCTTGGCAATCAAACCCTGAGCACATATTACTGCAATAAAATTTTGAATATTAGTAATTAACAAATGATCATCTTCAGTTTGAAAATATTTCAATAAGAACTTTTTAGTAGTAATGTCCATTAATCTTCTGAAAATAATATACTAGATTCAAAAGAGACAAAAGTTAAAATAAAAACTGTAATGGGGAAAGAAACTATTACTTAGCAAAGATGATGGTAGGATGGTGTCAAAACATGAAAAAGATCTAGACACAACCCCTTCATCAACAATAAAAAATGAGAAAAAAATGTGACATACACAAAGTGACTGGATGGAAGTCAAGGTCAAACTGCAGTTGGTGGATGGGATAGGGATAGGTCCAAAATTGCAGGACAAAGGGTGTGAAGGATATGGAGTTTGATTGAATTTTGCAAATTGAATAAATAAAAAGTTATATCTAACCACAAACTCTTCACAATAATTGCTAAGCAGCTCCTTTTTATCATTATACATATGAGGTGTGACTAGCAAATATCCCAAATCCCCAGTTCATCATGACCACTGTCACAAACAAAGGTGAAATGTATTTCTTTCAATGTATTCTTTACTATGGGAAAAAGGTGGTGAGAAAGAAGAAGAAGAAAAAAAAGAGTTACTTTGATCCAGTTCAGATGGTGGGGTGAATGCATTAACAGGAGGATTTGATATTTCCAATAGCTAATTGATGGAAAGAGCAATGTGTGCTGGAGTGTTGTTTTCGTGGAGGATCCAAGAGTGAATTTCCAATTTTCAAGTCTTTCCCATCTCATAAGTTCACAGAAAGTGGTCCATACAAACAGAAACCTGAAATACAGTTTGACCTTTGGGCACCCAATATATCTGAACAATCCTACAAATGCAAAAAGAAAGAAAAAAAAAAAGCCCAGGATCATCATTGTTTTGATTTGCCTCTGTTAGATCGAGCTTTTGAAGAGTATTAATTGGTAAATGGCTCCAAGCTCATACCAGAAAAACCATAATTTATTATATGTTAATGCACTATCTAAACAGATAGATTCAGAGTAATTGGTCATTCAAGCTTGCTTTTGATGAGCAGAAAGGATTTTTGGTATCAACTGTGAACATTTTTCTCACAATAAAACTGTCATGTAAAATTTGTCAGATATCTTCAGTCTCAATATTTGTCAACTCACTATTAATCAGAGGACAATTTTCTCTTATGATCATACAAAAATTTTCAATGTTGTCATCTGTTTCTACCATTTGTGGATGCACAATATGGGATTTATCTGTTGCCTCTTTTCTGCTATTTCTGAACTGTTTTATCCACTTGTGAACTTGAGTTCATGGTTAGCAATCGTTACAATACATTTCCAACAGAAAATTTCCCGTACTTAATAAGAAACTTTACATTAACTCAGTACCAAACCTTGACACTAAGCATTTTAGCTACACTGAACAAATACATGATCCGATTTAAACTAGTGCTGCAACCAAACTGGAAACTGCATGGTTATCAAAATGGCAGAATAGGTATCATTCAAAAAGCTCCAATATTACCAGTGTAACAAAATTGGTATGGTTGCTTTCTAGCCACACCTCAAATATAATGATATTAAAGATAATAACCACACTTTAGTGCAGGTATTTGTGCATTTTAATAAAATCACCTCTGGTGAATGGCAGTTCCTTTTTGATATAGATGGTGAATGCATAACTGTATAAGGGGAGAAGATTTGTGGGAAATAGTTTGTTTAGAAGGAAATTGATAATGAAAATAGATATAGGAAACACAGGAATATTTGGTTGATACCTTATGCTGAGCCCCAGTGGTTGCCTGGTGCCAAGTATACACTAGTTGGCCAGTCTCTCACTGGTTGAGATTGATATTTTATGTAAGAACTTTGTATAAGATCAAAAAAGGGTTGAAATTGAATTGAAAACAATATATGGGAAAAATAATAATAAGGGATTTGTTTTGAAGCAAGAATTGTAGAGGATAGAAAGTGAAAATCTATACAACTTTTGGTCATCTATGGTGTCATCTGTCAAGCCATGCCGTCAGACTATGATGTCACACTTCCCACCTCCACTGCACTACAAACAACAAACAGAGATGTCGAGGTTAAGCCCATTATTTAAAAACAGTTCTATTTAGCAAGACATCCGCAGATCAAGTAACTGTCAGAACACTGAAAGAAATGTATGTATTCCCTTGAAATTGACATATTAATTATTAGTTGCTTTTTCTTAATCAAAATTCAATTGATGTAGACTTTTCTTATACACTCCGGACACAGATACTGCTGTTACAGCAAGTTAACAAATATCTACCTTATGTCACTTTCAAGATAATGAACGTTATTTGATCAAAATTGTACTCAAGTCACCAAAGAAACGAACTGCTAAAATACTGCAATCAACTCATAATTTTTGACAGGCTTACAATATGTTTATGACCAATGTAGATATTTTAAGTCAGTGTTACCATATACTGGAAGGAATGATTTGCCGAAACACTGAAATAATGGTATTTACTGCATTTAAATTAATATATTAATTATTAGTTGCTTTTATTACTGATGTAACTATATGATGCAACTAAGGAAAATGGAAGCGGCTTCTAGGCGATATAAATAAGTAAAGAAAGGGAAATTAACCCACCACATACCAAAGTGGACGGATGCGATGAGAGAACACTAATGTTGACAAACAAACAACACAATATTTCGGCATATGCCTTGCTCACAAATAGAAAAAACGGGCCATTAGGCTCGGAACGTGTGTGCACACCGAACGTTACCCAATGACTAACCGTGTTGTGGTGAGGGGGGGGGGGGGGAAACGGATAAGGAGTAGACTATCGATATCGGTATACAATGTCTGAGATAATATATTTAATATTTTGGCAGGCGATGGTAAAATGAGCAAATGTAGTAATGGTATGGTATAAACATAGCAGGGAAAAAAAAAAAAAAAAAAAAAGTAGTGATGGGTTAATTGGAATTTAACGGTGGTTAAGTCCAGGTGGGTGTCTTGTATCCAGGATATTCTGGTACGCTAGTTCCCATCTCCGGAGTTCTGCTGCAGTGGTGCTGTCAGGGAAAACTCTGACTGCTCTCACAGTGAAACAGTCGTTGAGGTTGTTGGAATCATGGCTATTGGCATGTTCTGGTACTGGAAGGTACAGGTTACGAGTGTGGACTGTTTGTCTGTGGCCATTCATTCTAACAGAGAGTTGCTGTGTGGTGAGGCCTATGTAAGAACTGGTGCACAAGCGGCAAGTTAGTTGGTATATCAGATGAGTGGTTGAACAGGTGGCATGTCCAATAATGGGGAAAGTTTCTCCTGTGGTGGGGTTGGAATATGTAGTGGTGGGTGGAAGCATGCTGCAGGTTTTACAACGGGGTCTATTACAAGGATAAGATCCATATGGTGCTTTTGGAGAGTCTAACGGAGGGTATTTGTGGACTAAGATGTTCTTAAGATTGGGTGGTCTGCTAAAACATGCACGAGGGACATTGGGTAGAATTTTGGGTAGGAGAGTACGCATTTCCGGAAATGAGCGAAGGAAGTCATACCCCTGTCGCAAAATATGGTTGATGGACTCAAGGCCAGGAGAGAACTGAGTGACAAAGGCAGGGCTATGGTTGGTTTTTGTAGGAGACAAGTGAGAGTGGTTACGTGGAGGGTGGTTGATCGCGCGGGAGATCTGTTTATGTACAAGATCCCTGGGGTAACAACGGGAAATAAGGGCTTGGGATAGGTTTTGTGAGTATTGATGGAGAGAATGAGCGTCAGAGCAAATGCGACTTCCACGGATGGCAAGGCTGTATGGGAGAGAACGTTTCGTATGGAATGGATGGCAGCTATCAAAGTGTAGATACTGCTGTAAATTAGTGGGTTTGATGTGGACTGCGGTATGAAGGACACCGTGCCTGAGCATGATGTCAACATCGAGGAATGTGATGTGTGAGCGGGAGTAAGTCCAGGTGAAATTGATGGAATTGTTGCTATTGTTGAGGGAGTGGAGGAATTCAAGGAGGTGGTTTTCGCTGTGGGTCCAGATCATAAATATGTCATCTATGTATCTGAACCACACAGTGGGTTTAAAGGGAGTGTTGTTCAGGAAACGTTCCTCGTGACGACCAAGGAATAAGTTGGCATAGGATGGGGCCATGCGGGTGCCCATGGCGGTACCGCGGATTTGGTGATATACTACAGAATTAAAGGTAAAGAAATTTTTGGAGAGAACTATATGGGCCAAGGTTGAAATGAAGTATGTACTAGGCAGGCTATGTGGTGGTCGTAGGTCTAAGTAGTATTCTAGGGCACTGGGGCCTCAGTGCCCTAGAATACTACTTAGACCTACGACCACCACATAGCCTGCCTAGTACATACTTCATTTCAACCTTGGCCCATATAGTTCTCTCCAAAAATTTCTTTACCTTTAATTCTGTAGTATATCACCAAATCCGCGGTACCGCCATGGGCACCCGCATGGCCCCATCCTATGCCAACTTATTCCTTGGTCGTCACGAGGAACGTTTCCTGAACAACACTCCCTTTAAACCCACTGTGTGGTTCAGATACATAGATGACATATTTATGATCTGGACCCACAGCGAAAACCACCTCCTTGAATTCCTCCACTCCCTCAACAATAGCAACAATTCCATCAATTTCACCTGGACTTACTCCCGCTCACACATCACATTCCTCGATGTTGACATCATGCTCAGGCACGGTGTCCTTCATACCGCAGTCCACATCAAACCCACTAATTTACAGCAGTATCTACACTTTGATAGCTGCCATCCATTCCATACGAAACGTTCCCTCCCATACAGCCTTGCCATCCGTGGAAGTCGCATTTGCTCTGACGCTCATTCTCTCCATCAATACTCACAAAACCTATCCCAAGCCCTTATTTCCCGTTGTTACCCCAGGGATCTTGTACATAAACAGATCTCCCGCGCGATCAACCACCCTCCACGTAACCACTCTCACTTGTCTCCTACAAAAACCAACCATAGCCCTGCCTTTGTCACTCAGTTCTCTCCTGGCCTCGAGTCCATCAACCATATTTTGCGACAGGGGTATGACTTCCTTCGCTCATTTCCGGAAATGCGTACTCTCCTACCCAAAATTCTACCCAATGTCCCTCGTGCATGTTTTAGCAGACCACCCAATCTTAAGAACATCTTAGTCCACAAATACCCTCCGTTAGACTCTCCAAAAGCACCATATGGATCTTATCCTTGTAATAGACCCCGTTGTAAAACCTGCAGCATGCTTCCACCCACCACTACATATTCCAACCCCACCACAGGAGAAACTTTCCCCATTATTGGACATGCCACCTGTTCAACCACTCATCTGATATACCAACTAACTTGCCGCTTGTGCACCAGTTCTTACATAGGCCTCACCACACAGCAACTCTCTGTTAGAATGAATGGCCACAGACAAACAGTCCACACTCGTAACCTGTACCTTCCAGTACCAGAACATGCCAATAGCCATGATTTCAACAACCTCAACGACTGTTTCACTGTGAGAGCAGTCAGAGTTTTCCCTGACAGCACCACTGCAGCAGAACTCCGGAGATGGGAACTAGCGTACCAGAATATCCTGGATACAAGACACCCACATGGACTTAACCACCGTTAAATTCCAATTAAATTCCAATTAACCCATCACTACTTTTTTTTTTTTCCCTGCTATGTTTATACCATACCATTACTACATTTGCTCATTTTACCATCGCCTGCCAAAATATTAAATATATTATCTCAGACATTGTATACCGATATCGATAGTCTACTCCTTATTCGTTTCCCCCCCCCCCCCTCACCACAACACGGTTAGTCATTGGGTAACGTTCGGTGTGCACACACGTTCCGAGCCTAATGGCCCGTTTTTTTCTATTTGTGAGCAAGGCATATGCCGAAATATTGTGTTGTTTGTTTGTCAACATTAGTGTTCTCTCATCGCATCCGTCCACTTTGGTATGTGGTGGGTTAATTTCCCTTTCTTTTCTTATTGATGTAACTATATCAGATACATATAAATATTTCCAGTGTGTCTAATTTAGAGTGCAATACAATGAATGTATTCGTACGCAGGTAATCACATCTATGAATTTTGTACAGTTTTTAAATTGTTTTCATGAGTGTTCTATCACTTAAATCAATACTTTGTTTTAACTAAAGTAGTTCCACACTTATCGCGATCCATACAGCAATGACTACAATTAAAACTAATATTATGTGGAATGACGTAAGTTATTAAGATTTATTTTTAATTGCCGTTGCTTTTACTGATGCTATATTTCAGCCGCATGTAACTTTGTCAGTCATTCAAACATTGTAGTATCGATATTAAACACGAATATCAAAAAAGGAAGGTAAGTACCTGTGAAGATTTTTGATCAAGTTTATATCACCACGTATGAATATACCTGTGATTGAATTATTGTTTTTCTGGCTGCAATTTTAGCGTAGTTTATGGTTAGCTTCAAATGTAACCTGGACCAGGATGACAACTGAATTTTTTTTTTTTTTGTACAGCGCAAGGTACATGGAATTAAATTAAACTTTATTTTGGAACATTTCTATTTAATTAAACAGCTTCGAATAAATGAATACCCAGAACACTGAAAGAAAAGCATGTATTTTGTTTAAATCTGCACATTGATTATTATTTGCTACTTTTTACTGAAATCATTACTTGAGTTGAATGAAATTAGTTCCAAATAGAACCTTATCTACGTGCGCTACACCACAAGTGAAACTAATAATATATGGCTTAATGTAAGTAGTTTTATGTTTAGTGTTTTTCATTTTCACCGACTTCATATTACTGGTGTCATTATTTCACACACGTAAACTGTGTCAGCCATTTGTGAGATGTTAGCTCGCACTGGGTATAGTGCAAAACCTTCAGTCTCAACTTTAACTATGAATAACTTCAGCCCTAGCCTTGCTAATTTAATGTGGTTTACACTTAGCTTGATAAAACCCCAAACTAAGGAAGGTTAATAGAAAATGTTCACAAGTCTATTGCAGGTAAATACTCATTATATTCTTAGTTTAGCAAAGTCACAAACTAAAATGGCATCAGACAATGTTTCTGAAGATAAGATAGCAGATTCGATTAACCGATTCGAGCCAGACCAAACCCCATTGTTCAAAGTTCAACTTACTGTCACATGAAATCATATCACAGTTCGTCACCCGCTTCTAATGTTGAATTTATCCACTGACTCCCAACAATTAAGTTATGACAACGCACCACATGGTGTAAAACTGCTGCTTCAAAGATACATTGTGACACAAAGCAACATAGTTGCACTCTAACTGTGTCTGGGCAACTGAGTGAGGACGAGAAAAAATCTGGCCTGATACTTATAGAAATAGACTGTGGGAACGCAAAGACTTCCTGGTTTCCCAGGAGAAACATCTGATAACTGATCAGATATCCATTCCTAAGCTTGAGATTTTATCAGATTTCTTGACCTAGAGGATTAAAAATATTCCTATCATTCTGAAATCTCAGTAAAAAGAAACTAGTTTATTTTCACTCCTAAATGTGCAATAATCTCCTAGATCAACTAAATTCATAAGGATAAAATATTCAGAGATTAGAAGTGACTGACACGAACAGATGACACAACTTATTTTCAATGTGTAATGGCAGTTTCATTGTCATCATTAATCACAAACACTGTTAATATTTCTGCTGCAAAGCCAAAGCTTCAATCAGACACATCTTCATACAGTTACTGTATCACATGTTAGTGGCATCATGTATCACAAAATCTTCAATGGTTCTTACATCTTTCTTTTATGTTATCCATGATTCAGATAAATATTACAACATTTGAACTGCTGACACAGTTACATGCAGCCAAAATAATGACCTCAGTAGTATGGCATTAATGGAAGTGAAGGAAATTAAAAATAAATCTTAACCATTTATGTTATGCCATATACTATTAGTTTTCACTATATGAAATGTGTTCCATTAGATAATCTCCACAGAACAGCTGGTTTCGCAAGATCTGCCTCCCACAGAAATACAATAGAATAAATGGAAAGGAAAAAAAAAAAAAATTGACAACTGCCACCCGCTTCTTGGAGTGGAAAATGGTAGCAGATGGCTCAGATCTTGGAGAAGGTTTGAAAATACCCTGCTGGATGATGCACAACATGACTACCCAGCTACAGTGGAAATTCCCAGTGGCTCATCACTATATAGGAAGGTAAAAAACCCTATATTGATGGGGTCTTATACATTAAGATGATATAGACTGCAACTGTTGAACTACACAAACTATGGAACAACTGCTGGTTTGCCCAAATTGTCATGCCACCTGTACCTCCGACAACCTATGAACTCACAAGAAATAAGCATTTGAGACAGCTCAATAGTGGGTTAAGAAAGTAACTGTGGACAAGAAAAATTAAAGCAAGTTTAATGTGGTTTAGGTCACATATATTTTGATCAGTGTGGAACTACTTTCATTCAAATGAAGTAATTATTTCAGTAACAGGGTGCTCATGAAAACAATTAAAATTATTTAAAAATAATAACAATAAAAAACACACATTTGTGATTTGTTAACGGCTTGTCCTTAAACTTTGATAGAAATAAATATATGCAATTCAGTATTAAATACAGATTAGCAACAAATATTTGTATAAAAGTAGTTGATTAATCTATTCAAGGGGTAGATGCTGTAAAGTTTTAGGTCATAATTTCAAATGAAGGATCTCTGACTTCCTAAAGAGGTTGCAGTTTTCACAATTTTATCTCATTAAAAAGAAACTAGTTTATTTTCACTCCTAAATGTGCAATAATCTCCTAGAGCAACTCAATTCATAGGGATAAAATATTCAGAGATTAGAAGTGAGTGACATGAACTGTGTTAAAAATAAGAGTAGAACTGCAGAGAGCTAATCAACAAGACAGGAATTTTAACATATATATTTATGTTAATATCCTATGTAATTCTTTGAAGCAAATAGTAAAATATATAATTAATACACTAGAAGTAAAAATTATCTTTACAAGTCATCATATTTTTGTTCAAAACTGAGTGAGATATTCATAGATACGTACATTCAACAAGTTCCAAATATGTCTTAAATGATTGGCAGGGGATAGGATTAAATTCAGAAAAAATAAAAGAATTTTTAATTGACAACACCTTCTGCTTCATAAACTGCGAATATCTATTATAAATGCAATTACTGTAATTAGGGAACATGTTATCCGTGGCAGTGAATCTTCTGGTGTACACATCAGTCTGAATTTGCTGTAAATTAACTCCTGTCCACATTTCACAGGTAGTCCAGTAACTGAGTTGTCAAAAGGGGGTCTTGCAAACATTATATCATGTAGAAGACTTTTTTCCCCTTGAGAATATGCAGAAACCAAGTTTTCAACCTCCAACATCCTCGGCACAATTTTCTGTGGCCAAAAAACTTCAAAATTTGGCACTTTTTTCAGTTTTTCGTCTATAATTCTTTCCTGATAATCCTAGCAAGAAATAGTTTATTTCCAGTTTGAAAGAGGATAAAATTTTCTACAACTTTTGTACCTTAAAGTTATTTCTTAACACAAAACTAAGCGAGCTATAATTGTTCGAAAATCAGCAAAATTTTTCACTTTTCCTAAAGGTTAGGTTTCCACCTATTTCGTCACACTAAATGACCTTAACCACCTGATATAAATGTATTTCTGGATGACAAAGTATGTACCTGTATTTACATTGTGCTTTGATTACTAATAATGAACTCATATGGCATTATTGGCCAGGAGAACATGAAGGACTGTTCGGTTGCCAGGTGACAGTGTTTTCGATTTGCTGCACAATGTGCCCCTTTGTGGCTATCTAATCAGGTAATTGTACTGGGTATAGCTTATGTGGAATCTGAACCACAGAAGCGTTCTGGCTTAATTCATATTACGCAACAAGCTGTGGCAGAGGTGAAGGTCGGGTTAAGGGCCTTTGAAAATCACAGCTGACTAGGATTTTGATTTCCAGTAAAACGCCTAACCACTGAGCTACCATAGCAGTCTATTACTGATGGTATTTGTGCCAGTTGGACACACAGGTTGCAAAAATGAAAGCATTATGTTATGACACAAAGTTTATTTACACAGTCAAAATTAAGTCATCATAAGTAAAAAATTGGTCATAAATAAATTTCTTTTTGTTTGGATTGTTTGAAACTTTTTATTTGAATTCACTCCATACTGAAGGTCTTCGCATTTGAACAAAATGGTCTCTACATGAAGCATTAACACTTCTTCAAGATGCTACACCCACCATAAAAAAGTTTTGTTGTGGACAGGGATGCCTCCTGCGTAAGTTTATGTGACATCTGAATGAAACGTTGGTTCAATCTGTGGAAAATGGAAAGCCTAATTGTGAATGCAATATGGATTGAACATTACAGTTATATCTGATGGATAGTGAAATGATACTGTGCAGAGAGAAATAAAGTCATTTGAAAGGTTTCACCTTTTGAATACGTCATGTACTTCAGCAGACATCATTTTCAGTGAGGAAACAAATGCTGCAGTGATGCAGCAAATGAGAGCAACAAGAACTGTGTAATTTTAATACTAACACATAAACTGAAAAAGAAGGCATCCAGTTTCAACAAGTAAAAGAATATTCACCTATGAATGTCCTCTACACCCTGCATTTACAGGATATTAAAGAATATCAGAAACTTTCGGCCATCAGAAAGAAAAATTATGTTGCCTCATTCGACACCAACCACATCTGAAAGAAACGTGCATGCTACAAATTCATTGCAGGACAATGGACGGGCTCAGATACGAAATGTTTATGAAATCTGCCCAAAAAATGTATTCAAACTAGCATGATTACCACCAACATTAGATATGGTGTTTCACATATATGCACGTACCATCAAGTATGCATG
Source organism: Vandiemenella viatica (assembly GCA_031002005.1). Lineage (NCBI taxonomy): Eukaryota > Metazoa > Arthropoda > Insecta > Orthoptera > Morabidae > Vandiemenella > Vandiemenella viatica. Next base: position 51,050,720 of record JARYHS010012519.1, on the reverse strand, counting down.
GCTGGGTCGAGAAACATACCCATTGCCATGGGTATGAAAGAAACGTTCATCCAGTCTTATTTCAGGCACAATAATTAAAAATGCTGCACCTAAGTTAATTCTGAAGGTTGTATCATTGTATCATGTTCCTGCAAGAAACTTGTACTCCACCAAGCAGCTGTCACAAATCTGTTCAGCTGCTTCACGTACTGCTTAGTCTGAATCCTAAAAACATTCCTAAGATTGAAATAAATGAAGAAGAGGAAGCACTCTTCAACCTTGAGGAAGCTGCTCCTAGTGCAATGGACGAATGAAACACAATTCTATATGAGGACATTGATAAGCCAGGATGGAAAAGAAATTGATTCATAATCCATTTTAACTTATTACAAATTTATTATGACTTAACTTTGACTGTGTAGATAAACATTATGCCAAAACTTTATGCTTTCAATTCTGCAACCTATTTTTCCAACTAGTATAAATACCAACAGTAATAGAGCGGCTGGTAGCTCAGTGGTTAAGGCATCTAACTGGAGATCAAAATCCTGGCTGGGATTTCTGGAGGTCCTTGACCCGACCTTCACCTCTGCCACAGCTTGCTGTGCAATATGAAGTAAGCCAGAACGCTTCTGTGGTTCAGATTCCACATTAATCTGTAGGTTCCCTATACCTGGTACAATTACCTGATTAGGTTCAGTAGCCACAAAGGGGTGCATTATGCAGCAAATTGAAAAAATTGTCACCTGCAGCCGAATAATCCTTCGGAATCTCTCTGTCAAGAATGCCATATGATTTGACCATCAGTAATCAGAGCACCATATAAATACATATACATACTACGTCATACAGAAAAACATATATATCAATCATAAATACAGGTGTTCAACATAATTTAGTGTGAAAAAGTAGGTGGAAACCTAACGTTTAAGAAAATTGTGAAATTTTGCCGAATTTCAAACAACTGTAGCTCACTTATTTTTTAGTTTAGAAAAAAAATTGTAATACACAACTTGTAGAAAATTTTATCCTGTTTCAAACTGAAAATAAAGTATTTCTTGATAGGACTTATCAGTAAGAAATTATACACGAAAAACTGAAAAAAGTGCCAAAATTATGACGGTTTTTGGCCACAGAAAATTGTGCCAAGGGTGTCAGAGGTCGGAAACTTGGTTTCAGCATATTCTAACCAATATATATAAAATAAGAAAAATCTTCAACACAATATTTTGCAAAGGTCGACCAGCGGGGCATGACAATGGAAGCAGTGCAAGCTTCACCAGACGGCTGAATTTTGACGCGGCTTGAAACCCGAGAAGTTTTTATAAAGCATTGCCATCACGAGAACGTGCATAGTTATTGGAAGTATTGTGAATTCACTCATTTGTACCTCGCACCCCAATAACTTCTGACTATGTAACCGTGCACTATTTCTGTGATTAGATTTGAACTCATGCCCATCTTGCAGCCTCTTTTCCAGTGGGAGAGCAACAACACACATTATTTGAAAATAATGCTTGAGCCACAATCTAATCAATTCTCAATATATAACACATAAAATATCTTACATTCAGAGGGGGGATACAGAATTTTGGTTTGGGAGGGGCTTGAGCGGATTTTGGTTTGGGGGGGGGGGGGGAGCTTGGCTTGGGTGAATTTTGGTTCAGAGGGCTTGCCTTCATTGGATTTTCATTTTGGGGGGGGGGGGCGGCTTGAGTCGGCCATGGGGTAGTACAGGCCTCAAATCCGTAGAGCTAAAAAAAAAGTCTCAAAAATTACAATGTCGGGGGTTGACCTAGATACTTTTGGGGGGGGGGGTTTAGCCCCCTAGCCCCCCCACCCTGGATCCGCCCCTGCTTACATACTAATAATTCTTTTAATTAATTTAAACTGCGCTGTCACATCAAAAATCCAGTTCATTCAACAAAAATCATAAAAATATCACATGCAGTAACAAAAATGTTCAGAACATGCAGGAAAAGTAAGTTTTATAATTATGAAAAATCAATATAAAACAGATAAAATATCTTCGTAACTGCTATTTCTTTTAGCATGACAAAATTAATAACACAACAAAACTACATTCAGTTAAACCCATTACCATTAAAAATAACAGAATCATTTTTCACTGAGCATGATATTACAATTTTATACCTTCTAAGTGAAAAACGGAATGCTTTACTAATTTTTTATTTGTGATAACTTGAACCATTTAAATTATAAATTTATAATGGTGAACAATTTTAACTCTCACAAACCATAACACAGTTATAACATAAAATTTTGAATAAATCATGCTGGGTGAAAATAATCATACAGGGTTTAGTGGGCGAAGGAAGGAAAATTTTCTCTAGATAACTCTCATGCATATCAAATGAAAGCTGACAGCCTCACAACTCTCGAAAGTTTGGCTTTTCTATTTGCTCCTTGGTTTATGGAAACTTTCGGCAGAAAACCATACAAAAACTTGATTTGTAAAGATAGTAATCAGAATTTTTTTCCAAATTTACATAACACATAGGATGCGAAAGTCGACAGGAAAACTATTGTCATCCTTTTGGAATTTGTAGTTTTTGAAAATAACTAAATGTAAGATACTTCATAAAATATTTTTTGACACAATTTTATGTATCATTTAATAGAGAATTCCTTGAACTGAATAATATATATCACTTGAAAATTTTTCTAAGGGCAACAATAATTTTTCAAGTGATTTATTTTTTTAATTTTTTTTTTACCATTTCAAATAAAAAAATGAAAAAAAATGGAATGAATAAGGACTGCAATCCTGCAGTGTTTTAAATTCCGTATTTGGAGATTGCGGGACTAGTCAATCCCATGGAATCTAGCACAGATTTTTTTTTTTAATTTATATTATCAAATTCAATAATTAACATCTATTTATTGAGTTGATAAATCAACCTTAATGTTAAAAATTTCCAGCTTTCCGTAAGAATAGCTTGCACTTTCATACCTATGTTTTAAATCTAATTCGTAATTACTAAGCAAATAATCAAATATGTAAGTATTCAGTTTTAGAGGACATTACATGCCTTACAGTAAATCACATCACTTTTGAAATATAGTCTGTCTATCTACTAAGCAGTCAAACAATCAATTATCAGAGGCTGAGAAATCCTTTTCTGTCTCCTCACTCTTTACTTTGTTTGAAAAGAACATAAATAAAAAACATTTTGAAAAGCTCAACAATTATCTACACTTTTTTGAGATTATATCTGGGAATAATTTCAGTAACTGTTACAGATATGTTTCGCGCTTTGATTGTCCCATCCAGGACTTCATCGTCTACGTCTGAGTTGAAGCTGTTTCTGTGAATTTGACTTCTCTTTCAATAGTTTTATTTTTTAAATTTATTTTATTATTTTGTGTAAAACATCGACAATGGCCAATTGTGTGCTTTGTAAAAAAGCAAAATTGTAGGTACCAAGTTTGAAACTTATAAATTTTATCATGATGCATGTCACATCAGGTATTTATCAGATTTAATATCAACAGCAAATCTTGTCAGCAATTCTTTGACCAAATTGATGCAATGCTTTGCAGCACACAAACTATGTATTGTAAGGAAGCCAAGATTAAAATGTTTTTTTTTTTTTTTTTTTTGCAATCAGCATAAAAGTGATTTTTTGGGATATACACTCATCAAAACTAAAATCTTTGACAGTGTTTCTTGATATACTCAAACTGAACAATCATAACAACATTTACAGCATTTGAAAAATTTGTGGCCAGATATTAAAAATATTAGCATCATCAGGATGTGTAGTCTAAGACAAGCTGCTGCTATTAGGGTCCGACCGAAGGTTCGGCTTCGGCCAACTTTGGCCAAAAAAAGCACCTTCGGCCGCACATTCGGCTTCGGCCAAATTCAGCCGAATGTTTGGCCGAAGCCGAAGTTTTACATCCAGTCCCTGAAAATGAACCAACTTTTACGAATACCGTCAACGTAGCGCGTCAACAGACGATAGCAAAGATAGAGAACCATTTGGAAAAAATCATAAAAATCAGTGGGAAGTATATTGTGAAGCCAGTTTTAAATACCAAAGCTTGATTATTATTACATTTTTTTTTTTTAAATTACAGATGTTGTACGCACCCAAAGATTTTACAAAAGAAGTTTAACAGTCTACTTTACGCGATATCGTAGAAAAAAGTAGCGCCACCATGGCCCGATAATCATCTGATTTCTTTGTGGATTAATGTATTACGTATGGATCTGGTCATTGTAAACATATTTCCATACAACCTCGTTGAAGGAGAAGGACTTCGCAGACTTAATTTTACTGATCCTCAAACTCGACCCTAGTACAGACAAAAGTGAGACAAATATTTTAGGTAGTCTTTAATGCCAGCTACGTACTAAAAAGTAAACAGTAAAGTAGCATTGATTTAGAAAAAGGCTGAATGGATCAGTTTTACCACGAAGATATGAAGTGATCAAACAAACACGTTTTTGAGTGTCACGGCACATGGCATTTCCAAAGGTTCCAAAATAAAAAATAAAAAATTAAATTGGCTGTTAGTGTGTTGGAAGATCATACAAGGCAATATATTGCACAAAAAGTCACTGAAACTGTTACCAAATACAATTCAAAAGAAAATATCCATACGGGTATACGTAATAATATTTCAAATATGAATGCAACCATCCGCTATGGAAACTTTTGTTTTATTGGTTGTGTTGCTCACACTCTACAGCTCATGATTCACAAAGTAATTTTTAAAGATATTGCTATAATAGAAATAGTGAAAAAGTGTTGTAAAACGTAAGAAGAGTGAACAAGCCACTCGATATCTTAATTAATAGAACAGAAAAATACAGTAAATCTGTATATGTTGGAACGTGGTGGAATAGAAATTCCAACTGCAGAAGAATGGATACAACTGAACAATTTTATAACTGTGCTGAAGTGTATTTAGGAAGTAACAACTAATATTTTTAGCGATTTATCAACAGTATTTTTAATTATATCAATCATTGACATCTTAAACTCAAAACTTGCTCAAAAGGATGAAGGCTGATCTTATAATACTGCTCAAAAGCCGCTTGTGTGGGTCTGTTAACAGGAGATCTGCTTTCGCAAGAGAAACCTCACGGTTGTTGATTGCCGCTCTAATCGATCCACGGTTTAAAATTAAGTATTTGACTAGCGACGAAATTGTAAATACGAAGACTGATATTTTGTCATTTCTACGTCAAAACTGTGCACTGACAATAACAAATATAACGGGTCATTTGGAGCGATTAAATCTTATTTTATTAGTGCCTATGTACTTTTTGTTTTGGTTATATTTAGTACATTTTTAATTAATCTGTATACATGAAACTACTTTAAAAATATTGGTATTGATTCGGTTTTAACTGAAAATTTAATACGTGATACTAATTTAGACAGCAGAATATCATATTTTAAAAGCTAGAATAATTAACGCTAGGTAAGAAGGTTGAAATTTATTTTTATTGTTGTTAAAAAACAATGGCATTACTATGCATAAGCTAACATGTATTTGATTTACCAAAGCTAAAACTCCAAAACTTATTAATTTAATGCACGGGACAAATTATTCTGATTTGATTCGGGCTGTTACTGTTAAATTTTATAGTTTCTTTTTATTATTGCTAAATTGTATTGCTCAGAACCTGGTTTGGTACTATTTTATTTTATTCTAATAAATAAATATTAAAAACTTTGTTTACAATTATTGGAAAGGTGCAATTTATATAAAAAATACCACATATAAAATAAAATGACAGTTCATTTTTTGCATTTCATATATACTTCATGATAGTGTTCTAAGATATATAATTATTTTTGAACCTTCGGCTTCAGCCGAAGGTTATCCCAAGAGCCGAACGTTCGGCTTCGGCCGAAAAATGACCTTCGGTCGGACACTAGCTGCTATCTGTGGGAACTGAAAGGATGTATGTGGATTGATTTAATATTGGAAAAACAAAGGGAGTGGAAATAAAAATTTTCCACACCACGTTCTTCTGTTAATGAAGTGTTCCCCTGAAAATTTTAGTGTTTTGTATGTCAATCATCAATATCACCCAATTGTCATCCTTGAATATGGTGGTTTCCTACTCTATCCTAGATAAGAAACAAAAACTGATTGCACCTGCTCTCTCTTTATTTACTAATATTTAAAAACAAATAAATCCATCAGGTGTAAACTTTTTTGGCGACTCCTTACTAACAGGAGAGAGAAATGTAGAAATAATCACATGACAGGCACTAAATTTTCTCAAATAAATGCATTAAGTTTGCAGTTAGGAACAAATGAGAATGGTGGGAGATTATGAACTTTGGTAACTGGTGGGTATAATTTATCTTTCCTTTTCATATAAACATTTAATAATATATTCACATACAGGGAATGAGTTGAGAGGAAATATAATATTCTGGGGGTGTTTGCAAAAAAGTTCACATGAACATGTATAATCATCAGTTATTAAGATATCATCAAGTTTGAACTGTTTGACTGTAAAAACATTTATTACATTTCATGTTCAAGGAATACAGATTTCATGATCGGTTCTCGAAAATGTAATCTTTAACCACAATCAATTTCTCATCTTGTTGAAGAAGATGAAATGTTATATACTGAAGTTCTCAGTAATGTCTGTAAATGCTAGCATATGCATTCCTTAGATGACTAAGAAGTTTGTACCATGTATTTACTTTAGATGTCACTCTTCTCCCATCCCATAAACAATAATCTAAGAGGACTAATGTACCCACATAGAAATTCTGCATTTCAAATAAAGAATGAACGTGAAGGCAAATGATAATAAAATGATTTTTAATTCTGCTTTAGCCTTGTAAATAAATACGATGAAGCATTAAAATTTATTTGTGAGATTTGTTGTTTCAAGTAGGATGAAAAAATAACCAGGTCACCAGGAAATCATTGTTTATTAGTAAATCCTGAGATGAAGCATAAAACAAAACAGTGTAACATGTCATATAAACTAAATTTTGCAAATAAATGATCAAAATTAGTTTAAAGAGCTGCGAGCTAATAACAATCCAACAGTAAAGTATGTTTAAAATCATTTACTTGCAGTTTTCAGATGATAAGTAGAAATCGACACTAAAGTTCGATAATAACGATTTGTCAACATTGGCTTAATAAAGAGAACTGCCTATTTCAGAATAGAAAATATTCCCCTCATGTTCAGAGATGCAGTAAGTGATCACGATGAAAAAGACACAAGTCACTTTAGGATTATAAAATAGTACTAAAAAGATATTTGAGATTTAAGTTGAATTTCACAAGTCATTATATAGATCAAAATAAGTTAATTTATTTCACAGTTCTAAGTTTTCAAGTCACAGGAATGATTCAGAGCTCAAAAGATGTGTAGCAAAATGATGATTTCAAGCAAAACATGAAATTTGCATGCAGCAGAGTTCAGCTAGATAGAGACTGGAAAGTATGTTTAAAATAAAGTAGAATGTTTTCCATGTATACTGAGAGAGTTTTGTAAAGATTCAAGCACTATTTTGGCCAGAAGAAGGAAAAGCAAATTCTAAATATAAAAAGAAAAATGGCGGAAGGAAATTGTTAAATTTGAACATAGATTTGGAAGAGACAAATAAAAGTTATATGAAGGAGACTAGATAACAGATAAAAAAACATCATTATCATATAGAATGGCACTTCCAGATCATTTGGAATACATTTAAGCTCTGTAGCACAGATTCTTTTGGAGATAAAGAATATACGAGGGTTGGTATTCAGCGCCTCCCACAACGTTGGCAGCGTGTGGTGACAGTAGCAGGGGACTACTTTGAGGGTCTTTAGGCCCAGGTTTGCCATGTCAACTTTATGTGTTCTGTGTTGTTATTATTTTGCACCGTGAAGGCCATATTGCCCTGTATACTACCGTAATAAATTAGTGTGTTACAATATTTCAGTGCTATTCATTGTCCACACATGTCCTTTCATCTGTATATGTCACATTTTACAACCGGACTGGTATCTTCCAGAAAAAAAATAGTTGCCATGACTTTATGCCCCAACCCTTGTAGAAGTTTTAAGTTAAAACGTACTAACAATTTGTACTGTCTGTTTGGTAATAAATCAATATCCTCAATATTGTCTGCTAACTTGCCAATGCTGTCAGGAAATAGCAGTATACTGATTTTTTTCTTCTTGAACACTTATTCAACAATCAAATTTTTATTTTACGCCCTTGACTGCTTCCACTATGTTCAAGTTGAATGTAAGTGTGAATAGGCTAGAACCTCACCTTACACAATTTTTAACTAAAGCTCTACTTTTATAATAGCCAACAGTTTATCAAATAAAATATTGCTCCATTTAAACGCATTAGAGCTGAGTCACGTGGTGAGTATCAGTGTGTACACATATGATTCTCTAGCCATATGTCTCACCTCTAAGCATGATTAAGGTTTATACAATTATACCAAAATACTGTAAAATAAGTGTGTGTGTGTTTGTTGTTGCTCTCCTGCCTGTTGCTAGTGATAGTTTTACTTTCACTATTCTTCCTTATTTCGAATATTAGACATGATTTCTTTAAAATTTTAAAATCTAAGATTTTCATAAGCATTTTCTAAAACAATAAGCACTTATCAAATATCTACATAAATTTTTTATTAGCTTATCAGAAATATTTAGAATATGTAATATCTTTCAAGGAACTGTATATGTGGCTTTAACATTTATACATTGAACATAATAAATTACTATAGAAAATTTGTAATAATAATGAGGCATCAGCTATCAATTCCTTCCGTGCAGATATCCAACCCTCTCATCTAAAAATTATTGTTCTACTGAAGTAAGGAGGAGGAAATTGAAATATTAGCATACCACTTGACCTTTAACATAACAATTTTGGGATCTTACTCCACTGTAACCATATACTCCTTGGAAAATGACACTACATAAGTCACTACACAAAATTGTGGAGCTAATGTGTGTATGTACCTGATACAGAAATAATGCTAAAAATATAACTTTTCATGTTATCCTGAACTCATTCCAAATATCCTTATAAAACAAATATTAAATTTGAAACAAAATTGCATTCCGGATGACATGTGTTCCAATTCCCGTCCGGGCAACCAGATTTGGGTTTTCCATGGTTTCCCCAAATCACTCCAGGCAAATGCAGGGATACTTCCTTCAAAAGCCCATGGGCAAATTCCTTCCCATTCCTTGTCAAAGTTCCTTCCAACCTCTAATGACCTCGACATTGATGAGGCAAATAGCCATAGTAAAAAATAAAAATAAAAAATAAATAAATAAATATTATGGTGAACTTGAAGAGTGAAAGTAAAAAAGAAATACATAATTTATGAAACAATTGTCTAAGTTCTCAAAATTATAACCACACCTCAGATTACATCACAATTAAAATGAAAATCAAGCTTAGACATACCAAGTCTTAAAATTATCAGAACCTGTTATTACTTTAGTTCTATACAGTATAACAGAACATGTAGTCAGCAAATGGAGATAAATATCATACACACACTGTGGAATTGTGCTTGTGGCTAACTGAACAGGAACACATGTGATAAGATAAATAAAATATGATGGCTTAATTTTGAGTGTCAGTACTACATTCACACATATATTTAAAATATGCATACTGTGACATAATAACCATTACTTTATATTAAATTTTGAAGCAAAAGTCACATTTTTACAAACATAAAGTAGCTAGTAACTTAAACAAAGAAAATTACACAGAAAGATATGCTGCATTGACAAAGCAATATATACAAAGGCTACAAGGCTTATTCATACAAAATGGTGCACAGAACATGCAGAATGAAGTAAATTCTGTTTCTAATAGCTTTCAAATATTGAGACAGGAACTGTTGATTGTGTGGGGTGTAATAACAGGCTACAACTATTTCCACCTAATCAGAACAGCCCTAAATGCATTTCAATATGAAATCAAAAGTTCATTAATTTGAAAGTGAGTATTACAACTGACATCTGCAAATGATTCAGGTAACTCTTATTTTATAAAAGCATGCTCATGAATGAATGGTGCATCAATGTATTTAAATTCTACAGCTGTAAAAAATACAACAGTAAGGCTACAAGCTGTTCAGCTGCCATAGTATTGTAAAAATTTAAGTGTCAACCTGATATTAATAACAAATTTGGAAAGGAATGTGTATTTAGTATTAAATCTATACCTTAAAGTACATATTATGAAAAGAATCTTTGTATAGTTTGATTATAAACATTAATTTAATTCTTCAGTAAATGCATAAAGAACTTTATTTAAAAATGGTAATACATTTAGTGCTATGTTCATTTACTTTAACTTTGTGATTATGGAAATGCATTTAGAACGTTCTGCCCATTTTGTGTTAGTGATTTTTGATTAGCAAAAACCGTTTTAGGAAAGCATCTAGTTCAGAAATTTGTTCACTGCGATACATAAATGTCTAAAGCAACTGCCCAAACTACATGTTTCCAACAGAGAACAATACCAGAAGAATTATTTACAGAAGAGAAAGAGAAAACAAAGAGAAAAGGAATTTGTAAGTGAGAAGTGTCTATTTGTGAAGTTAGTAGGTGATGCTCATGTTGCTATAAAAGGATGTAATGGTAAACTCTTTGAGCAAAATATTTTTCTCTAAAGGTAGAAGAGTGCAAGTTTCTTGACTTGGGGAAAAATTTTTCTTTCGTATTTCATTAGTGGTTGCATTATTTCTCTTTCTTCTTTTCATGGGCAGGATACCTGTGATAGCGATCTTGCAAGACCATTTGGATGTTCCCTCTAATACCATTTCTTCTGCCTGTTCGATTGAATCAATGTGTGTGTCAGGATCCACTGAAAAGGTGTTTCTGTGGAAATATAAAAAATACACACCAAAGAACAACACCACATCAATACAAAAAGAAATAAAAACAAATAAACTGGCAATCCGGAACACTGTAAAGCATAACAAAAGGAGTAGTAGGACAGCGACGGGCAGTGAGCATTCAGCTTTTACAACTTTTAAGAATTCAAATGATGTTTCAGTTATGCTTTCATTGTCATTTTAGATGATCTTGTAATAATGGAAAATATATTTACATGAAGTAAAGCATAATTTACATCATTAAAATTCTTAAAATATGGGGCTAGGGCACACACACATTCCAGATTGAAGGATAAGAGATGCACATTGGACATGAATATGTAAATAGCTGCCAATACTGTTCTGAATATCTTTTGGATACAATTATGAATAGCATTACAAATATACTTCAAACATGTTAAAGAACTTTTTTGTCAATAGAGCAATGTTATGTGCTTTCAGGAATGCAATACACTGTGGATGTTTGTAGTGTCCTTAGGCGAGTGCAGTGTGTTTTTAATTTTGACTACTGATCAGAAAATAGTTTTAATACCACAATTATGTAGTATTCTGCCAATCTTTGCTGTAGTAGCACACACAATTGGAAGAAAGGTGAAGTGGGATGGGTCTTCCTGTTGTATTTTCCTTCTTCCTGCTATTCCAAAAAGCAAATCTATTAATGCCTAGCTGTAACTACTCTTTTGGAAGGTTTTCGTGCGAGATGAAACCATGTTTGCAGTACCTTCCTGCGTTGGACCATGTGGTGGTTGATGCATGCATTGAGGAAAAGGTCTGGATGCGTGGGTTTTCTGTATTGAGAATGACTAATGGTGCCAACTGCCTTCTTATCTATCAGAATGTCTAAAAAGGGAAGGCAACTAACCTACTTCACCTCCATTGTGAATTTAACCATCTCGTTGATCCCATTAAGATGTTCTGAAGTTACTGTAGACTGTTGGTCCCACACAGACATGTAGCTCATATCTGAAGATGCTTGCTTATTTCGGCATCCATTTCTGATTCTTTCAGAAGCATTATAGTCTTCCTCATCGATGCAGCGGTCGGATCCATAGTGAGCCTCCTATACACATTATAATCTAACAACTGCAACAGCTTCTGTTTGTAGTTATCTGAGCTGAGCAGGACAATCAAATTTCTTTCATCAACTGAGATAAGGATGATGTCTATTTCCTCTCATAGTATTCAAAGATCCCTGATTTAAGTTTTAGTAACATCTGCCTTCAGATATTTAGCCCTAAATAGTATTCTACAAGGTTTCCTCCAAATTTCAACTGTGGTTTCAGATGTAAGATCCTTGATGTAATTCTCAACATTGCTGATGACTTCGCTCGTTGAAATCCCTTTCAGAGTCAGTGAAAAGTTGAGCCCAATGGGTAACACAGATACCGCTACATCATCAGGTTGATTTCTAGAAAGATTCATTACAGTTCTAAGTACATGCAGAAATTGGAAGTATTTCATTGGGTCACTTGACAATGGCAGCAGAGATTATGACCACAGAAACATCATCTTTCATCAAAGGACTCACTTGACTATATACCTGAGAGAATTTTATCTATATACAATGCTTAGGAAACTTTCAATCATAGTTAACATCTACAATAAGGATATTTTCTGCAGTGTCTTGCTGTTAAGAAAACTATACAAAAAAAAGGGCTAAGTTGCTTTCCACACTGGCCTTTTTTCAACACTGCCAGGACAATGATGAACCACATTAAGCAGAGATAAGTTACTTAATCATATCAGCTGCAGTCAAGAGGAGTATTTGGTGAGTGGGCTCTGCTGTTGTTAGGGTGAGAGTTTGCTTCCCAAAATTCAAGCTTTTTGAAACATGCAGAGACCTCTTCAGTGTCATTTAAGCCAATGCGCTAAATATAAAAAACTTCCTGTGAGCCAACGATCACAGTTTTCAATTAAACTTAGAACTGTAGTGAATCTCACTGGAAAACAACATGATGTAAAGGTATCAGTGTTATCCAAAGGGCTCTACTTTGCAATGGCTTCGTAAGGGATTCCAATGAGGGAAGTCAACAGTGGTGTTGAGAAGACCATCAGGGATCTTCCTTCCAAAACCACAAGAGAAATTAGAAGCTAATCCTGTAGGATACTATGCAGGGATGAACATCTGAAGGCAAACATTTCCACACAAGAACACTGGGATCTATAAATTCTCTGAGAGGAGTTGACATCATTTTTTCCCCAGCAGATAAAGAAAATTCAACTGTGATCATCTGCTCAAATGAAACGAGTACAAACAGAAACTGTTGAAGCTGTTAGATGATGATGCCTGGTGACTTATGAGGGATCTGATCCTTCCATTGACAAAGAGGACTATAAAGCTTCTAAAAGTATCAGGACTAGATGCTGAAATAAGCCTCCAGTACCACCTATGTTATATGGGCTTCCGAAGATACATAAAGGATTACACTCCTTTGTGCCTGATTGTGAATGCTATAGATTCAGCAACGTATCAATAATAGACCAACCATAAATTATGTCACATCTTAAGGAGGAGGAAGGGTCAACAAACTGTGTGACAAGGGAGGAAGGAGCTTTGGAATGTTATGTATATAATTTGCATCACTTTTTGGCATGTATCGGCCAAGCAGGTTCATGCTCGCTGTACATATGATGTCACATCGGTTGCCTTTCACAAAAGAGGAAATATGAGGTTTTGCTCATTATGACGATTCATACTAAAAGAATTAGATGTGACAGGGAAGTTCTCTGTTTGATAAATGATGACAATGATATGTGGTTGGATGAAGGTGATGTTGACACTTCAGATGTTACAGACGTTATCCAAATTGAGAACTACGTGACTGCTATGCCAGTCATCTAATATATCTTCTATCCATTCCTATACCATTAATCAGATTGTGATGAAACTTTGGGGAGTTATTGTTTGTGTGCCTGGAAAGAATTCTGGCCACATTTAAAAACCTACCCACTCTTCCCACAAACACCGCATAAATTTTTTCAAATGCTCTTTGTATAAACTCTCAGTTCTTAATAGATTTTAATGGAATTTTTCACACATGTACTGTAAAACAAATAAACAAAAAAATACTGTCTGCATTCGTTTTTCAAAACCCACTCCTCCCCACAAACACTTAATTTTTGTCAATGTTCTTCATACAAACTCACAATTTTTATCTGATTTTGATAGTACTTAGCGCATGTGTATGTCGACACAATATCTGGTAGCTTAGTGGTTAAAGTGCTTACTTGCTGACCATTCTGTCTACGGTCACAAGTTAAAATCCCAGTGCGAGCAGGAATTTTTAAGAGTTGTAATTGATCAGTTGAGCTATGCCTGAACATTCCGTGACTCAGATTCCACATTAAACTGTAGGACCCAGAGAAAAGGAACTAACTGTTTTGCCTCTGATCCAAGCTTAGTATGCTTCCTTCAAGAGGATTCAATCAACCTTTGGGTTGTGGACTAAGGTGGCATTTTACTTTAAAACATAGAGAAAAATACTGCCTATTTGGTTTGTAAAAAACCTAATCCTTTATTCTCCTCCCCTTCATTTTTGGCAATTTTGTTTAGATAAGCCCTCAACTTTTATCCGATATAGACATAACATTCCACAAGTATGCTTTAAACGACATTTGCTTTGAAAAATCTAACCCCTTTTCTCTTTTACCTTCACCACTTAATTTTTGCCAATGTTTGTTGAATAAATCCGTTTTTATTGAATTTTGATACTACATAGCACACATATGTAATAAAACAGAGTAGCCCAGTGGTGAAGGCACTTACTTCTCAGTTTGAAATTCTAGTGGAAGGACGATCTTTGATCCTTTGCCAGAGCCGTGGTCCAGATTTCATGTTGACCTATAGGTTTCAGAGACATTTGGTTGGCAAAGTTTCACCCCTTAACTCCTTTACACCACCTTATTAATTTATGGCGATATTATTAAACCAAGCACACTAGTTTTATTCAATTTTGATGGAACTTTGCATATGTATGAATTAAAACAAATAGAAAAATTCTGTGTACTTTTGGTCTACAAAATACTAACTCCTCTCCTCATTTACCCCCCCCCCCCTTTTTAATTGTTTTCAACATTTTTTTATGCAAATCCCTGGTTTTTATCTGATTTTCATAGTACTTAGCACACTCTGCCTAAAACAGACATGTATGGTAGTTCTGTGGTTAAGACTCTTGTTTCGACAGTTTCTTGGTCCGATTAGGGATTCAAATTCCGGTGGAAGAAGCAATTTTTAAGAGTTGTATATTATCAGTAACTTAGTATGCCCCTTTCAGCAGTAGCCAACCAACTTTCTGTTTAAAAGAATGTAGACTTTCTCGGTGAGTCAGTTATGTAAAATCTTCGAGGGCTTTCCACCTGGATAGCGCGTCAGTAAAAATACATAGCAACGTTTTGGAGCCTACCTCCGGCTCCATCTTCTGGTGAAGTGTCGGATGTCGGAAGTGTCCCCACTTATAGGTCTTTGGTTTGCCAGGTGATGTCAAGTCACATGCTTCGGAGCCAATTGGTGCACACATATTCGCCTACATAATCTTTGGCAAAATATCTCATCAGTATGCTGAGTTCAATAGTAGGTAAATGTGTTCACCATGTGCGGAATTCAACAGAATTTATTGGTACACTAAAAGAGGTGAGACTAGGACCTAATGACATCATGGTCAGTTTTGATGTGCTGTCCCTTTTCATGAGGGTTCCTCTGGCTGATACTTTGAAACTCCTCGGGCAGCACTTCGAACCACTGATGGTACTACTTTTCCACCATACTCTGACTTCAACGTACTTCTTATCTGAAGGGAATTTGCCTCTCTCCCCAGTGGTCATCAACATGTTTATGGAATATTTTGAGGACACCAACCAACTTCAATTTACAGATACTTGGATGATACATTTGCGATATGGCCGCAGGGAAGAGAGAAACTGGACGAATTCCTTGAACACCTGAATGGAATTAATGATAATATCGGATTTATAATGGAGGTGGAACAGGACGATGGCCTGCCGTTCCTGGATGTTTCAATTACAAGGAATCAAGATGGCACTCTGGGCCATCGTGTTTATAGGAGCCTACACACACTGACTCATATCTTGGGGTTCAGAGCTACAACCATCCTGCTCATCGCAGTTCGGTGTTGTAGAACTTGGTACTTCATGCAAGAGCCATCTGTGAAGTCGACAGTCTTCTGGCTGAACTGGACCATTTGCGACACACTTTCTATATGAAGAGATACATTGAGGCATATATTAACAGAGCTTTTCGCAAGAAGTTGAAGAAGAAGACGAAGAAGCAGTAAGCAGACCAGTATGCATTTCTACCATATGCCGGGGCAATTTCAGCTAAAATCGCCAGAATGTTAAACAAAGTCAGGATTAAAACTTTTTCTGGCTACCTAAGAAGATAAGGGACCTACTACACAACGTCAAGGATGGGCTGGGCCTTAGGCGTCCTGGCATATATTCAATTCCATGTGAATGTGGACAGCAATATATCAGGCAGACCACAAGATCTGTATTCCAGTGATGTTTAGAGCATGCAAGATGTGTACGGTTGGGATAAGTCACTAAGTCGGGCCGTGACCTTGCATAGTATTGAGGAAAGCCATACCTTCGATTTTGAGGCGACAAAAAACTATCTTTTGCCAAAGGCTTTTGGGATAGTGTGATCATGGAGGCTGTGGATATTCAGCTAGCAGATGGAATGGTGAAGAGGGATTCAGGATACCACCTCAGCATGGCATGAAATCAAGTGATAGATCATCTAAGGAGGCAGAGATCAAGGCTGCAAGATTATCACCTCCAGTCACTCCCCTCCACTGCGCATACCCCTACCACACCTCCACCAGGTCCTTCCTTGCCCCACCGTTTGTGTACCGATTGGCCCCGACGCACGTGACTTGACGTCATCTGGCAACCAAAGGCCTTATAAGTGGCAACACTTCCAACATCCGACACTTCGCCAGAAGATGGAACCGGAGGTAGGCTCCGAAACGTCGCTATCCCAGTGGAGAGTCCTAGTTTTCTAAAATGTTTGCTTTCTTGTTGATTTTATGAAAAAAATCTTTTAAATTGAAAATATAAATAATTCTGGAAGAGCTGTTTTAATTTAATAATTTCTACATTTGAAATTGCAAAACATGTGATATCACACCAAGGTAGGCCAATTTATGGATGGCCTCTTAGCAAAATATCTGACAAACAGGCTGTAACCACTCAAGGTAAAATATTCCAACCACGTGAAGAACTCTTCAGTGTTCACGATCATGCGGACTTCAACTGGGGGCAAATGACATCTGGATCACAGGTCAGCTTTGATGTCGTGTGACATTTTATGAGGGTGCCAATAGTGGATTCATTAGCATTGCTGGCACAACACGTTGATTCCAAGGAAGTGGAACTATTCCACCACGTGCTCCAGTCCACCTACTTCCAGTTTGATGGGGAGTATTATGAACAATGTAACTACAGGCTCATTCCTTACTCCAGAAATAGCCAATTTTTATATGGAACTCTTTGAAGAGCAAGCACTAGCAAATGCTCACAAACAGTAAATTTGCTTCTATTGGTACTTTGACGATTCATTCACTACTGTATGGCCACAAGTGGCTGACAGTCTATAAGAATTTTTAGAACATCTTAATGGGCTCAATGAGAAGATTAATATCACAAAGGAGTTGGAGAAGGATGTTTGCCTTCTATTTTTAGATATTGTAAAAGATCATTCTGTATTTGCAAAACCCAAGCATACAGACCTCTCTGCCTCACACAGCCACCACCACCCATCCCAACACAGAATGGTACTACAAACCTTGGTAGATTGAGAGCGAGCTGCATATGTTAATGTTAGTTTACCAGCAAAAATTCGTCACCTGTGGGAAATCTTCTGCAAGAGTGGCTATAGCATGGCACTAATAGATTCAGTTTTCAGAATAGCAGGAAGGAGAAAAATACAACAACACGAAAGCCCCTTGTTACTTCAACTTTCTTCTGTATGTGTGAGCGATTACAGTATAGATTGGCAGGATTATAAAAATATATGGCACTAAAACTATTTGTGACTGCCAGCTGAGATTAATAAACATACTACATTTTCCCAAGGATGTTACAAGCACCTGGGGTGTATCACATTCCTTGCCAATGTAAAGGCGAATATCAAGCAAACTATAAAATATATAAACCAAAGGAGTACCGAACATGCACGCTTTGTCTGCCTTGGACAAACAGACAAGTCAGCATCTGCCGAGCACAGCACTGATACAGGACACAACTTTGATTTTAAAGTTACAGAAATTCCCGCACACATGAGAGGTTGTTGGGACAGTGTTTCTATTGAAGCTGTCAAAATCCATAGCTCAGATGATTTATCAACTAAGCATAGCCTGGAACCCACTGATCCAGACAATGTGATTGCAGCAGAATTTGTGAACAGCCTCAAGATATTCTTCGAAAGTATTTATCGGTACTGCCAGCTAACCATGGTTCTAGCCAGTAGTTAATGGCTTCCACCAATAGTCAGTAGCCAATGGTTTCCACCTGGTAGTCCATGGTTTATCAGGAAAAAGGATGATGCAGCCTCTCCACCCACCTGTAGCAGTCACTTGAGAATGGCAGCAGAGACTATGACTGCTGAAATGTCATATTTTATCAATGGACACTCTCAGCCAGATACCCAAGAGAATTTTATCACTATACAATGCTGAGAAAATCTCCAGTCAAACAACATTCATTATCAACAATTTTATTTAACACAATGAGAAAAAAACTTTAAAATGAGGAACTGATAAGAGAAACCACTGACAACGAATGGATGGAAAGGAATCTGTTTTGAGAATAAGGCATAAAAACAATTAAATATTGGTTTCATCCAACTTACATTCATTCCTGTCTCAACCAGGAGCAATTTTCTTGGTGGAAAAATTTAAATTTCTCAATTCATTCATTAATAGTTAATGGCTACAGTGAGCATAAATAAGATTAAAACAGCCTTACCTACTAATGGCAATTTAAATCCAAAAACATGGAATTTTTCCAAGTATGATAACTTCAATGATGTGAGATCACAAAGTTTCTCAGTGTGCAGTTACATATACCGTAAGTCTCAGAGGTATTTAGACAAATTTTGATTTCTAAGTGCAACATTTGGATCACTTCCTCTGTGGAAATCACACTCATGTGACAACTATCTGTATGTGTAAACAAAATGCAAGTTACCATGGAACTTCCTGTTTGGGGCTCCTTATTATGGGGATAGGCTATTCCGTTACTGAACAGGAATCGGTGAGGTGTTGCATGGGAAATGCCAGAGTAGTTAGCAGCTTATTGACACATACTGATCATCACCACTTGCTGATGAACTCAGAGGAAGCAGTCAAAATGTGTTCAGAAAGTAAAATTCACCATCAAGAGTCCAGAGCAACTTCAATATTTTGTTTCAACTTTTAATGGTGATTCAACATTATTATTATTATTTAAGAAATAAATAAACAAGCTTTATTTAAATGATTAATATTAGAACAGTAAGGCAGACATATCTGACATATTCTTGTCGATTGTTGTATGCAATGGAAACAAAGGCAAAAGGGAAGCATAAACAGACAGCATGGTACTTTTCCTTAACAACAAACCTGTGATGGCTATTTTTGCAGACCACTTGCTGGTGCCATCTAAAACGGACTGTTTCACTGCTTTCATGTGCCCAATGTGACTTTTCTCTTCAACTCCAAATACAGCCCTGTGATGGCACATAAGCAAATAATAACAGAAAGGAAAAGCCTTGGTTTATTACATTCCCTTCTTTATTGCAAAATAAACATGAAGGTGGTAATGTTAATCATTTTAAAACTTTCATCTAAACCTTAAAAATCATAAACATTATATGAAAAATCTCAATATTCAAATTCTGCATCAAGTAATTGATGCAGTGGTGACACATACATTAGAATTTATAAGAAGCTGTTACATTCTATGATTCCATTCCATTGGCAGAAGCAGAATGTATACAGAAGCATCAAATTGGAAAACAATAATAGAGGTACTTTTTCATAAAGGATGGGTGACAAATAGGGTTGAAAATTACAGATCGATTATTTTGACTTCAAAGATAGGCAACACAATGAAGATAATAATATCCAACTACATCAGAAATTCTGCGAGGAAAGAAACTTGTTTGCAAATTAACCACACGACTTTAGACAAGAATATTCATATGAATCTCAGATGGGGTCTATATGCAATATATTTCAGACAAATTTGACAAGTTTATAGCGTAGATCTTTCTAAGGCATTTGACAGAGTGAGCCATAAAATGGTATTAAATAAGAGTGGATGAAAAAGTTGCTTTCTGGGTAGAGAAATTCTGAAAAGGTGGAAAGCAAAGCATTAGAATAGGAAATTAAATAACAAAAGAAATGGTAGTGAATGTGGGTTTGCCACAGGGTAGTGTATTGGGACCACAGTATTCATTATTCCTATCAGTTATTGTGTTGATTCAAATGTTAGGTTGTTTACAGATGAAATATGAAGAAGAATACACAGATAAGAAACTAAAAGTTGTTTATGATTATAGGGTGGGTACAGAATCACTTATTGATGGCTTGAAGTAGATTTAAATATCTTAGCATAACATTCTAACAATATAATTAGCATAGCATTTTATGATAAATTCAATGTGGGACACATTGGGCAGATGTTAAAGAAAATGATACAAAATCCTTCATTTACTGAAGAGGGTAATGACAGGATATATCAGAGAAGTGAGGGAATCACTCGTTACAAAACTTTGATCAGACCATTGCTTGAATAAGAAGGTGTATTTTTCGACCCATTTTATGGGTATTGAATATGGGAGTCAGAGATTGTGCAAAGGAGAGCAGCTATACTTTTTTGTATGGAAATTTAGACAGTAAATGATGTGATAAAGGACCTAGATTGGGAATCACTGGAAGACAGAAGGACAGTGAAGAGACTGCTGGGAGTGTTGAAAGGCATATGCTGGTGATGAAGCTTAGAAAAATATTGGTTGAAGAATTAGGAGTAGTGCATGGAAGGGACAAAATATCAATGAGCACAAGCTGGCACTCAATTTCATGAATAAGGGAGTGGGAAAATTACTAAAAATGCTGAAGGAATTTAAAAATAAAATTCATAAGTGACAAAAGTAGGATTTACACTCGAAGTATATAAGACAATAATAAAAAAAAAAATAAGAATGGGATAAATAGATGACTCTGAAAATAGACAACAGAGCATGTGCTCCATAGCAATTCAATTTAAACACTGTTCTCTAAGCTACCTATATGAGCTCCTAAAAATAATTTTTACGTCCAAACGAAAACGAAAGTTTGTTGAAAATGTAATGAAAAATTTAAATGATTAAAAAGTAATTCATGGTAACAAATTTTTTTTTATAAATGTGATGCTTTATACTTTATTATCTTGAGAAAAGAAACACTACAGTGAAAGGTCTACCAACCAGCAATTTTTTAGCAAATTTTTTTCATTATTGTACTTATCAGACAATGAAAAATGTGGGAAGTGACAGATTATAAAGATAATGAACCTTTATTTCGATGCTTAGTGACATGAATGTTGTATGTCATTACAGCAAATAGGAAAACTATTGCCTAGATATTTCTACGAAAACTATCAAATGAGCTACAGAAATATGTGTGAGAGACCATAGTTTTTTGATTCCCACAGCTGATAGATGTGAGAAATATTAAGCTTGTCTGTAAGTACTATTACTTACCACCACTTAGTAAGCAAATAATAAGAATTCAAAAGAACCACAATATACAATGCAATAAGGAACATTTTATGATTTTACTGAAATAAGAGAGAGATGTACACACTGTATGACTCTTTACATCAGATCATCAAAACTGAAAATAAAATCAGAAATTATATTTTTAGTTTCAAGGCACCAACAATTAGCTAAAAATTAGTGAATCAATGTTTGTGAAAAAATGCAACCTGAGGAAAGAATCTTATATAAAGAATTAAATTTATATTAAGTTTTGCTATTTGGTTTTAGAGAAAATCAATTCAACAAGTATAATCCCAAAAAATTCAGTATGATCAAAGATTTCAAAAGTTACTTAATTGTGCCCATCAAACCACAACTGTCTGCAACAAAAAGAGAATTGTTGCCTTTGGCAAAGTTCAGGATAAAGTGACTATTACAAAGGGATACAGTCCTGCATCCCATAATATTATCAATACATTGTGGTGCAGTGCTTGATTATTTATATAACTTGTTCTCCTCTGTCCACTAATTCTACTAGACATTATATCTAAAAACAAATGGAAATTTTATAGTATGAAAATATGTCTTTTACATATCCATCACTGATACACATTCAGTATAAAATACTTTCTGGCAATATGCCATTGCAATCTGCAAACATGGTGGACAAAGTATAGTGTCTCATGAAAATTGCTGTCTTTAAGGGCCAATTATTTTATTACCTCCTAAACTGCTCTCTGTTTGTAACTCTAATTAAAAACTTGTGCAGTTAATCTGCAATTCTAATAATTTACCCCACAATTCATTTGTTATAACTTTCAAATAATTAAATAAATACTAATTTAGACAGTGGTGGATGGATCTGGGAATTTTCCAAGCCAGGGCAAAAACTGTGAGATTGCCACCCCTTTGAACATTATTTGGCACCCCCATTGTTGCCACACTGAGTGTCCTGACTCTGATAGTAAGCCAACCACATTGTTGTTGCTGCCAAGGGTAGTAGTAGAGCTAACAAAAAAGTCACTGTCACTTAAATCACCACCTCTCTAACACATCCCCCTTCAGGTAGTAACCTGGGGTAAGTGCCCCATCTTCCCCCCCCCCCCTTCCCTATCCTAGATCTGGCAATGAATTTAGATGTTGTTCTCCTTAAGCAGCTTTCGAATAATAACTTCACAGAAAATTGTTTAATAATCATAACTTCAAACAGCGTGAAAAAAAAAATTGTATTTCATTTCTCCTGACCATATGAAGAGGCTGTAAGGTACCCTTCAGCTTGCCAAAAGTATTCCCACTAGCTATCCCCAGTTGTAATATTAGGAAATATAGAATTTTAGATATGAAATAGCTTTGGATTGAGTAAAGTCACAGCTGATCTTTTAACACCAGCTATAGTCAGCACTGTCCCGAATATTTTGATTTAAAATTATCTAATTTGGCAAACTTTAATTAGTGGTTTTAATTAAGATAAAAAATAAAGTATTTAACTAAAAGGAATACAATTGAGAAATTTATATCAGTAGATAGCCTACATAGCCTACATTGAGAGCATCACACATATATGGTGGTTTTGGTAAAAAGTTTAAGTATTAGCGAGATAATTAATATTCTGAAGATAGATTGTTGCTAATTGTTGTTGGAGCATGTTAAATTCTGCCAAGCTGGTGATATAAGAGACTTCAAAGTTAATCTTATGGAAACCCTTTCAAATGTTGAATTAGATTAATTGCAAGTTAAACCACTTAGTATATTGGGAGATATTATTTTTCCACTGAATTGGCTGACTTCATAAGAATGGGAAAGTTTATAAAAGTCCCTGCAGCCATCTCGAATTTGCTCAGTCTCTCAGTGATTTTCAATGAAGTAACTTCGTGTCATTATGTAGATCAGTCTTTCTCTAGAAATCAAACAGTTAACTTTGCGTCAGTTCTTGGAGCGAACTGCTCCCCGCAGTAGTTGATACGGCACTTCGTAACATGCCATGACCATTTCTCACTAATGTTAAGATTTCTCGTATGAATGTGCTTAGACTGTCAATCTTCAAAGGAATTGTTGTCTGATGTCTTATCCACAATTCTGGTACCGACAATGTATGAGTGAAATTTCAAGAATATAAGCATTGTATGATTCAGAAACTGTGTCAACTTATTTAAACCTACCCTTCATGTTTGGGGTTACAATACAAGCCCGTGGTGACCTATTTACTAAATATTAAGGTACTACAAGGCTACACAGGTCAGGAACCTTTTTATATTCACAGTTTAGGCAAAGTGTTGCTAACTCCCAGCATACCTTCGCACCAAACAAGGCACTGCATTATGCCACAGATTACTTCTTATGGAACTCAAATTTTGATTTTAAAGTAAATTTAGAACTTCATATTTAATCATAAAATTAATTCCATTTAATTTACAAATATTTCAAAGCAACTTCCTTTTTCTACATCCTAAATGACACTTTCATTGTAACCATTAGACAATAGAGTGAAAAATGTTCATAATTTTTATTACTTTTAATTCATCAGTAAACTGGTGTAGTATGTGAAAAACATATTTCATACCAACGATTTTCAGGAATTTTGCATTATCCAAATAACTTTCCAGATTTCAAGGGAATAGAAATTAAAGTAAAGCAGAAAATTGCCAAAAGTACCTCCAAAATTTAGTTTCTACATTCATGTGCTGCATAATTAATTCCCCATAGTATATTTTACAAGTACTTTGAATCTTGTTCTGAACAGCTGTCTCTCCTACCTGATAAGCTCAAATATTTCAGGCTTTTCTCGCTCTCTCTGCTTCATTCGTTCCTTCATAGCTGTGATGATGCTGTTGGCCTTGTCCTCTGCACCATGCTTAGAACTCTTCTCAGCAGCTCCTATGACATAATGTATAAAACTTATTACATAAACATTCTAATTAAGACCAGAAAATTGAATCTTTTTTTTTTTATCTTCACAATGATTTTTGTGAATTCTTATAATCCTGCTATGGTGTATGGTACAAAATGGTTACTTTACCTGAACTTTTTAAATTTTCCATGAAACTGATAGGTGGTAAATAATAATTTTTTTAAAATATATAAATCTAGACCTTTACAAGTATTAATTGCAAGGTAATATAATCTTAATTTCATGTGAATAAATAATTGCATTCTGTTAATATTTTTAATGGCATCAAGTCTGCCTGGGAGAACTAAAACAACTTTTGTATTTATTGTTTCATGAAAATATGAGTAAACAGAAATGTTGTTACAAATTCATCTTTTGATGGCTGAATAGTAAAGAGCTCATGCTCCATTCGTTCAGTCAGCAATTGAACAACTTGAATGTAGAATTATATAGGGTATTAAAATGCAGTTCAATGTTAGCAACGTAGTGGACATACAGGCCAGGTGAAGAGTTGCTTAAATTTATAAAAATGATAGGGGAGGAGGGGTGGTAGTGTGGGAGTTTGGCAAAAGAACAAAGGAGAAGTGTTGTGATAAAAAAAAAAAGGACAGTACCCATAAGGAACAACAGTGAATGGAGAAAATAAGTTTTATTTTTTTTTTATTTTTCTGCATTAGGCTATAAAATTTTTTGAGAGTTCCTTTACATTTTCCAAGTCTTTCCCTGTCACTTGCATATTGTCATTTCTAATTGTTATTGTTGAAATTTCTTCAAATATCCTTTTATAATATTCCATATTATGAACTTACTATC
This sequence comes from Vandiemenella viatica, assembly GCA_031002005.1. Taxonomy (NCBI): domain Eukaryota; kingdom Metazoa; phylum Arthropoda; class Insecta; order Orthoptera; family Morabidae; genus Vandiemenella; species Vandiemenella viatica. Next base: position 51,025,420 of record JARYHS010012519.1, on the reverse strand, counting down.
TCAAATGATGAAAGAAAACATATAAATTCCATTATCCTTTTACTTTGGTGAATAATGGTCATGCAGTCTCATTGGAGACCAAATACTGATGAAAGCAATACATTACGGAAGATTATAAAGAAAAGCCTAACATTGTTCATCAGTATTTATGATTTTGGTGTTCATTTTTCCCAATAACAGTGGATATTACATCAAATTTTCATTCCTTATTGCTCATCATATATCATTACAGCTTTAAATAATATAAGCAAATAAGCTTTTGTCTTTTGTAATGTAAAATTTTTATTTTCTACAGTCCCAAAATACATCACAAACTCTGAAGAACTGTCAAAGATAAAATCTCCAACAGATACGACAAATAAACAGTGAATTGGATTTTGTGGTATAAAGAAGAATGATTACAAAACAAAGTTTACTATGAAGAACTGGTTCAAACTCTACATTTCGCAGGAAGCAAATTAAATCAAATAGGAAACATTCATTCATAACTGAAACACTTCTTCCCAGATTTTATTATTATTTAGTTTTTCTTCCTATCAAACAATTGATCAAACCATAAATTTTCAAACTGTTAAATATTAATTAATAAAACCGTATTGTGTATTATGGTATTTATGTAACAACTGCTACTTGCAATTTCAGCTCATATTTGATCTCCGGCAATGGGGACATATGACAGACCAGAGTTTTTTATTTAAGAAAATAATAATGAAAAGAATAAATATTTACTTGGTGTGATCAGATTTTGTGTCATACCTGTGTATCAAGAAGTAAAAGATTATTGGAACTCAACAATTCCTTTCTTTTAGTTACTGGATGCCACATCACAGTTTTTCACTGTTTCACATTTATTAGGAGAATGGTTAGGTTTTAATTTATGGATTGTAATAATAAACTCTACAACATATACGGTATGGTGGTAAAACTGAGATCATATTATTGACCAAAGAGTTTACATAATACAGTGACTACATAGAAGTTTATAGTGCTGTCTATCTTTAAATTAATAATATCTAAAATGACCCAATCAGAAGATTGCGTGAGCATGTGAATAATCATCCACAAGCTGGAGATTGATTCACTCCACAAGCTGACTTCAATGGGATCAGTGTATGCTGTGAAGATGTCAACAACCTTTTGTTCATTTGTAATTTATTTAAGCTCCGCTGTTCCATCCATAATCATTTCAAAGGTCAAAATGATGCCTGATTATGACGGATTTGGGATTTTTTAATAAAATTTTTAGCATGTGTAACAGCTATTCCAAATATTTTCCCTATACAAGCTGCCTAGGCTACATATTGTGTCTACATGATGCTAAAAGCAATCACGGACTTTTTTGACATTTTCCAGATAATCAGGGCACCTACAAGGATCAGATCATATTCATTTATGCTCTTGCGGTCAGTTTTGTAAATGAGTATGCCTTGAAGTAAACTATTTCTCCTGTTGTCTTTCGTCTAAACACCAAATTGCATTTTTTTAAGGTTATATTACACGTTGGTTCAACCCATGAGCAAGTACTGTGTTCCTATAATGATTACATTTCTGCATTCTTGCAACCACTGCATTACTTAAATACATTTAAGTACTTCAATGAATGATAATGGTTCCCAATGCCAATAAGAGTTAACTAAATGACCCTGTGGTTATCACTATTTTTTGAGTTCACAGAACACATATATTAGCAATTCATACTGTGTTGCTTTTCTTGCTTTGTTTAGAGTTTACAGATTATTCCTCTGGTCATATTCTGTTCTTTGGTTGAATGTACAATTACTCTTCATTCTTAGTTGTATCACCTTTATCCAAAGCCACTTCTTTTTCACTCTCCCTATCTTAAAATATATTGAAGTTTCAATTTTCACTTTTGTTGGGCAGGTTTCCCTAAACATTGGTCATAATAATGTTGTCAAGATTGCTTTGTAAGTAAGTGTAAACACTGTAGTCATTTTGATAATATCTCTTTGTTTCAATAGTTTGCTCATATTTTCTCATGTTGTCTACTTTCTTCTTGTTCTCTCTTTGAACATATCACAACCTGTCGAGTTCCTGGAAACCAAACTCTATGTCCCATCCACATAATACATTTTTAATTAATACTCCTCTGTTGATCCTGACTGAGACTACTGAGTGGCATTTTTGTTTGGAACATACTTTAAAAAATCATATCCTACTATCTGAAAATGAGCTATGCTGTGTGTGCTTCCTGCCAACCTATGGGTCATGTTGAGTATTGTCCCTGTGACTGTTAATGACTCAGCAAGAAGTAAATTACTACTATTGGTTTAACTTCTTTCCAGATCTATCAGTTCTATTCAGTCTTTCTCCTTTGCCATTTTGCTGCGCTGTTTAAGTTATTGCCTTTTTGTGTACAAATCCATTACTATCAAAGAAGGTATCCCAATTTTTTAAACAAAATTCAAGTCCATTATCTGTTCAAACTCTCTTAAAAATCTTACAAGTTTGTTTTTAACCTGAATTATTCATCTATTTCCCCTGCAATAGACCCTGCTGTAAGATGTGCGACATAATACAACATGCTTCCACCACTTTCACCCACCCTGTCACTTGTGAGAGCTTTCCCATCTTAGGACATGCCACCTGTGAAACCTCCCATGTAAAATACCAGCTAACTTGCAAACACTGCCTGGCTTCCTATATAGGTTTGACTACCAATCCATTAGTCATCAGAATGAATGGCCACCAAAAGACAATTTTCACTCAGAATCCATAACATCCAGTAGCTATCTCCCAAGACAACAATAATTTTAATTATTGTTTCATGGTCCGTACTATCAGTGTCCTCCCAAACAACAGCAGCTCCTCTGAACGCAGAAAGTGGGAGCTTACCTACCAATACAAACTAGGCACGAGGCAACCTCCTGGTCTCAATCTGAGGTAATACACAGTCAGTGCTTTTCCTTCCCTCCATCCTCTCCTTGCCTCCATGCCCACTGTCTATATTGAACCACCACATCCCAGAGGTGATGTTTAACTATATAGATTCCTTTAATTTTTTTTATTATTATTTTCAGTTTTATTTTGTTTACTTATTTACTTTTACTTTCTGAAATTTATGTTATGAACATTTTAATGCATTATTCTACACTTTTTTCAATATTTTGCATTGCTCAGATACTAGCTCCAATTCACTGTGCCCCTCACCTTGTCCTCCGTTTGAATTTATTCCCACCATGTTCCTGACTAACAGTCATTATGTGAGATGATCTCCTACTCTACCCTCCCTCCATAATGTTCTCCTTGTGACAAAGGGCCAAGTCCTAAAATATTCATTATTTTTCCTGTTCTTGTTTTTTTTATGTGTTTACCCCATGAAACCATCATCTAAGGTAAGTGGTGGTTCATTTCACTATCCTTTTTTTTTTTTATAAATCCATTCGCTACTTAGTTCCTATTATTTCATGGTTACTATATATATATATATATATATAGGAATTGAATTCCTTTTCGCTACTTAGTGCCTTGGATTTCATTGTTTACTACATATATATTTTGCAATCCTCCATTGCTTCCTATCTTGTCCTAACCACTACATACCCCTTACAAACCACATCCTCAATTATCTGCTTCATATATTCTAATCTCTGCCTTCCTCTACAATTCTTACCTTCGACTGTTCCCTCAACTAACAAATTAATCAATCCAGAATGCCTCAAAATAAGATCTACCAGCTTGTCTTTTCTTTCTGTAAGCTTCCTCCACAAACTTCTTTCCGCATCCATCATTTTATACTTTATCTGTTCACTTAATTTTCAGCATTCATCTGCAGGACCACATTTATAATGCTTCAATTTTTGTTTCTTTCTCGTATTCCCTAAAGTCCATGACTTAGAGTTTCAAAATTTTTATCTAAGTGCTAGATCAATATTTGACACTAAAGGATTTCTCATTTTCATGAAGGCTCTTTTTGCTAGTGCGATTCTGCTTTTAACATCATTCCTGCTTCGGCCATCGGTTGTAAATTTGCTTCGCAAGTAGCAGAATTTACTTACTTTTCCTAATGCATCCAATCCTATTTTTATATTTAATCTACTGTGATTGGCATCATTTCTGCTACATTTCATCACTTTTGTCTTGCTCTAATTTATATTCAATCCAAAATTTTCCTTCAATAATTTGTTCACACCATTCAGTAACTTCTCAGTGCCCTCAGTCTGTTCTGCTAACAAGAAAATGCCATCAGCAAATCGTAGCATTCTGATTTTTTTCTCTTTGAACACTTATGTCACATGAAAATTTTACTTTTCCTTCCTTTATTGCTGTCTATACATAAAAATTGAATATTAATGGGGATAAACTATAACCCTGTCTCACACCCTTTTTAACTGATGCATGTATCTCAAGATTCTCTACTTTTATTATAGCCACTTGATTTTTAGATAGTTTATAAAGTATTATTCTTTCTCGATATTTTAGACCTGGTTTCTTTAAAATTTTGAACATCTTGACCCACCTAACATTATAAAAAGCTTTTTTAAAATCGAAAACGCCATAAAAGTATCTTTGTTTTTCTTGATCCCCAAATCAAGTATTAATCTTAAAGCCAGAATTACTCCCTTGAACCGCAGTTTTTCTTAAACCCAAACTGACCTTCACCTACTATCACTTCTACTACCCTTTCAGTTCTTTGGAATATTATTCTGGTCAGTAACTTTGAAGCATGAGATGTTAGACTAATAGGGCAATAATTCTCACATTTGTAGGCTTGTGCTTTCTTCGAAAGTGTGAAGATGAGATTTTTATTAAAATCAGTTGGAATTTCTCCTGTTTCATAAATTTTTTATATCAGTTTGAATAATATTTTGATTCCTTCTTCTCCTAGGGATTTAAGATGTTTTGCAGTGATCTCATAAATTCCATCTACCTTATATGCTTTCAAGTCATTTACAGTTCTATCAAATTCTGTCCTAAAAACAGGATCTCCGAAGTCATCAATGTCGACATTGCCTTCCTAACAGAGTAATGAATTACTAAACTTTTATTCAAATCAGGTTCCATTCTCATCATCACTTTTTGTTTTCAGTAGTTTTCGTTATTATTGTAAAGAGAACATCCTTATTTATTAGTAACAACTTGATTTTTGTTTTCAGTTTATCTGATAAAATTCCATAACCACTGCGTAGTACTAAAAGTGTGTTTATAACTTACATCTGACTAAATGAAAAGTTATTTCCAATAATCTTTGCATTTACAGTGTCTTTCCCCTTGAAGGCCTTGTTATGCCATCTCCATTGTTACAGTTGTGGGCGTTGATTTGCTGTTAAATAAAGGGGGGGGGGGATATTTTTATACTGAAGAGATGATGAATTGCAATCGAGACAACAATCCAAACACTGTTCTTAATATTGTTGATTCACATGAAGCATTCATGGTCAATGTTCTAAACAATCTTTTGTTTGCATTTCTTTCAAAATTCATTTGATTACACTTGAAATACCAGCCTTTGCCACTTTTACACAATCCTTTCTTCCGATGCTTTCCAATATTGCAACCAGGTGTCATGTCCACAGTTTTAATGTTCTTTCTGCCTTTTACGTTAGATGGCATATTCTCCTTCTTCTCGAACAATGTTGACTGTGATATGCCATCGTTTTCTTGTCATTTTGCATCATCTGCAAGTAAAAACCTTTTAACTTGCACACATTAACTCACCATCTGGAAAATTACACAAAGCCGAGACAACAGAGTTACATTCTTTGAATAAGTTACACAAAATTGCCACAGCTAAGTCTGCATCTCCTTCAGTGTTACTGACACTAGCAAGCTATGCCAAAATATAATTTTTCTGAATTATAAACACATAATTCCTGCGGATAAAGTTTTCAACAAAATAAGCTTGATACAAAATTTGGTGTCACATGGTGTGAACAAACATTCCAGTTCATACATTTCTTCAGGTGTCAAATATGCATATGCTGTTCATTGCAGTTGGCAACTGCAATCTTTGCATAAGGTTAAACTGGTTTTGATACAAACTTATGCTCTTCGGTTGCATCTTAAGCTGGTTGTTTCTCACTAGGATTCATAAGCCACATTCTCATTTGGTTACTTCATGATGTGTAATTTGTGCCATTTAATTTATTAATCTTTGTAGAGAAATTCTCAGACATGTCAACTTGATTTAAACTGCCATAACTTTCAGGTTAGGAAGTCATAACGTTTCTGTTTCACATGAATGACAACAAACATTTTTGAACTGGCATTTAAAAATTTTACAATTCATTATTTCACCTTTAAAGTTACTAGTTTATTACATTCCTGGGTCCATCCACACTGGTAGGTTTTAATTTATGTATCAAAATAATATACCCTGCAGCATATAGAGCATGATGCTAGAACAAAGCCTGTATTATTGACTAAAGAGTTTACATAATACATTGAATACATCGAAGCTTACAGTGCTTCCAGTCCTTACATTAAAAATCTCTACAATAATTTAGACCTGAGAAATATCAAGTCCATTCAACCATAAATACTGTAATCGTTGTAGTTCTATTTATGTGTCCGAATTATTCTTATCATTTCATATGTGTCTTTCTAGTACCATATTACTTGCGAGATAAGAGTATGATTCACATTCTCAAGGATCTGCTATCTTCCAAACTGTGCTCACCACTGTGCTGGATGATGGCCTAAGAGTTAGGGAGGTTTTTTTTTATGAAACTGACACCAACTGTGAAAGCATAAGTCATTTAATCAGGTACCTGGAGTGCTAAAAGTACATAAGATTTTAATTAATGCATTAAAATTTTAAAATTTGCACACATATGTACCTTTTGCTGACCTTACATATAATCCATCATTCACCAAAGATTATGTCTAATTTGAACATATACAAAGTTAAATAAGAAGAAATGGTTTTTAAAAAATACGAACTTTGCAAACAGTCTGCATTTAGCAAATCCTTGCACTTTTCATGGCACTTCACACCACACTCAGTGCAACGCACACCCTGACGAGCAATGCCCCAGAGTAGACCTTCACATTCATAGCAGTAGGTGGGCGAAGTGGCAGTCCACAACACAAAGTTATGGGGCGTAGTACTTGATATTGGGTAGATGAGCGCCTGCAGTGTCTTCTTATACACGTGCATTTTCTGATAAAAAGTAAGTAAGAAATCATAAATCACACAACCATACAGAAAATGATTGATGTTCTATGCTAAAAGTGATCGCTGATTACTCACATAGTTTAAGTCACATAGTTCACATCAATTTCCTCAAAAATAAAGTTTAAGTCGGAATTAAAAATTCAGCCTTAATAGTATTCAGGACATTAACACAAAATCTAGCTTGTAATTACATTATCTTCTATTAATCATTATAACAGTAATCAGAACCACTTTAAGAAATTTTCAAGAATCACACAAAAGATAACAGCAGCACTATATACAGATACTGATATATTCATAGACTGATACTTTTGTGCTTTCAGTACTAATGAAGAATCATGCATGAATTATCAAAATTGTGATTACAAAATCATTGATGATTTCAGATTCACCTTAAGTAATTTGTTTCAATTTTGATACTCACTTTACTATTAAAGTTCAGAAATATGTATTCATACTGGGATGATCATATTCTACAAAAATGACCATGGACCTGCTACTAGGATAGAAAAAGGAGCCATCACTTGCTTACAAGTAACAGCAGAACAGAAAAAATGTATTAAAAATCACTTACTGAAACAGTCTGATTTAAGTCCTTCAACAGTAATTGAATAACTGCATACTACATGGAAGCCAGTTGCTCACTGACTGACATGCTACATAAATTTTAGCCTGCTTGTACCAGAGGTTAGTGATGGTTGCTTTCCCTATCAAAATTTAAATTTGCTGTTCAGTATTTTTGTTTTACACCACACTAAAACTATATAATTCCTTTTTTCTCCCCAGTGAAACATCTAGTAAAATAATTCAATTTTTTCATTATTTCTATAGTATTGAAAACTAGACTGCTAAACTCCAGATTTTAAGTCATTGAATTGACTAAATTACTTTGTATACAGCTAACTTCTTCAATTCTACAGTAATACATCTGATCAGAAATGGAATGCATCTTCTCTCTATATACTTTTGAAGCACAAAAGGTCTAAAATATTTCAATTCTTGTGACATAGTTATTATAATTATTTACTGAAATCAGAAATTGTAGCTCAGTCAGAAAAAAAATTAGAAAAAATATTAAAAAATCAAGACCTTCTTTCTGCAATACACATGACTAAAGTAATGTAAGTCACTAAAAATTAATTATAAATACTGGAAAAACAGATTCTGGTGCCAATGGAATATATCTGCTGAGTGTTGGGAAAAAAAATAGGTATGAAATCAGTCACAATCTTTTGAGAAACACTGCCCACATATTCTACAGGAGCGATTTTTGGAAATTATGGAAAACTGAGGTCTGGACAGTTGGACCAGGAATTAAACCCAAGTACTCAGGTCTGAACGAAATAACTTATAAGGCTAAATTAGGTTATTTACTATTACCACCAAAAGTTTAAAATGCTGTTAACAAATGTTTTGTAATATTTCTCTAGAACAGTGTTTCCCAATGTGGGGCCCACGCCCCAGGGGGGCAATTTGGTTTTTTCAGGGGGGCAATTTAGAAATTGACTTAATACGACTTTACCGATTTCTCTTCGGTTTATTTAAATGCAATGCTAGATATAGATACAAAATATAGCAAAAAAGCAAATTCTTAAAACAGTGCTGTAAATAATTATTAGGTATAGTTTCGATTGATGTTAGCAAAATATTTTTTTAATTAAAAATTAGGTATGGGGGGCAAAAAAATATTGAAAGTGGGACATGACCCAAAAAAGGTTGGGAAACACTGCTCTAGAATTTTATTTGTGATTACAGGCACAAGAGAATGACAAAGTTTTGATTTGTGGGGAATCGAGTTAGTGATTTGAATTATGTTTTTTAAGTGAGCTCCATTAAATTTAATAATAATAATAAGTTTTAAAATAAAAAAAGTTCACAAACACTAAGCAAAACGTGTTTGTAATTCAATAAGTATTTTATAAATCGGTGAAATTCACTATAAACATCTTCTAAGAAATAAACATACCAGTTCTTCATCATTGAGTGTTGCCCGTGGTACAGCAGATGTCAACCCAGCATTTCGTTTTGTTGCTGCCATTGTCTAAGAACAAAACACAAACAAAAAAACAATAATTATTCAAAAATTATTTTTAAAAAATGTCTAGATATTGATATGTGATTCCTCTTTTTTGTAACATAGAACAGGAAATAAAAATAATTTTGTATATGGGTTAGTTTATTTAAGGGACGAATATCAGAGGGTGTTAGTATAACATAATGCATTTACTCTTAAAATCAAAGCAAAGGATGTAAACTAAGTGTGAAGAGATGATAAATAATGTTACACAATTTCTGAATACCAAATGAAAGGAAACTGAAATTGATTAAATTATTTTCACTAGGTTTAGAATCACTGATGTATGTAATGTTGTTGAGACAGCTTTTACTATTCTTGAGTGTTTCATTATTTTACATTAATGCACAATAACACATTAAAACCAAATGGAAATGAAAAATATTTATCATGTTGTAATGTTTTACAAGACTTGTACAGTTTGCGGCTTAATGACATTGTTAACTAATTACATTATCTAATATTAAATATTCATAAATATACTGCCTAATACCAAATTTACAAAGAACTAATGTTGTGAATGAATCAAAATGTTGAGAGCAACAATATTAAAATACACATGCAGTACTCCTTATAAACTATTGGCTTTTCAAACAATACTCTAGAAGTAAGTAAAAAATATTTCACTATTTGCAGTTTTGCCAAGTATTAATGTGGCAGAACAACACAAGTATCTGAAACCAAGGTCATGACAATTGGAAAATGTAACAGAATCCCTAAATTGTAAATGCACAAAACACAGTGTAGTAGTTACTAATTATTTAAGTTTCTTGGAATTCTATGCTCTATTGTTGCATCTTTTGGTCTTCCTGTTCTCCAATATTTTGATCCACATCTCAGTTCTATCTCCTTCAAGTCACAGTGGAGAGGGGGCAGAGGCAAGCCTTCCATGTAATCCACTAGGAGACTTACTTGCTGTTTGTATGTTCTCAATGAAATCCAGTCAAAGTTTGGTAACTGTGGCACCCGAAGTTTTGTGTAAACGATGCTTAATCCAACCATTTGCTATGTGAATGCAACAAAGCATATAGTCAAAGCTCCTTGTTCACGAGGGATGCATAGCGAAAAATATCATGAATAAAGAAACCCTGAATATAGAATGGTAATTTGCACATGATTATAAGGAATGTGTTACAAGTTTACAAAACAACTTTGTTGTTATGGAATTATTGTCACCCTCTGAACTTATTAAATCAACCTTTTGATGCTTGAAATCCTGTATTCAAATTTTCATTGTAAGGTTCTTTTAAATGTGCATGAAGCCATTTAGCTTTTGGACAAATTATAGCAAAACTTAAGAGCACTGCCTTTGATCAATATAGTTAATATAGACATAATAACAATGAGCATGAAAAGGCTTTAAGGCAATAAAAACTAAGGAAGGATAGGGAAATATGACCCAACACTTACCACAGATGAAGGCGGCTGGGACGACGAACAAAAAACAAAAACAAGAAAAATGCAATATTTCGTTCTCCAGTCGGCCGTCTATGTGTACACATGTGACGCCGCTTGGTGCTTCACCTTCTGCACGTTTAAGGCTGCTATAGGCCGAAATATTGCGTTTCTCTTGTGTTTGTTTTTTGTTCGTCGTCCCAGCCGCCTTCATCTGTGGTAAGTGTTGGGTCATATTTCCCTATCCTTCCTTACTTAATATAGATAACATTTTTTAACTGCTGATTAATTAATAGAGTTTACTGATAATGAGGTTGAAAGCATAGAGTTCCTTACTTTGTCTCCTGATTTGTTGATTGTACAGTTGATTAACTGATACTAAAATAAAAGATTCCCTAAGACATAACGATCAAGCATTAAAATTTTTACTTTAATTGGCAAAATGACTTTTCTTTCCAAGTGGAAAAAAAACCTTTCTTTTTCTTTTAGTTAAACAATAAATTATGAAGAAAAAAACAAGCAGTTAAAAAGGACAAGTGGTATTCACTCAAAAAAATACTGTATTATGATGAATAACAAAATTATGGTGCTAAGACAAGAAAGCACCACGAAAGGTGACACAGTATTTATCAAAAGCCAGAGTGGTGTGTGTAACCAAGTGGCTTTTATCAAAGAATAAGTGTTTCAGAACCACTGAGACAGCATCCAAAGCAACAATACGTCAAAGGGTATGCTACTGCGTTTTGATGGCTGATAAATAAAGAGGTATGCAATTGTTAAAATTACAATAACATTAGTTTGGATCTATGAAAAATGAAATTTTCAATCACAGATACTGATAGTTATTACAATTATTTTAGCCATGAGTACTGAAAATATATATAACGATACCGTGAATAAAGAGCTTTGACTGAATAGCTAAACAAACCACGGATTTTGTGTCAGAGAACATTTTCATCTTACTGAACTGAGATAGGTTGCAAAATCAGTCATTGCAGAAAACCAATTAGAATCTGTCCATGAAAGTCCCAGTGAGACATATCAGTTACCTAGAGCTAAAAGTGATACAGCCAGTTCAGATTACACACAACTTAAACAATGATATTGGATGAGGCTTAAGCCAAGCCAGGAAGAATACACTGATTATATAACATCACATCTGGTGCATCTAGCATTTTATTGAGACATGTATATTATCAACAGTCTCTGAAAATGTTTAATTGTATTGACACTAAAAATGCATGAGCAAGTCAGTCTCTTAGCAAACTCACCACCTGACTCAACTTCCTTGCCTTTGAAGAAGATTCAAAGTCTGAATCAAAATATTAGAGAGAAAAACGAGAAAAGAAGCAATGACACTGCACAATATCATGCAATGCTTTGTATAATTACTAATAATGATGGCCGTGCAAACCGTGAAATCATTTTACGGTGCAGTAGTGTTATTCTAACATGTCTAACATCTTTCACAAGGTAGTTTTAAGTTTTGTGTTACTTAAAATTTTATATCAATAATATTCAAGTACACCAGTCACCACATAAGACAGTGTGAAATTATTTTTGGTATATGAGTATAGAGAAATTATTAGTGGAATCAAGGCAGAATTAATTTAGTGATTAAAAACATGAGGAGGTAATTTAAACCCTTTTCAATTATTTCTAGTATATGCACTGAGGTAAACTCAGAACATAAATAGCCAGCAATGTAAGACTATACAGCATATGTATCAAACGTCACTCTACAGAGGAACAACTAACTATATTTAAGTGCTAAGGAATTCACACTTACAGTTATAAGGATAGATTAAAACTTCAGCACTATATTTGAGAAACTATTTGAATGATGTAATACATTTTTGAAGATATTAAAACAGGTATGAAAAATAAAATTTCAAAATAACATAGGATAGTTAAAGGAAACACAAAGTTCACCAAAAATGAAGATAGGAGGGTTGCAGTGAACAAATAACATAAACACACTTTACAATGACACTTAGTATGGCAAGGGAATAAGATGAGTACACATCTTGCACAGCACCTTACTTTCAAAAACCAACAGTGTGTTCAAGTTTTGTTTTATAAGACTTCAGAATGCATGTCTGTATAGCATTACTGGCTTAATTAGCATTTTGCACATATTAATTTTGAACTGCTGTGACAAGCTTATGTTTCAAGGAGGGAGGGCAGGCCATAATTGCAGCAGAAACCTGCTTGTATCCTTGCTGTATTTCCATTGTCTGCTAGTTCCTCTCTAAACAGTGTATCCAAATATATGAACTACTTTGGTTTTCAGATGTTAAGGTGATCTTTGTTCTTCATTATATTCTTGGCATGTACCATACACTGTGTTTTCTTTTTATTAATTTCAAACCCAGTTGATTCCAACTCCTCTTTTGTCTCAGACAGAATACTGTGTCACCAGTGTATCCCAGGAATTTGATTTTTGCACCTCTGATCTTGAATCCTCTGAAATGTTGAATTCACTTCTAGTTTTATCTTTTCAACTGCAAAGTAAGCCATTCCCCTATAGATGCCCACTTTCTATTTTAAATGCTTCCATTACCATCCAGCCAGATTCGACCTTGCACTCATAACAGTTGGACATGCTTTAATAATATTAACTTGTTTCCAGACAAAACCAAACTTTTCCATACATTAGGGCATTTCAGACTCTATCCAAAGTAAAAAATACTATCAAAACAAAAGTGTAATTTATAAACTAGTCTTTTGCTGATGACCATCAATACACAGAGCATTTGTTAGTAGAATGAAACAGATCACTGGATATAATATCAAAGGAAATGAGGCTACACAGCAAATATTTGTTTTATGGCTGAGTACTTTAAGGGCAACCATATCTTTTTTATCACTAAGATCAAAATAGATTTTTCTACAAATAATCAAGAGCATTAAATGTGACTCAGCAGTCTACAGCAGTTAACTCTTCCACTGTGATAATTGATGAAACAAGTTTAGTAGCATAAAAAGGTATAAAACTATCTTTCTACAGGTGCTACATGTGCGCGCCAAAATAATACAGTTGTCCTTTTGTTTACAGTTACTGTGATCAGAAACATTTGTCTTTTTTTCATTTTCAGTTAAAGTACATGAGTAATTTGAATAAATGATGTTGGTGAGGAGAAGGATTGCATACTAACACAAAATTAATGTTTGTTACCACATGAATTTGTAACAGTAACATTTCCTAGTAATCATGTTATATTTTAAGAGTAAACAATATGTCCTGAAACTGATGCTTTTGTGTTCTATTGGGATGGCTGTCCCTCACTGTTCTGCTATAACATAAATTCTGTCTAAACTATGTTCTTTTTTCAATTCACATACTGGAGATAATGCATCATCTCATATTTAATACACACATAAAGCCATTTGTACTACACTGATTCTAAGACTAAAGCAGTGGCAATATTCTTAAAGTGCAAACTGCTAAGCTGTCAGTGCACCATACTTCAAAAGGCAGCCAGTCACTGTTGTGGTGGCAAATTGTCTTCAGTTACCTGCTGGAATGATCTGACAGCATTTTGTTGGTAATTAGTAATTCAACTAACATACTGCTGTATAGATTCTAAAATCTAGGAATGTAATCCTTCCTCTGAATTTCATTTACACTACTGAAGGAAGGTTTGTTGAAACATATAATGTATTGGCCCAAACTGGAATTGTTTCAGTTCCAACTGCTCATGCTGCTGTTGTGTAGTGCATAGCTACTATGAAGCAATAAGCATGGCTGCTGTTGAGACAGTACTCACAGAAACTGCTTCTGAAAGCTACATGTGGGCACAAAAGGACATTTAATATCCTCTTTCCAAACTCTGTTATCTGAAGGGAAGTATGATACAATTATATTAATACAAAGATGGGAAAACTAATATACAGTTTAAGTTATAGACCTATTCATGCTGTTGTTACGTTATCAACTTCATATATTTTAGTATTATTTTAATCTCATGATCTTCAACATACACTGGGATCTTGTATGTTCATTAAAGTCTATTTAGCATGAGATACTTTATCTACACATTTTTAATATATGTAGCAACAAAAATATGTTACTAATTCTATGATTAATTTCATTTAAAAAAATGATAACATAAGCTTTCTCATGTGTTCTGTTTCCTTACAGTTAAGCTAGGTTTAAAGTTGTTTTGAAGGATGATGAAAGCAAATGGAACTAAGATCAAGTATGGAATAAAATTAATTTGTTCTGGTAATGATGTAGCAATTCATTGCTAACAATTAAAAGTTCAATATTTGTATCAGAACTTTCAATAAATTTCTGGTTTCTTTCTTATTATAACATACCTCGAAATTGGAAGATCTCATCACTTGATCTAGAAACATCTTCAAATCAATGTGGCATTATTAATATACACTGTCACAGTGTACTTGGCTCAAACATTTTGTCAACAATTATAAACTTTAAAATGAATTTGAATCTATTTACGAATTAAATATGGTTTTGTAATGATATATAGCAAATCCAGAAATTGTGAAGGTAACTCCATCACTTACCACAAATGAAGGCATAAAGGTCAGGTGAACAAAGAAACATGATAACATGCTAACTATTTTGGTCTAAACCTTAATCATATTTAAGAGGAGACATACAACAACGGTATCAGATGTACATTGAGATTTACCACATGACTGAAGCCTGAGTTGAACAAGGTCAGAAGGGTGGGCTTTAGTCGTGTTGTAGGTTTTGGTGTGAATAGAACTGATCTCCTTGGCATATATCTCACCTATAAACATGACTACGGTTTATACTGAAGTATTATGAAGTATGTTCATGTTTATTTGTTCACCACAGCCCTTCTGCCTTCATCTGTGGTGAGTGATGTGTTTAAATTCCCTATGTTTCATTATTTTCTTTGCATAATTACATTTTCTCTGTCACTACCACTGAAACCCAAAAATTGGTTAGCAATCATTTGTTTCTTAAACTGCTAATGAAGCATATATTTTACATTTTTGCATACAGTAGAAATCAAAACAGAAAGAACTGTACTTAATGATGTGTTTCTTTCATAATATTACAAACACTCACCAACCACTAAACAAAAATTTAGTGAAAAACTATATTAATAACTGAATAAACGATGCTTTTTACAGATTACACCTAGAATAATTCTAACCAAACATTTCTCGGATCTATCTATAGATCATTTAACATCAAAATTATAATTTAGATAGATTTGTTTCAGTAAGATATGCAATAATCCGTTTCCAAAACAGTTAACAATTTACAAATAATTTATTGATTTTTAAAATCAATAAGACAGTGGAATCTACAAAACTAATAGAACCATTCTGTCAATACAAAGAGAATTCATGTTTATTCTTCCGTAGTGTCTTCTATAACATGTGGTAATGTTATGGGTAAAATAATAACTGTTTATATCAGCAGAGAGAAAATAAGTTAACTATGATGCACTGTTGTCAAAAATTTTTGAGTCATGTTTTACAAGCTTGTCTTAAGCACATCCAATATTGATTTTTTGGTCAATTATGTGCAAATATAACAAAACATCAGAGTGCGTTGAGATTGACATTGTTCAAAATTTAGATAGCTAACGTACAAAAGTTGATGCAGGTACTGGTGGTTAAAACACTTTCTCTAATGGATCAAAACCAACCATGAAGAACTTAATCATCACTATTTTTTTTTACCTGAATACAGTTTATTCAAAATTTAATATGGCCTAAATGCTATAAGGGGGTGGTAAAAAAAATATTTACTGTTGTATAATGCTTTATCTTACTCTGTCTGTAACTGTGGTAACTGGTGCTTTTCCTCACATCAGCATTAGAAGTTGAAAATAGTATAGTGCAAAATTCATATTACTGATTTTCTTCACATCATGAATTCTTTCAGTATTTCGATAGTACCATGCAATAGTAAACTGCCATCAGGAATTCAGGAAAATAGTGTATACTTACATGTGTTGTTTTGTACATTCAATTGTCAATTAAATTGCCACAAGCTGATAGTAGCAAACACCATAGCAGTTAATAATTTTAGCTTCAAAACTGCATTATTAAGGTGTAGAAAAACTTAATTTATATTTGCATGGAAATTTATATTTGTTATTATTAATAACAAATGTCATATTAACACATAGGTGATGGAATAATGGTACAGGTCCAGAAAAAATAAAACAAAAAGAAATATAGTAACTAATGACAGAATTTTCTAGTGTATACATTTCACAAACTGAAGAATATAATGCATACTGTATGAGAACTGAAGAGAGACTAATCATTAACTATGATGTAGAAGTTGAGTGAATGATTAGTGCAAAAGAAGAAATAAAACAGAGTAAAAAAATAAAAGTACGGGAAACATTTTAAAGCAAGTGCCTAAAAAATATTTCACTAAAAGAAAAGTATAAAAAAATCCACAATAAAAAAATTATAATTTTTAAACCAAGTGATGGTTCCTGAGGGTTAACAATGGATATGGTGTGTTGTATATGAAGAGGAACAGCTGGAATAGGGAGAGGAAAGATGAACTGTTTACAATTGAGTCCTGTATGGCAGGCAGAAGAAAGAAGGAAAACTTACTACAGCTGATGGTTTTAAATATTATTATTTTTCTGCCAATTGTGACATCATGTCAGAGAGAATGAAGACAACTGCACAGTTCTGGCAGATTTTTACACCTGTCTGATTGAGAAACTCATCTTCTGTGACACTAAAATATGCAGTTCCCTTTGGTAATTGTACAGCTTGCACAGTCTTGTCATAATCAAGTTAACCTCAGCCTGTTCCCATCATGACTTCCTTGAAAATAAAACAAAATAATAATACAAATGTGCTCCTGGAATTTATTGAAGGCATTTTGGATTTAGAATGTGCTTCATATTCCAATTGTGTACAAAATGAAGACACATATGATGTTTTAATAGAGAAACTGAAATTTCTCAAGCCTGATGCGACCCTTGATAGTATCGTGAAGCAAATAAATAACCTCCAATCCACTTTTTGGAAAGAATTTAAAAAGTTTAATGATTCAAAGCAATCTGAAAGTGATAGTATTAAATATCATTTGAAATACTGCTTCGTCCATTGTTACGTAATTCCTGAAACAATTTATTTCCCCTCCTTCGTGTAACTAATTTAGTAAATGGTAATCGCTGGAAAAATGCATCTTTGCAGAAACCAATCTTTGTTACAACTTTCAGAGCACTTTTTCCTTTGTTCTTATTCTTCTTCTTCTACCAACACCCCTGCAACTGCTGCAACCGCTGCAACTGCTGCAACCGCTGCAACCACACAACAAACTGTGGCTCTCCTTTTCCTGTAACCCACTGCCACTTGTAATGATTGCACTGAATGCCAGAACTGGGGAATTAAAGAACAGAAAACTGAATGTAGCCTATGCACATTCAGATCAGATAACCGTACAGATTTTGACTCTGTTATTTGGGACAGTTAACTGTGTAGTTAGACTGTAGGTGTGTAGGCCCTATTAGGAAAAAATTCTGAGGATATGAAGATGTCCTAAAGTTCTATTCAAAGGATTTTAACAATAGAGAAATGGTTTCATTGTGACAATGATCCATCTAACAATCCATTCTGATGCAGCCATTTTCTCATGGATTAAAACATTATGGTTCTTCCTCATCAACTTGATTCAGTCAGATATGGTGCCATAGAACTTCTGGTTCTTCCAAAAAAGTCATTATGAGTATGAAAGGCACTAATGGAACATGGCTTATAAAACTATCTCAGGTGGAAAGAATGAACGGATAAGTGTGTTTGAAATTAGAGAGAGAATTAGGTGGATACTAAAAATAATGTATTAATTACTGCAAGGAATTTTTGTTTATTTAAACATAAATCATATTTTCCCATCATATTTCCTACAAAGCAATTCACTATTTCACTGTGTACTTCAACTATGAGGGGGTACCCAAAAATAACTGGAATAGCATTGCCGTGGGCGGAGCTTGTGTAGTACATGTTTCTGCCGCTGGATGTTTATAGCGCAACTCACTGGCAGTTGAATGCCATCTGTGTTGTTGACTGGCTTGTTCTGTAAATCTGTAGTGATTGTTTTTTCTAGCGCTGTTTTGTTAATGTTTCTTTTGTAATGATGGCAAGTTTAAGTGAACAATGTGCAGCTGTGAAATCCTTACAAAGATGACGTTATGGGAAAAACTCAAGTGTATGAGTGGATTGCTCAGTTTAAAAATGGCGACATGTGAACTGAAGACAAACCTCATTCTGGATGTCCATCAACTGCCCGAATCGATGAAAATGTTGAAAAAATTTGAGAGCTTGTGCTCTCAGGTCATTGACAGACAATTGATCAACTGTCAGAGATTAGTGGGTTATCTTGGGTTGGTTCATCGAATTTTAACTGATGATTTGGAAATCAAAAGGGTTGCTGCCAAGTTTGTTTTTCGGGCTCTGATCGACAATCAAAAAAAAAAAAAAAAAAAAAAAAAAAAAAAAAAAAAAAAAAAAAAATCGAGTTGAAATATGTAGTGCTTTGAAACAAAAGCTTGAAGTTGATCCAGATTTTCTGTCAAATGTCATTACAGGTGATGAGTCATGGTGCTTTGGTTACAACTCAGAAACACAGCAAGAGTTGAGACAGTGCAAGACACCAATGTCACCCCATTCAAAAAAAATGTCGTCAAGTCAAATCAAACATCAAAACAATGCTCATTTGCTTTTTGATGCCAAGGGTGTAGTTGATTCAGAGTTTGTTCCCCCATATCAGACCGCCAATCAAACCTTTTATTTGGAAGTTTTAAGAAGATTATGCAACAGTGCTCATCAAAAAAGACCCGAATTATGGCAGTTAAAGAGACTGGTTCTTCCACCACAACAATGTACCTGCACACACAGCTTTCTCTGTTAGGCAGTTTTTGGTTAAAAATGCATCTTACTCGCCTGATCTGGCTCCGTGCGACTTTTTCTTATTTCCATGTATGAAAAGGGGCATTAATGGACACCGATTTGAAAAAAATGAAGAGGTCAAGAAAAAAAAAAATGAGGAAGGATCTGTCAGCCATTTCTAAAGATGACTAAAGAAAATGTTTCAAATAGTGGAAGCACTGGTGGGACAAATGTGTTAGTTGTAATGGAGAGTATTTTGAAGGGGATAAGGTTGTTTTGTTAAAAATTTGAAAATATATAACTTTAAAAAAATAATTCCAGTTTTTTTTTGTGTCCCACCCTATACTTCCACTTACACTTCATTTAATACAGACTGGCAGGTTCCACGAGATCCTCGGTATCCATGTCTGACAGAAAATTTTAAGTTCTTGAATGTTCAACATTTAGATTCATATATAGTGTTGGAAAGTACTAATTGCACAACCAGGTGAATTTTGATGTTCTGTATTTTTTTAAAAAACTATAACATTATAGTTTTTGCTAATGCTGCTTTACTTTTCCATTGTTTTTTTTAGTTAATGTTTTGCCTACAAATGACATTAATTTTGGTTCTCTTTCTACCAATTTTCTAGCTACTTCATGCCATGCAGCGTAACTCATCAAAGGATGGGCAGATCATTTTGATGTGAATATGTCTTCGAAGTTTCATAGTAGGTGGAACCTCAGAATTATGAGCGACATGAAAACTGTTCAGTTTGAAACAGTACTCAAAGACTACTGAACAGAGGAGAACATGGTGAAAACCATTTCACAAAGAAAGCTTGAAAAGTTCCAGTATAATAGTTGGTGTCTCCTGCCAACTAAAGGGAAGATACATGATTGTTCAGGTAATGAAACGGTACTCCAGAGTGTTTGCCGAGTGGCCTAAGAGTCCATCCCACTCTTGTTTGTCATGTGAACTGAGGCAAAGTAATATCATTTCGTATATAATACACTACAATGTACTATTTGAGACCTTGTAAAGACCAATAAATGGAAATTTTGAAAAAATGTGACATTTTGAACATAAAAATGTAAAAGTTCATGGTGAAAAGGTGGAAGCAGAACCCATGGACTGCAGAGAGGACTGACCCTTTGGAAATACAAAGAGGTTTTGGGCTATATTGTCCTATGAGCTATGTCTACTTTTACAGCAGCAGTGTAAACTGTCTGTACACCAGATGTACACGATGTAAACAACCAGAGACATTATGAATGAATTTAATCAATTTTCTTCGTGGCTGTGACAATAACAGCTATTCTGAATGTCACCACATAGTATAACCATCAACTGAACTTTCAAGGAAGCTGCAAGAGATTTCTCAGATTGCCACAAGGTAGTACTACTAGCAAACTATTACGGTATATTTGAATGTAATGTGATCTGATCAGTTTACAGGTAGTTTTTAATGAATCTAGTTAAAAGCAATATTTTAAATTTTTAAAGAAAAATAAATACAATGATGGAGAATTAAGTGGATTTTGAAAATAATCACTAATTTATGTAAGGACATTATTAAGTTCCTAGTAACTGGAACAGCCGAAAAACAATTTAGAAACTCTACTGAGCAGACTTGGTCTAAGCTTCTTTACAGCATAAATTGAAGAAAATAATAATAAACATTTTTCAATTGCTGGCATGTGATCAGTTTGCTAAAATGCATATTTTGTTGTTGACAAAGAATAATAATGAATAAAACTGAAATCTGAACCATTATGTGCAGAGAATCAACCATAGACCACAGTACAATCTAATGGCTCACACACGACATGTGGATGCTCTTATAAAATGCTCAATATGTCACTGTTACTGTGGTCCAGGTTTCATTACAACATGAATTGAAAAAAAATAATAATAGTTAACACTTTTCAATTACCAGCATGTGATCAGCTTTCTAAAAATGATTTTTTAAAAAAATAATAAAACAGGAATCTGAAACATTATGTGTGGAGAGCGAACCCTGGCCCACAGTACAGCCTAATACTACACACATGATATGTGGATGCCCTTATAAATTGCCGAATCTGTTACAGTTACTGTCATTATTTTAACGTTCTATGTTTTTGTCCTTGCTACATTACAATCTAAATAGTTAGATTGTAATAGTTATTCTTAATGGCTTATGATGAATAATTTTGAGTTTAATATACACCTTTTCTGCATTTAAACATATATGTGCTATTTTTGCACATGGATTGTTTAGAAACCATCAGCAAAGTAACAGGATTATGCCAGGGTAGAGTGAGCTATGAGAAAGGGGGGGGGGGGGGAATAACATATTGGCTGAAACAAAGAACTGGACTAAAACAAGGAAGTACCCTTTCACCACTACTTTCCATTGTAATCATGGGTGATATAATGGTAAAGGTGGCAGTGAGGATAGGAGAGTAAAACATGAAGGCGATGGCTTTTGCAGATGACATGGTTCAGTAGCATTAAAATGAATTGACAGATAGAGTGGGTGAATATTTTTTAAATTGAAATTTAATGCATATAAAAATGAGTACATGGTAACAACCAGAAAAAAGAACAGGACAATAAGGGGATTTGTGAAGGCAGGTGAACAGCTAAAGAAGGTGAACCATTTCAAATGCCTGGGAAGTAATGTAGAGAAAAGTGGAGCAAGGATGGTGAGAAAAGTGAAAGAGGGATTCAAGCAGAGGCATTTGTAAGAAACATCAGAGGCCTGATATGGATCAGGGATGTGTGACAAACGAGAAATCGTGTAATCTAAAACAAATCTTATATATATATATATATAAAAATAGACGTGTTTCTTCCTATATTTCACTTTTCAACCACCACTACCTAGCACAGATCACTGATGTTTGTGGGTGGAAGTAGCATGGAGTTTCCTGTCGTGCACAACGTTGGCCGAAAGCCGATAGCTGTGGGGATGTGGGAGGTATAATGATTACAGTTGGTCAGTGCAGGGCGTTTTCATATTTCGACCAAAAATTCGTATCTCCGTATACTTCTCTTTCCTGCCACAACTACATAACATAGACTTTTGGTGTTTGTGTGCGGTAGTAGAATCGTCTTTCCTGTCGTGCACTATGGTTGTTAGATGTCGGTAGCGATGGGGGTGTGGGAGAACTGGGGGTTGAAAGTGGTCGACCTGTGGCAGTTTCATACTTCTGCCAAAGACAAAAGTGTCATGGTGTATCACTTTTCAGCAAAAACTACAGATCACAGATAACTGGCGTTTGTGTGTAGTAGTAGCACAGAGGCACCTTTCAATCACAACAGTGGCCGAATTTCAGAAACTGTGGTACTGTGGTAGATATGGTGGTTGTAAGTGGCCGACCAAGGATATTTTCGTATTTTGACTGTCTCCGCATTTGTCACTTTTCTGCCACAACTACATAGCATAGAGCATTGGTGTTTGTGTTTGGTAGTAGAATCGTATCTCATGTAGTGCACTATGGTTGTTAGATGTCGGTAGCTATGAGGGTGTGGGAGAAATGGGGGTTGAAAGTGGTCGACCTGTGGCAATTTCATACTTCTGCCAAAGACAAAAGTGTCATGGTGTATCACTTTTCAGCGAAAACTACAGATCACAGATAACTGGCGTTTGTTTGTAGTAGTAGCACAGAGTCACCTTTCGATCACAACAGCGGCCCGAATTTCAGAAACTGTGGTACTGTGGTAGATATGGTGGTTGTAAGTGGCCGACCAAGGATATTTTCGTATTTCGACGAAAGGCATGTGTCTCCGCAGATTTCACTTTTCTACCACGACTACATAGCATAGAGCATTGGTGTTTATGTGTGGTAGTAGAATCGTGTCTGTTGTCATGCACTATGGTTGTTAGATGTCTGTAGCTATGGGGGTGTGGAAGATATGGGGGATGAAAATGGTCGACCTGCGGCAATTTCATATTTCTGCCAAAGACGCATGTGTCACGGTGTATCACTTTTATGTGAAAACTATCAATCGCAGATCACTGGCGTTTGTGTGTGGTAGTAACACAGAGTCTCCCATCGATCACAACGTTGGCCGAAATTCGGTAACTGTGGGAGTGTGTGAGATATGGTGTTTGAAATTGGTCGATCATGAATATTTTCGTGTTTCATCCAAAGACTTGTGTGTATCCGTAAATTTCATCTTGCTGCCGGAACTACATAGCGCAGAAGACTGGTACTTGTGTGTGGTAATAGTATCGAGTCTCCCATCGTGCACTAGGGTGGTTAGATGTCTATAGCTGTCAATATGAATTCTTTACAATCACGAACGAAGTCGTGGGTAGCAGCTAGTATTATATTAATATCCTAATGTATGGTACTGAATTCTGGACAGTGAAGAAGTGGGACATTAGCAGGATACAAAATGAAATTCCTAAGAGACAAAATGGGTGTTATGAGATGGGCACAATAAGGAATGAAATGATGAGACATACAATAAAAGAAGGGTAGACTAAGAGGCTATGATTAAGAAACTGGAGGAGCAGAGAATCTATAGGAAAATCAACAAAACGAAGATTCATGGAAAATGACCAAGAGGAAGAAAGGAGAGGGATGGACCAAGGTGGTGACAGAATGGTGTTGGGAAGAAAAAAAGAAAATGTAGAATCTTGTGCACACAGCAGACCCTGCCAGTAGCTGGATATTTATTGTTGATGGTGATGGTAATGATTCTTTAGGAGAATTTTTTTACATTGTTGTAGATTTGTAAAATTTGACTTTTTTGTTAAGTAGTTTACTATGTGATATAAAGTTTCAATCTTTCATGATGACTGATTTTAATATTCTTTTTAAATTAAAGGAGTGTATCCTATATAAATAATATAGTATGTGCTCATTCATCAAGTTATGAGCTTAATACAACCTCAGTTACGATTCAACTGCATAAATCACTCCACTGAATTGACAATCTGTGCATTATTTTTATTATTTTTTTAATTGTGATGGAACTAACCCTCCAGTGGCAATTCCCCCAGTCACACATTTACCCCTTTTTATATACATATTTTTTTTTTTAAATTTTCTTTTATAATTGGAATGTTAAATTCCTCAACCATTTACTATTATAATTTAATAATTTTAATTCTAAATATTTATGAAGTATTCCTTGCATTTAGGTAACCAAGCAACTGAAGATGACAGTGGTACATGCAGTTGAAATATTGTGTTTTGTAAGTTACACTCACCTGAGAAAATTTCCAAGAAATGATACTTCAGAAAGTATCCATTCTCATAATACTTATGACTGTTTTATGATAGAGTTTATAACAATTTTCTATTTGCTTAGTCACAAAATTCCGAGACAATGATATTCATTAGTGTATTGGTTAATCATCTATTGTGACTCTGGGTGATAACAACACACTGATGAAAAGTGTTACCACAGACAAGGACCATAACAGAATTAACACAATATTTCCACATGCATGCCACACTTTCTGACCAGCCACAAGGTCTTTGATTTTGACTTCTGTAGCATTTCAAGTACCAACTATTCTGAATAATGTGTATTGAGTCCTAATGTACTAATATGTAAAGGATTCAAAAGATCTTTGTAATCCTATTACATTAAGATTTCAACTCTTATGTGAGAGTAAATGGTTTAACAATTACATAACTTGCACAAACATGCTAGGCAAAGTAAAAGTTTTCATTTTTAAAAAGATTATAATGCAAAAGTATTAACTTAGAGAAATTGATGTTGGTGCATATGCTCAATTGTAATTAATTAATTAACTGAAATTTTGGAAACTCAATAATAATAACTTGAAAGTTTTTCTAACTTGTTGTGCACAAAATAAAGTATTTTATTTTGGGTTCCATATGATAATTGTGATATTGTATGCTTTCAAATCAGTTAAATCAATTTGGAATGAAAAAAACTAAGGAATTCACAGTTAGAAAGTGATAAACATGGTATCTTCCCAAATAAACTGTACAGTTATTGATATATTTCAAGTACTGAGAAAATGTTAATAAAAAGAGAGGTAATGAAAATAAAGAGAGAAACACAAATGATAAACCAAGAAAGGGTCACTTGAGGGTGTATAAAGGCAAGTCTCATTCTATAGTTTTTACAGATTTTTAGAAGGAATGAGTTTGTAATTTAAAGAAATGGTATCTTCTTAGTTTGTGATGCAACTGTAGAACAAATGTTTCATCTACTCAAACTATTACATACCTATATTTAATAACAAAAGAGGTTTTGTTAGATACCAAAAATAATGGCAGAAAACAGAATTTTGAATAGGATGTTTCAGTAAATTCAAATGAACAAGGGAGTATTTATATTAGTGTATATTTTTAATGTTTTAAAAACTATGTCAAAACAAAATGGGATCACAATGTCCATGAAATAGTATATTTGGTCACTAATATAAAAGTTAACTTTTTATTACACAATAATGTATTATACTTATGAGGGCAGATGAAACAAAGATATATCTATCCTCTGATTATTATAGCACCTATAGCGTTTAAATTATGTAAAATCTACTTTGAATATTTTGTCACTTACAGAGCATAAATTATGTAAAATCTGACAGCATGTGAATCACCTCAAAAGTGGTTATAGTATGAAAAATATACTATTCAGGTAAATTAACACACAAATAAATACACATGCAGCATGCACAAGCAATGATTAACACATAATGTTTCACACTGACATCATAATTCACAATTTACTTGTCCTCTTAGTGTGTGAATTCTGAGAAATGTTGATGAATGTTAGGATACAAAGTTTTAAAATAACACTCTGATTTTACATTATGGTGAAGTGAAACCGGTTATATTCTTTACCTTCCAGTACTATGTATATGTACCAAAAATTAGTAACAAGTCTTTTTCTCAATGTTTGTCAGTGGAGTAACCTTGTAGAGAAAAAAAAAAAAAATCATAGTTTTATTTTGGAATGAAATCTAATGTTAAAAAGGAATGTAGAAGTGCATACATTTTGTAGAATTAGTAAAAAGTGAGGTTTATGCCAAAATCAGAACAGAAAATGCCCAAGTTAGTAACCCTAAGTTAGTGTTCATCGTAACCCTTCTGCTTTCACCTTTAATAAGTGATGAGTTTATTTTTCCCTATCCTTCACTATCTTAAATTGGGCAGTAAGTTGGCAAGATAGAAGAAAGAGATCAGAGCATGAAGATAATTATCATCCTTAATTTGATGTGGGATGCATTGTTTGATCAGAAATAAAAATAATAGTATAAAGATACGTTAAAAATGTCAAAGGTATCAAGAAACAAACAACTAATTTCAAAAGTTTGGAGTTATAATTAATATTAAGACTAAGGAAAATAGTAGAGTGTGTAACATATCATACGACAGAGTCATGCAAGAGTATCTGTGGCCGGCGCAGTAAGCCAGTGTGGGGCTATCTTTGGTGTGTGTGCATCGTTGACCACCGTCAAGTTTAGTTGTCGACACGGGAACATTTCGGTCATAATTATAGAAATTGTGAAAAGACGAGAAGATTTGGCGGAGTGTAACGTGGAAACTAGTAATGTGTTATATTAACGGTTTTGCATGGAGTGCAGCAATCTCAAGTGACTGTGGACGTGTTATGAGTACTGTGGAGAGTGTGGGAGTTTGTGCAATTTAATTCCTCTTGTCCCACAAGTCTGCAATTCTAGGAAAAGGAGTCTGATTCCTTATTTAAATATTGATTTGGTGGTGGTATTTTCCGTCAGTGTGAAAGCGTAAGTTTATGAACTCAATAAAGTTTGGTATATCTGTCCATTCTAAAGTATGTGAGCTTATCATTTAGTAACCCGACGAACGGTAATACCTAAACCTGGCGGCCGCGGCATAAAGAACATTTTATTTGATCAATGAATATGTGTGTGTCGAGTAAGGGACTTTTCTAATAATCAAAATCCATAATTAGACTAGAAAGCTTACAAGTGCCTTCTTTGGAAAAATGTTTTTCTTCAAAATAAATAATTAACCTATTACTGCATGTAATTACAAACAAAGTGAAATCCATGAAAGATAGAAGGTTCTTCTTAGGGTATCTTTCCTTCAGTTATTAGTGGAGCGTTGCTTACTGAGATCATGTTACACAGACTTTCATTCTTGTTAATTATTTTCCTGCTAATTGTTTCCTAAATTTGCCCAATATTAATAATGATGTCAGTGTAGAGATATAATGTACTGTCATTTAATTTCACAACTAATAAAAAGAGGAGAAGATAATAAAACAAGTAACATGCATATCTACTGAATTTCAGGGCTTATGTCACCAATACCTTCAGCACCTGCAGAAAGTTGTGGCAGGAAAAAAAGAAAACATACATACATTATTTAATAGAAACATTATTTCTTAAATGTAAAGAAAAAAAAAGAAACATATCAGTTGGTAAAATACAACAGCAAAGTGACAGTTAATTTAAAGATTACATGAGAAAGAAGTACAAGGCTGTTTCAATAATATTCTGCATATTTTAAAAATATTTCGTATGTAGGCATATAAGTATCAAAATTTCAAAATACAAAATATGAATATATTCTTAGTAAACTACCTCAGAAAAATAAGTTATTACGTTATAAATTTTATCTGAAAATTCATAAAGAGCAAAAGTAGATGGGTGGCAAAATTGCACTCAAAGATTTTGAGAGAAAAATAATAAGTAGAAAGGGGTAATAAGGAAATTGCAATTAAATTAATTAAACTGCTGGAATAGTGTTCACTTAATAGATCACTTAATACAGGGCGTTCGCCGGGAAACGCAACCCACTGTTAGCGCTACAAGGAAGAAACTGTTCCCGGCGAGCGAGCGCTCAGTTTCCGGCATTTTTCGACCGTCGGCCGCGGACTATTTCATAATAATTACGCTTCATAAACTCATAAACTTCATAAACTTGTGTGCTAAGCATTTAAATGTGACGTAATTCATTAGCTTACCTTATAAAAGATGCTGGAAGTGTTGACCCTCTTGTGAAATGCACATTTCACATCTTCTGAACATATTTCGAGACACACGCTGCCCTAACTGACTTAATGATTTTTTGGGTGACTGTTCTAGTCGAAAAGCGATATCGTCAATTTTCTCCTCTGTGAGAATACGGTTGACCGACAGTCTCTTTTTGTTAAAAAATGAACCCGTTTCTCTTACTTTTAACCAGACGCAGAATTGTTGATTTAGCTGGCAGTATAGCGCCAGGAAATTCGCGACGAAATTTACTGCGACTAACCTTCTTCACATATGTATCGTAGAGATATATTCTTTGTTGCAAACTGTAACGTACCATAATTTTACTCACACTCAAACACGGTACAGATTAATAAGAGTATGAATCCCCAAACCAGCCAAACCGCAAAGAAACGTTTATTCACAACACTGATTAATAAGAGACTGAAGTCACAAACTATCTACAATGCAAAGAAACCGTTCTTAACAATGTAAGGGTCACTGCACTGCACTGTTGGGGCAGCGGAGGTGTTAAACAGTGCGGTGATTCACGGTGCCGTGTGGCGGAAACTGCTGCCTTGACTGACCGAGCAAGTTGCCGACGGCAACAGACTGGGAGGGTAGCGTTTTCCGGCGAACGCCCTGTACTAACACATGGCCTCCAAATGTTACTGAAATTTCTGGATGTTTCAAGCTTCAGTGGTAACAAATTAATAAAATAATGACATGATATCTTTACAGTAACATGTATATTTCTTTTACATAAAGCTTCTTTGGGCAGCAGTATTTCAAAATAAAAATGCAAATAAGACAGAGACATACTTGACCCACTATGCCATCCACAGAACTACTCTCTGCAGATGTTTCAAAGAATTGTTATCCATCACAATGGCTTCATACAGTTTCCAGAAACACTACCTAGTACCACCAAGCTTGACCCAGCCAAAATGCATGCCATGATGGAGCTTCCAAACAGTCCAAATGCGATCATGCTGCCAGCAGACAAGGGCTCAACCACAATGGTCACATACTGCTGTGACTATGTCATTCCCCTCATCAGTTGTCGGATACAAACACCTGCTGCCCACTCAGTTGTGACTCTACACCTCAAGTCAACAAGAGGGTTAATGATTTGATACAATTCAGTGCACCCCTCTGAATTCTCATCTCACAGTATATCTA
The DNA here is from genome assembly GCA_031002005.1 of Vandiemenella viatica. Lineage (NCBI taxonomy): Eukaryota > Metazoa > Arthropoda > Insecta > Orthoptera > Morabidae > Vandiemenella > Vandiemenella viatica. Next base: position 50,995,842 of record JARYHS010012519.1, on the reverse strand, counting down.
ATGTGCACTCCTAACATTTAACTGCTTCTCAAAGTCCATAAGCTCGGAAACTCTGGACGTCCCATAGTTGCTGCTCATGGTTCTCTAACTGAATGCTTCTCTACCTTGCTGAACCAATATCTACAACCCAAAGAGTCCCCTACCACATCAAAGACAAACAACATTTACTAAACCATCTTTCTACTGAGACCACATCTCTTCCTACTGTAGTGAAACAAGAGGTATCCCTTGCGAAATTTACATATTTCTTTGTGCTGGGATCAAGGACAGGCGAGCGGGCAAGAGATGTTGTTGCTTTAGGGCGCGTCAACGACTGGGTTATTAGCGCCCTGCGAGCAAGAGAGCCATGCCCAGAAAGAAGAACACGAATCAGTGATTCAGCACTCGCCACCCGAGAATGCAAGATAGCACTATGACAACATGTAGTACGTTGATGATAGGGTTTGTCCTCTCCTGGCAGCTGGAGCAGAGTGCGGGTTATCCTAGTAAAACCCTCAGCACAGCTAGCTCGGGGTTTGACTGTCACATTGTATTATGCAGCACTGAAGAAGCTGGGAGTCGACTTGAGAAGTCCTAGGCTCCGCCTCGGAACGGAGCCATTGCAGCTGCAAGAGATGTCCGACAATGAACCAGCAGGTAGGCTCTACTGAGAAAAGGGTTTGATGTGGAGATGGATCAGGTTAAATAGTCAGTATTGCAGAAGTTTCAATGTATCGCAATAGTCCTGCCGTTTTTGGGTTAGAAGTACCTATGTTGCAAAGTTCACTCTCCTCATTGTCATAATACTGGTGGTGGTTACAAAGGCGCCACTGCACGAGCTTTATCAGTTTCACGCAATTATAGTTCAGCAGGAGATGCTATTTACATTTATTTCCATGTATGTGTAGATATATGTACAGTTATTGATATACATGCATTCAGAAATCTTAGCAAACAAACATGTAAATATTCAGCAATTATTAGCCGTTTTTCCAGTAATAAACCTATCACAAGAGTTATATCTGAAAAATTGTCAACTTGTATATTCAACACTTATCCATGCATATGGCAACCTTTCCTTGTCTAACCACTCATCTGGACAGAGCAACCTCAAGGGTCACCGGAGGGTGGCAACTGGGTTACTACACTTCCAACTCCTGGTACTAATTGATGTTACATCCTTGTACACCAAATATTCCTCACTCTCATGGACTTAAGAGCCAAGGAACATTTTCCAACAGCTTCCACAAACACATCTTTCCTCACCACCCTGGCCCACCTGACACTAATAAATACCTACTTCTCCTTGAAAGCAAAATTTTATCATCACATCTGTGGCACCACCATTGGTACCCATATGGTCCTCTCTTATGCAACCTCCTCCTAGGTTGCTTCGATAAGTTGCTAGATATGTCCAACTGAAACCCATCACATATCTCAGATTCCAGGATCATGGATTGTCCCTGCAATAGTATCTTCATTTCCACAGTTGCGATCCTTATCACACCAAATGCTCTCTCCAATACACTGTTGGCATTTGCAGTAGTCATATATGCTCTAATCAGCTGTTTCACTCCAACAATATCTCCCAGGCACTGATATCCCTCAACTACCAGCAGATTTAGTTCACAAATGATTTCCGCATACCACATCACAATATGTTCAGCCACTCTGCCTTTCAGAACTCTCAAAAACCAACCATATCTCAATCCTGATCAGTTAGTACTTTTCAGACCTTGAATACAACAACTGAATCCTTTGATAAGACTACGATTTCATTTAAGCGTGCCCTTAAATGAGAAACCTCATTCCCAAAATCCTCACTGCCTCTCCCAGGACTTGCTTCAGTAGACCACCTAAAATCAACTGATAGTCTGCAAACATATCATCCACATCTCACTAGACAGCTCCAAAGCTCTTTTCCATGTAACAGATTATGCTACAAGATATGCAACATACATTATGACTTCAGCATCCTCACCAACCTTGTCATCAAGGAAATCTTTCCCATCATAGGACATGCTTCTTGAGAAAATTTCCATGCAATATACCACCTTACCTTCGGATACTGTCTTAAACTTTTGTTTATTTGTTTTCGAATGTCATGCAAAGGTATCTATTTTTCAAGTCTTCAAGAATCAATTCTTTCTCCACTATATAATCATAATAAACCTTAAGTTTTTTTTATTTGTGTGCCTGATAAGCTGACTTCTCTTTGCATATTTTGATTCCATGCTGATCTATCCTGTCCAGATTGCCCTGCAGCTGTTCACAGGTTCTAAGGTCATTAGAGGCAAGATGGGACTGGGGACAAGGAACGGGAATGAATTCAGCCATGGCCTTTAAAGTAAGTACCTGCCTGGAGTGATTTGGGGAAACCATGGAAACCCCAAATCTGGATGCCCGGATGGGGATTCGAACCCGGGTCCTCCCGAA
>JARYHS010012519.1:50900193-50992427 GCA_031002005.1 Vandiemenella viatica | reverse complement strand
AACTGAAAAATACTTTTGCCACCAGTTGCACGCGATTGGGCTTTGTGCTGTGAGAAGGGCTTTATATTTGCTTACCACTAGTTGCTTACAAAGAGCAGGGTCAGTCACGCAAGGCTGCATGTCATTGCTTCCAAGATTTATACGACGCGAGGATATCTTTCACAACCGATAAAACGGCCTGTTAGCTCACCCACCAATTTATTGCTTCCAATAACGGGTTATCTGTTAGAAAACGGATATTAAATATCGGATGCATGAAAACGTATTATTTCGTCTCCACGAGGGTGTAGAAACATTTACTTCAACGACCTGATAGCCTAATATTTATCAGCAAAAAGTGATAAATCTCAACCAAAAGCATTTAACTATTTACTTACCTTTAGATTCAAGTTAACTTCCAAATAAAAATTTAACTAAAACAATCTACAGCTCTACAGCTTAATTCTCCTCACTAAAAAAAAACGAAGTTCTTAATTAATTTATATTTCTATACAAACTAACAACTTCAAGACCTGTATCACTATACTTTCAGTTTGCTCTATAGAACAGGCATGTGGATTTTAAATGTTTTATCTCAAATTTTCTAAAATTATTTGCTTTGCATTATTAAGAGTATTTTTGGTTTGTGTTTTAGACGTCAAAACTTATGTTTCTAAATCTGTAATGTAAAACTGTTTATAGAGCATCAGATACCTGTTTCTCAGCATTTGGTCAAATATATTTTTGACAGTCCTTTATTTTCAGGACAGTGGCTTAAAATGGTAACACATTAGATAGGTACTTTTAATCTGCTATGTTTATATTTTGGTGCAAGAAAAGGTTGCCAAATACTAAAAATGTAAGTTTTGTATTAAAATTGTAGAAATTCTCAGGCCTATTACGATTCCAAAATTTCTCTTCGCTATTGAAGGCAAGCATATTGCAAACAAATTATTTATTCATTTTAAGCAAAAAGAAAGTATACCATTCTGGTTGTTGGACTTAAATTTACAGTTTCGTTAATATAACCCAGTCTCTCAGTGTTTTTATGAAATTAGTAACTAGTTTTAATATGACGGTGAGTCAATAACAGCAATTTTGACTAGAATTGAACAACTACTCTATAATCCCCGCAGGGAAAAGGGAAAGGGGAAGATAGGAGTGGGGTATACGGTATCTTGTTTCTTCAGCAGCGTGACGAAGCACAAAATTAAGCAACAGCGACTTTAATTACATCGCTTTAAGGCCGCCGTAGACTCCAAAAACAGCGTAAGTAAAAAGAAAGTTGTTATCGACGCGGGAGGTAATTACCACCCCCGTAACTTAATATTCTCCTAGTGTTTAACACGAGTCTTATTCCAGGCAACGTCCATTCTTCATATTTCCTATCGTTTCTAAACTAAGTGACTATCAAGCTCACTTCCAAACGGTATAAAATAATCAGCTAATCAAATTTGATTCATCATCCATTAAATTTCTCTCTTCAGAGTTAAGGATTTCTCCAGACTAAACAGTATGTAAACATATTACAGTAAAACGATGTAAATTATTACTACCTTTCTGGTCTCTTTGACTCTATCAGATTCCGATATGCAACAATATTTGAAATGATTGTTAATAGTAGTTAGCAAGATCTGGGCACCCGACATATCTTTCATTACAAGCCTGCCCTTTAAATTAGTGGAATAATTGAGTTTCGTAAATAACTGTAATATGAATGTTAATATAAAATCGATGCTGGGTTGCATTTTTCGACAATGTTTACTACTTAAAATCTCCAGTTCACTTTCTGGTTACATTTTTTCTTTAGCCGAAATACCACTCAGCCACTGTTTTTTTCGATTTTCTTTGTAACTTTCCATCAGCAGCATTATATTTCTCTACGCTGATTTCACTGAATGGTGTTGGTTTAAAAAGTACCTTTTTCTGCAGTTATAACTGAACTTTAACCATTTCAATTGATTTTTTCTTACTATTGGTTTTCTGTCGTCTCAATTTACGTTATCATTAAACGGCAGTTTGCTTCTTGAACTAATATTTATACACTTCATATTAGTATATTCCCTATTTATTTCATATAATATTTATTTATATAAAATTCCTACAGCTACTTGATTCTTTTTGGTCTTTAATCGCCACTTATCTGTTTGACACTCATATAAATTTTTTTAAAAAATGTAGCCTCAAAATTTAGGTTGTGAAACATCCTCTCAAAGCGGACATTAGAATACCTTTGTAGAGGTGATAGAAAATTAATATGTTAGCGTTGCACCTCTCTACATTTAGAGTCCTACGTTACCGACGCAATCGTCACCCATTTTGGATATTTGCTCCGAAGTTTAAGGCACAATTCTGTCCTTCTGCATCATGGGAGTCATCTTTTAGTGACATCTTCGACATTGAAACCAGGGAAGCTTTTTGTATGAGGCAAAAGATACGAAGCAGGTAGAATTCGAATATTAAGTCTAAATGTGTTTCGATTACACTGGGTCATGAACATCGGCACGAGCTTCACCGTTTTCATCCTTAGTTCTCAATACATTTAAAAATATTTAATCAAATAAACAACTCTGAATCATGGATAGGAAATTAAACGGCTACAATATCTTTTCTTATGCTAGTTTAACATAATCATCCCGCCATTACTTTGGAGTGAATTTGGGAAGAGAGGAAAAACCAAAATATTGACGGCTGGGAGATAATTGAAACCGCGTTCTTCCTAATGTCAACCTGAAACGTTTACCGTTCATCCGCTAGGCCCAGTGTATGTTTCGTCGTCAAACATAATTCTATTGCCGTCTTTCCACTTTTCACAACCATGTTGCCTTTACGTTTGCACGACAAAATTTTAAATTTCCAGGGGACCATTTTTAGACAAATATTCATGCCAAATGAAATCAAAGCGTTGTTTGAGATCAAGCGTGAAAGAGTATTCCCAGATTTAAACGATTCCTATGTAGGTGAGGCATATTGCAGTGACTGGGCAGGGTTCTTAACGACTTTAACACATCCATCATCGAAGGTTTCTTTTTTTTCTTTTTACTTATGGCTTTACGCCTCGTTGACGTCGAGGTCATTAGAGGCAGGATGGGACTGGGGACAAGGAACGGGTAGGAAACCGGCCATGGCCTTTCTGAAAACAAGTATTCCGGCATTCGCCTGGAGTGATTTGGGGCAAAACCAAAATCTGGATGCCCGGACGAGGATTCGAACCGCCGCCCTCCGGAATGCGAGGCCAGAGTGCTAACCACTCATCCTCCACGCTCGGTCCGAAAGTTTCTGCGCTGAGGTTTGGCTAAGTGTTATGAGCCAATAAGAAGTGTGTCCTTTGCCAAGGTGAAACGCAGATACTTAGTGAATCACTGATGCTATAACTTGGAGTAGTTATCACAGAAAACTGTTTTTTGGTTGGGTTTTCATTCCTTAAATAAAAACCGATTACTTCTACTTTTTTGGGTATCCTGTATTGATGTTCGTTTGTTACAGAGTATTGAGATTATCAGTTGGCAAGTGTTTGGTAGCTTAGAACTGTTTGTTGCCTGAAAAGGAGATAGTGATACCCCTTCATACATACTTGGCGTGCTGAGGGTATGACATTTGGTTTGAGAGACAAGGGTGCGAGGACTGGCCAATGTATGAGCAACGGGCGGAACACGGAGCTAAATCGATTACTGGTTCTGAAACTTTTAGTGAGTCACTGTGGGTGGCTGGAGCAAAGTGAGTAGTTCTAGGTGCGGGTCAAAGGGCAGCGAGCAAACAGCCGAGTAGTAAATGAGGCAGAAAATGTCAGACAGTAATTGCGGAAGCGACGGAGTAATTAGACTTACTAATGAACAGGCGAGCGTGAACAGATGCGTCTTGAGAGTTAGCTCGGCTTTCTCCGTTGGCGCTGGCCACACATTATCTTAACAGCAACGGCCTTCCACTTAGTACCCACGAGCCCTGTGCCATTAATCAGTTAATATTATACGCAGTAATACATTCTGTCCTTACGAATACTCGCAGTACCGTACGGAATACTTTCATGTGAGAGTGGAGACTTTCCCGGCGTATTGATGCAGTGAATTCTTCACGGGGGCACAGCCGGATAGTGTCGTAAAATGACGACATTTCGACAACCTGCTCGGTTGTCTCCATAAGGTCTATTTCAGATATTATTGCTTGAAATCACAAAACAGACATGTCGTGTTTTATATGATTGTACTCCTTTTTAATGTTGTATTTTTATATGTTCTTCTTTTGGTGTCGGAGCTGGGATACAAAATTGTTTTGAACTCGTGAATGAATGAACTTTCAGCTTAGTGCTTATTAGTTTCGTCTTTTATATTTGAAATAAATAGTAAAACTTCTATGACTTCATTCCCTTTTATTAACAAGTTATCTAACACTTAAAGATCCGAAGATATACAGGTCCTTTGCTAGCAGCAACTTTTAAAACTCAAAGCCAACACGTGAACTTTTTCCACACTCGTCCGATCTTATTGCTGTTTTGTGATTTCAAACAATAATATCTGAAATGGACCTGATGAAGACAACCGAGCAGGTTGTCGAAACGTCGTCATTTTACGGCACTATCCGGCTGCACTCCCATGAAGAATTAACTACTTTCATGTGTTTTGCTTGAGACATAACTTCATTTCCTTGATATTAACCTCTTCTTAGAAACTAATTTCATTAAAAAGGAGCTGTCAAATCTATTTGTCACAGTAGCGATGGGATCAGTTTAATGTTTTAGTAAATATGCTACGAGCAAATGTGTGGTAAAGAATTTTTTTTGCTTCTTTAATGAAGCGTAGAAGAAATTAATCATGAGAATCTTTAATCTATATCTATGTTTTGCAACTGACAAAACAGTAGATGAAAGAGAGGGCTTTGGACCAGAACTATTCTCTAAGCCGTGGTTTATCTTCCCTAGCTGAACGAGATAAAAAAGAAAAAAAACGAATATACATAGGCACCATTGCGATACCATATTTCTGACCACATCTGTTCTATCATTTTGAAAGGAAGTGTTGGTGCGAGCTGCAATGACATTGAAACCAGGATGTAATATAAATGTAGGTTCAAACGAAAAAATGATTAAACTTATTTTAAGTTACGAATGGAGATTATTCCCATATGAATAAAAGATACACGGAGTTTCAAAAAGTAAAAAGTAAATTAGTTTGAACAGAATTCATTTAATTTTTAATTGGATTTTGAAGCAGTTACTACCGATAGTTTAGAAGGGTAATCAAGTGATTAAAGAATCTACGCTATGATAAATGCTACAGCGCAATACAATTATCGTGTGTTGTTCTCACCCAATGATTTAAGACTTCTTGGGAATAGTTTATACTATTCAACATTCCTTAATAGAAGAATTATAATTTTCGTGAAATGAGTTGTTCGGGAGCGCCATTGTGGACTGCAGCTGATTTGTGGCCTTTATCGAAGTTGGGCCACGTCACAACATTCCGCTTCTCGGCTTCAGCCGGAAAAGAATTCGAAACATCGATAAACCGTCGCACGACTGCAGATAAATTGAAAGAGTCGACGCAAGGGAGACCCGCATTATTCGGCAACGATGATAAATGGTCACAGAAAAAGGGGTAGAGCGTCCATTTCTTTAAGGAATGAAAATCTTTGATATATTATGCGTCCCAACCTAAAAAAAAGTTTATAAACAGTTCTTGGAAATTTACTTTTACCTTCGGCTGAAATTTCAAAAGTAGTCTACTAACTTCTCAACTCAGTGGGCCGTCTTTTCGCTTGTACTAATTTAGATGCTTACTGAAAGTTGGCACGCATTTACAAATGAAAACAGTAATTAATAATCGTACAATATTTATAAATAAGCAGACATTAGGCACGTTTGTATTGAACTGAGAAGACCAAACATGGAAATGCTCTTATCAACGAACAGTTCGCATAGTTTCAGCTCCCGACGCAATCTCTTAAGACTAGACCTTGGATTTAACGTGAAGCTTCCTTAGCACGCTTCACATAAAAGAAGCAAGTTCCATCTGGGATAAGGATTTGGTTATGCGTACGTAAAAATTCCAATCCGGAGATTAGAATCGTAGACTTCAGCTTTTTAAAGGAGTTAGCATTGTAACTGTTCTACCATACCACTAGAAGAGATAAATTTCTTCGCTCAAAAGTATAAGCCTTCCTTTTACTTCCCCCTGTTTTAGGAACTGTCATATACAGGGTACTAGTGCCATATTGCGCATTTCCCTGAGATATGTAATGTTGAAATATCCCGCTGGATTTGGTTCTGTACACAGTTTCTAACATCTTAAAATATACTGTTGTTTAGTTCACTGGGTATTTACTGGATGCGAAACCAGAGAACGTCGCCAAAAATGTCGTCTCGACTAACGATTATCTGAACTGTTCCAAAATAACGTTTAATTTCTTAGAAATAAATTAGATACAGGAAATCAGAATTTTTAAACTTTTACACATCGGCATAAGCTCATGAGAGTTGCTTCATAATGCCTCCTCAAACACGTGTCATATGCTTTTGTGCCTGACTTTACTTCGTCATTTAGCCCGTTATAATTACAATAAGTCAAATTTATGTACCAGGAACTTGCCAGTTGAAACATTCACTTCTGTTTTGCCTAGCAGAAACAAAATTTAGTACTGTAGTCTGAAATGAAACGAACTATAAATACCTACTTTATCCCAATGCTTAAATCAGAACTGTTTTTGTCATATGTCCTTAGAATTATTTTATGTGGTCCTACACATCTTTAAATGCTTACCAGTTTGTCTATAGCTTCATTTACATGTTTCAAATATTTTAATTTGATATCAAAGTTCGTTTCTTCTGTAGAGGTTGTTAAAGATCATATACAATCTGGAGGCGACGTAAGTGTAGCATATACCCTAAAGTCTTTTTTGTTCCTGTCTCTGCGAAATGTATAATTATACCCCGGAAATTATCAGAAAAACATACATCTCAACTCAAAATTCCTATCAGAGTTCTCTACAGTCCCCCGCCCGATTGTAACAGGACTTTGCTGCTCATTGATAGAGTCCGGCGCCTGTCCTATGTTTAATTAGTTAATGTCCCGGTGATGGAATAAATTTTAACCTATCTAAATTTGTCCAGAAGGATAGGTAAGAAATTGTGCGCGATTCCTAAGCACGAGATTGTTTAGCAAAGTCTTGTTTTAAATCTCAAATCTTTTATAATAAGGTATCTGTGATTTATCCGTCTGGTGCAACTAAGGATAAAAAAAAGCATGAATATCAACATGTCAAATCTTTCTGTACTCTGTACGGAGTGAGATCATACCAGTTGTAGATAGCTTCCCGTAGATTACTTTAGAATGAATGGGCTAGCACAGGGTTTAACACTATTTCTTATCTCATGTCACATCAGCAACACATAGAACATATCTCAACAGTCCTTACAGCCACTTACAAACATACAGAGACTAAGAGTAAACGTTCTGTCCGTCCTACCTCCATGTTAGGTTTAATAGCACTGCTACTAAAATCTTGAGGCTGCCAGAACGCCATACTTAATTTCCCATTAGTAGGTACAGTCACGAAAGAAAATCTGTGGAGAAAAAACGTTCAAATAGAAAAACCAAAAGCAGAAAAGCAAATATCAAAATCTACTGGGTAAAGTATGTAGTAACTGAGTTACTATATCCAAACTTTTGCGCACCTATGCTCGTCAACTTTAGAGTATTTGCTGTGTTCGGAAGTAAAATTCTCAATCACTAAATCAGATTCCCAAACTTTAAAACTGCTTCCGGGGACCTAAGGACATAAAAAGGGCTCTAATTGCAAATAAAAATGGCATACATCCTTTACTTCATGGAACAAGCTAAATAAACTGATGTACGAAAGAGTTCTAGCAAGATGAGGATTTAAATCCAGAACAAAAATCTGATAATAACTTATTAAACAATGACAATAAAACCACTAAGACCCAAAACCATAATAAAAGCATTATACGTATGTGTGTTCAAACATTTCTTAAATGACTTACATCCATTTTTATCGTTTCCTGAAACGTATTTACACGCGTAATCAAGAGGATTATTTTTTAAAGGCTTTATATCGTTTTCTAGGATAATAAGGATGATTTATTAGCACGCTGAAGCTTTTCTTCTTTACTAAATTTCGTAGTAATGTTCCAGCATTATAGGTTTTAATAGGAGCCCCATAAATGAAAATAAAAAAGAACCCCTAATGATGCCATGGTGCCTGTAAGTAAATGATTACCTTTCGTACTAGTCCATTAGCTTCTCTCGGGCTCATTCAAACGTTGTGTGGCTCCTGAGAGAAGCGTTTTCGAACTGACCCTCTCTCCGCCCTAAGTGAATATTTACGAGGAGGTCCACTGCAAAATCCCGGTGCCCGGGCGACATGTATATTCATGAGCTGCGCAGCCGTCAGACCTGAGCAGCTCAGCCTAGCGCCCAATTAAAGCGCCTCCGAGCTGGACTGAAGGCGCTCCTAGATAACGGCATGGCCGCCTACAACTTGCAAACCAGATAAGTAACTGTTCCTCGGAGATTCTCTCCAGACACCAGTCTTCCCTCGGGGATTATAGGCACACAAGAGAGATAGGCTTCGCCCGCTGCGCTGGGTGTACGTGTAACTTCAACAGTGCGCTCGTTCCTTCAGGTGCCGAAGGAGTACTTCAAACTTTTGCCTTGTTTAGCACCCGGCTCGAGACGTTAGGCAAGTTAAGAGAAAGGATGGAGTGAGATTTACCTTGTCGACAGAAAAAGACATCTGGAGTTTCTCTCTGCGAGAAATTATCAATGTTCCTAATTCGCCCCTGACTTATTCTTCGGCAGTTTTCGTGTCGAGATGTCGTAACAGTTCCCATGTCTTTGAGAGTTATACCTCTACTTCCATACTCTGCAATTCACAAATATATTGGTTGGCAGAGGGGTGCTTTGCACAAAAACTAACTCTGGCAATTCCAATCTCGAATACCAAGAGGAAAGAATACATATAAGCATCAGTACAGTATCTTACTTCTCTAATCTTATTTCTCCTGTCATTACGACCTGAATAGGTGGGTGGACGAAGTATTTCATTGCACTCGTAAATGAAAGAAGAATTTCGAATATTCCCGAACAAATTCAGGCTAAACTGATGTCGCCTGTCTGCCAGATAATCCCAGACCAATCTACGTGCCAATTCTGTGACGCTTTCGTAAGGACTGTAGCAAGAATACACAAATCGAGCGGCTCTCCTCTCTACTTTTTCTAATGCGTCAATCAATCCCTTGCGATAAAGATCCCAAACTCCACAACAGTAATCCAAATGTGGAGAGTTTTATAAGCTATTTCCTTAGTATTGTAATTCTTCAAAATACGACCTATCAATCTTAACTTAGAATTAGCTTTACCCAAAACGAACGTTATGTGCCGGAACCATTTCATGGTGTTTTGTACAATTATTCTAAAATACTTCACAGAATCAACCACGTCAACAACTGAGCTATTAAATGAGTACTCATTAGCAAACGGACTCATTTTGTTATACGCATTCCTTTGCTCTTTTTGTAGTTTACAGTAAGTTGCCATTTACAGCACCATTCCGAAATAACCTCCAGATCATGTTGAATTTCTAAGCAATCGTCAGATTACCTTACTTCCCTATAGATTACTGCATCATCAGCAAACAATCGCATCCAGCTATTAACGTTGCACCGAAGTCGTTTATAAAAATTAAGAAAAAAAAAGTGGTCCTATTACACTGCCTTGAAGTAAGCACGAAGTAACATCTATATTAGAAGGGGCTTCCCCGTCGACCACGGTATACTGTGACCGATCAGTTAGAATATCTCGCAACCATTCACAAATCTGATCCCATATACCTACGTTCGAATTTTCGCTAAAAGTCGGTTGTGTGGCACGGACTCAAAAGCGTTCTGAAGATCCAAGAAAATTGCATCAACTTGTAAACCGTCATTAGTAACTTTCATGAGAAAAGAGGGCCAACTGTGTTTCACACGATCTATTCCTCCGAATTCCGTATTGATTAGTTATAAGTAAACTTCAAAATGTTAGAACGTATAACATGCTCCAGAAATCTACTGCAAACAGGAGTTAACTATATGGGTCGATAATTCCTAGGCTCCTTCCGATATCCTTTCTTGAATAAAGGAATTTCCCGGGAAATTTTCCAGTCGGAAGGTACTTTTTTCTCTTTCAAGGATTTATGACTTAATACCAAACCAGTGATTTACAACAGCTAAAGGTATCAAACAAATAGGTCTCGCAGGTGCATACTTATAAACACAATCTGGTTTGGAGCTATTCGTGATCGCTGCAAAATAAAACCTCAGAACATCTTCAAAGATAATTGAGAAATTAGAGCATTTTTCAATTGAATTGATAACTAGAACTTATATTCCAAGCAACGCTAATTATTTACCCAATGTAAAGTCACTATCACAAAATCATTACAATTTAAATAAAATAGACATTTTTTCTGATAAAACTAAAGCACATTTTTATCAAATTTTATTTATGAAAAGTGATTTATTGTTTTGTATATTTGCTTGGGAGAGTACTTTTGTTGCTATTGCGAAAAATTATGAACACTACTGTCCAAAATGAAGCCTCATAGCAATGGTTGTTTAATTCACAAAAGGAGAGACAGAATTCTCCAGGCAAAAATTACAACAGTAAATTTTATTCTGACTCCACTGACCGTATTTTTCTGCCTGATAGCCAAGCAATTATCTATTGGTGGGGAATTACTTTTCCTGATTGGCTCTATAAATATCCCTTGAGCTATTATTGTCGTAATTTATCCGTCTCATCTAAAGAAATGTGCCTCACAGGTTTTCGGAACTTTCATAAAAAAAAACACAAAATACCACTGCCGCAGATCTATTCCTGACATTCAATGACTCAAGAGGAATCTCTCCTTAGAGAATAATCTGCCTTTACCAGTGTTCGTGTTAAAGGATGGCGAGTACGGCGAAGTAACCTGTTGTTGATTTCCGCTTAAATGTGTGCAAGACGTCCCGCAAGAACTTATGTCATGAGGCAGAGTAACACAGGGTAAAAGACACTGTCGGTGGAAATAATGTAGTTCGATGTCATGTTCACAAGTTACCAAGATTTTACGATAAATCAAGAAAAGATGAGACTATAAACTAATGACAACGAATCACTTGGCAAAATTAGTGGATTAATCTCTCGTTTCATCCTTATAAGCAGTCCAATACAAAAGGGTTTTCATCCACATGACTTCAGTAAGATTTATCTACCTATATTTTAGGCTGGCGTCTTTTATTTACTATTCAATGTACTACTTTTGATATTTTTATATATATATATATATATATACTGATACATACTAGCCCACCACCTAGTTTCTACTCTGGTCCCACATTTCCAATAAATTACAAGAAGTAGATAAGATAAAATTCTAGTTAGAAAATAACAGCTGAATTTTGTAAGACTAGTTTGTGATACATAAACTTATCAAGCTTCACGAAAGTTAGTTACATAATTAAATCAACAATGTGTAAGAATGAATTTGATAGTTGTTGGTGTTTATATATATATATATATATATAAAATTAGTGATTTGAGTAACATACGTTGACACACAGATACTGCTCTATACCATTAAACAAAGAAACATTCGTATACAAAAATCACTTACTTCACTGTTGTATCACTGTTTCTCATTTTGAACATTTATGACACTTTTACGCACTTACACCGCGCGCAGCCACTTCGGAGTACCTTGCCTTCCTCAGGAGATAACTCCTAGAAATAGAAGTGTCCTTCTTTGACCCATTGGGAGCTTCATTCTTCAGGGATAGTCACCAATCGCTGGTTCGTCGCTGTCAGTTGAAACTGTTACCGAGCGTGGTGGGTGAACGGTTAACGTTCTGGCCTCGCATTCGGGAGGATGGCGGTTCGAATTCCAAGCGAATGCCGGTAGGCTTACTTGAAAAGGTCATGGCCGAATTCCTTCCCGTTTCTTGTCCCCAATCCCATCGCGCCTCTAATGACCAAACAAGGCGTAAAGCCTTAAGTTAAATAAAAAAATTAATTGAAACTGTTTCTGTCAGTTTAGACAGTTTCTAAGTGCCAGATTGCAAGCTGCATCAGGGAAGTACCAAGTGCCGGTGACGCAATATGTCAAAAATTTTATTGCATGCCCTCTAGAAGTTAATCATTAGGAAAACACATTATCACTCCTCCAAGAAACAAACCGTGACTGGTGCCAAACAACTGACTGAGCGTGGTGGTGCAACGGTTAGCGTTCTTGCCTCGCATTCGGGAGGATGGAGGTTCGAATACCCGTCCGGGCATCCAGATTTGGGTTTTCCATGGTTTCCCAAATCACTCCAGGCAAATGCCAGGATGCTTCCTTCAAAATGCCATGGACAAATTCCTTCCCATTCCTTGCCCCCCCCCCCCCCAATCCTTTCCCGTCTCTAAAGACCTCGCTGTTTAGAGACGTTAAGCAGATTAAAAAAAAAACTGACCCCGATCGACTGCTCAATTTGCATAAACCATCTGAGGAACGTAACGTGTCATTGCATTTGAAGTTTTCTCAGTCTTGATAAGGAGGAACGCAACTAAGAGGTGTCCATTAATTACGTCAGGTGTTTTCTCGGAAATCCGCCAGCTCCAATTCGTGTAATTTGGTGAGATCTGGTGGGATCACTCCCACCCCTGATCTTGAGCTACCTCCCCCTCCCCCTCCCGTTAATGACCAATACGAGGTGTGTCGAAAAATTAATGAGACTGATTTTTTACTCACGAAAGTTTTTATTTTTTCCAAGCAACAATACTATCCCCTTCAAGGTGATTTCTTTGGGCTGCTATACACCGGCGGAGTCGTTGTTTCCACTCTTGTTAGCAGCGCTAGAAGGCTGGTAGGGCAGTTAACTGGTAGGTCAGGTCACAGTCTTTTGAATGTTCTCTGGAGTTCCTGAATGACATCCTTTTAAGACATGTTTCAATTGTTCAGTTGCGGGAAAAGAGAAAAAGTCACAAGGACTTAAATCAGGTGAATTGGGGGGGTTGAGGAATACCACGAATGCTGTTTGAGGTAAAAAATTCACACGTTTCTTCGATGGTCCTTCTGTTTAGTTGTGAGGTTTCCTGGCACCAATTTGCCACATACCTTTCGCATGTCCAAATCGTGTGTCAAAGTTTGATGCACAGTGAAAATGTTTATTTTTAAACGAGAGCCCTCACACGCTTAACGTTTTCGTCAGTTTTTGAAGCTGAAGGACTCCCTCAGCGAAGTTGATCTTCAACGTGTTCTCGGCCTTATGAAACTGATTTGTGCCAGCGGGAAACTTGTGCTCTTGATAAGCAATGTTCTCCATAGGCCTGTTTCAACTTTTCAAAGGTCACACTCGCGGATTCCCCAAGTTTAACACAAAACATGATTGCACAACGTTGCTCCAAATTCCGATGCTCCATTTTCGTAACACACAACAAAAACAGAATTCACTTATGTGTTGGATGTACGGAGTTTAAACTCGGATTGAGCATGTGGAAGGGATGAAATAACCGGTCTAGCACAGACCAGTAGACACAGCTTTCCCAGATCGCTCGCAGTGTTACAAATCTCATTACTTTTCTTACACACCTAGTAATTTTGGAGATCTTTTTTAACTTCTGTTTTAGCTTTCCTGTTAATGGACACTAACTGTAGGTCATTTTTAAGACAGAATATGCACTAGTATTGCAGTTTTAGTTAGTGCTACATGTATATTAGACCCGCCCAATGGCAACTCCGACGCAGGGCGTAAATCGAATACTAACGGCCACTTTACGCAACACGAAGTAGTGTTCCAGGAAGCATGAACTGACATTAAAGCGCACGCCACAGATTAACGTCGGTACGTGGTGCTACTCCGATTTATCGGTGTGTTATCTCCTGGAACAGCACCTTGAACTTTGTTAAACGGAAGGGGAGCTTCCAGCAATCTCTCGCACCCCTTTGGTCGCGTCGTCTGACGTGCGTAACGTTTAGAGACAGATTTCCAGATTGAGCTATCCCTTGTCAGTTTTTATCTTGTTTACCTTTCACATATATTTATAACAGTGCATAACTAAATACGAAAATATTTCATGAAAGTACATATGCCTAATAAATTAGGAGAGAATTTATTAGACTTGAACCAATTTAGTGTTGCTTTACATTCAAGTAAAAAATCAATGATACCTCGACTTTCACTAGCTAAAACACTCAGAATTATCGTAAATGTGAGGTTGAAAAATTAGGTGCTCTGAAACCACCTTTCATTATCATTCCTTATTCATCTTTTCTACGGTCAGTTGCCACCGAATCACTGCTTATACATTCATGAAACTGATTACTAAAGACAGGAAACGAGTTGCGTTAACTTTATTTAACAATTATCTTTGGGATTATTAGTAATTGAATGCTTGTCTGATTCGCAATGCCATATAACATGCGATTGTTCGGGCCCTGTGCAGAATAGGAAGAAAGTTTAATTGAGGGCTTCGCAGCTGTCCAATAAATTCCAACTGTTCTGAAGTTCACTGTTTACAACTGCGAATTTCCTTTCCTCTTGTGTAAACTTTATTCTCGAATAACATTCTATTTTCTACGCGTTTGGTTTTCTTTGCGAAAGATAATTAGTTAATTTTGTGTATTGATACTAAATTCGAAATTATAGTGCTCCCTTTTGTTTAAGTAATTGACGAGATTTAAACTTGTTCGCAGTATATTTCATTTATCAGAATTTTATGGGATATTGTAACATTTTACATTATTAATCGTCCTTGATTAATTTAGTGAGTTTTAAGATTTTCACCGTTGAAACGTTTTCTTTAAAACCCTGGTGGGGAATAAAAAGAAGCAAGAAGCAGGAGAGATTGCGCTAGGTTTCCGTCGCCTAATGGGAGGTTCTACAGGGGTTGGACAAAATAATATGGACACCTGACATTTATATATTATTGATTTATTAATATGGTGTTGGGCCACCCCTTTGCCCGTAGAACAGCTGCAGTTCTTCGCGGAATAAATTTGTAGAGTGTCTGCAGTTTCCAACGGAATGTTGTCCCGTTCTTATACAAAAACATTCGCCAATTGCTTCAATGATGTTGGAGGTGGAAATTTTCTCCTTATTCTCTGCTCCAAAACTCCCCACAACTGTTCAATTATATTGGGATCTGGCGATTGTTCTGGCCAGGGAAGATGTTTGATGCCCCCCGAACCAGGACAGAATCTTTTTGGCTTTCTGTATGAGTGCATTATCATCTTGGAAGATGGCAGTGTTTGGCAGCGGTATTCTAGTCATAGTAAGAACTTCATCACTGAAGATGTCGAAATATTCATTCTCAGTGATCCAGCCAGTGATGTAAATGAGAGGACCAGCTGAATATCACGATGTAGCCACCCAAATCATAACGGAACCTCCCCCAAGCTTGACTGTAGGAAGCAGGCAGTCCGGATCGTAGGCTTCTTTTGGTCTTCTCCTTACATAAACCCGGCCTTTAGTAGGAAATAATGTGGACGATGATTCATCGGACCATACCACATTCTTCCAATCATCAAGTGTCCAGTTTTTATGATCGTGGCACCACTTGTTTCGCGGCTTAGCGTTAGTAACCGTAATAAGAGGTTTTTCAATTGCAGCCCAACCATGAATGTGAGGATTTTGGAGTTCCCGCCATACTGTTTTCGTGATAACAGTATTACTCAGGTGTGTGTTGAGTTCTGCTGTAACTTTTGCTGCGGTAGTTTTGTGGTGTCTGGCCACAATCCTTTTTAATGTTCGTCGGTCTCTGTCGGTTAACTTTGGTTTTCGTCCACTATTCCTCTTCACCGACGATGTTTCAACATTTCGTGCACGCTGTCATTACCGTGGATAGTGTTGCTCGTGAGACGTTATACAGTTCAATTGATATAGTCACAGACGCTCCCGCTAACCGAGCTGCAACAATGTGCCCTCTTTAGAAGTCTGAGAGATCGCGCATTTCACTGATCGCTTGTTAAAACCAATACAGAACAAAGCATATAATACACTGACACGTAACGTACAAGACCTGCCACGTCAATTATGCCGTACATGCGCATCGCAGTATCTACACGGAAGTAGTGGTGCCAACATGCAACAACCTGTACTCTATCGCATGGTGTTCATATTATTTTGTCCAACCTCTGTATGTGTTTCCTTCCACCATATAATACCACACCAAATATGATGGATCGTTTCGCAATGAATTAATAAACGTATACTACAAAAATATATTTATACGTATGAACACGATAACGATCGTTCACACAGAATCAATCAAAGCAACATTACTTTCTTAGTGTATATAGAGGCATAATTTTTTTAAAAAAAAAAATTGTAATGTTTTTACAAACACTTGAACAGTATTGTGATTACTGACTGCATGCTAACAGTATAGCAGTATTATGTAACAAGAGCTGAATTTTACCGTACAGACGATTAAATTTGTCAGTTAGAACTTCGCGATGTTTTTTTCAACGATATGCAGCGCGAATTTTGTGACAGCGTCCTTTCGTTAATTTCTATCTATACGCCTTTACGTCTGTGATAAATTTCTTTTATTTTTCAATTACCGATTGTTATTAAAGTTACAGAAATGATTAAATGGTTTTAATTTAATAGCGAATTTATTCAGCTTAGATACGAGTATACTTTCATTTTCTTACGTCCAAGACCTTGTACTTTCACTTTTTTCCCCACCTATAATCCTAACAACGCATAGCCCAGTGACACGACTGATATCGTAACGTGAACTTACTCGCGTAAGACACTTGTGTTGTGCGGGATGCTCGGTGCCCCTGCAAGGACGCGCAGTCCGGCCGGCTCCTCAGATAACGAGGCGGGCCTACCCTGCCGGGTCGAGCCGACTGCCAAATATTGATCTGACCCCGGGCAGAGGCCCCCGCGGCCGCCCGCCATGTTCACAGCCACACACACACGTACGAGAAACAACTGTCACTCTCCGCGCCAGCTGGCACATCGTATGCACGCCCAGCCCCGTAAGCACTACAGAAAGAAACCCACCTCAGTAATATTTACTTTCACTACAATTTCGTCCTGATCAAAGGATGATTCCCAACCACTTTGTTTCTCCTCCGGTCATCTTCCACTACAATCCCGTCTAGCTTCCGAAATCTTTTACTGTCATAAATCAAGTCTACCACAATAACAGTCTCTTTACTCCTTCTTTTGCATCTCTATTAGTTGTTTTTGCATCTTTCTGCAGTTTATATCCACAAAGCTAACCGTGTTCCTCAACTCGAAAATCGGTTGTATGATCCCGAAGAGGGATTACTAAACCTGGTATTCAAGAAAGAACGGAGACTTCATTTTCTCGTTACCTTACCTAACCCGGTAATCCTACCAGGTAAAGAGAGCCTACAGTTTAACATAGAATTCGAACAACCGAAGCGTTCTGGCGCAGTTCACATTACACAGCAAGTTGTTCCAGACGTAAAGATAGGATTCAGGGCATTTTAAACTCCTGCCGCGACAGGAGTTCGATCCTGTGTCACCAGACCACACTATAGCCTTTAAACTATTTCAGATTATTCTGTTTCCTCAGTCAATTCATCCACCTTTATTCCCCCCAGTGCGTCTTCGTCGATCACTCCAACTCATCTTATATTTTGTAATACATTTCCAACAAATTTCATTTCTGTTGCTCGTCTCTCTAATTCAGAGGCAAAGGCTCCGACGTGATTCTCAACACTGATGTCATATACGTCTGGGACATTATTTATTTATACTTCTTTGAGACATATCTGTTTCATTCGGTCATATTAGTGTCGATAACCAGAGATCTGTAGCCTTATTCTCTGAGTCAACAGATTTCTTCATCATTTCCATTTCCCGGCTAAAGCTTTTAAGAATTCTTAACTTTTCTTCTATTAAAAATATCTCTAGAAAGGCGTGAACGTTCTGTTATCCTAACACCACGTTAATATTTTAGCTTCTTTTTATATAACTATGCCTTTATACCCAAATGCAAGTCACAAACACACACAGTAGTCAGTTTCTCACTGGTCTAATCAGACTTTGGGTAACGGGTTCTTTCCATCCTCGTGTCTAGCGTGTCCCGGGCGTCATGGCTGGACGGTAACGTTCTGGCATTGCATTCGGGTGGTAGTTGGTTCGAATCCCCGTCCGCCCATCTGGATCTGGGTTTTCCATCACTAAAGGTGACTACCTGGATGATACCTCCAAAAAAGCCATGACCGAATTCCTTTCCTTTACTTCCCCAAATTCTTTCCCACCTGCAATGACGTAGACGTCGACGATGCTTTACGCCTCGTCGATGTCGTGGTCATTAGAGGCGGGAAAGGACTGGGGATAAGGAACGAAAAGGAATTCGGCCATGGTCTTTTGAAGGAAGCATCCCGGCAATCGCCTGGAGTGATTTGGGAAAACCCAAATCTGGATGCCCGGACGGAAATTCGAACCGCCGTGTACATCTATATATATACTCTGCAATTCACAAAATTGTGGGTGGCAGAGGATGCTCAGCACCAAAGCTAATCTCTTTACTGTGCATTCCAATCCCTAATGGTACGAGGGAAAAAAGAATTCATATAAGAATCAGTCCGCCACCTTATTTCTCTAATTTTATCTTTCCTGTCCTTCCGACTCAAATAGGTTGGTGGAAGAAGTATTTCACTACACTCATGAGTGAAAGTTGGAGTACGCATGTTTTCCAATAAGTTTAAACGAAACGTGTGTCGTCTATCTACCAGAGACTCCCAACCTAATCTACTAATCAGTTCTGTGACGCTTTCATAAGGACTGTAGCAAGCGGTCACGAATCGAGCGGCTCTTCTCTGTACTTTCGATCAATCCCTTACGAAACGGGTCCCAAACGGCACAACAATAATCCAAATGTGGACGCACAAGAGATTTGTACGCTATCTCCTTTGTTTGTTCATTACAATTTTTCAAGATTCGACCTATGAATCGCAGCATAGAATTTGCTCTACCTACTAAAGAATTAATGTGTATGTCCCATTTCATGTTCCTTTGTACTGTTACTCCCAAATATTTCATAGAATCGACCATATCAATAACTGAACTGTTTACCTCGTATTTCTGAACAATCGGATTCTTTTTGTTAGTTATGCTCATTGTCTTGCACTTTTTACAATTTAGAGTAAGTTGCCACTCAGCGCACCAAGCCAAAATAACATCCAGATCGCGCTGAATTTCTAAGCAATCGGCCAAATTTCTTACTTCCCTATAAATAACCGCATCATCAGCAAACAATCTAAAAATGCTTTTCACTTTGTCTCCGAGATCGTTTATAAAAATTAAGAAAAAAAGTGGTCCAATTACACTTCCTTGAGGTACACCCGATGTAACATCTAGATTAGACGAACTTTCTCCTCAACGACGACATACTGCGACCGACCAGTTAAAAAATCCTTTATCCATTCACAAAGCTGATCCGATATACCGTACGCTCGAAGCTTCACTAAAAGGCGGTTGTGGCACAGAGTCAAAGGCTTTCTGGAAATCTAAAAAAATTGCATCTACTTGTGAACCTGCATCGATAACTTTAATTACGTCGTGTGCAAATAGGGCCAGCTGTGTTTCACATGATCTTTTCTTCCGAAATCCGTGTTGATTTGTTGTAAGCAGATTCCAGGCCAGAACGCTAACCGTTCACCCATCACGCTCAATCCGACGAAGCGTAAATTTCTGAGTGCTGGATCAATCAGACCTATTCTTCCGAAAGACACTCGGGTACCTTCAAATTTTACATTCCAAACTGGAGGACGAATCAACCCCGTGACGTTGTACTTAGTGCCAATTAGAGAACGGTTAGCTCGTAACCACTGTGATTAAATTTTAGAGCAGCGAGTATCAAAGCAAAAGCCAGGAGGCATTAGGGCTGGTGGTGTAAGGCCGGGCGGCTGTTTCTGCAGCCCCACTGGTAGGCAGCCTCCGGCGGCAGCTTTGAACGGCATGTCGCACTGTGCTGCTCTGACATTTGCGTTCGCGGCTCGTTAACGATAAGCCGGCCAGTGTCAGTCATAGCAGTGACGGACACGGATGGGCCCTCCTCATTTGGTGAGGCTCCCTTCATCGCGTGTTTCGGCTAATGAACAGTAATTGGTAGCTTGTTACGTTCACCGCTCTCAGTACGTCGTTACGGCACAAGCGACAACAAAGCTACTTTGCTGCAAAGGAAATTGGTAGGGCAACTTACGAACAAAGTAAAATTTCCCTCTACTATCTTCAGCGTCTCTAAATTTTATCTTTGACATTAATATTAGCTGAAATACAGCAAATGAAAGCCTTAGGAACACATTACTTTATGAATCATTAAAAGAAAGGCCAGGAATTTGATTAATTATTGTGCTCTTCCACTACGTCTACAATTCAAATATAGGACTAGTACCAACTGAAGAAAGCTTGAGTAGATGAGACATGACATGACCCTCATAAAATGGGTCTTATTTTAGTAATATTTCGTCAGTTCACTTATGAGCCAGTTCTGTGTATGAGAAAATTTATTGAACAGTGATACCCTTACCAATACACCATCTGTATGATGAGCTGTGGTCTTGTGTCGGAAGAAATGAAGCTCTGGTCCTGACCAGGTATGTCCGAATGCATGGTCATTGAATCGTGGAAGATATGCTCAGAATTTGATTAATAATTAAGATCTGACAATAAATCTATAATTTGAAGATAAGGCTAATAGCAACTAAAGAAAACAATAGCAGAAGAGCATGACAATGTCCTCACAAAATGGAAAGTATTTTAGTGTTATCTCTTAAGTTCGCCTATGAACCAGTTCTGTGAAAGAGCAAATTATATTGAACTGTGATACGCTCACAGATCCACTAACAGTGTGATGAGCCACCGTTCTGCAGGAATCCTCCACCAATCTACAACGTTTCAACTCAAAACCGTCACTGGAAGATCATTGACATTGTGCACTATGCAGAGCACTTAATTATCCCTTCACGCCGAACAAGAAAAGGTGTCCACAGTTCGGAGGCGCTTGTAATGCAAATATTTAACTTCCGGACTTCCACTGCTTGAAGAAATCTGGGCTAAAAATCTGTCGTGATAACATGATGCCTATCCACTCATTGAAAACGTCCACAATTTGACCTACACATTATTCCATGATACACTATTCCAAATGACACTCTACTTCAGTTTAAAAATATTATATAGGGAAACGTTAAGTGGTAATGCTTCCTAGACAAGTGTAGTCATCTTAGCACTATCTACCAGATTTTCGAAAATTGGCTACATTACCTTCTTTCTTGCCGTTTCATTTTCTTTATTACCCTGATCAGAGACTTTAATACATTTTATTTAAGACTATTACAATGGGTCAAGTAACTTAAACAAACACACAGCAAAATCATTCACATTTCCTAATGTATGTGTTTACATAATGGCACGAGACATTTCTAAATAAAATGAATAGTGAACGAATTCAACATTTAAGTGTCAATTATTTCAACAAATTGCAATACAAATGCATTAACTGCAAAAATTAACCAGTAAACAACAATAACATGTGACAATAATAAAGAAAATCAAACATTCAAAAAAATAAACACATGTGAAATTCCAAATACACTGAAATAAGCAACAATAAAAAAAATCACAATTCATCTTACTACTTAATGAAGGTTTACCTTGTGTCCCACAGTAAACAAATAATTTGATTCCCGTATAACACTGTTAGTGGCAGATCCATTTAAGTAACGAAATTTCTATAGGATACATAATCTTAAACAACATTTCCAGTGAAATGTTTCCCCAACTCCAACAAAATTCGGTCCCAATAATGCAGCAGTCATATCAGTATCAGGTAAGCGTCGAAATTCCGATATAGTTACGACTAAACTGTGAATGAGATTCAGCAAGGAACCTGCATCTACCAAGGATTCAATAAGCACCGAGTAGCAGGCAACCTTACGGCTTCAGAGGTCCGTTCATGGGAGTAGTGGAATGGTAGCCTTCAAAGTCCGTCAACAAACTACATGGTTTCCCTTTTCCCTTGTCAATTCCATTGGTTTTTCAGCAGCCAAAAGCAACTAATTTGTTAAAGAAATAAACTTTTCTCGGGTTTTCTGCCGGATAATATTTTTATTTAATTCATCGTACAACGTTTCGGCAGCAACCTCCGCTGCCTTCATCAGGCACTGTGTCATATCCCACAACTAATTTGTTGTTAGCCCAGATTTGTTCCTTTCCCTCCATCTCAAAAATAAAAAGTGGAATCAGTTGTCTTGAAAGAAGAAAACCATCTCGAGAATAACGGAAATATGGAATTATTAAACCTCCAAAAAATTATGCTGACCTGGATTAGAGCCTACATATCTGTAGCAATAACCATAGATAGAGAGAGGATAGTTTTTATCTTAAAAAATCTGTAATACTAAATATCTTCTTTAACTACAGTATTAAAACCATAAAAAATTAAGAAACAAATTTAAGGCAATTGCTTTCAAATTGGTTAAGTGTACCAGATAAACAGATATTGCATTTTTTAATTACTAATGAGAAATTATTCTTCTGTCCTCATATCTTATCAATCAATTTCAGCCGCAAAAAACTACGTTCATACGTTTGAAATGTAATATTCAAAAGAGTTTATTAATAGCAGAACTTAATATTCATAACACATTAATGCTGCTATGAAATGTAGCCTTTATTTGAATGATAGACGTTGTAAATTTATGAGACTGGACTGTCATTAATAATCCATATCTCAGAGATTTCATAAAATTACTAAACCATCACAACGAAAGGTTTTTTAATTTGAATGATGTCTATTTTTAACTATTCGCATTCATTTGAAATTAATTTAAAGGTTTGAGAAATGATATTCAGTTTTTATTGAGACGGCATTTGAGGGTTCTTATCGAAACTAACATTCACATATGGATGCTGAATACCGTACTGACATAGAAGAGAACCAACTTGATGCGTGTACTGACAATAAAACACAGGGGCGTAGCTACTATGGGGCTAGGCGGTGCAGCGCACCGGGGCCCCTACGCTCAGGGGGGCCCCCAAGCATACCTCAAGGGGCCCCACAGAGCATCTCTGGAGGCCCCCAAGCGCAGTTTAGAGGGCCCACGAGCCCTCTCGGAAAACTGGCGGCTTTTTTTTTTAGCTCTACCGTCGTCTAAAGGGGCCCCTGAGACACAGGAAGACCCCACTAAGGGCCCTCGCTGCTCAGGGGGGCCCCCAACCACTGCTCACGGGCCCCTAAGGACAACTCAAGGGCCCCCATGCTCAGCTCACGGGTCCTATACCAGCACACGAAGCAAAAAAAAGGTCGCCCGTCTGGCCTGAGGGCCCAAAATAATTTTTTTGCACCGGGGCCCTTGTTGACCTAGCTACGCCACTGATAAAACAGCATTTTCTTGATAGATCGTTTTGCAGTTACCGTCGATCCCTACTGCTAAGTTAGCATTATTGTGGGTGACACTTGGCTCTTACGTCACTGCATATTCTCACAGTCCCTGAAATGTAATCCTCCTGAATCTCCTATGTAATGCAACAGCTCGGCTCTGGTACCGGTGGGAGGCAACTCATAGCCAATAATGTCTTGACGGCGGAATACTCCCCAGCGTCTATTGGCTCACCTGTAACATTATGTAAACATTCGTTTCCACTCACAAAAATCCCAACACTTGTATGTACCTATAAGACCCTTACCAATTCTGCGTGGCGTCCGGTGTATTTCAATTAAAAAAAAAGATAACTTGAGCAGCTTACAAAAAACTAAAAGACCATAGCTAATGTTTCGGCACTACCGTAACGAATTTTCCCATGTCTTACGACTGTCAACTACGAATGTCAACTTACCACAAAGAGTAAAAATTGGAAATCAATGTGCGTAGAAGAATCAGTTTGTTCATAAGTACAAGGTAAACAATTAAGTATTGATATTGTAGATACACTGAAGAATTTTGGCGTAACAGTATAAGGCAGCATTAATTAAGAACTGCACATTAATTCGATAGCAGGTAGAGCTAATTTTATTCTGCGAATTCACAGGCCTAATTTTGAAAAAAAAAAAAACCGTAATATCCAAACAAAGGAGGAAGCGTACAAAACTCTTGTGCGTCCACATTTGGAATACTGCTGTCCGTTTGGGATTCGTTTCGTAAGGAGTTGATTGATAATGTGGAGAAAGTATACTCGATTCTTGACTGCTAGTCATAGTTCTTACGAAAGCGTCACAGAATTGATTCTTGGCTGTAAGTCTCTAGTAGACAGGTGACCTAGGTTTCGTCGGAACATGCGTAAACCCAAATGGGTGTGCAGACTTCTTGTTATCTTGGTTGTCCGGGTTGAACCGCGTCAATTTAACAAAACCTAACGTTTCGACTATCATTTTGTGTCCTTCTTCAGAGGACTGTACTCTGAAGAAGGCCACAAAATGACTACAGAAACGTTAGATTTTGATAAATTGGTGCGTTTCAACCGGAACATGCGTAAACCCACTTTCATTTAGAGTGCGATCTACCTATTTGGGTTGCAATGATTGGAGAGATAAGATTAGAGAAATAAGATGCCAAACTGATGCTTCTATGAATTATTTTT
Organism: Vandiemenella viatica; assembly: GCA_031002005.1. NCBI lineage: Eukaryota > Metazoa > Arthropoda > Insecta > Orthoptera > Morabidae > Vandiemenella > Vandiemenella viatica. The sequence continues at coordinate 50,967,868 of JARYHS010012519.1, read as the reverse complement.
TCCCTCGTGCCATTCGGGATTCGAATGCACAGAGTAGAGATTAGTTTTGGTGCTGAGCACCCTCTGCCACCAGTTTTGTGAATTTTAGATGTAGAATTAAATTTAATCCGTTCCCTGTCACTCTAAGTTGGATATTCCCAGTAAAATCCGAAAAGCCAGATTTTTACCACAGGTCCGTCAGTGGACACTCCAATGACTGCTTTGTGACTGCTTTCAAAGCTATAGACTCTGTGTCGCCAGATAATTGAATGATAGTGAAATTTTTTTATCGACTCACAGTAAATTCTCGATTCCGTGAACTGTGCGGTGACCAGGTATTCCCTACAAGTCATTTACCTTCATTTTCACTCAAACGAATTTGTTTCGTACACAGTTTCTCTTCAGTAAATATTTCAATATTTCATTGTTTGAAATACAAGATGCGAAATTTAAACATCATCCTTGATTTGTAGTGCATTTCAAGGTGGAGCATGAGCAGTGAGTTTGAAAGAAGTGTGGTAAAACAATATATCCAACATTCCTACTTTGTCTTATTCTTGAAGTATTGACAGCTGAAAAGGTAAACAGTTTCAGTAACTTTGGGAGTATTAGAGGAAAATGGTAGTAATGGTGGCGAAAGAGGCAGAAGATTTTTTAAGGATCATCAGAAGCCGGATATGGAATAGGGATGGGCCACAGAGAAGCAAAAGAGTACTTTATCAAACATAATATATTCCTATCCTGATGTATGGTACTGAAACCTGGACATTGAAGATGCGGGACATCAGCAGGATACGAGCAAATGAAATGAAATTTTTAAGAATTAGAATGGATGTCACTAGAATGTACAGGATAAAGAATGAGATGATTAGACACACAATAAAACAGGAATCCCTACAGGAAATGGTAGATAACATGCAAAGTGAATAGAGAAGCAGAAATCAAGAAAAATCGATGAAATTAAAATGTATGGTAAACATCCCGAGGAAGGCCAAGGAATGGACGGCTGAGAGGAGTGTGTACAGAAGAAAGGAGAGGACTGGATCAAGATGGTGTCAGAGCGGTGGTGGGAAGAAAGAAGAAAATTGAGATGCTAGGCAGACCCGGCCGGTGGCTGGAAGCTGTTGAGGGTATTGATTGACGTATTGACAAACAAACTTACACCTCTTAATAATATAATACTTATAATTAACTCTGTAATTTAAACTAACAGAACTGTAAATTATAGCCACCTCTTCACGCCCTTGCATGTCATGAACCGCACAGATATGCAAAACTCCTAGTAAATATTCTATTCATCAAATTCCCCTCCATGCACCTAAAAATTTAAAAATAAATGTTCTTTAATTTGTCAAAAAAAATTACATATGTATAATGTTAGTTGTTTGTCCATTTAAAGAAATGCCTTTTTATTATTAGTGTCATTTAAACAACCAAAAGACTGCGTTTAAACAACTTCCATGGTTGTTGACGTTAATTTTATTTAAAGAAATAAAGACGGCTGTAATTTTTTTTTTTTAATTCGTTAATATTACTTCACCATGGCCTGAAATAAGCGATGTTTAGCAACTCTGGAGTGAGCAACAAACAGCATTTTGTGCTTTAATTGAATTCTGGTCATGGCTGTTCCAAGCGCACCACCCAATCGCTGTGATTGCGTTCTTCAAAATTGATTACCCAATCAATTGCCGATAGCTTAATATTTATGCTGGTAGTTCTGCCTCAACTTTCAATAATAAAATACGCAGCTCGATTTAAGGGAGTTATAAAACATAAATGATCTCATCAGCTTCAGTTTTATTCGGTATATGAGCGGTAATAGCCATTCTAAATAATCGTACATATCTTTCAATAGCGACGAATTATGCACGACTCCTGTCTATGCCCATTTACGTTTACAGTTTCTTTCATAGTTGTTTTCTTTGTCAACAATGCTACATAACACAATACATCAGTGAATTTAATTTACTAAAGAGTCATTTAAAATTATGATGAGAAACAATCTAATAATTTTATACACAGTTTTAAATGAATCCATTCATGATCCCGGCAGGAATTTTTCAGAGTTATGTTTGATCATATGAGCTACGCCAAGTCGCTCCGTGGTTCGAATTCCACGTTAAACTTGTGGGTCCCAGAGGAAAGGAACTGGCTGTCCTACTTTGACTCAATGTCTTAGTATGCCTCCTCCGGGAGGATCCACCCAACAATCTTCGGTTTGTGGACTTAGTTATTTTTCTAAGATGGTCACTGCTTAAACTTCTTTTTGCCATTTTGATAAAAATATTCAACGTTATACAACCATCAAAATATGACAGTACAAATAAATGTTATAACCATCTGCAGAAAACTGCTAAATGGTAGTTATTGGAGGACTCATGACTTTTGTACATTTTACGTTACAATCGTATTTGGGATAGTGATATGTAAAATAGTATGTAAATTTCTACGTTGCAAGGTTCAGAGTTTATGAGGTGTCACAAACAAACGAGTGATTCTATAACAGGTCTTTGTTTCATTCAACGTGTACGCAAACTTAAAAATGCGTGAACTTATTGCTCGGGAGTCCTCGCAATTTAATTCGCGCTCCTTATTGACAGAATTTAAATTTATAAAACAATGAGCCTGTGTCTTGGCAACCTAACCTTACTGGGTAATCATATCGGATAAAGGGGACCAATAGATTAATGTGGATTCCGGACGATGGAGTGTTCTAACGTACATTAAAAACCTAAAGCTTTGTCAGTTTGAAGAAAATCTTTTTTTTTTTTTTTTTTTTAATGCGAAATCTTATTCTTCTTACAGCATTGAAAAACGTTTTCAAGGAGGTAAAAACTGGGAAATGAATATCAGAGAATATTTTCCTTACCCGAATATTTATCAACTGGCTGTGAGCTGACTGTTTTGTGTGTGTGTGTGTGTGTGTACTGTGTATTTGCAGACTTATTTGCCAAAACTGCCTAAAAATCTCCAACAAAATCTCCGGTATATCAAGCCGAAGATTTCCACCTTGATCCGTTGTATTACACCAATTCGATGATGCCAGCACATTAATACGTAAGGGGAACCTGAAAATTATAGCTGAGAATGTAATTCAAACACCTCAATTACCGAACTAGCACACGACGCTGGTATAAAATAATAATCTTTTTAAATAAAACAACGGAAGAAAGACCAAAACGTGTGCATCTTTTTTTACGTACGCATGAGAGAGTAGAGGTTTTTATTCAGTGTCAACTCAGTTTCGTCAAGCTATTCGCTTGGAATAAAATGTGAAAAGCTGCCTGATATATACTATCATACTGTTAACTGCTGCAGATAAAAGCTTCAGAGTTTAATATAAAAGCAGAAATACCAGTTAACACTAATTCACACGTTAGCGTAGAACTGGTTAATTTATTCTGTTTGGTGAGACCTGGTTTAGTGACACAGACTAACCTCGCTACTGTGCTCTAATAAAACTCGTCGCCTCAATGGTCACTTCGTAACTTTTACACACTTGGTGTAAACACAGGTTATTATACTTCACCGGCTGCCGAGTGCTTTACTGGCCCATGCTGCTATTTAATTACTCCTAACCGGTATTTATGCAGCGCTAAAGCGTGGAAGTTGGAATTCTGCAGCGAGCAGCCGTAACTGCTATGTGCTCGTACAGCCAAATAAACTAGGCGTCCTGCTAGTCTGTTCAATGCCTGCAGGTAGTTTCGGCGGCAGTTCACAGTCTATTCGCAACGACACTGCGTCCTGCCTGGTCCCCACAGTTGTGCGGTCTTTGCGGTTTCTCTTTGACCATGCTTGCCAGGCATAGAGGCTCTTTATGGTCTCATAGGGGAGAACAGTACCCAGAAATAAACATGATCCCATTCGACTGAAACCCGCGGAGTGCATGGGTTGCCTGCCCTAACTCAAAGACGCACTCAAATCAAACCCTTACAAACTCTAACGAAAAGAATGAAGCGTACTGTCCTGTATTTGATAGTTTTCTCTGGTATCACGACATAAATGTCTCAGGAAACCATCGTTAAGCATTTACTACAGTTAAATACAAGCTGTGTGCACATAATTTACGTAGATTACGTTCTGCTGTTAATAATATTCGGTTGCAGATAGAGACATTGATTTTAGTATAGTTTCATTTAAATTGCTTTCTAGGTTCTTGTTTTTAAAGTATCGTTTGGATATAATATACTACTATCGGAATCGCGTCTTTTGAGTAAGTTACTTCACGTGGATACGAGTTTGGTTCAGGTTAGTGGGAAAATCATAGCCATCTTGACCACAAGTGAGTGATTATTAGTGGGCAATTTCTATTCTGGAATGATCACTAGTAACAAAAACAGCTCAAAATCGTTAACTATGAAGCCATTCGAGGGGCTTAGGATGAATTCAATTAGCAGACCTCAGTTGGCAAAAGTTGGTACCGAGTGTGCTGGGTATTATTTGCTGTGTTTCTTGTTAATTAACAATATAAAGTGAAGTGTACATAAAGTTACAGGAAAAATGCTTAATTTAATATTGGAATATCAGTCCAGAGAAATGCAGAAAATGCTGTTCTGGAATAACATACGATAGCAACCAAAGGTTCCGAATGTTTAGTGGATCTACACAAAGTTTGTCATAGAGCGTATCTAGATAAAGTTTGTCAGTCAAACGATTAATACGAAGTGAATTAAGACCAGGTTATGCTTGTTATACAGATACTATGAAAACAATGAACATCAATAGTAATAGAGAAACTGAAAATAATATTATGTAGGCATTACAATATTGTAGAACGAATACATATAATATTTAATCATTTATACAGATCTAATTGTAACACTGTATGTTTATAGCCACTGATAATGCTCCAATCCAAAACGGCGAAATGCATCTGGTGAAAAACATTTTAAAAAGTGGTTAAAAGACAGTGTTTAATTTAAAACATTTATGCAGCAACTGTGGAACATGTCAAAAATAATGCTGCAGACCACCATCATAGATAGGCCTAATTTTCATAACTATGTGTATATTATTAAAATGTAGGATGTATTTTGCTGTACCATTTTAATATAATAAATCTAAAAGCATGTTATGAATTACCACGGAAAAACAGTTATTAAATTTGAAGTAAACTATTAAAAATTAATTACATGTTGGTCACTCTTATAATTTAGTACCAAGCGAATTTTAAAGATGTAATTTTAATTTATATCATATATACATATTGTATCAGCATCTTCGCCAGTCTCAGCATTAAAGCTGGTCGGTTGGGGGTTGTTGTCCTGAGACATTTCCTCCCTCAGTCTTCTCTTGAGTGGTATACATATTGTTCTTTTTTTTTTTTTTTTTTTTTTTTTTTCTTACATTTCATTCCTCCCAGCAGAAGGCTGGGAGGCGGGCTGCTGGAGAGTCATAGGGGACTCTTTTCAGCCAATCTACTACTACGGGGAGGGAAGGGGGATGGAAGGTCGGCCGTGGCCTTGTAGGGAACCATCCCAGCATTCGCCTAAGTGTCTGAGGGAAACCACGGAAAACCTCAGACAGGATGGCCGAACCGAGTTTAACCCCGGTCCTCCCGAATGATAGGTAGGAGGCCAAAATTGGCCTCCTCCCATCACAAGGTGAATATTTATATAGTTCGCTGTAAGTAGCTACGACTGCGAGAAGCAAATTTTATTTCGTTGAGTGCTACTCGATTAAAAAAGTTGGACATATTTTCATATAAATTTCGAAAATAATGCAGGGACTAAAATGAAGTATATTTCATTTCGATGTGCCGTCAGACAGATGGGAAAAAAAACTTGTATATTCGTCTGCCTATTGGACAAGATTCACGCAAAAACTGTTGGTGTTTGGGTTTTTCTGTGGATTCGTACACTGTTCGACGCTTAGCCCCAAGAGTAATATATGATATTTCATTCTGACGTAACGACGAAAAGTTAAGAAGTATTTGAAGTTTCCACAAATTAATGCCCACTTAAAGGTAATTTCTTGAGGACTACATACAAAAGGCATCTTATTTTTTCAGAATTTAAATTTATATTCAACATCATCTATAGTTTAATTCATTCATAACAGTCGTGATGCCAATGGATTTATCACTTTATTGGCGAAATTGGTGATTATGTGTTGATTCCAAATTAGAAGGTTATATTGTAACTTTCGTAAGAGGCCTGACTTTAGTTAAAATAACAAGGTGATCGATGTTACTGTAGGCTACACCGATCTACATGCACAAAATAAGACACTAGGCCTTACACCGTTTATTTTTGTTTGCTTCCATTGTTATGTTGCCAACACTGTTACGTACGGCTATTACAAGACCCTCAGAAAACGATAATTTACGTAATCCATAGATGAGTGGCGTTCTTTTTGATGCCTACTAAAAATTAATGGACTGATGTAGGAACAATGCTGTCCTATCGCCCTCCTGGAAATGTCAGAATTTTCCCAGGTCACTGAAATAGTCGTAGTACGAATCTAAGTATAATATTATTCCTGCGGACCACCTGAACCACATGTTGAGAAAAACTTGCCTAGACGAGTAATCACCTAAAAACCGAAATCAAGACTGCCGGTTCGTAGGGACCCGAACCCGGTCCCGTTGTACCTTCCAGATCCAGTGGCATGTTTTATTCATACATTATTGTATCGTAAACGTCATATAACGATTGCACATTTACTATAAATTTACTTTTGTAGTGTCTTATTTGTAATGTTTCCGATTGTTTTAATGAATTGTTAAAAACTGAAGGAGTTCTGGTAATGATATAAATTAAAAGTTAATTTTACTTTATTTATTGGTAACATGAATTTGTATCAAGACCTTTTATTTACTATTTGACACATCATGGAAATGTATTTCAAACTGGTAATCAAGCGGCAAATGTGCCACAATCAAATCGTATCTGTCGTAGCTAAAGTACATTCACATATGCCAGTATCCATTTCTCGTTACAGGGCATTTGGTCGTCATTACGGGGCCCAGTGTCCATTACGGAGAAAAAGTGTCCATTTCGGTACAAAGTGCCAATCACGGAGGAAAGAACATATGAATCGACGAACTTAGCTTTTACCGATCCCAGCTTCTTGAGTGTTGCGTGACGCTGGTTCCGAACGTTGTAGGCGATGAAGCGGTGCAGTCATCTAAGCTCTTTTTTTTTAACTGCTTAACGTCTCTTAACAGCTAGGTCTTTAGAGACGGGAAAGGATGGGGGGGGGGGCAAGGAATGGGAATGATTTCGGCCATGGCCTTTTGAAGCAAGCATCCCGGCATTTGCCTGGAGTGATTTGGGAAACCATGGAAAACAGAAATCTGGATTCCCGGACGGGGATTCGAACCGCCGTCCTCCTGAATGCGAGGCCAGAACGCTATCCGTTACACCTCCACGCTCGGTATCTAAGCTCTGTTCTCGACCCAGCGAAGAGACCACTTTCAGAAGGACACCTCCAGACGCTCTCTGCCTGGGCTGCGTGCGGATGACGATATATTATAAAAATATCAGCAGTCGGTGCTCATCTCATATGAGTTTCACCGTTGTTTTACCATCGTCAGAAGTCATCGGAGAAACTGCTTCATTAAATAGAGTCCGACACATCAAGAAATTCTCAACACAGAATAATTTGAAGTACACAACAGGAACATAATCCAACCTTCTCAGCAAACAGAATCGATTCGAATCTCTTGAGAACTCTTTGACCGTAGTCCGTAGGGCTGGGAACTATTTACACTTATTAATTCAACCAGAGCTTACCCACGCTTCGTGTTCATAACCACGCATATTATCGCTCGAGCCAATCTAAGCGTCTAGGAAGTCCCGCGATTTTTTTTACCTCGAAAAGATTCTTCACTAGTAACGACTAATAGAAAAAAAACATGTACTATTAGGCATTGTTACGAGGTTTTAGTGTCAATCAGTTTTGGATAACGTTTACCTTGCTATTACCTTAATACTTTGGTGACAATAATCTGTTATACTATGTTCTTCCTGCTCTGTACAATAAAAAAAATTGATTTTGTGTCCCCAAGAAATTCAGCAGATATTTATTACAATTTAATTTCCAGCACATTAGAAAATAATGTAGGTTCAACAATACGACACCGCACGCTAGTTGTTAATCACATCGTTCTGTTGACCACAACACCATCCAGTCCGTCTCCGGAGAAAAGTTATAATGTATCTGAAGAATACTTATACCTAAAGTCAGACTAACATCCCAATCAACCAGAATAATTTCTCTTGTTCTCATTGATCTCATAACTACCTTTTTAATACGTCCACGATAGTCCACTTCACTCTCAAATCCTTGAGGCATATACTCGTAAGTCACTAAAGTACTTTCCCAACCCGTGTTAATAATATTAAATTCTTTTAAATTTACCAAAACTTTCTGCAAAATTCATTGCGGTTTAAATTATCCGCTGTGTATGAACATATTCATAAAGTAACTTACACACAACTGTCTTGATGCGAGGGTACAGAGATTGTTAGTATTTAACACACACTGATTCATCTAAGAATATTGCCTGTTTATAACGTGGCTCAAATATTGTCAGAATACGTGAAGAATTTGCCAATTCCTCCAATCCATTATGAAGAATGTGGTTTTCTTGTAAAACAGCAGTACATCCTCGGGTAGCCTGTTTATTAATGGCGATAAGCCAAACTAGTTATTTGGTTCAGGAGGAACTTGAGGCTTATGAGTCTGCGCCATGTAACATCCCTCCAGACGTAGATAAATTATCAACGATGATTATCAACTTCATGCGATGGACTGAGGATTATAATCTCAGCAGATACGCATATTATGCAAAGTGACTATTCAGTATCTTATGAAGTTATTGTTACGTGAACATACGCGCAATGAAATTTCAGTAATCACTAAACTAAGGTAGTCTGTGTATATTATTTTTACGTTTTTCAATTTGAAGTCTTACGTTTTCGCGAGAACGAGCTTACGATTTTGCACAAGGAACGAGAGTGTATCTGAGATCTTTCTCGGCATTCTCATGTAGTAATTTCGGGAAATTATGGAAAGCTGAAATCTGAATAACTGAACTGGGAGTAGAATCTGGGTCCTCCATATTTTCAGATCCTAAGTTCACCTCTCACTTAATAGCATCTAAGTATATTATACTTTCATGCTGTTCCATTTACCTCTCTGTGTGATTGTACTTACCAAGAGCTTTCACTACCTTGGATTTTAGAGTCAGATTTGCTGTAAGAGCTGCTAAAAGAACGTGGAATTTTTCAGAGTGTAGACCTATTACATCGTTATTTTAGTTTTGAATGGTAGATTTAACAGAATCAGTAAAAAAAAATGTACTCCTAAATGTATCAGAAATATCAAACTATTTTGTGCCAGAATTTAAATTTATTGAGCAGCTGTCGTAGAGAGAAAGCGGTTACGCGCTAGGGCATCGAATTCTGGAAGAAGCGGCTTCAAACACCTGTCCTGCTATCCTGATTTCGAGTTTCGATGGTTTCCTGACAACACACCAGGAGAATTCCCGGATTGCTCTTCAAAAAGCCCTCGCCAATTTTTAGTTCCTAGCCCGCAGTAACCTCCTGCCTAATGACATTGACTTTGACGAGACGTAAACCCTGAAGCAAAAAAAAAAAAAAAAAAAATATTAACATAAAATTTCCTGATAATTAAATCATGAATGTATTTTCCAAATTATCATCTGCTCAATATAACCAAAAATATCATTGTTTTCACTATCATTCATAACATTTCTTAATTTCGTACTTTTAACAGTGGTCGTGATATAATATCAAAAAAAAAATCTGATCTATTAAACAGCGTCATTTCGCTACTAATCACAACTATTCTGTTAAAGCTGGTAGAATGATTGTTAATGCATTCCATTAAATTGTAGTGTCATTCGCTTTATTTGATTCAACAGAATTTCCTCTGAAGATGATCCCAAGGTGGGGCCAAACTGTTAACATTAGTAACAAACGGATCACGCGTGGTAGCCCGAAAACAAATTTTATAACATTTCGTGCTATTAAAAAAAATATAAAAAGTATAAAACGACCGGTAGTAAGTCTTCAAAATAGGTGATAAGGATTAAAAAAGAACATAGCTTCATGTAAGAAACTAATCTACCGAAAATTAGTGTATTCTTTAGTATACGATGAAGCAAAAACCCTTTATTCGCCCGTTTGTAAGGAATTGCAGATTTTTTCTTAAAATTTCTTTATATTATGCAGTGATAAAGTTATACTTTATCAGAAATATATTCAGTACGATAATTTGATTACATCACCTGGTTACGTTTTTACCTCTATCGAACCTGTAAACATTTGAGACAAACTTTATTGTTCAATTACTATATCACAGTGCCAAATGGGGTGTGCGCTACAATTATAAATAAAATAAAATTAAAAAATTCCATATTGCTATCTGCATTACAACGTCAACTTTATTTTATATTTACTACTATATTACAATAACAGTTGGTGTTACTATTCCTTTATTACAATTACCTAATAGGCTCTTGTAGTCGGATGTAAGACAGTCTACTGACTGAAGAACGCCATATAAAATTATATTGTTTTATAAATCTAAAATAAAAATTTTAAAATTAATCTAAGATGTAACCATTTATCCAATTTTAATATAATAATATTTAAATTGAAACTTCCTTTTCATTAATGATCAAATGCTTGTATTAAAACATTTATTTAGACGATAAACACAATCCACCTTTTATATAGTTTTAACAGTTTACTAATTCACTTCATAAATTAACAGTAAAATATTAATGTCCTTCTTCTCGATTTTTGTCATTAATAATATTAGTCTTATTAGATTGTACATAAGCGCAGTCCATATAATTTTGGTTAGTTCAACAATGTCACACCATCTCTGACATGACATCCAACAATCTTTACTGTCATATATTGAACAAATACGAAACAGCTTTCTTATACTCAAAGAAAAATATCAGACACAAATATTTAAATTCTTTCAAATATTTCCTTCACAACAGGATGCATAGTAGAAAATAATGCTACCCACATTCAGCTGGGAGTTTTGAGCCAGCTCACACATAACCGAATTACAAGGACTTTTTTTTTAGCATTATCACGGTGGCAGAATACGTAAGTCTAAAGCTATGTTTTTAGACGGAACGCAGATTAACTGGAAGAACTAGCACGGCGCACTGTTAGCATGCCCAACAGCTGGAACGAATTTTCAGCCGCAGTCGACGCAAGGGACTTTGCATGCCTGCCACGCTCTGTTTATGCGGCAATATTACCGTCCGTGCCGAAGCTTTCACTGGAGCCAGCTGCAGCCATTCTCAGGGCTATTTGGGTGACCATGTGTGGCTGCATGCAAATCGCGCGTGGGAGAGGGAAGGGGTTTTCTTTCCACCTTCCACGCAAAGGCACAACGCCGCTCCGCGTTAAAGCGCTCCCCAGCCGGGTCGCGTCCTAATTGGACGAGAGAAAAATGCGATCCCAGGTCGGCTCGCAGGGAAAATGGGAAATTCTGGAAACAAAGCGACTTTCTCCCTCTACCTTTATCTCCCCCCCTCTCTCTCACACCTTTGGATATTAATACCGGAAATCGATGGCTTGTCTCATTAGAGACGCCCCTGGTTGTGAGACGTTTTCTCAGAAGGACAAGGATTAATTGAGACGTTTCCGGAGTTTTCTAGAATGAAACATAATTTACAGGAATTAAAAATGTTTATTAAATGCTTACAGTCCGCCATCTCAACTTGCTACTTTAGCAAATATATTAAAACGCTGAATGGAATCTTCTGTACCAGAAATCTTACAGAAAATGTCATTTATGAAAGAAATATCAAATGGCCGAATTTTTTCCCACCAGTCCTCTGTCTGCACTAGTTACCTCAACTATAACGACCAAGCCTGCTGGGTGAGCATTCGGAAGGAGGGCGGTTCTAATCCCCGTCCGGGCATCCGGATTTTGGTTTTCCATTGTTGCCCCAAATCACTCAGGTGACTTCCTGGATGTTACCTTCAAAGGCCGTTGCCCAATTCCTTCCAGTTCCTTTTCTCTAGTCCCATCCCATCGACTCTAATGACCTCGAAAAAAAAAAAAATTTCAACGATAACGGGAAATTACTTTACAAAAATCCTTAAAGACTTGCTTCGTTACTGGTACAGACATTTTTTTCTATTTATACGCTGAGGACGAAGGTTGAAAATGAAATGGTTCCTTACTAAGTGAAAAAATGATACCGTCAGCTCAATACAGTTTTTATTTCAAAATAAACTCCAGAAGACAAGGGTCATTGCTTTGTATTTGTTTGGCATATGTAATATCGTCCATCTTCTTGATCTTCACCACATTTTCCCAACATTTCAGGGTTGCCTTTGATCATTTTTACTCGTCGTTCTCATCGTTGGTCTGGTCACATTTAGAGCTTTGAATTTACGGTCACATAACCTTAGTGACGTCAAGCATTTTATACCTTCTGTCACCTCATAATGAAATATCCTATTTTAGTCTGGGGACTATACGTTGTACAGTGTTCGAATCCTCAGAAAAACCAAACGACCAACAGTTTTCATGTGAATCATGTTCAATCGGCAGACGAATATGCAAAAAATGTTTTTTTTTTTTAATTCTTATCTATCTGATGGCTCATCGAAATGAAATTTTATATGAAATTATGTCCAACTTTTTTTTATTGGTATAGCACTAAACGAAACAAAATTTGCTTCTCGCAGTCGTAGTTATTTGCAGCCAACTATATAATTATCCACCTTGTGACTGATACTTCACCGAGATAGGAGGAGGCCAATTTTGGCCTCCTACCTATCATTCGGGAGGACCGGGGTTAAACTCGGTTCGGCCATCCTGTCTGAGGTTTTCCGTGGTTTCCCTCAGACACTTAGGCGAATGCTGGGATGGTTCCCTACAAGGCCACGGCCGACCTTCCATCCCCCTTCCCTCCCCGTAGTAGTAGATTGGCTGAAAAGAGTCCCCTATGACTCTCCAGCAGCCCGCCTCCCAGCCTTCTGCTGGGAGGAATGAAATGGTTAAAAAAAAAAAAAAAAAAAAGACTGATACTTATCATTCAGTACAATTTTCTTCGGGGTTATTAGGATCACTACTATTTTTAAAGTGTGAATGTTGGATTCACGTCTAATTTGCATTGTCACGTGGAATTTTGATGTGTGTGTGTTTGTATTGTTGATTGTGTTAAATCAATTATAGTGATTGACTATTTACGAGTGCGTGACATCGAATTTCGCGTATTGGTCATTCATTTCATAGATGAATAACTGGCCTGTGATTGCAATAGAGCGCTTTCTATCTTGTTTTTACGGTGAAGCCGAAAAACGCGTCGCGCTGCATCCTCCATGGCGTTCGCAATCGTCGGCTTCCGCGACGCGCTCTTCCGTGTCGTTCGTGTCCGCGACATCGGTAACGAAACTGACGTCTAGGCCTGCTGCGGTTGTCACTGGTACTCGAATGGGTGGCGATAGTTACAATGTAGAAATGGAAGCAACTCACACCCCACCAGAGTATCGAGAACTACGATGCGGTAGTTTGGGGACCAACAGAACCTACTATCTACAGACATGACCACTCTGATGTTCTTGACATCGCCATAACCAAGGGGCTAAGACACAATATAGCCATCACTTCCCTAAAGTTCTTACATCCGATCATGTTCCGGTGCTTTTTTACATGGCGGCGGATGTAGCACCACGCAGAAACAGATTAGCCAGAAACCTACATGAGATTAACTAGGAAGTCTTCAAAAACCTCCTCACCCATAGGATTGAATCTGCAGCGCCACCTTCAGCTAGTGGCCCCTCTGCCACCGTTGCCGACCTGGCAGACAGGATCAACGAGGCAGCAGATGCGACTACCCGGCAGCGCCGTAACCAGCCTCCACGATCTAGGCAATTGCCTCCCCACATCCGCGAGGCAACAACTATCAAGAACCATCTAACAAGAGAGTGGCATCTCACTAGGGATCCGTCAACAAAGAGAATGGTAAACCGCATGCTGAGAGATCTCAAAGTGGAGGTAGAGCAGCACAGAATATCTTATTGGTCTAATTTCATATCGACCTTGGACACTGAAGACAGGTCATCATGGCGAGCCTCGAAGGCCCAACTCCGGCAAACGATAAAGATCCCACCTTTGGTTTTTGGAAACAACTATGTCTGCGAACCACAAGAAAAGGCTTCAGTTCTTGCTTAGACCTTCAGGGCAAACTTTAAACCGGTCGACGTTCCAAGGAACGACGAACACATAGACTTCGTAGAGCGACTCTTGAGGCACTTCTTACAAGCTGTTCTCCGGAGGAAGACTTCATCGAGGAAACCACGGCTCAAGAGGTGGCATCGTCACTCGTGAACCTGAAAATCAAGAAAGCCGCTGGACACGACGGGATCGGTGGAGGGTTCCTCCAACAGATGCCTCCTACGGCAATCCTATACATCATGTTGTTCAATGAAATTCTCCAAACAGGTAAATACCCGCAACACACTCACATTATACCCATTCCCAAAGCGGGTCAGGACAGAAGGTCGCCCAAATATTTCAGACCGACCAGCCTGCTGCACACACTCTCCAAAGTGTTCGAGAGGATCTATTTTAAGAGACTGCGTAGAATTATAGACAGTGAGAGGTTGCTGCCGGATGAACAGCTCGGCTCCCGACAGGGGCATTCTACACCTCAGCAGCTGCTTCGTCTTGCTGAAGAAGCACTCACCGTCTTCGAACGTCTAAAGTACTTCGATGCGGTCCTTATGGATGTCAGCTGAACCTTCGACTTGGTGTGGAACCAAGGACTCTTATATAAGCTTCTTATTTGGGGAGTACCTCTTTCCCACGTTAGACTACTTAGAAGCTACCCGGAGGGACGGACCTTTCGAGTAGTCATGGACGGGGCCACCTCCTCGATCTCAAGAACATCGCTGAAGGCGTCTAACAAGGCTCGGTCTTAGGCCTGGTGCTCTACAGCCCCTACACTGCTGATACACATATTACAGCACTTGTTAAAAAAGCCCTGTATGCCGATGACACGGACATGTATGCCAAGAGCCTAAACATCAACAACCTTCGACGACGACTACAACAAGCGTGCGACAACATTCAGGAATGGGCAACGAAATGGCGGCTAGCCTTTAATGCGCCAAAGAGCCAAGCAATTGTATTGGCTAGGAAGAAGATCCCACAAAACCTGACTCCTCTGACCCTCTTCGGCGAGGATATCAACTGGACAAGCACAGCCACCTACCTAGGAGTAAAAATGGATCGGAGAATGACGTGGAAGCCCCACGTCACCAACGTCCGTGGTAAGGCAACGGGGAGAATGAGAATTCTCTACCCGATTCTAAACCATTCTTCAGCACTGAGGCCGGAGCTGGGTATCCGCCTCTATGTTGCACTGGTCAGACCAATAATGGAATACGCAGCAGTCGTCTGGGGAAACACTGCTCCCTTCGATCTACAGAAACTGCAGGTTGTCCAGAACAGAGCAATACGACAGGCTTATCATCTACCGCGTGAGACGATAAAGGACGTCCTGCACCAAATAAGTGGCCTACCCAAGCTTCGCAAGAGGTCTGAGCAGCTGGCAACCACGTTTTACGCCAACAACCAAAAATCTGCAAACCCGCTGATAACCGCCCTAGGAGCGGAACCAATATAAGACAACACTCTCAGGTGGCCAAAGAAGCTACTGGACTACCAATAATGCACAAAAATATCATGACAATGTCAAAAGCACCGGATACGACAAATACAGATAGAGGCAAATCCAGATAGAGACAACCAATAATATAAAATGGAAGGAGATTCGCTATAGCACAAAGACTTCCCCTCAACCTGGGACTTAAGTTTTCCCAGTAAGGAATGTCACTGCTGCTGTTGATATATATTAATTTTATATAGATTATATCATATCATAATACATTACTCTCGGAATCTGTTTCGATATTAAATATTAAGAGTGTGATCAATATGTAATTAATTTTTAATAGTTTAATTCCAGTTTAATAAGAGTATTTCAATGGGAATTCAAAACATCCATTTAGATTTATTATGTTAAAATAGTACAACGAAATACGTCACATATGTTAATAATATACACATAGATATGAAAATTAGGCCCGTATAAGTTACTGGTCCGCAACTTTATTCTTGATATAATAACATTGCTGCTGGCCATGTTCCACAGTTGTTAATTAAATGTTTTAAAACAAACACCGCCTTTTAACAGCTGTTTTTATTTTAAAAAAATTTACCAGACGGGTTTCGCCCTTTTGCAGTTGGGCATTATCAGTGACTATAATTATACAAAGTATTGTAGTTAGATACATGTATATATATCATACCGTTGTTGTTAGGAAAAGACTTTTAAGGCGGATACTAAAAGCATATATCGAAATTAATAAACAATATTAAATTCCAGATACAAAAACAGTGCACACATCGATAGGCAATAGCAGCTGGAACAGAATTTTGTATCCTCAGGTGTCAGAAATTTTTATACTATTTTTTTTTTTATCATAATGGACGTGCAATATTTCCAATGCACTCTGAATGCTGCTGAAAGAGTTCAAAGGAGAGTATTATCTCTTACTGCCTCGCTCTCCAAGTTTAGAGAATTACCAGGCTCACAGTGAAGGCCGGTTGGCACAAAGGCATGAAAAATTCTTATTTAACACACATGTCGGTAGCCACACAATATTACAAAAGAGGTCAATTTAATAATCAACCGGTTTCCATTTTAGTTTCGTGATTCGAAATCTACACAAAATTTTACACTTTTTCATTAAAAAAATATTTTAGTAACGTTGGACGTAAATGTGTTGTTTTTTGGGAACCCTGACTTCCAGTCAATGAGACCAAACTAAATTGTTTGCATGTCTAATGCATTAATTTCAATACGCCTTTCAGTTTTTTGCTTTAAATTAGTAACAACATGGAACTTTTATTTTGTTCTAGATCTCTGTTAACATTCTGCATCTCATAGCGTTTTATATGACATCAATGGTAGCCACAGCATTACGGCTACATTCGTATGTCCAGTAGTAATGGATTGATAGATGCATAAACCTCCTGAAGTTACCCCTAGTCCACTCGAAATTTGTCTTATGAAATATACCTCATTCAGGTAATGACTTAACTGAACACCATCTGAGAATTATACTTCATTACTAACCTCATTCAGGTAATGACTTAACTGAACACCATCTGAGAATTATACTTCATTACTAACCTCATTCAGGTAATGACTTAACTGAACACAGAGAATTATACTTCATTACTAACCTCTTTCAGGTAATGACTTAACTGAACACCGAGAATTGTACTTCATTACTAACATCATTCAGGTAATGACTTAACTGAACACCGAGAATTGTACTTCATTACTAACATCATTCAGGTAATGACTTAACTGAACACCATCTGAGAATTGTACTTCATTACTAACATCATTCAGGCAATGACTTAACAGAACACCATCTGAGAATTGTACTTCATTACTAATCTCATTCAGGTAATGACTTAACTGAACACCGAGAATTGTACTTCATTACTAACATCATTCAGGTAATGACTTAACTGAACACCATCTGAGAATTTTACTTCATTACTACCCACGCATCAGCTAAAATTTAATTTAATTGCAGTGGAGTACACACTCCGGTGTAAATTTCCCTACCCAAAAATTTTTCCCCTTCTTTGCACCCGCCTACTTTTGCCCTCTACAAATTTAAAAATTTAAATTTTTTCAGATTATTTGGTAAATCATTCATCACTTCCCTTTCTAATTTGCTCCGATCCCTAAGGGGCCACGTAGTTCATGCGGCAAAGCATAAGACAGTGATTCGGTTAGCCGGCGTTCGAGCTACGTTGAAGCTTAACGTCCAGATCGTTTCTGTAGGCTCATTCAGCCTGCTGTCCAATGACTAACTTGGAGTAAACTCCGCAGGATAGTTAGTCGGCTGCAGCGTGGGATTGATCATCCGACATATGCTCCTAGCGCCTCCGGTCTTGGGCAGACTGCCACCGGCGAATTCCGAACGTATTGTTCTCTGGGCGAGATAGCAATTTCTACCTTTTACTTTTTGTATACGTATTTACTGTTTTCGATATATTCTTCATGAAAAATACATAAATTTGGCACTCCTTCTCATCTTACAACATGCTTCACTGAGTCTGCGTCTGCCACATTGCTAATTTAAGGCCATCTGTCGGGTTTAAAGAAACAATACTCGATTCCTGAAAACAATAATTACTAGACAGAGTTACGAGGCTAGTCCAGTAAGTAAGAACCAATTTGTAGTAAAGAAAATTTAAAGAATTTTTATGTTATTGCATATATTACACTACCTTCTTCTGTAATCATCATTTTGATTAAGGCATTTGTCGTATCGTGAAACCAGATCTTGTTTTTCTTTGTTAAAGAAACTCAGCACCATTCCTATACAACTAAAATCACAGTGCACCACTATGAAGACCACAACTTGCTTTCAAGGGTAACCCTTGTGTCTTCACCAGTGACAATCTGGTCGAAACAATTCACTCAAATTGATGACATTTACCCCATAAACTTCAACCATTTATCTATAAATATCTAATGCATGAATGGTTTTTGCGCGCAAAAATCTTGTTACCGACCCCACATCGAACTTTCGATTTTAACTTCCATTTTAAACAAACAGAAAAGCTATAAACTTTTGTAGAGCAGCATAACTGTCACAATCGATCCTTTCTTTTTGGACGTGCCTCGTAACATGTCACTTAAATGCGATGCTATTACTTCTCTCGGTGGACCTAAAAAAGAAAGTTTTTCTTCCTCTGCAGTTCTTAACTTCGACTGTTTCTAACACTAACAAGTTAACCAATCCTGCATGTCTGAAAATATGACCTACCAATCTGTCTCTTCTTTCTGTAAGACTCTTCCACAAACTTCTTTCTTCACCCATCATTTCTAATACTCGTTCGTTTCGTACTTTATCCGTCCACTTAATTTTCAGCATCCTTCATTAGCACCACATTTTAAATGCTTCAATTTTTGAAACTAAAAGATTTATCTTTTTCATGAAGGATGTTTTAGGTATGTTATGCTGTTTTAACAACATTCCTGTCTCGGCCATCGGTTGCAATTTTACTTCCTCTATGGCATCCGAACATATTTTCATATTTAATCTACTATTATTATTGATATCATTGCTGCTACATTTCATCACTTTTGTCTTCCTTTGGTTTCTATTTATTCCAAAATCTTCCTTCAGCATTTTGTTCATCATCTCCTGTAACTTCTCAATATCCTCAACCTGTTCTGCTAACAAGACAATTTCATCAGCAAATCGTAACATTTTGATTTTCTCTCCTTGAACACTTATGCCACATTCAAATCTTTCTTTTACTCCCTTCACTGCTTTTTCAACATACAAGTTGAACATTAATGCGGATAGACTACAACCTTGTCTCGCACCATTTTAACTGATGTGTGTCTCTCATGATTCTATTGTTTTATTAAAGCTACTTGATTCTCAAAAAGATTATATTCTTCTATCTCGGTATTTAAGATCCGACTTCTTAAAAATTTTGAACATCTTGTCGCATTCATCATTATTAAAAGCTTTTTCTAAAGAAACAAACGCCATAAAAGAATCTTTGCTTTTCTTGCTCCGCCCTTCATGTATTAATCTTAACGCCAGAATCGCTTCTCTTGTACCGCGGTTTTTCCTAAACCCAAACCTACAATCCCTTCTACTACACTTTGCATTCTTCTGAACACTATTCTGGCCAGCAGTTTTGAAGCATGTAATGTTAGACTTCTAATGCGATAATTCTCACAACTGACAACTTTTGCTTTCGTCGGAAGTTTCATTATAAAAAACGCAAATAAAAGATTTAAGTTAAAGAAACCGGCAACCTTGAAAGCAATATACAATGCGTTTCAGAAGAGAGTTGTAACTACCATTTTCGTCCAAAGGGCGAGACGTTAGAGCGAAAACTAAATTGTTGCAGTCTCAGTGGTGACAGCAGTAAAATTGCGAATACACTGGTCATTAATCTCACTGCCAATTAGAGCAGTATATCTCGTAGTGCCGAGCTCTGTGCGGCCGATCCGTATTCTCAGCTCTCCACTTCTTCCATCTGACGTATTTACTCTGCCGCTGATTGGTTAGCTCCGGTGATCGTTACTCGGTCTGTGTATACACTTGGAATTAGAGTGAGTTCGTCGGAAAAGAAAGCCAGACTCTCTCAGATAAACTTAATTCCGGTCTGAGGCGGCCGATAGGGCTACAGATCAACCAGAGTAGGCCACTTAAACGCCTAACGAAGAGATAAGGGAGAGAGAACCACTGATTCTCCATCCCTTACCAAAACGCTTTATACTTCTTCCACATGCAAAACGTAGATTATTTGTGCTGAGAATATCACAATTATAGTTATACCCTATACAAGTGATGAAGTAAAAAAATATGTTGAATAGCTGCGGAATAAAAAAACCCATAAAAGGGCAGCATCCTAAAGTATTTGTCCATTAAATCGTTACATATCTTCGATTTTCAACGGTTAACTGCTGTCTTCTGGTAAAAGTTTAACAGCTAACTCAACATATTTCATAAATTGATTTAAAATACCACCGATGCATGCCTTTTTCGTTAATGGAAAAAATGCATTGTTGTATCAGCTTTACGTTTATATGCAATACTTAAATAGTACTTTCTGACGAAGGTATTATTTCGTTTTACACTTAAAATTTGCTCCAGGTAAAAAATCGTCTCTTATATCTCACCATGCAACAATAAAGTATGGCATAATGCAAGTTTCACCAAATAACTATCTTTTTCAGCTTACATTAATTGGACCAATCTCGCCGTTTTAACACACGCTGCTAGTGTCAATCTACTAACCTTTCGCTAATCTGCGTCAAAATTATTCATTTGATACTAGCTTTTAAGAAGCATGGAGCGCGTAATATGTAAAAACAACGAGAGGCACATAGTATACGGTTAATCCCTAAAAAGATTAAATCGCAAAATTGTGGGTTAATTCATCAACAACGTCAAGCAAAATCTCCTAAATGTAAAACACTATTTCCTGATAGCCAACATGTTCCGACATCATCTATCAGGTTCCCAATATAGGAGTACCATAAATATATATCTACCAAAACCGTGGTCAAAACAATTCTATTTCTCTTTTTGTATTTCACAAGAAGCACTTCTAGAGTGCTCGTAAGTGTCCATTTATAACTGCGATTCTTTAGTGTCAATAGTTTGACAACGCATACATCATAGAATCTCTGCCGGGTGAACAGTGTTTTTCGGGTATAAACCTTCAGCTCGTACCATAAAATCTTCGGTTTTTCGTTTTTTCAGCAACGAGTCCGTTGATGGCTAAACACAGATAACTGTCCAGTTTTTCCTGTTTCTTAGCACCAGTTATCACCTATCTAATATCAAGACTACATCAGTGCCACTTAAATTATACATAAAAGAGAAACAGATGCTTTCAAAACTGCCATCACAGCAGCCATATAGTAACTTTCGATCCCTGTGGAGCAA
The DNA here is from genome assembly GCA_031002005.1 of Vandiemenella viatica. Lineage (NCBI taxonomy): Eukaryota > Metazoa > Arthropoda > Insecta > Orthoptera > Morabidae > Vandiemenella > Vandiemenella viatica. The sequence goes on along the minus strand of JARYHS010012519.1, from coordinate 50,946,362 downwards.
GATTAGCTTATTATGCAGGGTGTTACAAAAAGGTACGGCCAAACCTTCAGGAAACATTCCTCACACACAAACAAAGAAAATATGTTATGTGGACATGTGTCCGAAAACGCTTACTTTCCATGTTAGAGCTCATTTTAGTTTCGTTAGTATGTACTGTACTTCCTCCATTCACTACACTACCTGTGCTGCTAGAAGATGTGCCTTTACAAGTACGACACAACATGTGGTTCATGCACGATGGAGCTCCTGCACATTTCAGTCGACGTGTTCGTACGCTTCTCAACAACAGATTCAGTGGCCGATGGATTGGTAGAGGCGGACCAATTCCATGGCCCCCACACTCTCCTGACCTCAACCCTCTTGACTTCCATTTATGGGGGCATTTGAAAGCCCTTGTCTACGCAACCCCGGTACCAAATGTAGAGACTCTTCGTGCTCGTATTGTGGACGGCTGTGATACAATACGCCATTCTCCAGGGCTGCATCAGCGCATCAGGGATTCCATGCGACGGAGGGTGGATGCATGTATCCTCGCTAACGGAGGACATTTTGAACATTTTCTGTAACTAAGTGTTTGAAGTCACGCTGGAACGTTCTGTTGCTGTGTGTTTCCATTCCATGTTTAATGTGATTTGAAGAGAAGTAATAAAATGAGCTCTAACATGGAAAGTAAGCGTTTCCGAACATATGTCCACATAACATATTTTCTTTATTTGTGTGTGAGGAATGTTTACTGAAAGTTTGGCCGTACCTTTTTGAAACACCCTGTATATTACGACAGACAAGTTACTTTCATAACCTCGCTGATAACCTCATTGTTGACTCAGCCAAGAGAGAAAGCATCCCAGTGTGACTAGTTTTTGGTATCACTCCTGGACGCAGTTTTATTTTTTAAAACAAATGGAAAGCATATTATGTCGCAGTCATGTTAAAATTAACCAGTACATCTTCTTTGGAACAACTACTGTGATTATTATGAGTTCAATATCACATATGCAGCGTATGGCTATTACACAATATTTTATGAATACAAATGACCATTACTATGAACATGCAATATTTTTGTAACCGGGCATTAGCTTCCTTTGCCCAAATGAACAACAATTCCATTAGTAACGACGTGAGGATGAAAAAACATTTTATAACCGCATTTGCAGTGTCGTCGTCTGTTTTCCATTCGTTGATACCGCAGTTAATTTTATTGTAATTAACTTTACAGTGGGTAAGACTTTCCAGGGTTCCCTAGGAAGAGTCAAATGAGGATGGTGTATTACTGGCCTGTTATTGGGTACACGAGATATCAGACTATGCTTCCCACCACGAACTGTCACTACGAAAACTGTCGTCGAGCAATTTATGGCTGAATTGTCAGACTGGCATACAGTCTCTTATTTGGCAAGATGTTTACGTCTATCGCAGTTTATTCATTAACCCACAAAATATGGTTTTGTTCTGTTCTAGGTTACTGGTTGGTTTGAAAGTGTCGGGTATGGTACTGAACAGTTTGGTGGGTCAGTGGCTAAAGACGTCTGACAGGAGATCGGAAGGTCTTAGGTTCAAGTCACGGTCACAGCTCGGATTTTTAAAGCCCTTTAACTTTACCAACACCTCTGGGAAGGTTTGCTTTGTGTTTGTGAATTACGCCAGAACGCTTTCGTGATTCGGAATCAAAGATAAACTATAGGTCACTCATACACGTTAGGATTACTGGGTAGGTTAATGTTGTAAATGTCTGTAAATCGAAAATTCTGTTACTCATCGGCCGAAAGTCCAAGTCAACAATTTCATAAGCATGTTACTCATATCTTACCGTTCAATAGCGTCAATTAAGTGAGTGTGGCTGTTTATCCACACCTGACAGCAGTATTGTGACAGCCAACTCTGCCATGCACGTGCCATCTCGGACAGCGTGGAACACCGCAACACATCACATAGGATAGTTTACCAATCAGCTGTTGGAGATCCACCAACAAGAGATTCGGTATGAGAACTTCCTTGTGCAGAATATTAAGCACTAAATACACAGACGGAAAAAAAAATCCCAACACCAAGAAAAAATTATTGTAGAGTAATGAAATTTGGACAATGCATTTGTCAAGTTAACATGTTTAATTGATTAAATTTTCAAGATCACAGGTTAATTTAAGCTCAAGAAAATGCATTTCAAATGTGAAATACTGTTAAATTAATAGCCGGTGTAACCTCCAGAATTTTGAATGCAAGCCTGCAAACGTGAATGCATTGTGTCATACAGGTTTCGAATGTCACTTTGTGGTATGGAGTTCCATGCTTGTTGTACTTGTGCTGTCAATACTGGGACGGTCAGTGCTGGCTGTGGATGATGCTGGAGTTGTCGTCCAATGATATCCCATACGTGTTCAATTGGAGACAGATCTGGTGATCTCGCAGGCCAAGGTAACATGTCGACACTCTGTAGAGCACGTTGCGAGACAACAGCGGTATGAGGGCGAGCGTTATCCTGTTGAAAAACTCCCCCTTGAATGCTGTTCATGAATGGCAGCACTACAGGTTGAATTACCAGACTGACGTACAAATTTGCAGTCAGTGTGTTTGGTATAACCACAAGAGTGCTCCTGCTGTCATAGGAAATTGCTCCCCAGACCATGACTCCAGGTGTAGGTCCAGTGTGTCTAGGCCGCAGACAGTTTGGTTGCAGGCGTTCCCCTGGCCTCCTTCTGACCAACACTCGGCCATCACTGGCACCAAGGCAGAACCTGCTTTCATCAGAAAACACAACAGATCTCCAGTGTTGGTCAGAAGGAGGCCAGGGGAACGCCTGCAACCAAACTTTCTGCGGCCTAGACACACTGGACCTACACCTGGAGTCATGGTCTGGGGAGCAATTTCCTATGACAGCAGGAGCACTCTTGTGGTTATACCAAACACACTGACTGCAAATTTGTACGTCAGTCTGGTAATTCAACCTGTAGTGCTGCCATTCATGAACAGCATTCAAGGGGGAGTTTTTCAACAGGATAACGCTCGCCCTCATACCGCTGTTGTCTCGCAACGTGCTCTACAGAGTGTCGACATGTTACCTTGGCCTGCGAGATCACCAGATCTGTCTCCAATTGAACACGTATGGGATATCATTGGACGACAACTCCAGCATCATCCACAGCCAGCACTGACCGTCCCAGTATTGACAGCACAAGTACAACAAGCATGGAACTCCATACCACAAAGTGACATTCGAAACCTGTATGACACAATGCATTCACGTTTGCAGGCTTGCATTCAAAATTCTGGAGGTTACACCGGCTATTAATTTAACAGTATTTCACATTTGAAATGCATTTTCTTGAGCTTAAATTAACCTGTGATCTTGAAAATTTAATCAATTAAACATGTTAACTTGACAAATGCATTGTCCAAATTTCATTACTCTACAATAATTTTTTCTTGGTGTTGGGATTTTTTTTTCCGTCTGTGTATTAAACGATAAGTTCAACAACAAGCAAACATTTCCTTTTTAAAGTAACAATATCGCCGTTTATATCAAACTTCAGCTGTCAGTTTCATTACGAGATACTCGCCTGCGATTTTAATAATGCTTGAAATAATACTTTGCTTCCCTGGTACAAAGAGGATTCGAATTTTAATTACAGACAAAGCGAACTTTCGCTGCCAAAGCTTTTGGCCTCTGCCGAGAAAGTTTCTAAATTTAAATTAGCGAGCCGTCAAGCGATTTCTCCGGTTTCTGGCGCTGTCGGAGCGGAGTTCGCCTCCACCTGTTGCCCCTCTCAGTCGATAACCTGACAGTACATCAACTACAATCTCTGTGTCAGGTGCCACGTATTGTGAATGACCGTTTCCACTAGCATACTCACTGAAATGATAGTGAACCTGATGACTCGAACCACACATCCAAAGTCTGAACGAAGTTCTCTGGGTTATAATCTTGGTTCTCCGGGTGGAGCCGCGTCGATTTATTAAATTCTGACGTTTATGCCATCATGCTGTGACCTTCTTCAGAGGACTGCTTTGTCAGTTGCCGCTATCGCCTTTTATAATATCAGGATGCTAGCGTGTGCGCTAATCGTCCGCGGTGACGTCACCGCGTCCAGTGTATGCGATAGGATAAGATCGTTTGTTTTGGGTTTTCCTGAGCAGGTTTGACCAAATATCGTCAAGTTGTAAACCACTGTCGGCATTCATGTTGTTCGGCGCACTAGCTTCCTGCTACTATATAAGGCGATAGTGGCAACTGACAAAGCAGTAGACCAACTATGAAGAAGGCCACATCATGATGGCAGAAACGTCAGGTTTTAATAAATCGACGCGGCTCCACCCGGAGAACCAAGATGATACATACAGTGAGTGCGGAAGCTTTCGTCATCATTCGAAGTTCTCTGGTGTTTGTCTTCCGGTATATAAATTTTTCTTGTGCGGTTAAATTTCTCGATCACCCGTTGCTCTTAAAGTAGAACCAAGCTCTAGTTTCCGTTAGACGGGCGGGAAGTTTTTTTTATTTATTTCAAAATGTAGCGTGTGGATTTTACTAATCCCACTAAACGCTTTTCAATAGTCTTCAATGTCCGGTAAGGTCGATACCAGTAACCCAGTTCATTCAGGCTTCCGCGGCATATCGCGATGTTACCTAGCATTTTCAGATAGCTTCTCTGCTTTGTGTGGTTGATGTATCAATTCCCATTGTGGGACTCTTATCATAGGTTAATGAGCGCAGTTGGGTTTTGTTCAAAAAGGTGTCACATCATTTAATGTCTCAGTGTAAGGTGCGTACACTGTAGCGTGTCATGCATCAACAGTCTTTTTATATGTGATGTGGACCAAAGGCGACGATAGCATGGCTTTAGATCGCACCTGGATATTTCTGCTGAGGCAGGACCCTGGAGGATGTATGTTGGTGATCCGTCAGTGGATAGGGTTTATTCGCGCTGCTGGGAGCCACCAATCAGATTACCCAAAATAAAATTTTAGTTATTACATTATGACGAAAGCTCCAAAGTGGTGGTCGAAACATTAGTTAGAGTCCCGTATCAAACAAGAAACTAAAAACTATTGCTGACACTCCGCTGTTCTATTCGTCTGTCACATGCATCTAGAACTTTAACGAAATATGTTTGAACATTCATATTTACACATTTGACCCAAAAATGAGTATAGAATTTTCATAAAAATAAAAGGATCAAAAAACTTATTTTATACATCAGTGTATGAAGTATGATATTAGTTCTAAAAGCTGATTTTTTTTTCCTCACGAACCGTCTTCCTCCCTTCATACTTAACTAAATTCCACAAATGAGGTAGCAATTTAATGAATACGTTCCCCACGTTGGCAACATCATTAATGACGGAAGGAATTTAGTCTATCTAAATTCAACTCGTAAATTACATAATTGCGTTGATAAGGAATGATCGCATATCGCTAGATAGCAACACCACACATCAAATTTTTTGCATAGGTCATGACCGGATTACCGTTAGATATTTCAGTTGACGCATAAACGATTGTTACTGCAAAACGAGATAGTTCGCAGCCAAGCTGCTAAGGTTCGCTGGTGTCAATAAGTAGTGGTTTCATACCGCTAGATAGCCATACAACATATCACAGAGATAGAAATTACCTATGTCTCTTTTCTAGCGTAAGAAGCTTATCATATACTGTTGCTTCAGTTGAGAAAACGTTTGTAACACATTGTGTTTTGATACGTAACTGTTTAAGTTGAGGAATAAACAATTGTTACGATTTTTTTTTCTTTCATCCTGTTACAAACCACCTACCTTGCTATTCATCGTATATCGTCAGCTAAATGTTTTTACGGGCCACTTAGAAAATATTTATAGCTCATTAGGTAGATATTTTTTTCACTTCAAAAAAATAAAGACGTAATTTTAGTTCACTTCAGATACTTTATGAAATTGGTTTACACCAAACACGTAACATAAAAATTCTCACGATTATCGATCATATCCTGCATTCAAACAATAATTAATAAAAAATACTTATACCTAGTATAGGTTCTGAATATAATTTTGCAGCACAAAGAGGAAAAGCTTTATTTTGATTTTTCTTCGTGGTATATTAATACTGTTCTACTTAAAAGTAGTCTTAATTGAGAACGGGTTGCATATTAATGTATCTAGAAGTTATTTTATTGGAACCAAATTACTGCCTAATCTGAAACCATGTCAAACACTGATTTTTGTACCAATATTACTATATTCTTACCCACCACATACAAAGTAAACTGTCTATTAAGATGATTCGCACTTGCTTCGTTATTTTTAGTGACACAGCGCGGTGTTACTTAGATAGCGCTAGTAACAGATGAATCTGCTTACCTGCACCAGAATACTGACGGTTTAATCTTGTGTTTCTCGTGACATTCAATTTCTTAGACTCAATCACACAATTAACGTCAAAGTTGTCTAAAATCCACGCAAAGGAGCGATTCTGAGGCTGCATTTCTGCGGATGCCACTATGATAACGCGTTGCTGCACTGTCGTAAAGTTGGGTGACTGGTACAATAAGAGGGCCGGAATTCCGATGCCGGCTGCTTTCATCCTCTCCGTCTGGACTTTAATGAAAGAAGTGGCTTGTGTGTGCTTTGTGTGGTACGAGAGACTGCTAGACAATATCCTCACCGCATTCCTCTGTCCAGAACCACTATCTGCCAGAACGAAGCACTGGGAACCTTCTTTGCAACACACATTAGAGGCTCGCTTCAAATTGACATTGAAATAATCAATGGCATATCTGATAGGTAGTTTTACGACTAATTTCAAAATCACGTTAGAATATTAGTAATTTCGTATAAAAACATGTACATTTTTCTGTTTTAAAAGAAAAGGTGTATCTGTTGGTGATTTTGGCAGTGTAGGGGCTAACATTTTACCGCTCATTTCATGATTCGGATGGGTGGATTTAATCAACTGCTGGATGCTCCCTGTGTTGTTTGCATATAGCTGAATCAATAACTGTCCATATTCTGTACATGTTGAGAAATCTGCAGTACTGGAGCTGGCTATATGGCGTAGAGTCACAATCTATTATAAAACAAATATTCATAGTAGTTTCAATGCCATGAACATAAAACCTTATCAAAATTATTATTATTGTCTGCAATTGGACCCTGCCGGATCACGGAAAGCCTTATTGATTCAGTTATCTAATTTTCCATACAGCTCTCATTTTTTATCTGTGGATTCTCTTCCTTTCTTCAGTCCACTTCGTCCCCGGTCTCTTAATGACTTCATTCTCTGGCGGTACTTCCCATTTGTTAACATTTTTTTTCTCTGTACGTTTGTCTGTTTAAGATTTCTGATGAGTTAATGTGGGCTTTTTTCCATGTCTTTTTTGATCTGCTGGACCCATGACATAGTTTTTAGCTGTTCTATGTACGTCACAATTTTATGAATGAGTCCTGTTGCTGTGAATCTGTGGATATGTCCATAAAATCTTAATCTTCGTTTCCTGATGTCTGCCGCGAGGTTTGACAGTGTTTCTGTTGATTTACGAGATTTAAGTCTATATCCGTCATCTGTTTTTCCCGGGCCGGCCAAGGATCTTTCTTATAATTTTGCGTTCTTTTATCAAAATGCTTTCTAGGTCACCATTATGCTATTCATTTGCATATGGTTTCTGCCTCACCTCATTCAAATGATGGTGACGAATATAATCATTTCGGATTGTATTTATTAAGGATCGTGGCCGTTATCGCCGGAGTCGCTTGCAGAAACCATGGAAGATTTCACTCCGATTGACTGGAGCGGGATTCAGACCCGAGCTTTCCAGACTGCAGTCCAGTGTTACTACCTGTTCTCCTATTTAGATGACGTGATACTGACCAAACAACAGAGCATTAAACGATGTGTGGCTTAAACAATTCAATCATTAACCATAGACTTGAGAAACTTTGCTTTTCACTACTGTTGGATTTTTTTGCGTACCGGATAATGAATTGATTTCAATTCAAAAACAATTCAGTTGATTGTCCTAAACGTAGAGAATAATAGTTAAGAAATTTGTTAACAGAGAAACATCCAATAGAATTGTTTTGATAGAAATTTCATCTTGATACTGCGTTCTAGTCACCCATGGTTATTAATTTCCTCCATCTTTCATATACTAAATTATTTGACTTCGGAATTTATTTTCTACATTTCATCATTGTCTTCTTGTGAGGTTAACATTTACATTGTTCTTTTTCTAAAGCGACTGATTCAGACTTAATTTCTATCCTAGTAAAAGTAGTTCTGTCACTGAAAAGTTAATGTTAATGACTGCTTTACTACAGTCTAGTTCATTATAAATTGCGTGATTATCAGTCAAGTTTCCGGAAAGCGGGAATCATCTTTGTCCTGCTATTTATCGTCTGTAATCCCAACAACATCAAACCTAAATCGTTAGCAGAAGTTAGATTGAAGTACCTTTTTAGCTTAGGAATGTTATACGATGGAAGAAATCATCATTATAAAATTTTAACGTATCGCGAGAAAGGAATATACAATCTGTGTATTTCATATAGTATTAATGCACTGTGTTGTGCAGCTCCGTAACATTGATCCTCTTTTATTCAACAGTCTTTAGGGAACGTTTTCAAAACTAAAGATATAAACAAGATCTTTATCATTAGAAATCACTGGTTTAGTTTTTATATCAGGAATCATTCACAAATCAGTGCAAATGCGGTACATTATGAGTAAAAGATTTTGACGTGACATAGTGTCTTCCAAACCCTTGCATCACAATTTCGTATTATTAATCTTCATAACTCAAAAGTATATTAAAAACATTTTTCTACTGTAACCAAGTTCTATTTTTACTCCTAAAATCTGTTTTTAGGATTTGGCATTAATATAGTATCCTTAAGGACCCAGATGACTTCTTAAAATCACGTAGCTACATTTATCAGAAAATACTGAGGAATCGCTTTCCGCTTTCATACTAGTCAGTCTTGGTGGCACGTAGATGCATGAACCGAATTCCTTGTACACGAAACATTTTAATTCTTCACATCAATTTATGGATCGGTATCGAAAAAGATAGCTTGTTCCCAGTGATTTACGAAGCTACTTTTAAGCTTTTGAATTTTTTGCGGTTGATGAGTTGAACTTTGTTATTATGTTTGGCTTCAGCAGACAGGTGGAAGATCAACCGCGGCGTAATCACTTAGGGGGTTCTCTCAGGTAATCTTGGCCAGGGTCCATGATGATCCAGCGCCACCTGTGGCCTGTTCGCAACCACATTGGTCAACACTCGTCGCCGACATTATACCACGCTCCCAGAAAATAGATCCTTTACATACACCGATACAGATTTATTCTTCAACATCACTAGAGAACTGCAATGAACTTCAGCTGATAAGTTCATTTGAGTAGTTTAAAGGGATTTCTTAAACGACACAGACTAAAAGTGCTTTCAACTTCTTAAAAAATTATTGTAGCTGCTGTAAGTAGTTAACTACAGAACTCGTTAAAGAAGAATTAGAGACAAATGAAGGCTCCAGCCACTAGAATTTCATGTAAAGTAGGTACTAACCAATTATTTTCCAATAAAAAATGGTGAAAGTACCGTTTGTTATTATCTCTCATAAGTTACATGCAAGTTATAATCACCTGCAGGGGTATCAGTAAACGATTTATGACTTAATTACTTTTAATGGGAGGATGTATCAGCAAATGTGATAGTTCATTATTTACGTAACTTTTCTCTCTCTGAAACATGAAGAATCTCGGAACTTATTACAAAGACACATGAACGTATATTTGATTGAAGTTTTACTATACGGTAACAACAGAACTTTAAAGGAGCCTACATTCAATTAATGATTTAGAAATTAACTCGCTAGAGTCTGAAATTCAAGGTTATTACGTATGCAAAATAAGCCCGTCCTACGTTACGTGAATATTCGTTTGCTATTCAGGTTTTTTTTCTAAAGAAAGTACCTATGACAGCCTTGTAACAAAACATCAAGAAATCTAATAATTGCTGTATACAAAACTTAAAAATTGTATATTTTCAAAACCTTTACAGCCATGTAAAAATTCCACATATTAATTAAAACAATGCTGAACTTTTTTAATCCATTACAAGAAATTATATGAAATCAGCAGCATTTTTTCTTTTTGTTCGGAACTTGACCATTTGCTACACAGTCAACTCATACGAAGCACAGATTATTAAATACTTTTCCATACATATGTGGTAAAATGCTCTTTTCGTCACAGCTGTAGAGGAATGAAGCTGAATATAAAAACGAGATACGTCACGATGTGACAAAAATCAAGTTTTATGTATTCGAAATTTGTTAAATTGCTTGTGAAACCACAAAATTCGTTTGAATTTGTGCTCACAAAACAATAATATCTGTATAATACATTCAAAGTTAATCCAAATTAGTAAACAGCAGGTGAAAAGCCATTGCACCATAAACACTTCCTCGCCTCAGAGAGGACTTGTGCTACGAATCCGCGGCAATGCCTGATTGTCGTAAATTATAATAACGATAAATTTATTTTTAAAACGTACTATGAGTACATAAAAACCATTTAAATTAACTAATCAGTCTATGGCAATTTGATGGCAGTAATTTTATTACAATTTAATAACTCTCTGATTAATAAAGCATGTCTTAAAAGCTACTAAAGATGATTTATATATTAGACGTACTTTTAATTATGCCGAAAGTATTAGAATTAATTAAAAGACCTGTACCTTTTCACAACAGTAATTTTATTACTGTATGTCTTTTTACGTGAAATAAGACATAATAAAAATACTTTTAACTGTAAATTGCGTGAAATTGATTGGAAACATAATAGCTGTAGCGGGTAAATGATTCCGTTGTCTTACAAATTACTACAAATTTCGTCACAACTCATTTAAAATTATCTAAACTTTCAAATATTTCAATAAAGTGTTAATAAATATGATTTAAGTTTTAATCAAAGAGAATTTTACACTACATTTAACTCGTCTTATGCGTGGTTCCTACTTAATTTCAAGAGTAATATTTTTCTTCAAACTAATACAGAACTTATGAATTGTAAAGATAAAATGAAACGTGAAAAATGAAACAGCATTACATCACACAGAGCTAAATGAGACAGCTGAGAAATAGCGTGTGCTACATTATTGCTCTGTTATTAGTGTTTAAGAGTTGCTTTAATAAAAAATATATATAATTTTGGCACCTGGGTCACATACGAGTTTCAACACCATCTCTCTGTTGTAGTTTTACAAAAATTTAATCGTTTCCGTGCCATTTTCACCCATCAAAAATTGTACAATAGATACTTCGTGTCACCAAGCTTGGGGTTAATAAGTGTAATCGGAGAAGAAACATCTTGAAATACTTTGATCGATACTTCCATAGCATATTTAAAGCCAATCGAACATAGGTGCTAATTATCTTGCAGAAGAAACACTCTTACTAGTATCGTGATGAACTGGGATCCGAATGTGTTTACTACAACAATGAATTATAAATCCTATATTGGTGAAAAAACTGTAAAGCATAAAATAGGCACAGGTGACTAAAAACAATACTTTTTTAACAACTACTCTATTACATGTTTACTGGAAACTCACTATTGTGAATAACGTTGAGTATAAATGAAATCCAGACTATTGCGCGAGTTGAATCACTGCTGTACATGGGAAACAAAGGATTCATTATTGGCTACTAATGAACACGTATTAACTATACATCAAATTGCATAGTGAAGAAATTGTAGTTCTGGTTCCAATTATATAATAATGATTAGTTTTGTCTATAGCACTTCGTCTGAAGTAATGTTCCCTCTAGTTAGAGGGAAGGGAAGAGTTGAAGTTATCTTGTCACAGCAATCGTCTCTAACGATGTGACCCAGATATCTAGATAGAGGTCACAGTGTTCATTAGGCTTCTCGCAACTGACGCACGAGAAACAAATGGGATCGTTAAAATAAGACGACGTCCGTATTATTTGAACCAGCGTGCTTCACATCACAGCTGCTTCTTTACAAAGTTTTCGTCCTCATTTTCAACTAACCCACGCTTAAACTACGTTTCTATCCTCTACATGAAGAAACTGAACAGTATTGCAATAGTTCAATCTATTTTTATTTCTTCTCCCACTATTATCCCTTGAAAAACAGACAGATATGTGGAAGAAGATTTCTTGTAATGCATATGTAGTACATCTATACATGTGAGTAACAGATGTAACTACACTGTAATATTTTTTCCGCGTTTCCAACGTTATTTTTTGTAACGGTTTTTGTCATTTCTTTATTCGTTTACTTTCCTGGTTCATGCATTTTAAATGTCCGTCAGACTGGTAACAATTAAAATCTGGAGCACTGCACACTGGCCGTCGCGATTATAGCTTCAGAGGATCTTCAAATAATTCACCAACAAAATTAATACTTAGTACACGTAATACGACTCATGTGATTCAAAGATAGACAGTGTCAATTGAGTTCACTCCATTAAGTATGGTATTCTGATATAAAACGGATTTGCTGGAGACAAAGTCCTACACGTAGAACATTACAACTGATTTTCTGATAGTGGGAGAAGCATTTCTCAGATAGATGGAAAAATAATATAGACTTAGCTAAATTCTGGTTAGTTATTGCAATAATCTTAATACAAACATTTAAGCGAAATTTTATATTCCTATATTGAACACATGAATTCACATTAATTGTTGTTACTTTGCTTTATAACAGAAAACACTAGTAATGGAAAGTTTGCACCTGATGTGGTTCATCTGTTATTTTTTCACAGATTTTTATCAACTGATTGTTAACACAAAAGTTAAATTTAAATAGCTATCTTCAGTTGACGTACCACCACGTATTAAAGTCACTAAAAACTGTTTTTAACAGATCTTCTCAGATTGATTAGTAGGAATAAAGTTGGTTTCTTAAAGTTCCGATGATTGTTCGATAAGAAAACCACCATCTACCCACGGACAAAAAAACATAACTTAACAATGAATAATTACAGATACAATTGCGTCACTGTGCATTAAAATCATTACATACAAATGGTAATAATCAGTGACAAGAAGATACTCTAATCTTAAAGAATAAAAATTCCTTCAAAGCGATGAACATAGATTTATCAAAGAGATACGAAAGACAACGATAATCGCAGGTAGATCTCAAACTGACGTTCAAAATAGAAAAATGATTAGGATGATCAAAATGAGAGTGTCACTTTTGCTTGAAAGGTTTTAAATCGTTTTATGCAAGTTCTCATATTTTCTGTCAGTTGTTAGTATTTAAGTAATTTTTTAAATCTGTTTTTGTTGAATAAAAAAAGGTCATCGAGACTGTCATTTATTTCATAATCTGCTTAGTTTATCAATTTTTACGTAAGCAAGTAGTATCTGTTATTTTTAACTGACAGATTACTTATTAAAAATACTATTAACTAAAATAAACATTTTTGAAGAAAAAGATAGTAACAAATTAATTTACTGGAGTGATGTGGAGAATGCTAAACAAATACAAAAATTCTGTGAACCTTCTTGAGATTATTCAGGTAGGTACTGAGTTTTACATTTTACTGGTCAGACTCCAGCCAAAATAGCTATTACATCCAATCTTCTCTCCTTTTAAATTACTGAGACCACCAAGAAAATACATGTGCTAACAGTACATCGCACTAATTCACTAAAGTTGAGTACAGTTACATATTACAGTGTTATTTTCGTTTTTTGATTTCTGACCTGTAATGGGAACGATTTTTGTTCGTTATCTGCGTGCACTGAACAATCTTTCTCAACTCTAAGGTTAGAGGTAACAGGCGTCACTTTATTAGATGCTCGTGTGCCGTCATCCGAACTGGAACCCGTGACCCGCACCGGAGCCTTTGTTGTTTACTATGAAGCGCGTTATCGTCGCTGGCGCCTGGGTGGATACTGCCCGCTTAACAGCATGCTTGTTAGCCGTGTTCGAGAAGTTGTAATAACGCCTTGTAAGGTAGGCAGACAGGCAGGCAGGCAAGAACGCTGCTTCACGAGCTGCCATTAAACGGCTGCGAGCAAGAAGACTACGCTAATGAGGCGACTCGTTACTGCTAGGCCAGGTGCTGAAGGTATTGCTATACGGTGCAGCAGGTGTCATTACAGTTTCAGGTAGCGAGATGCAGCAATAACGAAAATCGATTTGTAAAATTTTCGTATCGTTATTTACACGGTTTTTATGTTATCTGTCCTCATGCTTAACGGGTGAACTGATTAGCATATTAGTTATCTGTTTCAATAATCTGCATGAGAACTAACTCTTTTGCTATAAACCTTCACCGTAATAAGATTTAAAAAAAAAAACAAAAAAAACAAAAAAACAAAAAAAACAAACAACAAAAAAACAAACAAACGAAAAAAACAAACAAACAAAAAAAAACATTAAATTCGTAGGGAAGTGTCGGGAGGTCAACATTTGGTTTTGTGACTAATTTAATTCTAGTGAATAACATAATTCTGGAAAAATATTGGTTCCAATACCTTAGCGAAGGTAATTTTGCTCACCAGGAGCACATTAAATTTTGTTTAGTATAACGTTCTAATTGCCCAGAATTCCACCTCTGTTTGTTTAAATTCACCCGGAAGTTACAGCATTCAATATAAAATTAGTGTAGTGCCATTTACTTTCGTTCACTGAATGTTCCCTAAAAGGACTATTTGTTAAAATGATTGAAAGAAAAAAACAATGAAAAAATGTCCTAAAAATAAATAACAGGTTTACGTAGAACTCATTTCTTTCTTATTTAATGCTGTTACCAAAGTGGATAAATTAATTTTTTAAATGATACCTCTTTTATCGGTTTTAGTTAAGTATGAAACGGGAAAAATGCACCCCACACAACGACTTTTTAGAAATACTATATATTTTCCTAAGCTCACTACTCACCTCGATAGCTATTGGCTGGAAACCGTATCACGTGTCAGACTTTGCTCCCAAATCAACATTACAAGAAATTCGAGGTTTGTGCACGATTTAATGGCTAACCAACTGCTACAAAATTAATTGCCATGATACTTTCATTAAGTTTCCTTTTCGTAGAATTTCATAGTTAACACAATATCGAAAAGAAAACGTTCTTAATGAAAGCAACTTAAAAAACTTAAAACAAAATTAAATCACTCTTGGCCTCTGCTGCAACAGTGAATGCAAATTGTTATTCCGGCCTAGACTAAATTTCAGTGTAATTAAAACCTTCGATAATGTTGTTAATTAACAAACCTTATACATTACGACTTATTTTCTTTTTACGTATTTTACTGACCAATTTCGTTAATGGTCTTTGTTCGTATTCGCTGGTCGTGAGTTATTAAGTTGTTTAAAATGGACATCAAACCAAATATGTTACCGAATCGAGTATTCTGGCAATTCAGTTTCCTCGAAGATGTTCAACTGTTTAATAATCTGGAATCTGTATTAAGTTCTCTGGCCATTACAGATACTATGACGAAATATTACATTTTGAATGCCCTTCCTCAGAAAGAGAAGGGGGGGAAAAAACAACGTGATGCTTTCGAAGCAAAGAGGATTTATTCAGAATGAACTTAAGGGTCAAACACAAGTCAAGATTGTATTCCAGCAAGTTGTAGTCTAAGACCTTTGAAACAATTATACGATTGTTTAATAACTCCGTTAATTAATACTACGTCTATTAATACATCTGAGTTCTTCAAGTTGAAAATATTTTATTCATGCTGTTGGTTCGTATTTTGTCAGATCAGGTCAACCTGTCCTCTCTTTGACGCTAAAAACTGGAGCTGTCCTAGAAGCATGACGATACGCAAAAAACGAACAGGGTCTTACATTGGTATGTAAAAAATTACTTAATCTCCATCAAGAACATAAAATTACTGTGTTTAATAACCAGCATCTTTTAAGATAACAGATTAAGATTATTGTTGTTAGTAACAAATCGTACAGCCAAATTAGAAATATCATACTCGTTACTGGAACGTCATTCACAAAAGACAACTTAATTATTCCATGACAGCACCGACTCGATTAAGTAAAACAGGGAAAAATAGTGCTGCCGACAGAGGCGAAAATACGAACCCATAAATGTCCGCAGAGGAGACGGAAAGCCCATTCGGTGCAGCCTAAATCACGGAGTGAGAGCCTGTCCAGTAGATGTATTCCATCGCGTCGGACCGCCCCTCACCGCTAACCAATGGCGCGTCCAACACAGCGGTCACTGCACATCACACCGCCCACACGTACCGCTTTGTTTTTCTCTGACTCAGTCGCCTTTCCAGAGTTGCTTTCCGCCCCGTGAAGATAATTATGTGCGGTGTGAAATTTAGAGCTTCCCGCGTCCGTTGCGGCGCCATTGTGCTCGTTTTCTGTTTAGCCGTCCCGCATTTGCAAGTTAATCTTCATCTGCGGTTTCGCAACGCGCGTTGACTCCGCCGTTTTTTATTCCCATGCTTACTGACGACTGTACACTAACTCAGTTTTCCTCGCCATCGCAAATTAAGGTCAACGTTAGTCATTTCTCATATCTGTCCATAAATAACGGAGTGCCGTCGTTAGTTTCGAAAACCCAACTGCGTTGCATAAAGCACTATTATCTCCAATAATTTCAAACTTGCGACACTGCATAATAAATTCATTTATAAATTTTGCATTTTTAAATCATTAGTTATCAAAAATTAGATTTTATCCCACAAACCACTTTATAGTTACCATGCCATGCCATCCTGAAACGGGTTAGGTCTTTAGGTGATGAAACAAGTAAAAATAAGACATTAACTGCATAACTCATGTATAACCTTATAAATTCATTGGTCCAAAATATAATAAAGAGAGATAAATTAATCAAACCCTGTGGATAGGTGGTAATTCCCTGAACTGCTTTCCTGAAGACGCAGATTCAAATCCCAGTACGGATTTTCATAGTTTCCGAAATCATCCAACGCAAATGCCAGGATATTTTCATGGCTGAACTCCTTGCTGTTATTTACACTCAAACATCTTTCACCTATAATCACCTCAAGGCGACAGGAAATAATCAGACGTTTTAGAACCAAAAACATATCACATCAGAACTAACGAATTTTTTTTTAATTGCGAAACTTCATAAAAACATATTATTACTATCTGAATTAAAGTCTTCAATGAAGGCTTTAATTACAGCAACGTAGTTTCCATTCGTCACCAAACTTTGCATTATTAAAATCAATTTCAGAAACCTATTTCAACTGAATTTCACGTATTGGAGACAAATCGTTGAATTTTCATTGATATGACCGAGAATCGATTACCTACTAAAATACAAGCCAAATTGCAGTCATTTCGATATTCCATTCCGATCGACTATATACTAAATAGCGTATGAATGGAATATAGTTATTATCGTTATTGCATTAACGAAAAATATCTTGAAGTGGAGACTGGATAGTCTGGATACAGTAAAACTTGGTCCTACTCAATAACGTTTCATCGTACTGTACAAATGACAGCGGATAAATGGATGTCAGAGACAAAATCGTACATAATATTTCTATAAGGTATTTTTTTGTCACAAGCCTGTATCTTCCTTCATACTTAACCGAAATCAATGAATGAGGTGTCATTTTAAAGCTAATGGTCTTCACTTTGGTCACATCATATTTTAAGAAATGAAATGTTCGGAAAGCGACCCTTAAGGGCGAAAATGTAAATATTTCTAAAATTCTGATTTTTGTGTTACGAGTCATTTATCTCCCTGGATACCTATATGAAGACGTTTAATGAGGTATCATTTTAAAGATTAAGATTTCCGCTTTAGTGACGTCATATATTAAGACAGAAATGTTTTGGAATTCGACCCTTAAAGGGCAAAAGTATCAATATTTTTGCATTTCGTTTTTGAGTCACGAGCGATTTATCTCCCTTGATATCTAACCGATATAGATAAATGAGGTATCATATTAAAGACTAAGGTATCCGCCGTGGTAACATTATATTTTAAGAAAGGAATTTTTCGTAATTCGACCCTTAAAAGGCAAAAATGTCAATTTTTCTAAAATGCGTTTTTTGTGTCTCGAGCCACTTATCTCCTTGGATATTTATCCAGAATCGACAAATCAAGTAAGATTTTTAGGAATGATGTCTCAGCTTTGGTGACCTCATGTTTTAAGAAAGAAGTTTCTGGAATTCAACCCTTAAAGGGAAAAAGTATAAATGGTTCTACAACGCATTTTTGTGTCACAAGATATTTATCCCCCTTGATATCTAACCGAAATAGATAAATGAGATATCATATTAAAGACTAAGGTTTCCGCCGTGGGAAAGATATATTCTAAGAAAGGAATTTTTCGTAATTCGCCCCTTAAAGGGCAAAAATGTCAATATTTCTAAAATACGTATGCGACCTAGACATCGTCCTTAAATGTAAATGTCAACGGAATAAAAAAAAAAAAAAAAATAGAAAGACAGATGCTGAGAAAAATATTCGGTCCAATGATCCAAGACGGCATCCGGAGGCCCCAAAGCTAAGAAGAACTGTATTCACTGACCAAACGATTCACCTCACTCGCATGGAAAAGACGCATGAAATTCTACGGACTTATAGCACGAATGGATGACTCGCGACTAACCAAAAAAAAATTCCACATCTTCAACGGATCCCGACAATCCAAAGCATGCTGGCTTATAGAAACCCAGAAGGACCTTCCAGAAATCAACCTAGACCTACTGACATCTACACGCAGTATATATACATAGATAGTTAATCCCTTCACATAAATTTGCCCCTAAGATCCCAACAGCAAAAAATCTGAAACTCAGAAATAAATGGGTACGAGAGACACGTCAAGCCCACAGCGAAAGGATGAGTAGGTTTTGGAAAGTTAGGAAGAACAGCAAGAAGAATAAGAATGACAATGCAAATTAATGGTCCCACGCGCTACTTTGTGGGCTAAACGATAAAATAAATAATAAAAAATGTCAGCGTTAATCTCATTCAGTAATAAAAAAAACTTACCTGTCACACACAGTGATGAGTATGAAACTTATGCCTTTATCAATGGATACATGGGCGCTGAGGAACGTCCGTCATCTGCTGTACCATTTTGTACTTTTCTACTCTCACGTCGAATCAAAAACTCCGGTTTACACCTTCTGTTACAGAAAAAGATCGCTGTTAATAGAGTATTCATGCGTGCTCATCCATTCATAATATTCTATGTATTCTTCCATACAACCACATCTCATAAGTCTTCAACCTGTTACCAAGAATAAGGTGAGTATCAAGGCCTATATTCCATCGAAAAAATATACCGTATGACCATACGTATTCACAAATCCAATCTAAGTCGGTCGTTTTGATGCTAAAATACCTACAGGAATTGACTCTATTACTCATAGTTTTTAGTGGTAAGGATAGTACCCTGTACAGAAGTGATCATCTTCGACAATAGATCGAGATATTAGAGGAAACCTGTGGTACGTTAAATTTCAATAAAACTATGTTCGCAATCATTCTTTACAAATATAAATTCTGTAAGATATTTTATTAATTTATTTGTCATTAAGTTTTGCATGCATTTTCGTTCACGTAGATCTGGGTGAGTGAAGAAATTTAGAAAAGTCTGGTACTCACGTAATTTACTGAGAAAAAAAGTAGAATATAGAAATGAAATACACTCTCATGATGCTTTCCTGATAAAAACAGTGGTTGGAAAAAAAAAAAAAAAATAAAAAATTTGAATACTTCAAACAATAAATGGTAGAGAAAATGGACACACGCAGAAAAGAAAACATACAGCCTCAGTGGGAATTGAATCTACAATCTTTAGCCCTGGAATGCTACATCGTGATTCCTGCAGCTATTCAACCATGGGGAGCACCCATTAACTACGTGACGTGGCCTAGAGGGCGGAGGGGTTGGATGAAAAATCACATTGGGCTACTTGGGGGGAGGGGGGAGTGTTTCCGAGCCAAGCCACGTAGCTTTTCGTTCATATATTTGTCACAATTAAAATAAGGTACAGAACACACAACAGCATGTGAATATTCATTTTCGTCATTTGATTATCTCCGTGTGTAATTTACGACAGACTGAAAAGAGAAAAAAGTACAAAATGTCTTCTGGTACCGATAGGCACGCGGTGGAGGGGGAGGGATTGAGGCAAATACTACGTGGGGGTGGGGGTTTCAGAGGATGCCAAAATGGAGCTACGTAGTTTATGAACGCTCCCATAATAGTTTAGGTCAGCGGTTCCCCACCTATGGGTTGCGACCCACTGGTGGGTGCGGCGTGTATTTTGGTGGGTCGCGGAAAAATCGAGGTTTTTTTCCATCAAAATATGTCTTAATGTTTTTGAAAAACAAAATACAGAAATAAACTATGTGTAGAAGGTTACTTAAGGTTAAAATTAACCAGTGTTAGCACTGATATTGATGCCCACCTCAGTAAATACCAGTGCCAGAAATCTTACCGATTGTAAAGTTGTGTTTTTATAATAATTAAACGTATTTTTCATTACCATTGTAAAAAAAGCGGGAGGCGTCTGCACAAAGCATTGCCTAATCGAGTTGACGGCTGAAATTACAGGATTAGTTAAAACTCAATTTGTAAATTAAAATGACTCAGATGTGCCAAGTCATATCTTTGTGGGAAACACCTACAAAACCCATTTTAGTTGTTGACTGGTAAGTTTACCATTCTGTTTTCCTGCTCCGTTTTCATACATTTGGGTGCAGTAAAACACAATGATAAAGCTACCAACCAACCACTAAAATCAGGACTGCAGGTGGTTTACACCAAAAAGCGACTTGGCAAACCAGTTGCATTTTGATATGCTGATCGAGTTACTTCTAATCTTGGAATTTGAGCAGTCAACTTGATGAGGTGATGGTCTGTGCAGTCACTTCCCGGTCTATAATATGTTTGTTTTATGTATTATCAATCCTTGGTTTTGTTGACAGTATATCCTTTGTACGAAAATTTGCCTTTTCGTAGACTAGGATAGTTGATAGCGTATCAAGGTCATACAACATTTCCCATTCTGATATTAGGCAGACTCTCATATTAGGTGGGTCGTCAACATATTTTTTACTTAAAAGTGGGTCGTGTACCAATAAAGGTTGGGAACCGCTGGTTTAGGTGGTTATTCGCTCAATACTGAAGGCTCGCAAGAACGAACGGAATTGGTGTAATGTTCTTGATTCGTCAAACTATTTCCATTTCGCCATTGAAGATATTTCCTTGTGAACTTATAGAAATGATCAAACCATAGCCCAAAACATTTTGAGGTTAAGAACAGATTTTCATATCCTGCTCCTGTGCTAGGTAACATTGAGCAGTAAAACGTATCCCAGATTTTAATTTGCACCTAAATTTTTAAATTGTGAAAAAAGCGATCAAAATATTCTGTCCAATAATTATTGTGTGATTCCGAAAAAAAACAGATACTGCCTGCTGCAGATGTATAAATATAGATATTACGACATGTTGGAATAACCTTTATCTCTCATATAGTCTCCGGACAGGCTAGAGTTTCAAAATCATATTTTTATCATACACCAGAGAATACAAATGCTATGTTGTTCTTCATGTCAGTCGTCCAGCCATTCTGCTACAGTTCCTCTTCAGTCGTCACAGTGGTAAGCAAAACAAAAAGAAACAAAAAAAAAATCCTTTCATCCCGCTTTACTCATCCGGAATTCGATTCGAAAGCATTAACCAAATGAGTCCAAAACATTCTAGATGCACCACTCGAGCACAGCTCAGTGGAGTCCTTTACACTTGCAAATTACAGCCCCTGCTTGTTGTTCCAGAGGCGTGTTCGGCCGAATATACTGCGGGAAGCGGTTACGACATGGCGTGTGGGTAATTGCGGAAACAGGGTGAACTGTAAATAGCATGGTGCCCTTCTTGCAAAGGCAATTCCAGGCTCGGCGTTTCTGTTCTGCAAGTGGCTGTTCGTTTCGGGGGACGTTTTTATTTTCCGGTCGTCTTTGTACACCGCGAAATATTGTCGCCATGAAATAAGTCGCCGGGGAAGTGAATGCGTGATAACTTAGTCCGGTTGTATCGCTGCAAGCGATTAGCTCTATTTACGAGCGCTGGCCACGTCCTGCTAACCTCAACTGGAGATAACTGATAGCCATGCATAGCTATGCAGAAATAATTCGCTAATCAGGCAAGCAAGCTGCCGATAACGGCACTTTCGATTCTTTCCCGCCAGTCGTGGAAGCCAATTTCTGCCTCATTGAAGATTCAAAGGTTAATGAAGTCAAACGATGAACTGTAACACACAATTGCACGCAACTTCAGGGCACATCTGTCTCATTATGTCAGACCTTATACAGCTAGAAGAACAAGAATGAACCATTCCAATTGCTCCATAGAAGCTCCTTAAGAAAATTAACTTCGGTAGTTTTTCCCTTCCTTGCACATTACGTATTGCGATATAAAATGCAACTGTACGTATGGATTACTGTGATTATTATTATTTATTCTACGACTGAATATTTTACTGAACACAAAAAAAATTCGTGGACATATGAGCACATCACAAGCTCGTAAAATCTTATACCTCCAAATCTAGTGCTTTAATCCGTTAGATTGCTTTAACCGATGAGTGGTGAATATCGATAATTGTTCCTTTAAAAACTCGAAGAGTACAGAAATTATATGATGGATTGTCTGTGAGATGGCTCCACCGTCACAGTTTCCAGAACAATTAAGTATTTGGAGATCAAATCCTTGTGCCGGAATGGAAGGGTTTTCAACTAGATGTATAGTTGTTGTGATAGGTGAGATAAAATGAGTGTATACCAATAAGGACAAATATTCCAAAGATGCCATCAATAAGCTATGCTGCATAACCGCAAAATCAGCCTGAGTTTGTTGTACACCTCCATGTCCAGTGCGTTGGTGCTTTAATTTTGATATCTTTAGAAATACCAAAATTTATTTTGATTATATCTCTCTGAAATATCTATTTACCGTATTACGTTCGGTCGAGGAAGTGTGATATGTCTCTGTGCAGCCTTGTTTTGGCACACCGAGTCACCCAAAAATAGGTCCCTCAACTGTTGCTGCCGCCACGCAAGAAATATGGCAGTATGAGAGCGCGGCATAAAATATGGGTGTTCCTATTAGGAGTGACGGTGTTAGGGGAGCAGATAGAGCCAGACTCGACGCCATCAAATCACCATCAATCTCGTGTGCTCCCGCCCTGGGAAGATTTATCTCGGCCTTTGCCTTACGACTTATTGACGAGGCATTTCTCCCAGCGAGGGTCCTGTATTTGAACTTTCGGGAGCATGGTTTTGTCCCGTACTTGGAATTCGCTGTGTACTACTCCCACTTACTGATGTAGTTTCATCGTTTTAGTGACTGTTCCATGCATTCCCAAGACGATTATTCTTAGCACGAAATCAGATAATTTTCGACTCGTTTGATGCATTGGTCCATACCTCCCTATTCAGAGCTAATCACCTCATCTCAACATATGTTTTACAAATTTACTTGATTACCTGCTTCCAACATTCAAAGCTTTATCTTCCTCTAAAATTTTACTTTTCGCTGTTCCCCGACTTACAAATTAACCATTACCACATGTCTTACGATGTGATCCTCCAGCCTGTTTCTATTTTTCTCCCCATTTTCCAAAATATTTATTTTGTACCATTCATTTTAAACTTGTTTCTAATACACCACAATTTGAATGCATGGATTTTACTTCTTTATGGAGTTTTTGACGTCAAAACCTCACTTCCATAAATTGATTTGCTCTATACTTTTTTTTAAAGTACATGGTCTATTTTAGAGTTCCACAAATACTGAGTAAGAAAAATAAATGATGGAGACTTGAATAAAATTTTCTCGGGTAGCTAGCCGAGTTAGCCCATCGTTTGACCACGACGTTTCGGCGGTCACAAACTCTGCCGCCATTGTCAAGTGATGGAGACTTGATATTTTCGCCACCCGTTCATCAAAACCGTATAACATAAAAATTGTAGTTGTGCACTACTTTAATTCATCGCAACGTTAAAACGATCACAACACAAAATTTTGAAAATAATAACAGCTAGTTTATTACGGAGCTGAAGAATATATTTTCTTCAGATAATCTTCATGGGCATCACCTGAAACTTGGCTACCCACCAACTCTCAAATTGTTTGTTTTTTCCTCCTTATTCCATAATTTGTGGAAGTTTATGCCGTAATACGTTTCCCGCCTCCCTTTTTTCCAAAACGATTAATCTGAATATTCTTTCAAACTTTAAAGTGATATATAGTTTGCTAAAGTTTACCGGAAAACTATAGCGATCTTTATGTACTTTATGATATTAGTAAAATATCTAAACGAATCATTTTGATAAAGTTGATACTGCAGTGATTGATTTACTTACATCGTGAAAGATATTTTCTCAAAACGTTTAGAAAAATAGCTCTGTTTCAAAATTGATTTTTGAAAAAACCGTTTTTACATTTTTGAGCGTATTCAATTAAATATGTAAACTCTGTACGGAAACCACAGTGCACAAGAGAAACTCGCACTTCATAATGTTATTTCTAAACTAAAAATTTATCATCCTCCAGACAGTGCCATTCTGGTTTTGTAATCGTTCTCGATTTGGAAATCGGCACAGTTTTCCTTTATAAATAACTAAATTATATAAATTCTTCTAATACATCTGATTTTACGTTTATATTTATTCCACTGTTATATTAATTCTTCATGACTTTTCTTTTGTTTTTGTTTAATCCATATTTTATTGTCTCATTAATTTTACTCCTTTCCATTACTTGGTCAATAACATTAACTAATTGCGGGGTACTGATTGTATTTTCTAGAATCCTTCTACTATATTTAAATTTATTTGTCATTGCCTCGGTTACTTCCTTTAAGTACACATTAAATTTGAGTGAGAATCGCTCATCGCTTATTTCTGTTAGATAAAAGAAAGGTTTTATTTCTAAAATTCAACCAGACCTCCAATAGTATATTTGATAGCAGTCTGTCACTGAGGGTTCCAGTAGCAGGTGACTGCTTATTATCTTATTGATTGATAGGCACCTAAGAGGAAAAGCGAGCTCACAGATTAACATGGAAAACTAGAGCGTTGTTACGGTAGACATGGACACACAAAGCGAACTTTGCCATGCAAACAGATAGATTGCAAAGAATTCCAACGACATAAAACATCGAGCAGGAAACAATCCGTTAGGATGCTGACATCCTAATCCTCTATATTCACCAGTTTCGGTAATAAGTTGAAAAATATTAATTTCAATTAATATACACACTGATTCTTTATTAATAGAAGCAATTTTTCTTAAGGACCAGTTCAAAAATAATATCATATTATTCGTATACCGATGTTAATGTGTTAGGGAATTGTAACTTTAAAACTGAAAGTCGAATGCCGTTATCGAATTTCCGGAAAAATGAAAAATTTTCTCTGCGTGGCATATTTTTTAAAAAAAGATGTCATCCAATGGTAGATAGGTATTCAAAGTTTACTAACTTGTGTCACTAAAGATTCGTTCTATTCGTTGAAAATATTACGTAAATTTATATATATGGAAGACCATAGTTAAATAAATGTTTCTTCGTACTAAATAATTAAAAGACTTCACCGTCTTACTGTCAGATCCACTGGTGCTTGTTACACACCATAACTCTAATTCAATGGTCTTTTACCGCAGCTACCTTGTTACCCGAAGAAGAAAAAATGTAATATCCATATTAACCAATGACTGTTCATGATTGCTTTTATTTAATTTTTTCCTATTTTATTTCATATCTATCCTTTATAAATATTTAATAGGGGAGAGTGCACACAGTTATAACACTCTCGTATTGAGTTTCTGTCAGTGATACACAATTTTTTAGGCTCATTACGTTGGTTCTATCTGTACCTAGTGAATTATACTTAGCGCTTAAGAACAAACACAACACCAAAGCAATCAACGTTCTGGGTCTGTAGTCTCTTCTATTGCTTGAGTAGGAAAAAATACAGAGAAACAGCACCCAAATTTTATATTGACTATTGCCTTGATGTTAATATCGATAGCGCCTGCAATGCATAACGTCCAATGCTCTACTTCTGCGGTTCCTTTTTTAAATAACACTCGATAGTCTGAAAGTAGAATGCTCACCGTTGGTATCAATATCGGCAAATAAACCACCCTTGAGTGTTGTCACATGGGATTACCTCTATCAGCAGCGGTTCCGATAATATCAACAGTCTCCCATCTCGGATTTCTGTCAGGTGATTCACAATATCCAGTGGCCAATGCCACGTTCCGTTTGTTCCTATGTCATCTGCTTCACAGTGACTAATGTCCATATCTGGTTCGGTTTAAACCTACGTCAACTATCTCACAATACCCAGAGGCCATGTACGGTTCCATTTGATCCTATGTCAGCTGCTTCACACTATCCAGTGGCCATGTCCAGTTCCGTTTGATCCTATATCAGCTGTTTCACAATAACAGATGCCATATCCTGTTCCGTTTGATCCAATGTCAGCTGTTTCACAATATCCAGTGGCCATGTCTGATTCTGTTTGATCCTACGTGAACTATTTCACAATACCCAATGGCCATGTCCAGTTCCGTTTGATCCTATGTCAGCCGCTTCACAATACATCGGAGCAGTCGTCTAAAGTGTCGGGGTGCACGCAACTGTAGTGTCCGAGAATCACTCCATGCAGACCGCAAGGCATCTACCCTTAAAGCTATTCGCGAGCTACCCAATCCCAAGTATTGGGCAATGGATGCTCGTCAGTGTGCATTAGATGTGCGTTAGGTGGATCTCGTAAGTGACACCGGCGGTGACTCTTCAAATGCTGCAAGTGAAACCTTGCTAACAACAGGACACGCATTCTCACATTGTTGCATTAGGGGACTTGAGTCCATCTGAACCATCCCATATGGTATTCACTTAGGGCAATCTCCTGAAGTGTCAGGACTACCGGGTACGCCGTGGCGTAGTACCCGAGAAAAGCCCTCGGAAGACCACACGGCGTTCCTGGTGGACTACCAAATCCCATTTTGTGGGTAACGGACATTACCAACATTACCAGCAGCATGAGGAGTGTGGTAGTTTTTTTTGGGGTGGGGGGGTTGGCTTACGCCTCGTCAACGTCGAGATCATTGGAGGCGGGATGGGAGTGGAGACAAGGAACGGGAAGAAATTAGGCCATGGCCTTCTGAAGGAAGCATCTCGGCATTCGCCTGGAATAATTTGTGAAAACTATGGAGAACCCAACCCAGAAGGTGATTTGAACCGGCATCTTCCCTAATACGAGGCCAGAGCCTTAACCGATCACCCACCACTGTCGGTATGTGCTGCAGGGGTTCGTGCAAGTGCCCCGACGCTGACTCTACAAACGTTGCGAAGGAAGCCTTGCAAACAAGAGTACTAATGGGAGGGTGAGACCTACCGATCTTAGCCGGTGTCCCCTATATGCGATGGCCTCTTATTGGTAGAGAGTTTTGTTTGGTGGTGGATTACCTGTAAGAGGGTTAGTTCTCCATGTATCTCCTATAACTTCCCTGTCCGTACTCGTCAACGCAAAGTCGGGTGAAACGTGTTTAACACAATACCCAATGTCCAATATCCATTTCGGTTTGATCCCATGTCAGAATACCCAATGGCTGGTTTCCTTAATCTCAATAATATCCTGTTTGGAATCCATAACAATTGCTTCACAATACCTAATGTACAATGCTCGGTTTCTTTTGATCCCATATCAGCTGCTCCGCAATACTGTACTGTAAATATCTGCTTCCGTTGGAATCTGCAATATCCTTTTTTTGAATCCCGTATCAGCGATTCCAAGAGAAACAGCCGTTAAAGTCCCCAACTCATCTAGCCGTGTGATGCCAAAGAGTATTGCGCCTTCTGCCTGCGTCGGACGTTTGGTAACTTAGAAATGCGTCTAGAGGAGTCGTTACGAGGCGCCATTACCCCCACTACTCAATTAAGGTGGCGCTGGAGGCAGAAGAAGAAGGGCGAGCGCAGCGGCAATACGTGAGCTGCAGTAATTACTGCGCTAATTAGAACTCTGTCCCCGAGTGGACGAATGGCGCTGTCGAGCTGAACAACGCAAGTGGACTTGTTTCGGCACACAGGGCGACACAGCGGCAGACGGAATAATTTAAGGGGTCCGGGCCACACCACATAATTAAATGGCCAGTACTGCGGCATTGCGGCAAGTTCACAGGCCTGGCTGTAGGGGATTTCGGTTATGTGAACCGATATTCTGCGACAGAGTATCAGAGTACTAGATGTGGTTCCCATGCCACGCTATACACACGAGGTCGAAAAAAGACAGGAATCATCAAAACGTACCCGCAAAGCCTTCTACACAGAGCAGCTTATCCTATCGATTTTTTTTTATATATTTCAGCGTTACAAAAATGCCTCGAACTTAACGCAAGTGAGTTGCTGGCCCAATTAAGCACTAAGCTAAATAGTAAGAGGCACTATTTTAAAATTACGTATTCGGCAATAGCAGAATAATTAGTGGAACAGAATTAATGAACACTAAAAGAATATAAAAATATGATCATGTGGCATAACATAGAGAAAATATAAAGAAAAAAACAAAAAAGGAGTTGGTTGCTAGGGAGATGATAGCCTAACAAGAACAAGAACTAGCGAGCAATTGCGTGGAGTATGAGCATTTATTCGAGCTGACTACATTTAGTACCGCGAACCTTTGTAATCTTCGGATTCTTCTTAATAAACTTTAAGGAAAATAAAGATTAATGAATTATATTAAAGTTTATAATCATTCAAGGGTTTTAAAAACTAAGTTCTCATTAAAGTTTTGCATCAAGACTGTGGAAGAATACCTATGAATATAACAACAGGAAGAATATTATAATACGAGAAAGAGATATAGAAATACGAGATAATTAGTGGAACAGAATTAATTAACACTAAAAGAATATAAAAATATGATCAGTAACATAAAGTTTACCCGCTCTGCAAATTATTAAATGAAACGGCGGTATAAGGTCCGCGACATTGGCCAAGGCCGCGAAGATACTATTATGGTCTCTAATGCTCTGCACGGGATTAGTGGCTCGAGACTCTTTGTTGGAAAACATTTTCACAATTAAGGACTTGGCCAGCAGAGTTGAATAGGTGGAATCAATGGCTGAGGTTGTGTAACCAAGTCCCAAGTTAAATACTAAACATCAACACAGTGAATATGGAGTGAGAACATACGATGTTGTTGATGGTAATCCGTCACACTGACGGAGTGTTGACCTGATATTTTAACTTTTTCCTTTTTTCATCTATTATCTTCAATGGAAACAACAAAATTCACTTGACACATAGACACCATCCTAGTCTTTAACACATAGTACAACGCCTCTTACAGATACTTTCAAGCTGTGTAATACCGCACAGGTAAATCTTATTACAAATGAAAAATATTGCTACATACGGTGTTGTACTCGTATATAGCTGTACATGAAAGCTACTCTTATAATTAAGTCTTTATGGCTAATACATGACGAATCGTTAGACCTCTGGAAGATTCTGGGCAAGAAACAAGAGGAAAATGAACCATTACCTTTATAGTTTTCGCCTAAAGTAGTTTAAGAAAATACAGAAAACTGAAATCGGGAATGTCTGAACCGAAGTCGAAATTACGTCCTTCCAAATTCTGTGTCGAAACATTGTCGCCCATGCATAGCGCTCGGTTTGGATGAAGGAAAGTCCGGAATCTATAGAAAGACAGTAAAAGAGTTGATATCCGAAAAATTTTATGTATAAAGTACCTTAAATGGTTGCACAGAATTTAGTTTAATCCTACTACTTTAGTGAGGGTGCTGGAGAGATAAATTCTCATGCTGAGAGACCCCTTGGCTCACGTTGTAATATTCTCGTTAAGAAATGGCCACTACAGTTTCTAGTAGACGGTATATTCATAGGAACACATTATACTGAGCTATCTTGTATATCTAAATGGGAAAATTCCACTTTTATTATTTTATATATATATACAGGAAAAGAGAGAATGGAAAGAATAATGATCAATCGTGAATGGTATGATGCAATTCGAATTGTAGAGCTACTTTACTCAACATGCGAATATTGTATACGCGTACAGATATTAATAGATTCTATATAAAAACGTGTGTGGTATTTTCAGAAAGCCCTAATAATATAATCTCGTATTGTTGTAATGACCTGGTGATTGGGTTTGTTACCGGTTGTTCAATTCGTCCTATGGTGGCCGCCTGACCAAAACCGGTAGTCCTGCTGGATACAGGAGACATAAAGTTCAATACGGAATCCGAATCTCAGCAGCATTCTGATGTACTTTAAGTCACACAAAAAACTCAACCAAAGATAAAGGTTAGGTTAAAATCACTGGGACCTTCCGATATGCAGTCCGATGCTTTAACCATCCATCCAGCAAACCGCTCAGAATGCCTTCAAAGCAACTCACGTCGAGGAAAAATTTCACAAAGTCAGTTTCGTTTTGAAGTCAACGTATTATTTTTATATTGTTATGTCAGAATAATCAGTCTTTTGTCGGGATATACTTACGCTGTATTAAAATACGGCTTTAGTGAATTAGGAAGGAGGAAGACAGTATTAAAAATATATCCGTATTTAAATTACGTGATTTGTGTTAGTTTTCTTGCGAAAATTTTTCTGATGTATACGAAGTTGGTGGTTTGTGGTAAAATGAAAGAGGAAGCTGCTCATTTTTAGCAATTGTTTATTTGTCAACTGAAATAGGTACGTAGCAAAACAGTTACAACGTATTACGAGAGAATTGGAAATGATTAAATGATTCCCTAGAAGAAACTAAATTAACCGAACAGCATACAACAGAAAACACACACAGTTCATCAATATCTCTGCGATATCTGTTACTTCCAACTAGCGGTAATGCGATCAGTCCTTACCGACGCCAGAGAAGCCTAGCGGCTTTATTCTGAACTATCGCTTATACGTGACCTTGATTTTTCATAATTTTGCCATTTACGGATTTAATTTTGAAAAACTTTTGTTTGGGTAAGTGATGTTACCAAAGCGGAGAACTTAATCTTTAAAATGTTACCTCATTTATTGATTTTGGTTAAGCATGAATGGAGAAGGACGATTAGTCACAAAAATAACACGTTTTAGAAATAATATATATGATGATTTACATTTCAGTAACAGACTGAATGGATGAACATGATGCTTAGAAAAAAAAAATTAGGAACCAAAGTATTAAAATAAAGTCTCTGGAAAGAGGAGCAGAACTAAATAAAAACTTCTTCTGACATAAGATATACCGGCAAATAACTAATAAATGATGAACATATTTGTAGTAGAATTGCATCAGGATGAGTGTACTTAGCGAGACCATTATTGTGGCTGACATGGATTCATAACACCCCGAAGTTTAAAGATTCATAGGAGTTTCTACTTCGAAATTTCAAAGTCATACGAAGAGTGTGGCAAGACACCAAGATTCCTGCTAATAGTATTAATGTAAATGATGTATAAACAAAAGTACCTACAGATCTAACTGTGTATTTTACGCCCGAAATTTCGCGCACCGTTTCCGACTGTGTAGGGAGCCAACTAACCCTATTAATTAAGCGGTTTAGCCAGGGACATTCGCTGACATTTCTACCGCCAACATCTGCCCTTCGGCGTTGCTAAATATCACAGCTCGCTAGCAGGTAATTGCAGCAATTTAACGTGCGATCATGGCATCACGTTTTGTAACGGACTCTGTCTGTGGGTGGACTTGTTAACGGGCATATCCGCTGCCACGTTCAGCAGCGCCCCTAATACGTATACGCTGTGTGCTCTGCGTCGCACACAAAAGCCACCGCTAGCTGCAATAGGAGATCACCAGGGCACATCGCATCCCTCTGTGCACCTTCTCTCTCTCTCTCTCTCTCTCTCTCTCTACACTCTTCATTCGCTTACCGGATGAGGGCTTTAGTAAACGAGGCTGGACAAACAGCTCTCACTGCAATGACTATTTTGATCGTGCCATTTCGTTCCCACCGATGGAACCAATACAACTGTACGCAGCAAGTAGGTGTTCATTACAGGTTATCAAACTTCAGTCATACTGGCAATTTAATTATTGCAGCACTGTGGTACAAAGTTCCATGTTTTACATACCTAATATTAATTACTCTCTTTACAAGAAAATGTTGAAAAATTTGTGATATCATAAAAAAGTTGAATAGTATTTTGGCTGATACTGTATGAAATAAAGATGATTTTCCAGTCATAAGTGAAGAAAATAGATCGTGAAAGAATGTAAAAATATAGAGAGTTATAAAGTTCATCAGATTTCAATTTTGTTTACTTTTTAGCAGTAGGTACAGTACTTCAACTTCAAGGAATTACTTCAACATAGAAAGATTAAATCATTTCAGTAGCGATATTTATCATTGAAAAATAGCTCATAAGACGCTCCTAGTGTATTGACAGGATACTGAAACAGTAAAGCTCAATGACAGCTGATCGTTAAGAAATATTACTATACTTCAAGTTGTGAGGTAACAATACAGGCAAATGTCTAATTTAAAATATGCGCTTACTCTACTAAATTTACTATTAAAAAGCCTAAATAATCTACTTATTTCACTTAATAAAGCTCTAGAACCGTCACAGAGTCCATAAGTACCTCTCTAGGAGTATAAAAACATTACCTCCCAATGAACTTAGATTTCACCTTTATAGTACAACCACATATCCTAACTCCCTGTCTGCACCCTCGTTTAATATTACTTTCTGTGTGAATAATATCACACAGTCGCAAGCTAAGATTTTGTCTTTCAAGTGCTGAATAGATCCCTCGAGTTTTCAGGAAGAAATTCTCTGTCAGCATATTCTTCTCATACCTGTACTGTACCCAATACTCATTTTTTCCTTCTGTTAAGGCGACTAGCTACTTTTTTCTCCGAAATATTCTCATTAGCTTCTTTTTAAATTTTATTTCCATTTCGTCGTCCGTAGTTCCGTAGTATTAATTATTTTTTAAAAGTTCCTGTTTCATCAGCGGCGTGAAACCAAAAGCAGTGAGAAAATGTAAAGCAAAAGTCCTTCTTCTACTTCCTGTTTCATAATATATTATGAAACAACTCTTCTGCATAATATTTAAGCAAAATTAGTGAGAAACATCAACCGTTACATATACTTCTCCCTACATAAAACTAATTCTTCATAACTTATATTGTACCTCTGCAATATTGTGTGTGTGTGTGTGTATGGGTCTTTCCAATATCTGTTTTAAATCTGTTTTAAATCTGTTTATTTTTTTAATAATACGATATAACTTAACACTCTTCACACAATGAAGAATTCTTGTTCATGACATATGAAACATTGATCTATTCCTTTTAATGTGCGTATATATTGCAAACATCCCTACATCCTCTTCCTATCCATAATCTAAAATCATTTTGCTCTTTTCCATCATCTGTAGAATCCTGCAAATCAGTAACATTACAAAAATTTGTAGCAGTATGTGATATCGGACAAACTTAGACCATAAACTGAAATTTAACTGCATCTTCTACAAGGATACCTACCACGTCAGTGTTAGGACAACCAGACTCTCTCCTCCATCTCCTACCGTTTAAAGTGTAATCCCAACCAGGGAGCGATTCTAGCGTACTTCATAACAACAAAGCAACAACGTTAGCACAGGTTCCTGTAAACGTAACAGGCCACAAAAGAGAATGGAACTGTTGTGAATAAGCATTTTTTGCCGTCTAGTTTTTTATATTTTTTAACCAAGTTCCCACTCGCAGACTTACCTTCACTCTTGGTATGTTAAAAGTGTTCCTATCTATTCAGTCTTATACACCGTTCTTTATTACCTTTATTTGCTACTTTACTTCAGAGTTCAGTATCAGTGTTTTGTTTCGTATATTCCCATGATCAGATTGGATGTTAATTTTATGTCACACAAGTCTTTTAAGTACTCTTCACGCCTTTTCCATACATTTTCATATTTTACGGTATCATAACAATTTCCCTTTCTTGTCTACTGCTTTCCCAATGAATTAATTTGACACTCACCACGTTATTTTATTATATTTCACAAGTGTAAGGCCGTGACCTACATGTGATCGTGGATCTACAATAGTTCCCGCTTTTAGGGTCAAAGATTATGGC
Source organism: Vandiemenella viatica (assembly GCA_031002005.1). Classification (NCBI taxonomy): domain Eukaryota; kingdom Metazoa; phylum Arthropoda; class Insecta; order Orthoptera; family Morabidae; genus Vandiemenella; species Vandiemenella viatica. The sequence continues at coordinate 50,912,243 of JARYHS010012519.1, read as the reverse complement.
AGGTTGACTTGATCTGGTCAAATACAAATTTCACCTGTGTTTCACCCAGCAAAATTTGAATAAAATCTCTTGAGCTTGAAGAACTTAGAAGAATTAATATACGTATTAAACACGGACAGAAACGCTATTGTATAGCTTGATAATTGTTTCAAAGGTCTCGGTCTCTTCACTGGAAGTGGCTGAAATGCAAACTTAACTTTCATCTGACGCTAAAGATTCACTCTGCAAAATTTGAAGAAATTCAGTTTGTTATGAAGGGAGTCGGGTCATCCATCGCTGCTACAGTTGCTTCGAAATCTTCTCGCCTTGCTTGACTGAAGCTGGCCAAAGATTCTCTAAGTAATCTTTGGTCTTCGTGCCCTTAGTAGCGGAAATATTACTACAGATTCCAGATTATGAGTGTTATTCGATAGTTAAGCAGCTCCGAAAAAAAAAATGAATTGCGATAATAGTCGTTTAGGTGGGATATCTGAAGTCTGATGTCTACTTAAAAAACCTAATAACCCACGTACAGTGAACACGAACAAAGACCATTAACGAAAGTGGTCAGTAAACCGCTTAAACTGCAAATAAACCGTAATGTATTAGGCTCGATCAAGCAGCAATATTAGCGGAATCTTCGATTAAATTTAAATTTAGCGAGCCCGGAATGACCATTAGCATTCGTCATTACAGCAGATGATATGAATTTTTCAGAGTTTTTTATGTTTTTTTTCATTAGCTGAAGAGTTTTTTTAAATGCTACGAAAAGCGAACATAAAGTATTAGGCAAATCGTTTCATCCCAATTGCTTAGCTATTAAATATCTTCTCTGGTCGCTGTTAATATGCGATCGAAGGCCATCGCGTGACGTCACCGTTCGCCTGCCAACAAATATCAAGGTGAGTGGTTTACGAAATTCTAGTACAGATGCGCCTTTTTTCTCTCCATGTCTTCAGAATCATGATTCTGCTTTAACCATCTCTCCTTACCCTTCTGGTATCGAGTTGTCAGTCTTGGCACTCTAAGACGTGTCTTGATCTCACTAGCAGACGGTTGAGTCTGCTCCAGCGCAGATTCCCTCCAAGCTCGCCGTCTCTGTTAACGGTGGTAGACCAGCCGGCTTATCTTTTCTTTCCGGAGGCCATTAGTGGTCGTCGTAATTTGCCCACTCCCAACCCCTGCCGCAATTACACGAAACACCTCCGCGCTCAGCCGTACCCATTAGCCTTAGTCCCACCGCCAAGCTCTTAGCACGCCCCCAGACGGCAGAGTGCAGAACCCTTCTCGCGATACGCGGCTGAACAGAACAAATAGGGTACTCCTGTTCTAGACAACAAATTACAGTTACCGTGCCTTTAGGTAACGTTTGAGTCTGACATTAAGAAGCAGGTATCTTCAACTCACAGATTTGTTTTCTATGGTTTAACGAATTCACTAGGGGTTCCCAACGTTTTTATTACCACCCCTTCCTTCCGTCAAAAGAAAATTCCCCATCCCCACACCACAATTTTATTATTAAAAAGTTAATGCGTACTTCTCAGTATTCACAATGACATCTCAGAGCAAAATAGCTTAGTATCTGATGTTATAACAAAAAATTTATGCTATTGTCATCACGGGCTTCGAAACTACCCCATACCCCGCGTCTCCCACCCCCTCTCCTGACATGTCTTCGTGCCCCCCCCCCCTCCCCACCCAGGCTGGGAGCCGATACTTTAGACGGAAACCGAGATGGTCCTTGTTAACAATACAGACCAGAGCTCCAATGATCTCTGTACATTAGAGCACTTCTTTTCGTCTTTTTATTATTGGCATTTTGGCTTGCACCCACACAGCCACTTTCAATTACAGATTAACATCTCTGGAATAACAATACTAATATCATGCAATTAGCTATTTGATTCTGCAGAAAAACATCAATAATGTACCGATAATAATATCACACAATTACAATTACAATTACAAACAAAATCTTATAAATAGCATAATCTTCAGATGCAAGGAGTGAGGCAGTGCAAGTGTGCAACGGAATTCCTTCTTTGATGAGCCTATCTAGGAAGTGATCAATCTCCATCTTCTTCCGTCAGCAGCCAAATAGCAGATGGTTTAAATCTCAAATTTCTCCGAAAAGACAGTTGGGAGAGTCTATAACGTGTAGTCTGTGAAGGTGTTGCTTGAAGCAACCGTGGTTGAATTTTATTCTAGCAATGCAGGTGCTGAGTCTCCGAGAACATTTGTGTACCTCATACCATTGATGTGAGGGTATCTCTGGGAGAATGCGCCCGTAGTGTTGGCCTTTGGTCAAAAGTGAGCTTTTCTATCCCGTGTTCCACTTCAGTTTTATGGAGTTTTTGATCTGATCAACTGCGTCTGAACAGGAATCATTTTATTGTGTATTGCACCACTGTGAGCAGCTTGCTTGGCATACCGATCCGCCATCTCGTTCCCTAAAAGATTGCAGTGTGCTTTGACCCATTTAAATTTCACTGTCTTGTTTGAGCGTCTTAACTTTTGAACCACGCTCACGATACCATATACTCGAGGGTCATTGTACCTGTGATGTTTTTTTAGTAGAGACAGTGTCGATCTTGAGTCGGACAAAATTATGAAGTTTTAACGTGACAAGTCTTACGTAGTGATTAAAAAATTTGAATAGTGATTTGCCCTGATAATTTTTCGATGTTTTGACCGTTTATGTGCGCATTGTTGAACGAAGAATTTTTCTGGACGCGAAAGTTTAAGTCTGAAACTTTATTTGAAATTTCCTGATTAGCTATGTAGGAATACAAACCAGGTTAATTTATATTCCTGTATTTTGATTCCGTATTGAAACTCATTCTGTTTTGCCCCACATTTTTTCTTCAAGAATTTTGCCATATTTCGGAACATTTTATACGGCGATTAATATCTTACAGACGTTAACTTAAAAGCTATTGCACCATCGTAGCTTATCATTTTCTAACGTAATGTAGAGACTGAAATTGATATACTTTCTTTAATATAATAGCTCCAGTAAGTTATCTAGTATTTATCAAGTACTAGCGGTATGAATAGCGGAGTCTGCTTGCAAGTCTCGATCCATGCAACACCTGACCTGAATATGGAGGCTGTGTGCCGATTATGTAGGGGCCGCTGGACAGGCGGTGATATAGGGTGTGGGGCTGTTGTCTCGGTGAGGTGTTTTGAGAGCGGGACACGGAAATCAACTGTGCAAAACTTGTACTGCAATGTTCCCTATGACTGATGTCGCGTAATGTTTATTGTTGAAGTAACAGAATAAAGAAACTCAGTATAAGTTGTACTGTCGTTATTCCGTCATTCTCAGACGAAGGGAACCTGAAAAAATGTTGTACGCAAGAGCTAAAACCTTTAGTTGACACTATCAGCAGAAAGACAGTCGCCAGAGCTGCAGCAGCAGAGGGCTGGATATCCTTACGATCATAGCAAGGGTTTGGGGTCCTTCCACTTATCAGAGGATCCTTGCACAGGACTCAATCATAGAGAGACCACTGCAGCGAAATTCGGTCACGTCGACAGTTAATGTACATATCTCTTTCTTAAACCAATTATGTTGCTAAGATAATGCAAGTGAGCAAAAAAGAATTCCTGCTAATAATACAATGTCGCTGGCACGCTAAATTACGATAAACATTTTGTGGCGATAATCCGCAGGACGCCACCACACCAGCAGAGATCTCGCACACGCTGGAGACTCCAACAGCACCCGCTCGAAAAGACAATCAGTGCACAGCAGTTGGGCAGCGGCCGCCAGAGGGCAGAGCGGTGTTGTGCATCTGATAGCGCACGCCGGCCAGCAGGGAGAGGCCCAGATACTCGACAGTCATCGGTCGTCGCGCTCGCAGTTGTCTAGGTCGTGTCGCGGAAATGCTCTACCACGTGAACAGGCCGTATACAGTACCAAACTGACTACGCTGGTGGACACTAAGTCTAATGCAGCTTTCTGTTATTCAATGTAATGTGCATGTATTGTGTTACTCGTGCCATACAATTTATCTTCAGAACACATTGAGTTGTCGTGCTTGATTGTAATCAGTTTCCCATGTCAGTAACATTCTTATGTGAGGCGACCCTGCCCACAATTTCATCCGTGAGAAGTAAATTACCATTAAATTAATTTTTTTGCTGATGATGCACTTATTTATAGGGAAGTGGGGTGCTCTGACGATTGCTTAGAAATACAGCGCGATCTGGATGTTATTTCGGAATGGTGCCGTAAATGGCAGCTTACACTTAACTGTAAAAAGTGCAAGGCAATGCAAATAAGTAATAAAAAGACCCTGTTTGCTCACGAGTACAAAGTTAACAATTCAGTTGTTGACACGGTCGATTCCCTGAAGTATCTAGGCGTAACAGTACAAAGCAACATGAAATTGGACTTGCACATAACTTCCGTCGTAGGCAAAGCTAATTCTAAACTACGTTTTATAGGTCGTATTTTGAGAAGCTGCAATGCTCATACAAAGGAAATAGCGTACAAAACACTAGTGCGTCCGCATTTGGAATACTGTTGTGCAATTTGGGATCCGTATCGCAAGGGATTGATTGACGCGTTGGAGAGGGTACAGAAGAGAGCCGCTCGATTCGTGACCGCTAGTTACAGTCCTTATGTAAGTGTCACAGAGCTGATACGTGGGTTAGGCTGGGATTGTTTGGCGGACAGACGACGTCGTTTTCGTTTAAATTTGTTGGAGAATATGCGAAAATCTCTAATTTACGAGTGCAACGAAATACTTCTTCCGCCAACCTATTTAGGTCGCAATGACAGAAGGGATAAGATTCGAGAGATAAGATGCCGTACTGATACATTTATGTATTTTTTTCTTTCCTCGTTCTGTTCAGGATTGGAATACTCTAAAATAGGATTGGTGCCTAGCACCCTCTACCACCCACAGTAATTGTGAATTGCAGAGTATAGATGTAGATGTAGTAGATGTAGATGTAGAAATAGAGCATAATTATACTGACATTCTACTCCTGAGACCGTGACCAGTACATTGTTTGAAATTCATGAGTTTTCTTGCTTTACATTTGTGGGATTCGCGTTTCCTTCACTTTTATTCTAATTCCTCAGTGTTTCATCGTCACATCATACTGCAACATAGCCTATTCTGATCCGAGACCATTATTCAGAACCCAATCAAAATCTAACCGGCTATTTTTGCCTGAATCGCATCCAACGAAAAATCTATCTTCAAGATCTCAGCTTCCCGACTTAACATTAAAATAAAAATAGCATATTATACAAGTCATACTATGGGCTGTAGATTATTCGGAATGCGATTAAAATCGCTTTCAATGAATAATGAATACCAGTTTTTGGACCTTTATCTTAAAACTCAGCTTTCCGACTTCACATTCAAATGAAAAATGCCTTACTTTACCTCTATGACCAGGAGCTGCACATTATTCAAAATCAAATGAAAATCTCACCAGTAGTTTTTACTGTTTAATTTACACAGACGAGAGACGCAAAGATAGACAAAATTTTTAAAAATAGTTGATTCCTTGTCTGTAGATGATTAACTGTGTCCCATTTTTCAAAAATATCTTAAATGCACAGACATTCTTCTAGGTACAGACTTATTATTCCTATAGAAAATATAGGAAAAAATTTCCTCCCATGTAATCCTTTTTATTTGAATTCAGGATTATAAGAGTCGAGGTCATACAATAAATTTAATTAATTTCGCCTGTCAAATCATCTTATTATTTTAAAAAGTTTTCAACATTTATTTTCGAGTACGTGACCTATTACTGGGAAAACCTGAGTAAAAATCTTCCATTAATTTTATATTTCTGCAAAGTTTGCAGCTGATTCCGTAATGTTTGATGCACCTGTGAGAAAAGAAGTTTCATTTCGTTGAAAAGCCTGCGCTCTTGAGGCGAGAGATACTTACCCTGGACCTAAATTAGGTCGAGTACCACTGCGCGATGAATAGCTTTAACTCTGCAAATGGAATCTGAATAGAAATTAGCATTAAATGATATTTTTAAATTAAATGAAGTAAAGTTTATTATTAGATGAAGTGGAAAAATGATCCTCTTGATGTACTAACTACAGCATAAGGAATTACTTCCTTCTCTAAATGTGAGAACAATATTTTAAAACTTAAATAGAAATTTCTATATTAACTCTGTAGTATAACAGTGACCACCATGGTCTTGTTCTTGACTATGATTTAAATAAAGAATCTCAATTTCCTTATAAGCGTCAAGTTACCAAAAGTTCTACATGGATCTACATCTTTGTCGTATCGAAGAGTGGAGTAGTAGTTATTTACAAACATTTAATAACGTATAATAAAAATAGTTCGCATTTAGAATCTTGTCACTGAAGTAACGTTTCTTGCCAGGAGTCAGTGGACAACAAACTTATTCCCATTCTGTCTTACACAAATAGTAAAGTGTTAAGGTAAAATAACATGTGCTGAGAGCTGAAAATATGGAGTTCATCCTGGATTTTTCCACAATCTCAAGATAGATTGTTGTGGGTCACTCCTTCTTTTATTTTTCAGGTTTTGATATGCAAGTTACTCCTTATCGTCTTATTGCATTCTCCAACTGTTTCCTTATCCTTTCAGATGTGCTATCTACTGTTCCTTCCTCAACCTTCAATAATATTTTTTTTTTTTTTTTTTTTTTTTTTTTTTTTTTTTTTTTTTTTTTTTTTTTAAATAACTACTCATATTCACAGAGAGGATGTCTTGGTCGGGACTGACTTGTTCTTTCTTCGTCTGACGTAAGACCCAGACCCTTGTAATAGGGGAGGCAATTCCACTCGAACGCAATAATTTTTCCGTTAGCAGGTAAAATGAAGATGCTAAATACAGTCTATTTTCACAGTCAACGATTCCAGTTCAGAATTGTAGACGGCTGTTGACCACCAACTCCGACCATAACGACCCACCCTCACTTCCGTATCCCCATCTTCTGCCTTTCAAAGCTCCCCTCCACCAAATTCTAGGCGATGGAGTTATTTCAAGTTCAAGATTTTGGTGCAGTAACATTTGGTAGGAACCATATACTACGCAAGTTTACAATAGACAGAGATGAGCGTAATCAAACATGTCGGTTCTATTAATTCTGAAGGCATACAGTATATACATCATAAAGACACCATACTTGTCATGCAAACCACACCATCTCAGCCATCCGAAAACCCCTACAAAAGACTCTTCTTCTTCAACGGTGTTCACAGACGACGTGTAGGCAGTGGTCTTTTTGGTATATACAGTTTTAACAGACCGTAAAGAGTCTGTGGCCCTGTCGATTGGGGTTCGATCCAGCTGAACGTCCGGAACGGTTGCCAGATCCGCTGAGCTCGCTATCCAATGAGCACCAGGCTAACTGAGCCCTCTATGAATACCGGGAAGATAAAGAATGGCTGGAGCGTTACGCTAACCACTGGTCGAAAGGGAAATGCGTAGCTCTATCTCCGTGAATCCTGCGGGAAAAGGCAGTGAGCCGAGAAAACCGTAACTCTATCTTGGGAAAGATGACATGAAAATATTCTCTCCCTATCACTGACTTATTCTTCCGTGGGTCAGGACATCAAATAATAACTTCTCTTCGTCCCTGTTTTCAGTTCTTTCCAGCTTTCATGGCTTCCTTTCAACCAGGCGTCTTGAAGAACTTGCAGGAAGCCTTCAACTTAAATTTTTTTGTGGATTCCCATCTATTACTACCTTCTTCACAGCTGCATATGTACTCCGCATTATATTTCCAGTACAATACTTTCCTCAGTTTCATTTTGATATGAATTATGTTTTGTGACTTTCCACACAACTGCTATCCTTGCTAAAGTTCAGACATCTTATGATTATGATTCGGCGCAAAAAAGATTGACAATACTTGTAGTGGATGCTTAGTGAAAGTTATGAGTTCCTATGATTCACATATAAGATGAAATTTCGATTTATGTTAATTATTCGTAGTTTGAACTTAATCATACATAGTATTTTTCAGCTTATATAGATTCGTAGGAAAAAAGCTCTCATTTAATTTTTGGCTGACCTTTGGATAAGGCTTTCACCATCTCGGCATACGCTCTCTGCTAAATATTCGGTCATATCACACTCTTAAAAATTCATAGAATCATCTCTCTTAACACCATTGTCAGTCCTTTTTTTGCGATGTCTCTTTCTTGACCAACCGACTACTTCAAGTAATACGAGCACTACATTCCGTAATGCGCGCTTCATAGATTCCACCGCGTGTGGTGGGCGAACTGTTAACGTTCTGGCCTCGAATTCAGGAGGACGCGGGTTCGAATCGCCGTCCGGGTCCAAATTTAGGATTCCCATGGTTTCACCAAATTATTTCAGGCGAATGCCGGCATGCTTCCTTCAAAAGGCCATGGCAGAATTCCTTCCCGTTCCTTGTCCCCAATCCCATCCCGCCTCTAATGACCTCGACGTCGACGAGGCGTAAAGCCATAAGCAAAAAACAAAATAATAATATTAATAAAAATTCATAGACTCATATCGTTGCGGTAACATGACTGTGTCTTTCGTTTACCTTGTCTTTAGTTGATGAAATTTCTAGTCATGTAAGAAATTTTTACCATTCACAAACTTTCCAATAGTACAGAGTCAAAATCCTTGGTTTCTCGACAGTACGGATCCACACGTCGGATGGGTTAACTTGACGCTTCCCATTACTGCCTTTCAAAAGAGTAGGTGAACACCGTATTTCCCTTTTCTGTCCTCATTTACAACACAAACACCGTACACACATTATTAAACTAGCACAAAACCGTAACACTTACGAAAACATTGTGGAAGTTAAGAATTTCTCGATACATTATCGACAAAGACCACGACTTCCTACACCTCCCCCCTATGCGAATTATGAAAGAAATTACGGATAAATCCATTGGAGGCTGGTTTCCTTTGCTGAATGTAGTAGATCTTTTAATGGTTTCTGTTGCAAGATGGTTCATTCTTTTCAAGAAATGCAAGATTGTCACTTTGGAACAATCTCTGGGGATTTTACAAATGTGTTTTCCATCGTAAGATTCTCACTTTGGAACAATCTCTGAGAATTTTACAAATGTGTTTTCCATCTATTCTGTTGTTGAAACGCTCTGTTTTCTGCGATGATAGCGAATGATTCCGAGCTGTTGTCGCCTCCGCCGGCGCCGCTGGGGACCCGACCCTCATCCGTCAGCGATAATACAGAGCGCAGCGCGGAGCGGCGCGAGTGGCTTCTCAAAGATAGATATCCAATCGCAGTGGAGTTATCGTGTCAGAGCACGGCAATCCCACCACAGCTCAGCCCCCCCCCCTCTCCCAAGAACCTCATCTCGTGTGTGCCGACGAGCCTACTGGGAACGAAAACCATCTCTACCGTCTTCCCAGACGGCATTCTCGAGATTCCGTAGGCGAATACCGGAGGTGCCACCCATATTTCAATTTTCAATGATCCCCTATGTCACTACTAGCAAATTCTGCTTAATGTAACTGATGAACTACATAATGCTCATTACATAAGAGGCTTTCTCGGCGTTGTGCATAGATGAAATTTTCTCGGGAAACCAGCCGAGTGAGAACGTATGTATAGGGCTACGTTTCGGTGGTCATATCCTCAAGTCACTTGACAATGGCGGCAGAGTTTTTGGCCGCCGAAATGCCGTGTTATACAAACGTTCTCACTCCGCTAATTTCCCAAGAAAATTTCATCTATACTTCTAACTAAAAATATAGTTTTATATAATTTAAAATTTGTCGCCACTTCTAATATGGTTGAAATTTCTGACATAAGCTGGACTCTGCATCTATACACACAGTTTCGCTTGTAAACTAAAAGTAGTTTTAACATTCCGATTGGACTCTAGGTGCAATGTTAAGACATAAACAGAAAAATTTGTAAAAAAGGAAATAATAACAAATTCTTTCCGTTCCTTGATAACGGTCCTTTTAAAACAATCAAGCGCTGGCGAGAAAGAAAAAGCGACAGATTAGAGTAATAAATTAAGGAACTCGTTCATTTCATAATATGTTGCCGTTGAATCGTAAACATAAAAACTGTGTCCATATTTTTTTTTTAAAATAAAAAAGACCAGTTAACAAACAAAGGTTCAGAACACATAATAGCATCACCTATTCTCTATTATACCTCAGCTTGGAAAAACCTATCATAAAACTACAACAACAACTCAGTTTGGTATCTTTTATCAATATGATCTTGAAACGCAGAAAATGCCTGGTGTATGATGAGGAAATTGGGAACTGGAGATGAAGGGCGAACGGTGTAGTGAGGATAACAGAACAAACATAATTAATATTATTTTAAAAGGTGTTTTTTGTCACAAGCCATTTTTTCCCTAATACCTAACCGAAATCGTTAAATGAGGTAACAATTTTTACGATTAAGGTGTTTGCTATGGTCACATCACATTTTAAGAAAGGAATTTTTCAAAATTCAACACTTAAAGGGACAAACTTTTTTTTTTTTTTTTTTTTTTTTTTTTTTGTAAAATCTTATTTTAAGAAAGGATTTTTTTTGTTTGAATTCGACTCTTAAAGGGAAAAAGTATAATTATTTCTTAAATGTGTTTTTGTGTCACGTTACCTTTATCTCCCATTCTCCATCACATGACCTCCCGTTCTTTGAAAGGCATCTGCCTACACAATTAAACAAATGCCACCTTACAGAACTTATGCCGGAATGTGGAGTTGGTGTGCATGCCATAGGAAGGCAGTACTAAGTCATTAAGTTTTGGCGGATGTTCTGCCTTCTTCATCAGGTTCTGACGATGCGGCACCGTCTCATTTTTCGTTCTGTCTGAGGTGCTCAGTACTAATCCGAGAGGTCTATGACTTTATTTTAGATCCACTCCTAGCGTATTTCAACATCATTACACCGGGAGAACCTAATCCCTTTACCAAATGATTGGTGTTGCTTACGAACATCCATCTAACCAAATCATATTTTCGGAAGAAATGAAAAGTCATATTTTTTTATTTTTTTTACGCCTCGTCAACGGCTAAGGTCATTATAGGCGGGATGGGACTGGGGATAAGGAACGGAAAGGAATTCGGCCATGGCCTTTTTGAAGGAAGCATCCCGGCATTCGCCTGGAGTGATTTGGGAAAACCATGGAAAACACAAATCTGGATGCCCGGACGGGGATTCAAACCCGCATCCTCCCGAATGCGAGGCCAGAACGTTAACCGTTACCCACCACGCTTGGTAAACTACAGATCTATTAGCCTTCAGAGTTTAATGGTGCAGGTACTGGAGTGAATAATCGTTAAAAGAATAAAAATACATTGGTTCTTGGTGGAGCAGTTAGAGGGTAAAGGTTTTGGTTTGACACACAGGTGTCTGAAATATACCAGCTGATACTCTTAACACAAGAAATCAGCAACATTTTCAACAAATCTAACTCCACAGAAGCGTTTTTACTGAATCTTGATTATGCTTACTATCATGTGTAGCATTCGAACCTAGTCAGAAATTGTATGGCTTCCCTGAGTGTTGTAAGGACGTCAAAAGTTGTGAATTCAATTAATGCCATCTTCAGTCAGCAAAAATTAGATTCCATTCCCCTTCCCTGATATAGGACCGGTAATAAAGTAAACTTAACGATGCAACCTCCACAAGAATTTCTAAAATAACAGAGATACAGAGCCCAGGTTGCAAAATCTAGTAGCAATAAAACCACGATTAGGCAACAAATAAAGCTTCACTAGTTACCATTAAAGTCAAATGTAACACCAAAAAACCGTTAACATTAATAAAAATACTATTTTGGCAACATCAGCATCTTAACTGCAGAGGACACATTTCCCCCCCCCCCAAAAAAAAAATAAAAAATATTAAATTAAAGTGCCCCAAAGTATGCTGCTTGTAGAACTGCTATAGAAGGTTCGAAGGCTGCGATAAATAAGTAGAGCTGCATAAACAGAGAAAATTCGGGGAGGAGGGTTATGGAGGAAATTGATAGCAGGACATAATTACCGGGAGTCAACACCGTTGTTCCGTCTGTTAATCTGTCAACATCGTCAGAACGTGATGAATCTGTCATCAAAACGTCACATTTT
>JARYHS010012519.1:49930310-50153203 GCA_031002005.1 Vandiemenella viatica | reverse complement strand
CATATCTGCATACAAACACAAAGATAATGTCTAGTGACTAAGGAGGTTGTAATTTATTTAATGACAGGAATAGATCAGTTAAGGATAAAAATGAATTGAAAACATTATTAAGCCAACCGAGAGACAGTTGACAAGGAAAAACCACAAAAAGAATGTAACGCGTATTCAAAATACTTGTGTCCAAGGAGTTCGGATCCATGACTTAAAGTCAACATGCTATCCACTACACCCAAAGTATCAGGAATTTTGTTATTTTGGATTAACATTCACAGATGAGCCGTTAACTGTTAAAACTTAATTATTTTCCATACTATCGGCTTTTATAACATATCCGAGGTCATAACAATTATAATGTATGTCCACCTAAGTTCGATCTCTCGGCCGCTAATTCAATACTGCTGCATCGGTTGTATAAAGGGTACTAAAATATTCATTGGATGTTTTCCAGTTATAGTGCAAACATCGTCCTTCGTACATCACACGTTGCCGAAAAAAAAAAAAAAAGAATTACAATGAAATAACTGTTTGTACTGCATGCTCCGAACGTCAGTTGCCACCCATGTTACATTCTTTCTGAACAGAGAAATAATCTAATCCTCTTGTTGAATACTGTATATGTAATTCTGGGACCACTCTCATCAGTTTCAGCTGCTAGCACTTGTTAAATAAATAATGTAATAAAGGTCGGGATTGATATGGATGGTGAATAATATTAACTTAACCATTAAAAATTTGAAACAGCCCCTCATTAATTAGTACCAACTGACTTTTATGGCGGGATTTCATATTTTTTTTATTTTTTTTTTGAGGAACGGGTAGTACTTACAAAGTAGTAGTAGAGGCTTCGGAAAGATTCTTAAGGTGGATATACGTTTCATTATCATTAATAAAGATTATTTTACTAACCAATTAGTAGTGTTACTCCCCGTATTTTGTTTGCCCGAGTTAGGATGTTTAATTTGTGCTTCAGTAAGAATTAGATTTAGCAGATTATCTGGAGTAAAACGTTAGCACCAAATCCTACTACCTTTGGAGGAGAACCGTTGGGATTTTCTCTGTTCTGTGTCGATTACTCTAATGGCACATGCTCATTAAAGGAACCTTTCAGAGTTCAGGGACCCTCGTTACGAATAAAAGTTAAACTAGCGCTTGCAGAAAGCTGCCAGTTCGGCCAACAGGTACGAGAGCTTAGTGCGCAAATGAGCTGAAATGACATTTCCTGTAGTTTGTTCCGGCAATCAGGGAGCACTAATCGCGTTAGGTTCCTGGTCCAGGCGCGGCGCTACGCTGCCCCCAATTACTGGGCAGAGTTCGCCGGAGCCGACATCTCTCCAGGATTATCTTCACTTCTCCGTTTCCGACATTACGAAACGTTTATTAGCTATTTGAGACAAGAACTCCTAGTAGTAGCAAATATTAGTCTGCTACAAAAATCGAGTACCAGCAACGAATATAAAACGTTCGCAATAACTCTTATTTCACACAGCGTCTAAACACATTTACAAAATTTACTCTCAAAAAGGAGGAAATAAGCAATGGTACGTAGGCATTGAAGAAAAAGATTGCTTTGTGGAGGGACAGAAATTAGGTGCTTGTAAAAATAAACTATGCCCAAAGTATTCTCAAATTTGGAACGATCCTAAGGTCCCGAGCTATATGAAATCTGTATAGTAAAGGACATTTTAACGGAAAGAAATATATTTCGCACCACTTGATAAACTTCGTAACTGGAAACTAATGCACAAATCTTCTCCAAGCCGTCCTGCCAACTTGTAAGAATTTCCAACAGGTTACTTTGAGAGTGGAATGTTGCTTCCCGCATAGTTGAAGATGATTAGGAGGACTGACAAATGTATGAAGCGTTGGTTATAGCCGAAGGGTATGAGTAAGGTGGGTAGAACTGATAAATGTCTTCAGTACCTGGCATGTCAAAAATCCACGCCTCACCGGTTAAAACATGCTACTGACGATACAACTGAAATATGTCGTGTACCTTTAGACCGTAGTCGGAAAAAATGAATTTCCGTTGTTTCCATCAACAGAATTTATTAATCCGAACGAGCCATATTTTTGTATAAAATATCTTATTATTTGAAGTGTAATTTATCTGGAACGGTGCTTTTCATTTCTAGACCGTATTTGTTTTTGAAACATTAAAAAATATTAAAAACATTTTAATGAATTTAATTAAACTGCAATGAAGCATACACTCCAGTAACAATTTTCATAGAGATCCAGTTTTCCACTTTCCTGTATTAGCCTACTTTTGCCCTCAACCAATTTCAACTTTTCAGAGTTTTGGTAAAATTAACATTATTTCTCTTGGTAATTTATTAAAATTCCTGAGCCCTTAACCTAGGACTGAATCGGCAAATTATATTGGAATTTTTATCAGCATTTTTTTTAAAAAATATCACCGTAATTTTTAAAATAATATCGCAGTATTTTTTTATTGTTTTTAAGTTTTGTTGGTGGATCAGAATATTTTGAAACACATAACTATTTAATCATTTGTGTTTATATTTGACAACATATATTTCTATGTCTAGACATATTTATATTATACACTATTTATTAACAAAAAGTGAAGAAACAATTGATAGTCATGAACATTAGTGTTAAGGTGCAATAGAATATTGCAACCTAACGCATTATTATCATTAAAAGAGATTTGACAGAGTGAAATGCTGACACTTATTTAAGTGTGATATGGTTATATTGCTGACTCGATTGCGTGTTTAATCAGAAGACAGCTGGACACCGCAGTTATGAGACTCCATCCTTTTTTTAATCGGTCTGTCAAAGCCAACACACTGTATCCATAATACGTCTAAACGTATTGCCGATAGTCAATCTCACTAGCTGCGGGGTGGAAGTAATGCATTGAGCTCGCTACGACGAACCTATCAGCTGACAACTTTCCATCGCCCACTTCTGACAGATGTTGCCTAGCAAATTGGTGGAGTGGCTGAAGAAGCGTGCTCACGTTGTTTTAATGACTTTCCAATTCCTACTACGCAACACGATTTTTACATATATGAAATTACCAAAACATTATTGGAACTCTATAATCAGATAGGAGGATGGACTCCACCACACTACTGTTGTGATTTGAACAGTAACTTCCATTTATACCAGGTTCGCCGAAGGTAATAAATTAACAGCAGGATTGCTTGGAGATGGAACCAATAACTGGATGCAATCTAAACACCACAAGTCATGTGTAAACGCTGGGATATGCGGAGCGGTGAGTGGCGAAAACAGCATGATTCTATTGCGTTATGACCTCAGTGCAACATCCCTGTATGCAAATTTTAATAACAGTCTGAGATTGTGTACTGGTGCTAACACTATCGATTTCCATTCTCTCTTTGCATGTGTAAACGTATGGATTCTCTCATTAGTTAGCATCTTCCCTGGGGAAAAAAAACTTGTAGAAAAATTATCCACACGTCAGTACAGTGGAAGAGTGTTGAAATTAACTTCTATAGATTTGTGCTGCAAAACTTGGTCGTCGATTCAGAGTGAAACGAATTCCAAATAAATTCACGTGGGGTCACAGGAACATGCCTCTTTTTATACTGAACAATAGTTGGTATATGATTGATACACAAAAAAAAATTAGAAAATTATTAAGAATTTAATAAAAATGAACAGGTTTTTATTAGTTCGTACAAAATACTGTAGACAGCGGTGAAAATGCAAAGAAGGAATATACAAATAGAATAGCTTCGATTTAAAAAAAAAAAAAAAAAAAAAAAAAAAAAAAAAAAAAAAAAACCTTAATCCTGATAAGAGTGGTAAAAATCACTATTAAAACAAAAAAAACTGTCGATAGCTAACAAAAGCCGTACGTCTAAATTGACGATACAAATTACTCGTCTTCAACTAATTTTGTTATTAAAAGGTAGAACAAATTTACCGTAATACCAGAAAGATAATAGATGAAAAGTTTCGTCACTTGCTCAATGAATTTATCATATTGTTTCTCTTTTCTTCTTAAAATTTCACTGTAATGGTCAGAATTTTTTATAACTAAGACTAACCAAGGTTATATAACATCCACCGAAAGAGTAAAAATAAGAACATATTTCACGCGCGTTCGAAATAGACGATAATTATATGGACCCACTGAGTGAGCTCATTCAACCATTTTCCGAGCCGATTAGTCATGACAGACCAATATTTTGAAATTGCAAAAGATAAATGTTAAAAATACTTACATAAACTGCATTAACTCTGTAAAAATATGTCTAAATATCTATAAAAATAAATAGCAACCAAATTATCAAACTTCACCGGAGAATATAATTAGGTTTTTTAGCTTAAGGCTTTACGCCCCGTCCTCGTTAAGTTCATTAGAGGCGGGAAAGGATTGTGGGAAAGGAACATTTTGATAGACGCATCCCCGCATTCACCTGGAATGATTTGCGGAAACCATGTAAAACCCAAATCTGGATACCCGGATGGGAATTTGAAACTGCGTCCTCCCGAATGTAACGCCAGAGAGTTACCACTCACCCACCAAACTCGGTATATTTAAGCAATCTCTTTATAACTGAGGCAAAATTACTTAATTAATCTTGTGCAGTCCTGACCCTCGTTAACGACTTACGAAGAATAAGGATGATTTTTATTCTATTAACGGTGTATGGCTTCATGACAATGAGACCAGTAGCGAAGGAAGAAGTTTTCTTGAAAGATCACTCCAGGGACCGGAAGACCGAAAAATACCAAACCCGGTATCGAGCAGAAGTCCATCCAAATTCACTACAGAACGTTACCGCTAATACTGTAGACTCATTCGTTAGACAATAAGTTTCGATGATGTGGAATAACTCTCGTCAGTCAAGAAAAAAAAGTGAATGAATACCATAATAGATAGTCTCTTAGGTACAAATCTAATTAATGGAATAATACCAAACAGTATTCTTCTCCAAATAACTTCGACTACTAAATGGATGATAAGTAACTTATTTATTTGAAATTCAGGTATTGGATCATTGAATAGAAACACAGACTAACAATGAAAAACGTATATATTTTTTTTTGTTTAGATAAATGGAAACGGAATATAACGATCACTACTACCGTATCATAATTACAGCTGATACAAATCAGCTTGACGGATTTCTGACACGTAATCGCCGTCTCTCTCCGCCGTCCAGCCTGATAGGCGCATAGTGCAGACTGTCCCGCATCACAAAGCCGTGACGTAATCAGATCCGATACGAAGCGTGCTGTGACGGCTGCCATTTTCAAATTACGTCGGCTAACAGATCAGCGCAGAGACGGATAGCGGACGATGCTACGATCCATAGCGCATGTAATACATAATCAAGATAACTCCCAGCAAACACTGCCTGGCAAAACAACAAACGGTAGAGCTCGTTCGTTTTATTTCTGAAGCCGGAATGTTATGAAACAGTATCTTTTCAGCTTAGTTAAATTTTATTGAAAAATTTTAAACCTGAAGTAACGGGTCACTAGCACAAGAATAGCTTCTTTCACTTCATTTTCATCTCATAAAATATTTATACCATTCAGTTTACTATTGAATGGTTTTAAACAATTCATGTTATTGTTTTAATTAATTTCGGTAAATATTTATAAATATTAGATTTGTATCAAGAAAGTTGATTTAACCTTAAGCCATTGTCACCGTTATCAGTACTTTTGTATAAAGTATTATTCCGATCGGCTGTTGCTCAAAATTTTCTTCGCTAACTATCAGTTCTAAATTACTACCGACCCACTATGTGTCTCTACATCAATCTGCCAAGATCATTTAGAAATTACTAAAATAAAAATTTTATTTGGAAGTATAAAGGGTCATTGAAAGTTATATAACTATTTCATAATATATTTGGAATAAAGCTATCATTTTAGTACGCCATTTACGTATCTTCGGAGAATAAAGTCTCATGAAAATCGTTGCTTTTTCAAGTCATTAAAATAAATGGTTACTTTTAATCATTAATTCTCAGTTGATAGGGAGTCTGATGAAATTATGAAAATTGATAAATTAAGTGAATACTTTAATGAAATGACAAGTTTTCATCCTATAAAATTAACCTGCTAGCCATCTGTCACGGAAAACCAATTGTTATCTTCCAAACATTGAGGAACAATCGATATACACTCTAAGGAAAATGTTTTAATTAGTTTGATGATTGTTGCGAGCATCCTGTTGTAAAATAACACAGGCACAGCAGGTTTAACGATGTAGCAATGTTGTTACTGATGCCTACGTTTCGGTATAAAACCTGCTGCCTTCCCCGGGATTAATGTATCCACTGCTGGCGGCTGGTTACACCCTGAGGAAACCTCCATGTAGGGTGTTAAAACGTAGTCAGTAACAAGAACACTAATGCAGCGCTTTACCTTTAAATTTTTATAAGTTTCAATTAGTTCTTTGAAAGGCACGAAAATCTTTATAGTACACAAATGAAGATGCGCACTTATTTAACCTTTGCTTCATCTTAAATGATTCTGAGCTGTTTCTCGATTTCCACAGTTTTGATCCCTTCTTCTTTACGGAGACCGATTGCAGTTTTATAGGAATTGATGTCTTCTATCGTAGCAAGAGTTTCCCTGTCCTCTCTGCACTTCAATTGCTACGTATGAAAGTTTCAAGGGGAAATGTTACTCAAGATATTCTAATCATGACACCTAATCAATTCAATCTTTTTATTAAGAGCAATTCTCGTATTTATAATATTTTATTTTATTTTTTAAATCTTTTCTGTATAAAGAATTTGTATCTTGGATTGGATCAAAGCTTCTTCTAATTGTTATTCAATTAAACAGAATGTATTATTCTTATTCTTTCTCTCTGGAATAGAAAGATTCTTAACAGTACAATATTTTGGACATCATTGGGAATTTAATCAAAGTTTACCTCAAATCATTTGTAACTGAAATAAACTTAATATGCAACCACCTGTGTGCATCTACTTCTACACTCCAGTCTCCTTTCATCAAAAGTAAGGTCTAAATTTCTAATTTGGTTTCAATTAAATATCTTATACTCTAGAGGTAATCATATTTATAGTATAGGTTATCGGGTATCGAGTCATACGACTTAATACTAAGCCTAATAACATGCACATCGAGATAATAGCTTTTTAAAGAAGGTTAAGTTCCAAAGATATAAAATTTTCAATAAGGAAATTATTTCGAAAATCTAAGTACGTAAGAGTGTACTTCATTTATCTAAAAATAATAATCTGGGATTCAATTATTTTGCGCCATTCGTTTACAACAATCGAATTAATGGAATACACAGGGAAACGAAAATGGCAGTAATACAATTATACTTCTTCGTCTAAAGCGATGTGTATTAACATATGCCTCAATATCCTCTCGCGTTTATCGCGAATTGATATTGACGAAACAGAAATTGTGACTGTATTTATCGCAGTCGTATATGAAGCGTTTGTGATTTATACACTTAGAAATACAAGCAGCAGGTATTTCTTTCCGCGTGCATATTCTTCTTGAATACGATTAAAAGATGTTCCATCTATGTCGGCAGACGATCTACATCCTCGGAAGTTCTTTTTTAATGGACCAATAGCGCTAATGGCGTTGATCTACATAAATCGCCGACTATAGAACATTTTAAAGAAAAAAAAACGGAAGTTTTATCATTGATTGTTGGCGCTATGTCCGACAAGGTTCATTATAAATGAACCACTGTGGAAGTTCATTTTCTGACAATTAATTCACACAAATTATACTGATACAGAGGTGAAAATTTTATTTTAAACGTTTTTCTCTTTTCAGAAACATTCGTGACTCAAAAGTAAAATCTAACAATCTGCCTAACTCACATTGTTTATTCAAGAACTGTATTTGCTAGGGTGGGAAATGGGGTGCTCCTTTACCGCAGTCACACATAAATAGTAATCAGTGAAGGAAGCATAAAGTATGCTAGCTTGTTCCTCCTTCCGCCTTCATTGGACTGTTTGAATATCTTCGTTACGTAACGTCTTTGCTGATTGCCTTCCTTCATTAATTATCTGATTGAAATCGATCCACTGTAACGATAAGATTGCACACCAAATACTCTGAACAAATTACCTTTCATTCCCTCCCCTCCCCCCTCTCCCACCTCCAATTCACTCAATCTTCAAAGAACTTTCACTTATTTGTTCTTCTCAGTATGATGTTAAATATTTAATGACTAAGAAGAATTTTAATTTATTTTCAAAGCGAATTTTTTTTGTGAGATATATGTGTATGAATAGTTTGAGTCAAATGTCGTGTAAAGCTGATAAGTAACTTAGGAATTATCCATTTCCATCGCTTTTGCTACAGCAACAACAAAAAAATCTTTTTCATGGCAGTAACTGTTATTTTTAGCTCTTTCCTCAGTGTGATCGACTTAAATCGAGAGAAAATTAGATCAATGGACATGATTACATCACTCAGAGAAAACACATAGAAAACGAGTGTTACTAAATTCTTAAAAATCGATCTGCAAAGTGCCCTCTTTTTTATTTTAATCACGTGTTAAAAAATCCTGCCAGTTC
Organism: Vandiemenella viatica; assembly: GCA_031002005.1. NCBI lineage: Eukaryota > Metazoa > Arthropoda > Insecta > Orthoptera > Morabidae > Vandiemenella > Vandiemenella viatica. The sequence continues at coordinate 50,144,666 of JARYHS010012519.1, read as the reverse complement.
TTTTCTCGCGTTCTGACTAGTGTTATTGGTAAGAGACTAACAACCTAGAGAAAAAAAAATCTTTAATTTATGGATGGATCATTTAATGAATCCTAATTGCTGAAAAGGCCGCATCAAAAATGGTTACACTAGTATTTTCATTTAGAAATTGATTTGGGACTATACGGACGAAATTTTTGGACAAAAAAGACTGTTGGGAGCTACAAATAGCAAACATTTAACATGATCATGAAATGTGCACTATTATAGTTCCAAATTTTTTTTATTATTGTACAGTTATTCTATCCTTTTGAGAATTGAAAGCTACCACCGACTGGTATGATAAACAATATTTCCACCACTGTCATATTTAGTAGTTCCTTAACAGTGTACAGGTTATACTGTATTGGGAAAGAAACTTGTTTAATAAATGTTTGTTTACATTTCAGTTTGATAGTTATAAATAATTGAGTGAATAGTACTGTTATTTGAATTGTTAGTTCCGATCATATGGTTCGTAATGTCTATAAGTTGTGCTTGATTCTTATGGAAAATATAGATGTTAATTATTTATTGTTTTGAAGTTCATCTTATTCTGTCCCTAAATGATTTTCCCACCAAAACTGTTTTGCTTTAAGCTTCTTTTCTTTAAGGCTATTTCCTCCTCATCGTCGACGTCAAGATCATTAGAGAGGGAAGGAACGGGAAGGAAGTCGGTCATAACCTTCTAAATAAACCATCCCAGCATTCAATGGTAATGATTTAGGGAAACCAGGGAAATCCAGCATTTGGATGGCTAAACGAGGTTTCGAATCCGCATCCCCACGAATGCGTGTCCTGAGCTTTAACGTTCTCACAGCTCTTTCGATTTCTCATAGCTAACTCTTTTCACCGACGACAGTATCCCTGTGTTATGGTCACAGACGCTCTTTAGAGAATATGGTATCTGTGCTTCATTACACACATTTGGTAAATTTTGATAGTGTTATGTGTCTTCCCGAATGCTTGAATAGAGCGTTGCCATTCACCGGTTTCTCATAATTAACTACTTTTGTTAACCACAGTATCCATGTGTTATACTCTAACTCACTTTCAAGAAAATAGTGTATTTTACTTATGGCTTTAAGGCTCGTCGCCGTCGAGGTCATTAGAGGCGGGATGGGATTGGGAACATGTAAAGGTAAAGAATTCGGCCATGGCCTTTTGAAGGAAGCATCCCGTCATTCGCCGGGAGTGATTTGGGGAAACCGTGGAAAACGCAAATCTCGATGCCCGGACGGGGATTCGAACCGGTGTCCTCCCGAATGCGAGGCCAGAACGTTATCAGCTCACCGACCACACTTGGTAAGAAAATAGTGTATATATTTCAGTTAAGACACTGGAAAATATTGGCAGTGATATTGACATTATGTGTAAGCTGAAGAAGGTGGTTGTTAATGGTAGATAATATTTTTTTTAAATCTTTAATCATCGAAATAACGAGCCAAAAGTCATATAAAAAATTCCTGCATTGCTCCATCAAGAACATCTCGGAAACTGCTGTTTCATTTCGAAGATGTGGTTACAAATGCAATAGAATCTTATCTTCATTCAGTTTTTCGTTATTTCCAAGATTGTTTGCAAAGATGATTCCCGTATCAGGCCATAAGACTGCAACGATGTTCGCACATTACGTCTTCCTGAAGAAATTTAATACAATTGTACTTAATTACAGCAATCATACATATTAGTCTTATAACAGAACCACCAATCGACACATAGTAATGTAAACAAAAATTTAATTAATATAAACGATGACAAATTATAAATTAAAAGAAACCAGAAAGTAATACCATATTCAAGAAAAATTTGATTAAGTAAAACATGTAATAAGCGTTTACCCAAACCTAACAGACCAGACATTACACTCATTTTAAGAACAATATCGACGACAAGATTATTATGAAAATCACATACAACAATAACAAATAACATCACCATATTAAAAAATCAATCCAAATAGCTTGTTCAGCAATTTCCAAAAATTAAATGATGTACACAAGTATTCAAACTTGTAAACCCTGCAAAATCCTGGAATGTTACAGTATTGTGCTATTGAAAGAATACATCTTGAACACGGTTCAATACAAAGAAATTTAACTTAAAACATGGAAGAAATGTCGATTTAACTGACTCAGAGGTTGGGAAAAAAATAAATATGTAAAATACTGAAAACGGTAACCAGAATTTATATTATATGAAAATTCTAATTTTCGCAGTGTATTTAAAAACAAATACTAATAATGTAAATACATCAAGCAGAAAAAAATTTCCAATGAAGCTTCAAAAGGCAAAGACAAATGAAATTATTAGTCATTTGATATAACAAATGATAATTTTAAATTAATAACATTCTTCAGTCTTAATTAAATACCGTAATTAAATATCCCATCAGGGTTTGCATTTGTCTGTTATTATCTTCAGCACGGGGCACGGAATCAAGGTGTGAATAAATCATCAAGATTATGAAACGCTGTCCGTTAACATAGTCATATACTACGCCTAGGCCCTCCTCTGTCTGGTCCTTCAATCTATTCACCCCTCCCCCTTCGTCATAGTCATCAGCCATTGTCCGTTAGCGACTTGTGCTTTAGATTACAATATCTCTAGAAAGTCCGCTCAGAGAGATGTTTTTTATTTATCGTCCTCTTCTTTCAGGGTTCAGTCAAATCATGCCGGATGCAGAATGAAGCTCTTCTCACACCAGCCCACTTGTCACAAACAAAACCATCTCGTACAGCAATCCTCCTGGCTATGTACCGCATTCCGCAATGAACTCTCTGGGCTAAATTTCTCTCCAGCTGTCTCTCTTTACTTTTTTTTTAACAGCACCCGTCGTTCAAAGCCTACGAGTATGTTTATACTTATCTAGAATTAGTAATATTGCTATTATTGTATAATACTCATTGCATCAAGAAGTAATTATTGCTAATGATAAATTGTTATCATGAACTTCAACGTAAAACACTACACTAATATTTACATATATATCTGATTAAGTTCTTTAGTACAGAACATATAATGTGAATAGTATAAGAAAATTACAATTATCTCCCTTGTTAATCAATTACATACCACAATAATCATTTTCCCATGCAACATACTGTTATCTAGTGTTGCAGCAGTTTAATATCTTGTTTCAGCTGCTGTTTGAAAATAATTGTAAGCAGAACGTTACGTCGGTCACGCGGTATTTGTGTTAACATTAGTTAATATTCTAATCTCAAAAGGAAATAAAATTTGGCCATACAACCATCAATTTTCGCAACATACGCTAAATTTTTTTCCACATATAACATGAACTACATAGGACGATGCATACACTTAGTTAAACTTACACACTATGGAAGCCGGACATGATCCGATCCTTCTATGTGAAGCCAACGGACTAAACTAACAGATCCTAAACTTGTGGAACCGTTCTGTTTTATATTTCCATCGTACATAATATTAAACAGAAATTACATCTGAAGAAATTGCCGGTTAAGAACTTACAAGGATTCATAGAATTTCATAAGGTTTAGCGGGAAGTACTTAGGAGAAAAATGTGTTTATGTATGACGGGTTTATATTGACGCAATAACAGCATACCAATGAGCCGGCCTCGGTAGCGTAGGGGCTAGAGTGCTAGCTCCGGTTCGAATCCGGCCGCGGGCATGGATGTTAAGTGTTGTGTGTCTGTGTGTGTGTCCTGTCCGTCCTGTGGCGTCCGCACTTTGAAGACTATATAAACACTGGATTTAAGTGATTCACTGGAAGCTTTAGTATAACACATTGAGCTGGCTGTATGGCGTCAGCTGCCAAAAGCCATTAAAAAAAAAAAAAAAAAGCAAACCAATGTCTCTAAGGATAAATTTTGTACATTTTTGTTTCTATGGTTCTCTTTTTTTTATCAGTGTGAAGAGACTTCGTTACAGTACTTCCTTCAATATCTCTGTGAAAAATAGAAATACTTAGCATAAATTTTTTTATAAGTTTTTGTAATAAATGTAGATAACAGTGCCAACTTAGTATTGTTCTTATTAATAATTATTCATGAACATTTTTTAATATCATCCTCCTGCTGTGAAAAATAGTAATTATTTAATTTTTTAAAAAATTCGAGTATTCTTTATGAGATCCGTTTATACTGTTTTGCAGCTAAAGCTATCTTTTTGGTCATCAATTAAAAACCAGCAGATAACTTGGTAAGGTACTTGATTTTTATAGGCTATTTCTTCTGCAGCTGCTTGTTAAAACAATTATCATAAGTTCGCCAATCCAATTGTTGTCGGATTTTATTTATTCTCGGGCACGTTTCACCTATCGTCGAGGTATCTTCAGCCTGCATTGTACCTGGTAAAAAATCATTAGGAATAATCGCGAATGTTGTACGTGTTACTGTGATCGCTATTTTATGCCATGCAGCAGTTAATAGTTGCATTGCAAACCAAAGAAAATATACCAATAAGTAACCAGTGCTAGACAACAGGTGTTTTTACATCTAACTTGTTAATAGATTCATTTCTATCTTACCTTGGAAAAATTGCTTGATTATAAATATTTTTCAATTATACAACAACTATATAATTATGATTTTTTATTTAATCAACGGGTAACTGGTTTTTACTTTAAACCTTATGTCTGGAATGAAAGTTTTTATTTTTACACAGAGTTTTTCGCTTCAACAGCTGTTTTTTTCTTTTTACACTTAACTCAAACGGGACATAAAATCTGATTTTTTAATCTCTCTGACATGTTGCATCGATGCGGATGAGCCTGCCTGTCAATGACATCCACGTAATACTTTTAATTTTACTGCCACGCAATAATCTGCTTTACGAATATAATTAATTACTAATGTCAGAGGTTGAGGGTTACAGATCGTCGACAACAACCAAAACAGATAACATTTAAACAAATTTCCGTACGTTCGTTTGACAGATACGCATTGCGATAGACAATTTCTGTCTAAAATTAGATGTTTCTCATCGAGATGTATTACAATTGTATTTTACTAAACCAGCCCATTTTCCTAAAAATTATTGAATTTTATGTATTCGTTTTATGAACAGATTATTGGAATATAAATAGTTTCTCGTCCGGACTTGCTCATATTGTATCGATATGCGAAACACCAAGGCCCAATGCGTAAAATACAGAACGATTTACTTAAGATAGGTAATCAGCTGGATTTTGGAATTTAAATCATTATAGTGATTTCGACTATTACGCTTCCATTCCTTTAGCGCACTGGTAACTTTATGAATTATTCGATCTTTCCTTTGATACAACCGTTTGAGAAGGACTTGGCTATAAATCGGTCAATCTGTAGCTTCGGCATGCTAAAAGATCGTCTTGGTAAAAGATTTATAGGATCACCTTTAAAAACAAGTTTTCCAAAAGAAATAATTATCTCTTTTCCTTGGTTAAATTGTAGTTCACTTCCGCTAAGTACAAACTAGAAAATGTTAACTTATCAAACGCTTATCCCTAAATTTTTCTGCATGTCTCCCGAATACTGTGTACAAGGCAAAATTATAATTTATGAAATGCTGGAATCGATTAGTTTAAGTCAAACATATTTCTCCATTGTAGGACAAAAACTTATCCTAAGAGAGGAAATATCCAACCGACAAACATGGTAGTGCATATGTAATGTTGCTCATTGAGTTATACCCTGTCCACTCTGAACTGGCGGCCGAAGGTCATGATCCCATGGTCCCACTCCTCACCTCACCACCCCCTCGTTTCCTATCTCTTCCAGCTGAATGCTGTGTACATGAAAGCGAGTGGTAAATTTCCCCTCCGAATGTAGGGGTAAGGGCAGTGGAGTGGGGATAGAGCAGACTGACCTTGAGACGCCTCTGTGTACTGAACGGGCTATAATGGTACCATTAGAAAGTTTAGAGGCAAACAAGAGTAGTTATCTCTCTAATATTTGAGAACAGTATAAACAGGGCGACATCTTCAGAGAGAAGAGGTCAAGATGCCGGCCCGGTAGCGTGGGGCTAGCGAGCTGGCTTCCCGTTGCGGGGGTCACTGTTTCGATTCCGTCCTAGTGCATGGGTGGTTTTAATCAATTGTTGTTTCCTTCTTGTGTTGTCCTTTAACTTGTGCTTATGAATAATACTAGAATATTCATTTCCTCCTGGATCGTTCTATTACTCATTGGTGTGTGCTTAGATGTCGGTCTCATATTCTAGTAACCAGGGTTCCGCTTGTATTAGGGTCTGCAAAGTGAGAAAGAGTTCTTATTTCTTAATATCTGGTAAGGTTGATGTCAAACTTCGCTGCTGTGATTCATTTTTGACACAGAAAGCTCTTTATTATTATATTTTGGCGTGCCACTCCGAGTATATCTTTGTTTCCTTGTCCCCCAAAGATGGGTCTGGACTTTTTATGCGCAAAATTGTTGAGATAAGATAATCTACAAAACTAATGGATTCGATTGCATCGCCACGCAAAATATTACATGTTCACGCACATTACATCGGTTATCGAAGTACAATTCCTTGCAGAATAAACTAATGGCACCTTGTCGACCATCGTGATTATCAATTTGCACTAGGAGAAATACCAATGGAAATAATGTTACCTTATCGTCGGTTCTACAAGAAAAATCTGACAAGCACTGGTAAAGGCTCAATCGATTTGCGGCAGATAACGACCGAACCTGCGCGTTAGCGGTATAGTTTAAATCTCCATTTCGGAGGTTGGTCGTTCATGGTTCGGATCCGATTACTATTTCCAGAAATCACTACAGACGGTTGCTGAGATTATTCTTTAATAATAGGCAGGATGAAATTTTCATGGAAAATTGTGTGCCGAATTTAATATCACAACGTTAAAAGCCCAGTTAGCGACTTCGCAGCGTTATTACAAACGAGCCAGCGTTACATTACAACAGTCTCTGATTTAAGTATAGATCCGCGCTTGAGTACTCTCAGTTGATTCTTAAGAGGGCTGCTTCAAAGCACTTAACATCAGATACAATGCAGTGTTTGGAAGTATTTGAAACAGTATTACTTGTTTTATTGCTTAATCCACATTACTTTCTCGTCAAACATAGCCAATTGTAACTACAGAACCAACGAGAAGGTGCAAAAAACAACGCTCTGGATACTATGATCTCATTAATACTTACGTATGCGTATTGAAGTACTAGACTTCATGTTTGCATTTTTTGACCAGCTTCACGCCTCAGATCTCGCCTCGATCTGCAGTCAGCCACTGAACACCACACCGGTAACTCTGACCAGAGTAATTTCAGCTAATTGTGTTGGTACTTCGAGTTTCTGTCTAAGGGGGCAACTATCGTAAAAAAATAACTAGAGCTTGCTCCAGGAACATGGTGGAGCTGAGCATCAACTACTATTTTCTAGAATCACTTGAGATTAGCGCAGAATGGTCGTGAAGAGTAGATAAGCGCTACAACTACTTTCCAGTCTTTAACCAACTTCAGAATACAATTTACGCACCTCAAAATCTTTTCTTAATAAGTGTTCAGTGTGTATATTATTTAGAAATGGGGCGAAAACTCAGTGACAATTTTGGATACCGTCCTACCAAAATAAGTATCATGCATAACGTGTTTTCTCTAAGGAGGATCAATTGTGTTAGGTGTTCAATCTCCATTCCTCACTTTCTGATTCAAAACTAGGAAGGATATTAAATTGTAGCAGAAGACGAAATTGAGCTCTGTTGTCCTGTAAAAGATGTTTCAATCGTAGATGGAATAAGTTGCAGACTTCAAAATTGACCCAAAGTGAATATCGTATTTTTTAAAAAACATTATTTTCTATAAATATCACACAAATAAAGAGACTGAAAATAATTTTCCTATTTACCCTTTCTTCTTACGTATCGTTGCAAACAGAGTATATTTTCCAATTTTTTACTGGAAAATAAAGAAGTTAGTTGACAGTTTACAACAATTTTCACACAAGTCTCAATTATTTATTACCCTCGTGACTGAAATTTGTCACTAACGTCGAGTATGCAGTGTATTCACACACACACAGATTTGAAACTAATATGGTTTATATGTTAAGAGCAAACCAAAATAAGTTTTATTTTGTGGATGCTTCACCATTTGATAATACTACTTACTATCAAGTGCTATCTTTCATAGTAAATTGCTTCCTAATGGTTTGGATAGGTACTTTTCATGGATTTAATTTGGACAATAATAAACCATGGTGCTTGCGGTGAGAGCAATAACGCTGAATCCAACACTTAGCCTAAAAATACGTCATTCGTCGATTTTGCTCCAAGTGACTCCTGTGGAACTTTGTAATCTTATTACATTTAATATCGTCTTTCTTTCTTTCATAGATTGCTTCCACTCCGTTTGTAGTACGATTAAAAAACTGTGCTTGAGGAGTGAACACCGTAAACGGGCTCTAATAGGAATATTAGAACTTCTTATTTTTTATCGTTTACTTCACTTAAATTTACAAAGAATTAAGTCTCATTGTATGGAATAATACACGGAATCTTTTTTTTAAAAAAAACTTCCCTATTTATTTTATTTTCATAACACATATATCTTCCCAATTTACCAATTATCGTACTTCGTTCTTTATAGAAACCAGGTCTTGAATTTTTATAATATTGCTTTCTTCCTGCTCGCCATGTTCCTTCTCTCTGCTTTATTATTACAATCAAAAGATACTCTACCTCTCTTTACATCACTCTGAAACACTTAAGTACTCTCTGGCACACGCACCCAGCGTACCAACTCAAACAAAATACTTTGTCTTCAGAATACGAACAATTCGCATTTTATCTCAACAAACGAAAGAATTAAATTATTGAATACAGAATGCGCTATAAATAAAAATTCAAATAAAGAAAAGCTAAGTGTGAAAGGAGCTACGTTTTCCAACAACTTTTACATCATTAGATTACAGGGTGAGGCTGGACTCGCACCTGATCTTGTTTTAGGTATAGTATGACATCATTTACCTGTTACTCTACCAACTCAGGTGAATAGTGCCCCAGTAGCTTTTATCAGTTATCTCAATACAACAGCCAGTGTTTTTCAAACTGTTTTTTTCTATTACTCCAATGTGAGTTCGTAGACCTTTATTGGCAGGGAGATCCCGACATGTGGTTCAGCCACCTAACAGACCAAAGTTTGTTTGCTGTAGACTCCTCCTGTGTCTAGCCTTAATCCAATCCCGGCCGAGAGTGGAATTCGATCCGGGGGTCCAACCGATACGAGATAAGCACATTAACCCCTTACCCACTATGCCACTAATTTTATCGATTTACTTTAGTCTTCTTGTTTGTGTGCCCAGTAAATTGCTCGGACGTTGTCGGTCGTTTGCCATACGAAACAGTATGAAGCCTTTCCTGTGATGCCACCTAACAACAGCTAACAACTCTATATCAGACACTGACTTTATCCTTGCAGGACCATCTGAATCAGGTGTTTCGTAGGTCTGAGCAAGATTACTACAAACTCCTGCATTTTCAATTGTTCTATTTCGTGAAAGAAATCCTTGACTCGTTTTTCCCTGTTCATTGCTGGGGACATTATTTTAAAGATCAATATTAACAAAAATAATACTTTCAATAGCCTGCAGTATGGTTAAATCAAACATTAAGCAACCAAAATGAATTAACAACTCATGACCATTTAAAAAATACGAACATGACATATAATGTCACGTGCATTGTTCTACTTGCAATGATTGAATAAGGTGAAGAGGCGAAACCAACTGATCAACGTATCTTTTTGCATTCCACATATATTCTCTACTTTTCTCTAAACCAATTTAAACCCTAATTTACACCAACATCCCTAAACAGGCTGAAACATCCTGATTCTTTGTTCCATGTCTGTAGATTTGTGATCTGTTTTACACTAAGTTGCTGAAGAAAATTGTAAGTTTTTTTTTTATAGATTGGTTGTAGCAGTATTTGATCTGTCTCTTTCATAGGTGATTCTCCAAAATACATATATTTATCAGATCTAACGATGTAAACACTATACGAATTATGATTTATCCGACATATTCTTTTGGATTTTTTTTTTTTTTTTGTCTCTCATATAGTTGCTGGAATAAAGTGATATTTAGCAATGATGGTGTCTTTCTGTGCTACCTTCTTAAAATTAAATTGCCCGGTATAGATGTAGACGCAGTTGCGAAAACGTCTGAGGAATCCTGAGTAGTTTGGGAAACTAATTAAGAAGTGTAAACCCAAGTTGACTTTCACTTCAGTTACGCATCAGGAGTAATTTGCGATTGCGTCCGATAGTTATAAAGGGCGAGAGGAGTGCGTATGCAGCCGTGACGGATTCACTGAGCGCGCGCCTGCAGATTTAATGCGAACACGGACCAGCTTTATGGAGGCGCCTTGTTCTCTCTGCACGCCTGTTTGTGCGCTCTCACAGAATCCCCAAGCAGAAAGGTTGTGTGGCTAAATGCAACGATGAACAACCAACGCGGCTTAACAACTCGAGGCTACCTTAACAATACGACCGTGACATGTCACGATGCGTACGTTGTTCTGCTTATAATGAATGAATGAGGTGGATCTTTACCCACTCGTGAAGCATTCTCCATTTTTTCGAAAACAGCGTACATCCTGAAAAGTATCATAGGAATAAAGGTTTACAAATGCTCGCAATAGATTCGTGGTAGTGTAGTAAGCCTAACTCGTATTGAACATCAGAAAACCTGTTATCTCTAAATCACAATAGTACCATATGCACGGCAATTTGCGAAATCGTAAACAAAATTATACATAGTCCATTATTCGCATTGTTCACCTATCCCCAAACACACATGTTTTAATTTAAAAGTCAGACGGTTGTAGCTTATAACTCGAATTATTTAGTGAAGAAAGGTAACTTAATCCTCATCGATACGCCGGGAAAGTCTCCACTTACACAAAGGTAACTTACATGTGCGTAAACCTCACTGATAGAAGTCTTGTTGCTAGTTAGATCCTACGTGAAAATCCTGTTTGTCATATCAGATCTTAGCGGTTCTGGGGAGAAGATACGTATTATTCATTATGAACAGAAATTCGAACTATATGACAGAATGATATTTCCCAAAATATACAATTTTTATTACTCGATTTTACACTTTGTTTCAATGTATCGCAATTTCAGACTTGTCCGTAAACTTCTACACTAAATGCCTTTCTGAAATTCATGAATACATTATAGGGCATTCTTACTTCGGCACTTTATCTCCATATCTAATGTCAGTTCCTTGCTAAGGAATGCTAAAAGATATTTCAATTTAATTTAATTCATTTACGATGGAGCAGGCTTTTCACGATTTTTTTAATATTAAATTCTTTGAGTGCATTGCATTATCTATATGCTTTTCCCGTGGCTATTTTTTTTTTTTTTTTTTTTTTTTTTTTTTTTTTTTTTTTTTAATTTTCATCACTTCGCTTGGTAATTTATTTCAGTATCTGACTCTAATACTTGTAAAAGAAAATTTTCCCACTTCCTTACGACTAGAATCAAGCAATAACTTAGAGATCATCTCTTCGTTTCATTGAACAGTTCCTGCTCCTTCTACCAATACTCATCGAAGCATCATCACCAGTATAAGCCGAAGAACCCTCTTCACCCGCCTCCTATCTTCCAATGACTACCAACTCAGCTAATTCATTATATTAGTTACTGACTACATTCTGCAGTAAATTTCACAAAACGAATATTTGCACTCCCTCCAACTCTTTTATTTGGTACCCAAAATGTGGATCCCATACTACACCTCCAAATTCAAGCAATGGGTAACCAGTGTTTATTAACTTAGTTTCCTTCCTTTCCTCCATCACCCTCTCTAATACATGAAAGATTACGAGACTGTTTTCATTCACTTGCTTAGTGTGTCCTGCCTAATTTACGTAGTCTCTATAACAATGATTCATTGATCTTCAGGTTTGCATTCATGAAGTATCTCGGTTGTGAATGTATACTTTGATTTACTTATATCACCACTTAAGACAATGTTCTAACTGAGTGCTGTACCGTCATCTTAGCAGAAGTATTTTAAGTTACTTTGATCTTTGCAATGAACTCTTCACAGGTTTGCTGCCGGATAGTGTTTGTAAACGACGAGCTTTCGGCGACCAACTCCGTCGCCATCTTCGGGTCTGATGTTAGCGCTGCGGCGACCAGAGCTGCAGCTCTGGTCGCCGCAGCGCTAACATCAGACACTATCCGGCAGCAAACCTGTGAAGAGTTCATTGCATCGACACGCCGGGAAAGTCTTCGTTCGCACACTTTGATCTTTATTTATTTTTGTAAACATTTCTGGGCTTCATGAAAAGTATTTCGAGAGTACAGATTTAAAAAGACAAGTTTAATGACTCATCAATTTCCAGCAGCTGAGAGCATTTGCACCGCGCTGCTGATCGAAATATAGACCTTTGTTAGTGGTGTCTAACTAGTACACGTTCTCAGTGCATCTAATATTCTTTCCTCTACATTTTTTTAGTGTATCCACGCGATTTCAAACATTTTCATAATATGTATTTTCCCTCAAGTACTAGGCCCTTTGTACTAGGACCTACGTTGTAAAAAACCATCTATGAAAGCAGAGAGTGAATTGTTGTATGACTCCCTCGAAATTAATACAAGGAATACTTGTGTGTTTGTAAAGCTATTGGCGACAGAGAAATCTATGAAACTCATGGTAGCTCTTATTCTATCATAATGCGTCGGGTTGATTACGGTAGCAAGAAAACATATGGGACGCCGAGAATTTAATAATCTTCTAGACGAGAATTTATAGCAAAATGGAGCTTGGGATACGGCTCTACATGAATCATGTCAGAACCCAGAGCAGTTAAATAAAATATTGCTATAGTTGGTCTGAGAAATTTTTCACCTCTGCTTCAGATCGGCAAACTACGAAACATGAAACTTACGAAAGTTTATTATCCATCACTGCGAAAAAAGTATTATTTTCTTAACAAATGCTACATTAGAACCGAATACTTCAAACCAGCTTCAGATATGATATACACATTCATATTCTTTTTTAATTAGTGACCATTATCTTTGTAATCGTTAGAAGGGTCAGTCTTTCCTGTATTACATTTATTTCTGTGTTCGTCAAACAATGTCATGTTCTGGCTTCTCATATCTGTTTCAAAAAAAGTTTCAATATTATCTTTCCCGAAAAATTCTCAGTTAAAAATTATTTTTCGCTGTAAGCGTTCACTTTATCTCCTCTCTTCAGATTCAAAATTCTGATCTTTTTGTTTAGTATTACAGATTCTTAGTAAAAATATAATGAGTCTATATATAGCTGTATAAATTACAAGGAAATGGAAAATGACTCATCACTCACCAAAGTTGAAAGCAGCGGTGGGAGAAGAACATATATCACGACCACAAAAATACACAATATTTCGGTCTTAAACCTTATTCATGCTAAAGAAAATGAGCCATGTGGCTCAGGAGGTGTGCACACGCCGATGTTTCTTACATGACTCTCATGTATGTATCTTTATAACGGTAATTATGTTGAATTATACTTTTTCAGACCCTTGCTTTCGTAAAGTGTTTGTATCTCAAACAGATCAGCACCCGTAGGATTATTAATGGCAGGTGGTAAGAAACTAACTAACGAAAGCTGATATAGAAATTGGATATTTGATAGTCCTTCCGTAGGTGATATACATGTGTACAGCTGTGTAAAAAATTATCCAACATTCCAATATGAATTCAGTCTACTACAACATCATCTACTGTAAAACCTTTCAAAGGACAACTAATCTCGTTTACACGAGTTACTGACTTTTATAGCATACTAGCTCGTACCCGCGACTTCGTACGCGTGGATTAAGAATTTTTTTACCAGAATTAAATATAGAAAGTTGTTGGTAACGAAGGATTGGTCCCAAAAATATCGAGTCGGAATAATATGTCAGGAAAGCTACCACTATATCATTGTACCGTCGAACCTGTCTCTTGAAGAGAATCAATTTCCAACATATTTCTGTCACCATTCGATAAGGTCTCAAAATTTCGTGACTACAACTGTTAATCATACTGGAAAAAATATCCTGTGCCCTTCATACAGATATCCTTATAAAATTCCATCACAACGATATAGCCATTTAGTCGTCAAAATGTAACAAAAAGACAAAGACTTACTTCCGTATTTATAATAATATTACTGTGGTTCACACTCACACACTGACTGCGAACAACACCTGAGGGATCATTATAACGTAAAAAAGTGTACACCTACAACATTGCAAGACTACCTACGATTTTCCTCGCATTGTACCCCTAACTTTCTAATATCTACAGTTAAACATTCAATCCGAATAACCTACGGACCAGGCCTGACTCTTACGATGAAAAACAATTTTTAAAAATCTTAGCGTCCACGGAGATTTTAACCAGAGACCACGACGTTCGTAAGCAAGCGCTTTAACGACTGAGCTCCCAGTCCACTACACGGAAACACGGTACGGAGACGTCCATATCCAACGTGTCTGTCTATCGCCGTATTTCGAAGTTATGAGACAACATGTGTTATTTATAAAGATAATTTTTCAACGAAATGTAGACAGTATTTTTCTCCTTGTTTCAAAGGATAAGTGTGCAAAGTTTCATCGAGATCATATGAAAACTGTGGATTTGTATGAAGAACAAACAAACATACATTCATCTTTATATATAGATGACCGCTGTTCGTATGGAGTGCGCTATGGTCCCACCCTCTGCTGACCGTTTAAATAAGCAAATAAGAGCGTGACGTATGCAACGTCAGTGACGACATTCGATGTGCAGTTGCAACGCTGATGTATGTCACAGGATCAGGATGTTTTAACCGCCTGCAGTAGCTACTTATAACTCCATAACGGCCATCTTTCTATTTGACGTCGCCATCTACGTGCGAACCTATAAGCAAATGTGATTAATTATGCTTCGGCAGCATGCAGCATTTTAACTGACAGTATTCCCTTATATAATTACTGAAAAAAATCCATAGCCCCTTAATCTTGCGAAAGTATTAGGTTCCAATCTTCACCCACTATACCTTCCCAAGTCTACTACGGCGGCGTTTTAATACACTTGGTGGAGCTGCGCATGCCATATTTCAGCAGTACGATTCCCAGATACATGTGGCGAGGAATGTACTAGCCTTTTGCGAAGAAGGACGGGTACTACTGCTTCCCTGACCTGCGCGTTTGCCTATCATGTCACAGATTGAACATGTCTGAGATATGGTCGTTCAGAAACTTGTACATTCTGGTCCTCCTGCTCATACTTGGACCAATTATCTATTTTAAAACTATGCTGACTGCAAAACTTCTATTTAACCTTTTGTAGAATACTTCTTTTTATAAAAATGAAACACCCGAAATGAAATGCCTGAAATACTCCGAACTTGGAGGATATGTAGAATCGTAGAACCATAGAAAGTGATTAAGATTGCAGAGAGATGGCATGCAGGTAGACTTGGCAGCGCACTTTTCTGTTGTCTATTGCATATGTTATGCTCAGTCGGTACAGAGTCGTCAAACGAAGTGGAAACAATTATCGGTATGTCTCGTAGAAGTCAAAGGGCACAATATCAGCATGTGACTGAATTCTAACGTATCAGAATGATTGGTCTCCAGGTAACGGAGTTCCCGTATCGTAACATTGGAGCTCGTATAGGGCACGTTGCTACGATAGCGATTAACGTTCTGGCCTCGCATTCGGGAGGACACCGATTGCGTTTTCCATGGTTTCTCCAAATCACTCCAGGCGAATGCCGGGAAGCTTCCTTCAAAGGACCATGGCCGAATTCCTTCCCGTTCCTTGTCCCCAGACCTATCCCGTCTGTAATGACCTCGCTGTCGACAAGGCGTAAAAAAAAACCGACAGTGATGCGCATGTGAAACCTGTGGATAAAAGAGAGTTATACACAGCTACGAATGGGTACTGGAGCGCACAATGTTATAACAGTGCGGGATGACCGCTGTCTTACCGCATGGCCGTAATCGACAGAATAGCTTCGTCCACTGTGTTGGCTTGATATTGGAACAATGCAGTTGGTGTGGATATGTCTGCGTCGACGATTCGTCATCGTGTGCTAAGATATGAAGTGATGGAAAGTATGGCATTGTTTCGGCTTCCACTGACTAGAAATCACAAATACCTCATACTGCAATGGGCATGTGAACGCCGCCACTGGCGTGCTGAGACGGAAAATGTAGTGTTTTCGGACGAGCCTCGCTTGAAACTGTCCTACAGTGAATGGCTATAGTAGCGAACGCAATCTGAATTTTTAAATAGCAGAGCAGACAAATGGTAAGTCTGATAGTTTGGAGTGCTGTTGTCTATAACACGCGACGTCGCCTCCTGCGTATTTGGGGAAATCTGAACAGCAATCCCAACATGAGAGAGGTTTTAGTGCCCGACCACTGCCCCTCCTGCAGGCAGCTCCACATGCCATATTTCATTGGGACAATGCCCAGATACATGTGGCGAGGAATGTACAAGCTTTCTACGAAGAACGACGGGTACTACTGCTTCCCTGGCATGCGTGTTCGCCTGACATGTCACTTCACATTGAACATGTATGAGATCTGGTCAATCGGCAACTTCTTCATTCTGATTCTCCTGCAACCACTGTCGAAGCTTTATGCTCGCACTTTCATGCCGCTTTTCAGTGTGTTCCCCAGCAACATATCCAGGCTATCTTTGATTCTATGCCACGACGTCCTGGGGATCTAATTTCATCACGTGATGATTTTACGCCGTACTGAATTCCCATGGTCAATGTGTACGTGCAGTTCTGTATTTCTAATAATTTTCTTATTTTCATGTTCCTAATTTATTGTAATCGCATGTCTCTTTCTGGGTGTTGTAATTTTTATACACAGTAATGTACTGTATAAGGAATAGCGTATGGACCAGGTCTTCTCTCCACTATACGCCACCCGCTCTGAGATCTGCTTATGTGGAGGCGCGTCATAGTGCGGAACAAGTGGTGTTCATTGAGGCTTTTCTTCTTCACAACAAACCACTCTTTCTGTAGGTTACCTTTGGTCTGGCTCATACTCACAAAGTGGAAATAATGGCCACACTGTCGTAAATGAGAATCCTCCAAGATTGTGCCTGGTTTTATATGTTCCTACCCGAGATTTTGTATATTTAATACAAGCGCAATATGAAAAACCAAGACATTTTACGATTTGATTTTATGATGGTTGAAAATAGTTACTTTCTCTGCGACCATATATCTTCAGAACCGAAAGATTTCTGGTTTTATTCTGTATGAGCATTGAAATGTTGTTTCCATATAATTGCTGTGTAGCTTCAGTGTTTCTACTATATAATTATGGGAAATAAAATATCGTGAATCAACTTGAAACTATTATTTTTTACTGTGTATTCCAAAGTTTCAAATACGAGTTATACGAGCTGCCTCTTACACACTATGAAGTATTTCTCACACAACCAACTTACAGGAAATATAGTACATGCTACGTTGCATTAACATGTTGTTCTGCGCACATTTAGTAAATTTGATATTTATAAATTGCCATGAAATCGTGTCTTGTCTATTTTTTTTTAATTGCAGAACATTCCGTGAATGAAGTTAATTGAAATTTTTATATTCAAACTGCTTTTATGTAGAATTTCTTTCTTTCGACTAATTGGCAATCATTTTCTGACATTTTAGTATGCGATCTTATGGTTGTGACTAAAGAAATTGTGTCTTTGAATGAGGCCACTTTCAGTTTTCACGTGTTAAAGTTAGAAGTCAATGCATATAAATTTATTTCATTGCACCTAACGACTATTTAATGTTCCTGTCGTCAAGGCCTTCCGCCTTTGTGACTTCTCTGTTGTCCCCTGGAAAATATTTCAAGAGCGTATGTAGAATTTGAGGAAATTTATGAGGCGCTAAAACTGAGTATATGTTTTCATCAAAGTAATCCAAGCTTTCGAAGTAATCGTAATCGAACTAACACTACCTTTTTCTAGATTGTAATGCCGTTTAATGTCAGAAAATTTGTGTGAAAAATGGTTTTAAGGGTAAGTGTGTTGTTTCTATTATTTAATGATAGGTAGGAAATAACAGTGAATCCACTTTAACCTTGTTATACGATATCCACAAAACGGATAACCGTTTTACGTAACCATATGAAATCATTCATCATCAAGTCTAAATAGCTCCTAAATGCACACGTACTTCGAGTAATTTTATAAATTCACGCATCACCTTTTTTAATCCAGTAAAGTAAGTATAATTTGTACATTACCACCTGTCCATTTTCTCGAAAATCTCGGCACAGAGGCAAGATCAGTTTTGTACTTGGTACGAAATAATTTCTAGTGCTGTTATTGTTAATTGCCCTTTTTTAAGGAGCGAAGCAGATGTCTTCTTTTCTGGTTTTCCCTTGATTAATTTTAGGTGTTTTTAGTTTTCGTTATTCAATTCAAAAACTTTTATCGAGTACACTGTGTCAAATGACATTTCCATTTTCAGAAAACGCATATTACTTTTTCTATGGTTATACAACCAATCATTATGTAGTCTCTGTACTTTCTCTTCTCAAACCGAACCTTTTTTTATTTATATCTTCCACACTAAAGCTACATCTTTTACTCATCTTACATTTATTAATACCGATTCTCTTGTTTGAATAAATGTACTACCATAGCGAGAAAGGTAATAACTGTAGGAAATCACAGATGTGCCGCGGGAGATACACCAAGTTCTCTTCTGGCTGAATGCACTTACCGATTGCTTGCAGAACGATTCTGCGTGCAAGTTCCAAGCGGCAGCTTGACACCCAGTCGTCTCCAATGGAACGACTACTATCTATGTGGCGAAATTTTGACGCTGTGATAACATGATGCATGTGTATCGCAAAAGGCCAGTTCATCTACATTTGTACGCAGAAAAAAAGGTAAATTAATCAGAGCCAAATTCTTTGTCGCGAATCCACTATGACATGTCAGCAGCGCCATCTTTCTATAAATTTTTGAGTTCTCTATTCTTCTCAAAAGTAGAATGCTTCTGATTCGTAGTTTTATTTTTAAATTCCTCCGTAAAATCTCCTAAAAAAATCCATCCTTTGTTTTCTTCGTTTCTCGTTATAAAAACTGAGAAAATTATTTCACATTACCATCGTACAGTATGTAAGCAAGTTATGTAATCAAATCTGGTGTCCTGAGTTCAAATTAATATCTGTGATACTCTGCATTAAGATAGTGTCGATATTACTTTTGGTGATAAATTTGTGAAATATTTTCCTTTATCGATTCATTACTCTAATAAATACGCGTGTAAAGATTTTCACAGTAATACAAAAAAGTCATTTTGATTCATTAATTCCGAATTTTTCATCGATATAAACTATTCTGTTAATATCCGTTCTCTTCGTTAAAGACGCCTAAAGTTTCAGTCATCGTGCTAGCATAATTTTTAGAGATTAAGGTTGATGCACCTGTAATAACACAGAGCCAATCATTACTGCCAACCAACAAGAAATACGGGAGTTATACTACACAAATTTGTTTGGTAAAGGCAAAAATACGTATGATTCCAGAGATACGGTCAGATTTCAGTTTTTCATGGTTTCCCGAAATCTCTACAGGGAAAACCTGGAACAGTTAGTTGTTAAAGACCTCGGCAAATGTACACACCGAGCTCTGTAGATTAGCAGTAACGTTATGGACTGCCATTCTGGGGAACATGGATTCGAATCCACGTTCAGCCACTCAGATTTCGATTTTCCATGGTTTTCAGAAATCACTTCTGGCCGATTCCGGAATGGTCCCTTGATAAATGCCTGTTCCTTGTTTCTAACCCTCTGCCAGCTATGACCTCAACGTCGACTAAATAAAAAATAATGTAATGAACTGCAGATTCTTTGGCGAAAGTAATTTACACTGATATAATGGTCTGTTGGTAACACGGTAGAAAGCAATTATTACAACGAAACAGAAAGAATGAAAAATAGCGTATTATTCTCAAACGCTTATAAGTACACAATTTTGCTTCAAGCTGTGCAAGGGGTGGAAAGCAATATTCTCAGTTTTGAATTGCAAAGTAAAAAATTCACATTTATGGGATATGCAGACTCAAAACACTAATCAGCTTCCACTCTTCATGAGCTCAACTTATTCTAACGTAGGTAAAGGGGTCGAATAGTTCCTCTTTAAGTTCCGGGGTACTTGTTATGTGCTGGAACCGTTGTTTTGCAGGTCGTTATTAACATCCCATTTCCTAAATTGGCGAGAGGTTTAGCACGGTTGTTAACGCCGAGAGGCTGCTAGCACTGCTGAGGCCATCCCTCCTCGTTTGCCCAGCAAACTTCCACAATCAACGCGGAGAACAGCACATCTCCAACTTGGCCGCAGAAACCGTGTTAGCACCCAATATACAATTTCTGCTCCATATCAGACGTGTTCGCATTGGGCGTTCCTGTATCTGGAGGCCGGGGGATCAGTTTTAAAATCGGGGTTTACTATCGTCTTAAGTAACTCTACTTAATACGAAATAACAATTTCGCCTTCATCATCATAATCATCATCAGTTTTCTGCCCTAGGGTAGGTTTTCACTTGGCTGCTCTCCATGCTCTTTGTCTTCTGCCTTTCTCTTAAGGTCATATAGTTGCCGTTTTCTTGATTTTGTCTGTAATTTTGCACCTCCTTCTTCCTATTATTCTCCCCATACAACCTTCCAAAGTGTCTTTTATCAGGCAGTCACCTCTCAGCAAGTTCCCCATTCAGTTCTTGTTTTTCTCTCTTTTATGACACAGTATTTTTCTCCTTTCACTAACCCTACGCAGCACTTCAACATTACTTATTTTATCCACCCAGCTTATCCTCTACAATCTCCTCCACATCCACATCTCAAACGCTTGTAACCGTTTTTCATCTTCTCGTCTTAGTGACCACGTCTCCGCACCATAAAGAACCACACTTCATACAAACATTGTCCAAGTCTTTTCCTGAGTGCTTTGTCTATTTTCCGGTTAGCAGTCCTTCGGGAACAGTAAATTTCCAGATTAGACCTTTAAAGACCACGTTGACACAGATTACTTAAGGCAACAAGTGTGAATTATTTGGAACGGGGATGGCGAGGGGGGAGGGAACTAAATTCCTGCCAAAAATCTGTTGGGCCCTGCGAACCTAATCAATTAGAGGATAGTATTGTGCTGCCATCTGTCAGTGAAACGTGTAACTTTATGTGTTCTGTGTTTGAAAAGTATATTTTTGGTTTGTGAAATATGTAATTTATAAGACAGAGATTAGAGTCTGCCCCAACATTCTTGTAGATGATAGAGGGAAACTGCCTGAATGATGCAATCAACACGACCGGCACACTTGCACCTGGGCTCATACCCAGTTCCGTTGTACCTCCTAGATCCACAGTGTGTGCAACCTCAGCGAACTGTGCCTCATTGGCGGATCCTATATTTATTTTATGTTGCAGATGAAAAACTTTTAGTGATATCGTAACCATTCAGTAATCATTATAATAAAATTTTCACTTATTGTATGCTGGTATTTTTATTTGTTATTGAAAAGCATTTGTTGTTTTTTAAAATAAGTAAAAGGTGAAATAGAGTAAAAAAATTTCAGCAGTAGTGGGAAGTACATTGTCATACGACTGTTAATTTCTTCATATTAATGATCATTAGAAATCAAAACGGACCTCATTTAGTGCATTCACAAATGTGACAATT
Organism: Vandiemenella viatica; assembly: GCA_031002005.1. NCBI lineage: Eukaryota > Metazoa > Arthropoda > Insecta > Orthoptera > Morabidae > Vandiemenella > Vandiemenella viatica. The sequence continues at coordinate 50,122,972 of JARYHS010012519.1, read as the reverse complement.
ACCATAATAAAAACAACAAAATAATGGCGAAACATTTTAAAAGAAAAAGTCACAGTTAATATTTTGCGAACAATTTCCTGTATCGTACACTAATATTGTCAATTCAGTTTTGGAACTTAAGTCCAAGCCGTTTCTAGATGGATTTGCATGGTGCACGTCACACAGAGTTGCTTCAGAATAAAGGCCAATAGAATTTCACACGAGTTGTCAGGAATGTCGGTGTCATTAGTCTCGCCTCGATGGAGTAACGCCTGCAGTCGGTACCATCATTTGTGCACATCGCACAATTCGTCGTCAATATTTCGTCCTGCCCAAACTTGGGGGAGGAATTGATGATATTGCCCACGCCAACTCGGGAAGCGTAGATCTGCTCTCTCTCGACACGGTAAACTATGTCAAGTACCTCTTCACCAACTCTTGGAGCGAATTATCGACCCATATCTCTAACATCTGTTTTCAGTAGAATTCTGGAGCATGTCATATGCTTTAACATTATTAAGTTTCTAGATGTAACTGAGATACCAACATGAAATTCGGAAAAACAGATCGTGTGAAACACAACTGGCTTTATTTTTGCGTGACGTAATGAAAGTTATCGACGCAGGTTCACAAGATGATGCAATTTTCTTGGATTTCTGTACCACACAACCGACTTTTAGCGAAGATTCTAATATATCGGATCAGATTTGTGACTGGATACGCGATTTTCTAACTGGTCGGTCACAGTATGATGTTGTTGACGGGGAAGCCTCTTCTAAGCTAGATGTTACTTCGGGCGTTCCTCAAGGAAGTTTAGTAGGACCACTTATTTTCTTAATTTTTACAAACCATCATGGTGACAAAGTTAATTGCATCTTGCGATTGTTTGCTGATGAGGCACTTATATATAGGGAAAAAAGGTGCTCTGACAATTGTTTAGACATTCAGCGCGATCTGGATGTTATTTCGGAATAATGCCATATATGGCAGCGTACACTTAACGGCAAAAAGTGCTAGGCAATGCAAATAAGTAACAAAAGGACTCCGTTTATTCACGAGTACAAAATTAAGAATTCAGTTGTTGATACGGTCGATTCCATGAAATATCTGGGCGTAATAATACAAAGCAACATGAAATGGGACTTGCACATAACTTACGTCGTAGGCAAAGGTAATTATAGATTACGAATCATAGGTCGTTTCTTGAGAAGTTGTAATGCTGATACTAAGGAAATAGCATACAAAACACTAGTACGTCCGCATTTGGATTACTGTTGTGGAGTTTGGGATCCGTATAGCAAGGGATTGATTGACACGTTATAGAAAGTTCAGAAGATGGCCGTTCGATTCGTGACTGCTAGTTACAGTGTCGCAGAACTGATACATAGATTGGGCTGGGATTGTTTAGCAGACAGAACACGTCGCTTTCGTATGAATTTATTGGAGAATATGCCAAGTTCTTTAATTGACGATTGCAATGAAATTCTTCTTTCGCCAACCTATTTATGTCGCAATGACAGGAGGGATCAGATAAGAGAAATAAGGTACCGTACTGATGCTTTTATATATCCTTTCTTTCCTCGTTGTGTTCAGGATTGGAATGCACAGAATTAGGATTGGTGGTCAGCACCGTCTGCCACACACAATATTTGTGAATTGAGGAGCATATATGTATATGAGTAATGTTTGCTTCCCCAACTGACAGAACAAAGAGATTACGTCGTTTTTAGAGACCAAACATGACTTTTACAACTTGAACAGTGACCTCTATCCTCTCATGACCAGGAAGTGAAGTTCTTTTCCCAGTTCGAGGAATTAAAAGATTTTTGTCCCAATTATGGGGACAAAATTGGTGTATTGCTCTATCCATATCATCACTACACGGGCAACGAAATAATAATCACATGCCTCTGACAAATTAGAACAGTGTGCGATTTTACCACAGTGGATTTGGCCAGACGTTTCCCCATAAACTGCCCGCTAATCAAAACAAATTACTAGTGGAACGCTTTTCTCTGTAAGCTTAACTTCTCTTATTTTTATTACTAATGGCTTTACGCCTCGTCGACGTCGAGGTCATTAGAGACGGGATGGGACCGGGGACAAAAACTGGGAAGGATTTCAGCCATGGCCTTTCGAAGGAAGCATCTCGGCATTTGCCTGGAATGATTTAGGGAAACCATGGAAAACCCAAATCTGGATGCCCGGAAGGGGATTCGAACCTGCGTCCTCGCAAATGCGAGGCCAGAGCTTAACTTCTCCCAAACTGTTGGAAGAATAGCGTTCTTCTATTCTCCATAAAGATGTCATCCATCCTGCACGTCAAGGTCATTTAGCGATATTCCTCGGTACCTTTTGATCGTAGTGTAGACGGCAGACAGGTAATTGGAAATAATCAATTTTCTGTGACATACAACTGATTTTGTACGCTAACCGTAAACTCTTGGAATAACGTCAAGGGAACATGATAACATCTAATTGTTCACTTCCTGTAATGTTTCCTTTATACTAGTTGTCACTATAACAGGCCCTACAGCTATTGAATTCTTATGGAACTTTAAAGTAATATGTTTCTGTATGAAATGTATACTTCTTTTACCATATATCTAAAATTACCAAACAAGAGATCTGATGCAAAAAACGTAGAAAACCATACTGAAATAGTTTAATTTAATTTGATTATTTTTTTCCATTTAAGTTTAAAAGGTTTTCAAGGAAAAATTATTTTCTATGTGTAAAGTATGAATTTTTCTGGAAAAGCATAAGCCCTGCGATACCTACTTGATACCTAATTGAGGTTAGATGTGCGTGTAACCAGACTCTATACTGCCTTCAAATGAGTCACTCATAAAGCGGAATTTCTAAAAATGGCATGAAATAAACTGAACAATGTCCCGTGTTTCGAATATGTCGTTTTGACATACGAACCAACATAAGGCTTTTTGAACATTTTCCGCAATGGGGTCAGGCGCTGGTAACACCTGGGCTAGGTAGCTTATTTTGCCTAGGATGCAGGTGGTTATCATCCTTAATTTTTGGACCATGTTGAGGCTTCTGAAACTGTGCGCTCTCAGAATTGCTCTTACTTTATTTAAGGTATGAAAACATACTTAGAAAAACAAGCGATCGTAACAAAAAAAATGTTGGTGTGTGTCATTTCATGCAAAACGTTGCATTCTACCTCATGTAACATACAGATTTTGTAAGACTACAATGTGCCAAAACACAACTGAAGATAAAAGATCGTTACTTCATCATGAAACTTCAATCTGTGATTTACAATCAATTAGCTGCACCTATGTACAAGCCTTTTTTGCAATATGTTTGGCGAAAGGCAGGTTATGACATTGACATACCAACATCATCACTTGAAAATATTGGACTGCGTGAATGCGAAAGTGATTTGGAATGTGATAACGTGGCTTTAGTGAGGTGTGCACATTGTTCTCTTCCACTTTGTTTTAACCACTTCATCGAAATCCCGCATCTGCTCTTTGAGGAAAAATATGAGCACTATCAGGTGTGTGGTACAGCTGTATATCCGTGTTTTGCTCTATATTAAGTACTTTAAGCAGAGAGATTTTGGTACTGTTGATTGAAAATGTAATGATACACTGACGTCATTGAATAACGTATAATTTACTTCATATGGTATTGATATCCTGTTAGTTTGTTTCTCTTTATTAAAATTTTACTTGAAGTAGAATGCAACGTTTTGCATGGAAATGACACACACCACTGTTTTGTTTATGATCGCTTGTTATTCTAAGCATGATTTCGTGGTGTTCCAAGCGTTCGAGGAAAGTCCATTAGTACGAAGTCGCGGGTAACAGCTATTAATTAATAATCTGAGACGTTTCACGTGGCCACAATGTCAGTGCAGGTAGGTAAACACGAGAGACTTGCCGCAGATCCATAAATATTACGGTTTCTGGAGCAGTAACAAGCTCTCCGACAAAGACCGTAGAGAGGCAACGTAAACAAAACAATGGCAGCACACAATCTCGAGCGGGAAGTGCTGCCAACTTCATAAAGGCACACGCGGTGAGCCACAATGACTGCCCGAGTTCCTCCGCCCCCATGACGAACTCCGGCGGCCAGCAAGAGCATATTTCTGCGCGGAAAGTTGGTGCACCGTGTCTGGAGCCCGCGTTATTTACGGCAGGCAGGGCGAGCTTCCTGGCCCGGGCAACTGAGTTACGCCCCGAGAACAGCCAACACGCGAGACCCGCCTGCTACAGCACCCTGACGCGTCAACGAGGCAGCTGCTTACGCCCGGCTGAGCTCTCGGGGAGGCAGCTGTCACTGTGCTCAAACACCCCCCCCCCCCCCCAAGTCAATTTCCCTTTGAAGTAAAAGGGTCTATGGGCTCGGCGTCGTCACTAAAATCGACCATTATGCAACCACAGGAAGGCTTTGTTAGCTTATAACTCATCCATAAACCCAAGTTTAACTCGTGCAAAATGACAGGCCGAGTTGGAGTGTGTCTTCAGGGCATGTGTTGAGATTAGTGTTGCAAAAGTTTTTTTTTCAGCTTTGTGAAAAAACATGAAAAAAAACCTAGCACCCTTGTTTATTTTCTAAATTTAGTTTTTTTTCAGAAAACAATATATTTGATAAATTATAGTTTTATTTATGGAACTTACATTTTACATGTGTGTTTTAAATCTTACTGAATCATATAATGTCTTACATAATGATTCATAAATAGTTCACTTTTGTTTATATCTTGACCAACCTAATGGATAATTTCAGACTTCGTTCTTGATTTAATTCTTTTGTTGATACGGCCGCCACAGCTGATAGTCGACGTAATGTAAGATAGTTCATCAACTCTGTAAATAACTTGAATATTTAGAACAGTGCAGGGTACTATATCACTGAATACAAGTACACCAAGTTTTGAAGTTGACACAAGTTTATTCAATCAGTATTAGAAACACGTATACGCCGACCACCAACTGAAAAATAATGTTTATCCGAAGATACAGGTCCGCTAGAGTGAAACAGTATTCTCACTTAGCATAAAATACAGCTTCTACCAACTCCACTGTTAATAGAACAGTCACTGTAGATGAAGCACTTTTTCTAACACACTTATTAACGGAAAGTTAATGCCGTTGTTTCAACGTGGCAAGTCCAATCGAGTAGTAAACGACAGTCACTCTTTTAGTGCCGACGCGGATGCGCGAATTCGGAGTCCGTTTACACTCTGTAGAACAAGTCTCGCGAACACAACACAACACGTTGCAGCGCGCGCTACCTCACTCAGCGACATTCAAACACAGACTGCTCGCTACTCTCAAAGAGTTTACTGCTACGAAGTATTTGTAATGGATATCGACTATCGATACCATAGACTTAGATGAGATTTGACAGCATATCGCTTTGTAATGTGACAAAATGTATCTATATAGGTAACATAATTTTATTCATCCTCTATATCAGTACCACATTCACTAGTATCACCACTACCAACACTAGTTCGGTCGGTGTCGGAATTTTCTGGTTCTTCTTCTGTCTTCTCTAGATCTATAACTTCAGAAATAATTACATTTTCTTTTACTGGTTGTCCTTGTATTGTACGCAAAGGATTTTGAGATTGCAATTCTAAATTGTGAGCAAAGTACACGCTGTGCATAAAGACTGCGCCGATAATTCTGCATTAAGGTATTTTAAGTTTGAATTTAAATCTATTATATCTATCATACAAAATAGGAGCTTTATTTCTTTTTCAATCGTTGGTCTACGCCAATGGTTGCAAGGAAACGATTCATAATTACTGACAATTTAATGACTCGGTATCACTATACGCTGAGAGTTTAAGAAGCATATGAATAATATTAAAGCACAATAAGTCATAAAAAGCGACAAAAAGCCGTAGATAAATTTAAAATTCCTAATTTTTTTGAAAAGAACCGCAGGTCTACAGATAAATTCCCAGGGTTGGCAGCACTAGTTCAAATAGCAAGTATCAATCCAAAAAACGGGGAACGGGGATTCCTTCTCGCGCAACCTAGCCTCTTCCCGTTCGTAAAAGAAAACTTCAGTCAATGTTGTAAATATTTTCGTACTTTTCTACTGAACCAGAAAAATATATTAGATTTAAAAATTAAGATAAGTACTTAGTATAAACTCTAAAACAGTCATATTAAATGATAAATGCCTTACAAATTTGAGATTTAGTAGTTATAAAAAAAAACGTGTCCCAGAAAAAAACATGTTTTTTTTTTTTTCAATATTTTTTTTTCAAATCAGAAAAAAACCGTGTTTTTTACAATACTAGTTGGGATCTTTTCCAACGTTACCTATATGAGTAACGCAACAACGTATTACTTGAGAAATATTAATTTTTAACAATCGAGTATCTCTTCTTTCTGCAAATTTTCCTAGTAATTCGAATGTTATCAATGTAATAATGTCAATTTTGATAACAATTTTTGGTTACACACCTGAATTCTGAAACTGTAGCGTATTTTCCAACAAATATTTAGAAATACACGTGATTTAGGTTTATATGACCATTCGACACATAAAATAAATAATTAAGTCATGTACGTACAGGCTATATATCACACATTCTAAATCATAAGCAAACCCTCTACATTCCTTAAGGGCAAAATCCAGCGCGCAGCTACTTCGTGCGTTTTGTTGTATTGCAAATAGATTCTGTCTGTTTTTCCCAAAAGAAGTGACAATCGGTAGTCTCTTTGATCATTTCTTACTATATACTTGGTGCAAAATGTAGTACGGTTTCAGAATGTCACGTATAGAACCAAAAATAGTGGTCAAAATCAACATGATTAGCATCACTGAATAGAAACTTTTTGGCGAACCCAAAGTTGAAACGGCGTGAAGTTTTCGTGGGTTGAAGTAACAGATAGGAGAGCGTCCTTGTCTTTGACCATAGGCCTGCCTTCTTTTGGGCTGTGTTTAATTTAATAAAACTTACTTTCGACCGCGAAATATTTTATACACCAAATCAGAAGTGAAAATATTAGACTCCGCAGTATGCACATTAAAAGCGTAGACATGTTGAACATGTGTTGATTAGAGAAGGCCAGGTGCTACGATAGATCCCGCTCATCCTACTTGAGCGGTTAAGGCACTTTTCCGTGATCAAATTCAGTAGAGTAATTCTGGCAACATTACTAATCTATTCCTCGAAACCTACACTTTGCAACAAAAACACAGATACGAAAATAACATTCGCTCCCTTATGTTAGATTTTTCTTAACGACGTCGATGTTAACACGTGGGAGTTTATTTCATTTCCGTATTTATATATTTCATTCGTATGTTCATTCTTACTGAAAATTTTTGATTACAAATTAGGGTATGAAACAAACAACCACAAAAGTTATACCTAATAGTATCATCAGAAATCTGGTTGTGTTTGTAGAACCATGTTTTACAAGTTTCTGTTCCCTCTACGCATATCCTAGGCGAAAATTTAAATACGGTATCTGCACACGTCAAATGATGCAGTGAATATTTCTATATGTTATGTTTGTTTTAGTACCCGGTTAATTCATCTTATTCGTTCTACTGGTGGGAACCAGAAAAGCGTGTTTTATGAGTCTACAAGGGAAAATGAAACAGCGGCGAAACCAGAAACACATTATGAATACAGACGATTAACCATGAGAACGATATCCTACGACTGAAAGTGAGAATTCTTAAATATAAATTCATGTGATCTGGTGACAAAGTAACAACTGTCATACATTTTTCCTATGTCGTAGCTGAACCTACATTTTAACGCAGAACCTGAAGAGCACATATTTTATAACGTGCTTAAAGAACAAACTGAAGGTCATGTCAGACAAGCGTAAAAATTCCAGGTTACACAGGGAGTCGACCAGAGAACGTAACACTGAACTATCCGTTGTAAGAATTGTACATTAAGGACAACAGAAAAAATCTAATACTGTGATTTTAAACTACGCTGCCGCAGTAGAATATTATTAAGTAAATGAACTGTTACGATTCTACATCAACAATTTTGAAAGTAATGTGAGAAGAAATGCAGAGATATAATAAATATCTGTATCGATTTATCAAATTTTTCAGATTATTATATGACATATTGTCACAAAACCTTACAGTTATATTCAAAAACTCAAAAAGTTTTGCTCCATCCCACTTCCTTCAACATGGTAGTGAATTCTTGAACAGGTGACCGGGAAAACGATGAATCGATCGTGGCGATTATCAATAGTTGCTATCTTGGCCTCCACGTTCTTCCCAGGTAACACAATGGGATTTTCGTGTGTGAAAGATTCAGTGTTTAAGTCTCTTCTACAACCGACCCTGGCATCAACAGTGGTTTTGAACAAATTGAAGGGATATGTTGCACTGAATGTGCCAAGAACTTGATAGTCGATTTGATATCTGTTATAAGACGCGTATAGAGCACTTTTATTATGTCAAAAAACTTTCAGAGTTTTTGATGCCTGCAAAGATTTGTGAAAATAAATATTTCAAATAATATAGCTACAGTAAATTTGTGAAATCCCATTTATAAAAGCAATGTTTGTTAGTGGAACACCTTAGTCAGGGTAGATACTAAATGTTTCATCGTTTCTTGAGAATGTCAGTACTTGCTAATTTTTTTAATATGGTGAATAATGGAGAAGGAGAATTGAAGACTTATAAAAGACATTGATTTGAGTATTTAGAAAGGTCATCGAGTACATGTTTTTTAATGTGTACAGGCATGTAAACAGAACTGCTCAAAATATGGAAATGTAAGTATTTTATCCAATCATCCGAAAAACTGAGAAAAATTGGGACACTACACAAATAGTCAGGAATATAAAGTCACTATAACCTGACTGGGTCTCAAGATGTTTTATAATTTCAACTAACAAAATTTAAAATCCAATTACAAAACTTAAAACTGGAATATAGTCCATTGTACTTAGATGAGAAGAATCTTTTACTTGCTCCCTTGCGTTTGTATAAATCAGTTTATAACATAATCTGTCGACGGTTATCTAATTAAATTATTCAAACAAGTAGAAAACTATGAAATTCTAGTATTCCAATGCAAGTCTTGTAACTACGTACATCTGACTTATGGTCAGCCAATTTTGATATTTTAAATCTCCCAATCACCTTTGATTATTATATGTAATCACATTCACCAGCAATAACCAATGAAAATTACATATTTGAATCAGGCTGCTCATATCTAGGTATGAGAACCACAATGCTGATTACGTTTCCCGCTAAGCACCACGCTGACTGCTAGGTTGGTACCCCTGCAGCGCTCATGAATAAAGTAATCTCATCCGCCGGACGTGATTGCCAGCGGAACGAGCAACCTGAAAGTTTTAACGCCAGTCATATTTTTTTTTCAGCCAAGTTGCAGTTTCCTTATATTTTGTCAGACACCTCACACATTAACATTTCATCATTTCTTACTCCAGACAAGTCCATAATTCACTTCTCGTTGCTCGTGTGGCCTTTTTTTCACGATACTATTATAAGCGATTAACGTAATCTTCTTTTACGTTGCCTAAACGCGATATATGGGAAAACGTTGTCTGATTTTCTTGTTAACGTTCTTTAATGTGTCGTGGACGGAAAATTCTAAATTACTTACGAAACTGTATCGTCCAATGTATGGATTCACCTAACATAAATAACTGTAAAAATTTAAGAAAATGTTTATCTTATCTCTTATCCCACGGTTCTGTTATTATGTCTCTAGTTCTGCATACTTGTGTTATTCTTAACACGTTCATTCTATAAATTAATATTTAAAATCCTATTTTTCCATCTGAAAATGCAGCAACCGTTCTTTAAACAATTATAGAATGTTGTATATGTTAGGATTGTAGTTATTAACGTAAATATTTGCTACATGGAAATTACATATATAACCTTGCTTTTGAAGCAAGTTGAATTACTTCGAAGAAAGTACAGTTAAAAAGAAATATACAGTGGGGATGATCGTAATAGGTTTAAAATGAGATCGAAACGGATAGGGAAGGTACATGTGTCGCACAATGATTAGAATTTTCATTGTCAAACTAGGGAAGACGAAGAAGAATATGATTCGAAAAATTACTAGAGTAGTACTTCAAGATGGTATATTATCTGAGAAGATAAAACAAAAAAAGTACAAGAATGATTAGAGGAATAGAACAGACTCTTGAAGAGACGTGATAAGGACGAGAGTACAATTCTGCAGATTAGAAAGGATAGAATCATATTGGGAAGTTTACAAATATAATGAGGGTGAAAAAATTTAAATACTTGGATCCAACTCTAACCCCATGTAAAAGATACGGAAATGACATAATTGGAACCTTAGAAAAAGTAGAGAATTTTATGAAATTTTTAGTTTTTGAGAGACGTGTTTGATCATATGAGCTATGTCAGGTCATTCCGTGGCTCGAATTCCATGTTAAACTGTAGGTCCCAGAGGAAAGGAATTGGCTTTCCTACCTCTGACACAATGGGCCTGTATGCCTCCTTTGGGAGGATCATACTAACCTGCGGGTTGTGAACTAAGTTAGTTTCTATTATTATTTTAAAAAATATGGTGAGTGATAAAAGTGTGCTTAGGAAGATTAAAATTATATGTATAAGTATTGTAACATTTCCAATGGATTTACGGGTTATTTAGCAGATTGACTGGAAAAAGTTATGAGATAGCGAGAAGAAATTATGCAGAGTTACAATGGGTGAAAGAAGAAACAAGGGAAGTAATTGGAAGTAGTAAGTTTCTCAAGAGAGGGGCGCATATAATGTTTGTACATAGATGTAAGAACTGTTACTACCCAAACATAAATCTACTAACGCTTGCATGCATTCCATCCAAGAATGTAAGAATAATTTTTAAATATTGGTTTTCCAAGTGTTTTTTTTTTTTTGGTGGAAACGTATGATACGCCTGTCATACATGCAAATTTATACTAAGAACTAGCTTAAAAAGCAACGAATAGAGATTTTTCTCCACCCTCTTCTGGCAGATTGAAACCAGAAGGCCGCATCGACTTCAGAGCATCAACTCAGTTCAAATCAATTTTGTTTATTCAAATACTCACAGAGTATTCTTTTCTTCGAAGCGAGCGAATGTAAGCTTCAGTGAAATTGGTTTAGTTTTTACAGGAAAAGAACTATTTTCACAGTTATACACATAATCTACGGATGGAGAGAAAAATATGACGCTTGGTAACATGGCTGAATCTGTCGTCTTTCGGTTGGCAAGCTGCCGTTTCGAAACTGGGTCGCGCGTTCGTTTATTCATACTCACGTTAAATTCCGTGTTTATTTGTTACCAAGTACCCTTGTTGCTCGAGTTTCAAATAGGGCTATAACTGTAGTGCCGTCTTGTCACACTACTGCACAATAAACGTGCATAGTAGAACGTTGTCTAGTTGCCATCCCACACCCAAGGAGATGAACTACTGATGCCAATCTGCAATACAGTTCATTATATTTAGTTGACATCAATTGCTCTAATAGCGGGTTCAGCCGATGCAAAGGCAAACAAAGAAGTTAACTACATCATCGGTAAAGGAAAAGAAATGGTTAATCTCCTAATTGCATCTTATATCTTTGTATTTTCTGCAAATATTTGTAAAAGTAAACGAGTTGCCTTTTGAAAAGCAACAAATAAAATATCTGTGGCAACTAAGGAATTGATGTTCGTGGAAAGAGCTTGCAAAGATTGTTTAGGATTTTCGTAAACCATATTATACGTCAATTGAACGTATCTCTGTTTGTTCTGTGATATTTATCATGGAAACATTCATTAGAATAAATTCAAATATTCTCATTTCAATTTATAGGCACTAAGTGTGCTTTACGTTTTCACTCAAATCTCAGTAAAACACACCTCAAGAAGAATTATTTACGCAATAGACATTGAAATGAATTTGCGAAACAAACTGTAACAGTATTTTATTCCATCACTGTCCTATTTTTCAGTAGACTTAATTAGGATTTATTGGTCTTCTTAATGTAGCAGTTCACTATTTGTTATAATGAAGGAAAGCAATGAAAGATTGCGAACAAAGCCTAGCGTGTTACTAAATTGCGTAGTATCAGAAAAAAGCGAGTTTAATCCACGGAACAGTCTTCCAATCTTTTGTTCCCAGTGGTTCGCCAAAATCAATCGATGCGAAAGTCAGGAAGATTCCTACAGGCAACCATTCTTTACAGTTCCTCGACCACAGTCCTCTCCTGGGTCAAATAACATCAACATTGACAAGCCGAAACCCATAATCAGGCAAAAAATCCTGTTCAGAAACTATCAGACACATGAGAAAAAATCAACAAACATAGTTAACAGACCTAACCGACAACTATAACTTAGTGATCCTTGTCTAGCTTTCAAACTAATCAATCTAAAGTAATCAATTAAGAGTAGTTTGTTTACCAATCCATCGATCTCTGACTCACATATTTACTCTTTAGGAAATCAAACACCAAACTAATTAGCTTATTGGAGTAGATTTACCATCACCCTCCCCCTTTCCTTCCGCTCTATTTGTTTCCCAATTTTTTTCAATGCTAAATTCCATTTGCAGTGTGATTCATACAAGCTAGAGTGTTGAATGAAATGTTTCTCTTTAAACAGCCAGCTCTCAACTGCAAACCAGGAAAAAACATCGAAATATAGGACTAATCAAACAAAACATTTATTAAAAACGATACTGCCCTGCTAATGATATCAACTACTTGTTCACTACTGTGGTATTATGGACGTAACTGGTTCATTGATTTCTCTAAAGATCTCTAAATCTACATCTATCCTGGAATATTTTCTTTCTTGATGTCTTACTTGCTTCCATAAAGCCAACCGAATCTCGGCCTTATTCCTGATATTTCCATTTAAAACGTTGTTCTGTCACTGCTTCGATGATATCTACATTCCTTAACATTATACGACAGTGTAACTTTAACCTACGTCCTTTTACACGACGAGTATATGAGAACACTGGTACAAATTTATAGTTCTCTGTTTTTCTTCTTGTCCGTTCATCAAAATCTGTAAATGTACGAACCAAATAATTGTCACAAAATAGCGTAGTCATATATCATTAATTAATTATCCATCCTTTTGAATAAAGTATATTTCTCAGAATCACAGAGTATTGTATTATATTATATGTTTTCATGATTTAGACACTACTTTTCACAGAAAATGTTCCCTTGATGTCAGTATGACTAATTAACCTCTATAAAATACATTAGCGTACTGGAATAATTACATTAATAAACTTACAATCACGTTATGTCAAATTATATATGGTGAGGGAAATTTTGCCTGTAATTGGGAGAGAAGTATGCCTTCTATTAAAGCGGTCAAGAATGCCAAAACTAATTTCACTTGACATAACGTAACATTCAGTCTAGATCAAACATCAGTATGTAACATTATTCTGACTTTGTAGCTGTCTACATTTCTTTAATTATTCAGAGTCTATTATCATATCTGAGTGAATCGTTATTTCACCTTCAGTTTGAAGAGGAAGCTCGGAAATTTGAAGCCGGTAAGGGAGCGTCCTTAAACCATGTAGCTCCATTTTGGCCTTCTGTGAACCTCCTCTCCCCCCACCCACGTAGCCCAACGAGGCTTATGTCCCTAACCCTCCTCCCCCCGCGTAGCATGTAGCTTTTTTCCCTTTTGATTTCAGAAGACATTTTGTGCAGTTTTCTCTTGTTATGCTATTGTAACTTACATACGGAGATAATTAAATGAAGGAAAATGAATATTCAAATGCTTTTGTGTGTTCTTTACCTCATTTTAATTGTGAAAAACGAAATGACTAGAAAGCTACGTGGCCTGGCTCGGGAACCCCCCTTCCCCCACGTAGCGCAGCGTAGCATTCCAGCCAACCCTCCCCCCCCCCCCCCCTCCATAGACTGAGCCACGTAGTTTGTAGACGCTCCCTAATAGGCGAGTACAAAACTAATATAGTAAACAGGTTGTAGTGTCACTACTATTAGCCATACATTGAATCGTTGACGCGGATAGTTACGGATAGTTGCGTACGTTTTTTGCATCCTGACACCTGCAAAATTTCTCAGGAACCGAATAAACAGCTGGCATTGTAAAGCTAAGTGCAAAAAATCATAGACGACCAGCACAATGGGCTCCTCATTAATTTATTCTGTTCTAGTGTCAGCCCCTAATCGTTTCTACTGTTTGTTCTCGGATCTAGTATAGTTCCAGTTTTTAGGGTCAAAGGTTATGAAAGATTCAGCTGATCTGGCCAAATCTGTGTTTCACCAGGAGGGGTTAACTGTACAAAATTTCAATAAAATCTCTTGAGCTTGAAGTGCATAAGGTATTAATTGTAGTATTAAACCCAGACAGAGACGATCGTGTTACTGTATGTATAATTATTTCAAAGGTCATGGTTGCTATACTCGAACTGACTGAAATACAAAATTGATTTGAATTTGGTCATAAAGGTTCATTCTGAAATTTTTTAAGGATTTTGTTTAGTTTATTGTCACACCTACAATGGTTTTGAAAGCATTACGTTTTTTTTTGATTGAGGCTGGCCAAACATTCATAATGTGATCTTTGGTCATTGTGTCGGTAGCGGACTATGTACTTAATAGAGATAATTAAATAGTGGAGTAACTTGGAAGGAATCAATTACCAGAATACTAATTTAGATAACATATCTGAAGTCTGATTTCCACTTTAAATAACCTAATAACACAAATACAGTGAAAATGAACAAACACCACTAACGAAAGTAGTCAGTAAAATACGTAAAAAGCAAATAAACCGAAACGTATAATCTTTGGTCAAGCACCAACATTAGTGGAAGTTTTAATTAAACTGAGAATTAACCTAAGACATAATGACAATTGACATTTGTTGTTACAGGAAAGAACATGAGTAATTTAAGTTTGCGTTGCTGTCACTAACGATGTGTTACTGAAAATTAGTCACACCTGTTTTCAGCTGTAAAGTATAATTATATTTTTTTAAAATGAAATCCTACGAAAATAAATCTTAATGATTGTATTCTGACAGTTAATTTGATAACAGTTGCTTGAATATTACATAGCCTCGAGTTTATAATATCTCTGGTCACTGTTAATTTGCGAGCTAACGCCGGCACGTGGCGTCAACGTTTTCCAGCCGACTGTAATCGATGTGAGTGAGTGAGTGCGTGAGCTTACGAAATTATTTAGTAGATCAGAGCGTCGGAGTTCTCTCTCCAGAGCGACGCTCAGGCTTGTGTGAGTGCCATACAAGGTAGCTACACCTCACTGGATACCAGATACTCCTGGGACAAGGGGTTATCGGTGGATCGTATCGTGAGAGCTTGCCAGGCTGTTAAGAATATTTCTTGTGTTGCAAAATCACTGGCAAATAAGACTTTCTCCTAAAATCGAACAGACAGTAGGCATTATCTTGGTTCTCCGGGTAGAGCCGCGTCGATATATTTAAACCTAACGATTCTGCCATCGTGCTGTGGCCTTCTTCAGAGGACTGCTTTGTCAGTTGCCGCTATCGCCTTATATAGTAGCAGGAAGCTAGTGCGCGCGCGCGCTATTCGTCCGCGTTGACGTCATCGGGACCAGTGTAGGCGGTAGGATGGGGTCGTTCGTCTTGGGTTTTCCTGAGCAGTTATGACCAAATATGGTCATGTTGCAAATCATTGCCGGCATTCATGTTGTTCGGCCGTTTTGTATTTCTAACGCTTATCTTAAGGCCCATTCCCACGGCGCGAGGTAGGCAGTACGCGCCTATTATCTTTTACCGCCTGGCGGTGGGTCGAGGCGCGCCGTCCTTGCTAGTATATGCGGCAAAGATGAGAGGCGTCCCCTAACAAGCGCCAAAGGACGCACCTTGGGAACATACCTTTACACGTCTAAGCCACCATCTGCTCTCAGTGGCTATAACGCTGGTCTTATCAGATAATATTGAGCGGCCATTATTGGATGAATGTAGTTCATTCTAATTCTGGTGATCACTTTTGTCGTGTCACTGGCTGAGATTACCTGCAGTACGCGTTCAGTTACGCTAATGCTACCTGGCCTCCTCTTTTCAACTGCATGCTGCATGTCTGATAATACTACCTGAATCTCAAGGGACCTCTCCAAGTATCCACTCTCACTGAGTCGCAACTGGCACCCTTATTTCTGCCGCTCTCGTCAGCCGCTGTTGTTGCTCCACAAGCAAGTCGCCGTGGCTGATCCTAACTTCAGTACTCTATCCCATGTTGAACTATTCCACATGTTCTGTAAAGAACCCGCATAAATTATTTCTTGTGACCCTACCTTCAGCGACCGACTGTAGCGAGCGAGTAACGTTCTGGCCTCGCATTCGGAGGACACGGATTCGAATCATCACCCGGCCTTCCAGATTTAGGTTTTCCATGATATTACAAATAACTCCAGGCGAATGCCAGGATGGTTACTTCAAAAAGTTCATGGCCTAATTTATTCTCGTTCGTGGCCACCTGTCCTTTCCCTCCCCTAATGACCTCGAGGTCGACAAGACGTAAACCCAAAAATCGACTAATTCAAGGTCACTAAGGTAAATAGTATTTAAATGTTAATTTTCAAATTGTTTAATTAATCATCGAGCGATAGTAACTATAATCATACCAATTTTTGCTCTGAATAAAGTGAACATTTCATCAGATTCCGATAAATATTTCCGATCCCATCATAACTTTAATTGTATTCATAACATCAAACTACCAATGGCACATTTCATTTTGTTATGCTTTGCTAGTTCGTGTCAATTTTTGTAACTACTTTTTTTTTATCTAGGCAATATTTTATATTTAAAAAAAAGAAATAAATGAAAAGGCAAATCAAAACATTTAACCCCAAAAAGTCTTATCATTTAATAATTTGAAATACCTTTAATATCACTTAATATTTATAACGTGTAAGCATCTCAAAAAAAAAAAAAAAAAAAAAAAAAAAAAAAAAAAAAAAAAAAATCCCTATTTAAAATTATTCGTGGTTAATTGTGTGATTTATAACCCATATTTAAATATTCTGGCTATATCTGGTATCTTATAGTGTATACAGGCTTAACCAACTTTAAAAAATATTTTTCATGAAATACTGCCAACAAAACAGCGCATTTGACTAATAATTAATTTTCTGTATTGTTGTAATCACCTATTATTTAGTACTGTTTTTCTTCTCCTCTATCTACAGTAAAGCTGATTATTCTGTATTGGAAGAGTTAATTTCTTGTTAAAAGAGGATGATAACAGATAATTATAAACTACAAATGGTGATTTTTGGGACTGTTATTTAGGCACCGATGTACAGTACAATTCATGGAGTGGATTCCATTAAATTTCAGCGTTGTTTCCAAAGTAATATTTTTAAACTTTGAACAGTTCTCAGGGTTCTTTTTTATATTTAAATATAGAGATGCAGAATATGTCGTCTGTAACGGTCTGTAATTCAGTCTGATGTTATTAAAGACATTGCTGCATTCTGTATTTAGTTCTTAAATCATCTTAAACACGGTACCTAGTGGGCTACATTGATCATGCTAACTCGCATGAGTAACAGAGGTAGTTATATGGCTCGCTTATTTTACGAGTGTTTACTGCCTCACTTCTCACAAGATTATACCTAGCTGTCGGTTTAACGAGTACGCTCAGAAATCTCGGTTCCCTACTGCACGCTGCGGATTACGCGCACGTCTACGACACCCGAGAGCGTATAAATATTGAAACGAGCTCGGCCGTTGGTCGTGTGGGGGCGAGGGTGTGGCGTCACGTCCGGCCACAACCAATTAGCAGCCAGTTAACGAGTTGCTATATTTAACGGTCCCCGCTATCGGCAGGGTCATCCTGGCACTAGCGCAGCGTAACACTATGCGCGTGACAGTCAAATTGGTCTCTATTGCGCTATTGCCCCTGGGACTGTTGTTAAATGATATTCCCAGCACCGGATAAAAGCCTAGAGTGTCAGTAAAGACGGACTTCGTGGAAACATAACTTGCCCGCCAGCGTAACGACAGGCGTGTTAAACTTCTGTCGTAAAACCCAATGTCTAGAACGAAAAGAGATGGTACGGAAGCTATATTTTAGCTTTTTTAGAGACATAATTAAGACTAATTCTAAGTACTGAGAAGCCAACTTAGGCTATTAGTGTTTTCAACGCTGTGTTAATCTCGTTCTGTTAACAAATTAAACACTGAAACAATTGAAATCAAGTAAGTACAAGAATCTAAATGCGATACTTAAGAATCTATTCTCGTTTATATTTATTTCTAGTCTGGTTTTTATTTTATAATAAATTTTGAAAATGTAATCATATATGTTATTTTTAGAAAGTGTTTTTGTGTATTTTTGTTGTTTTTGTTTTTTATTGTTTTTGTTTTTGTTTTTTGTGTTTTTGTTTTTTGTGTTGTTTTGTTGTTGTTTTGACGATCCATCTTTCTCCCTGCGTACTTAACCAAAACCAATAAATGAGGTAGGATTTTAAACATTAAGATGTTCGCTTTGGTAACATAATTAATCAAGAAAGGAATTTTTTGAAATTCAGTACGGAAATGGTTACATTATGAACAATGAAAGTCACGGTTATGAGGTAGTTCAGAGTCAAGCTACTAGGCTTCGCTGGTGTCAGTCAGGAGTGATCGCATTACCACTAGATAGAAGCACCACATGCCACAGATATGCTGATAAACTTTGTGTGTTTTCTAGAGTAAAATGCTTTTTGGGTGTTTCTGTTTCTGTTAGGGAAACATTTCATCATTTCTAATTGTTATGTAACACGTGTTTTGCTACGTACGTATTTCAGTTGCCAAATAAACAAATGTAATAAATGAGACGAATCTTCTTTCATCTTAGTACAAGCCAACAACATTGCAATTCATGTGTGTCATTCCCGAAATGTTCGCACAAGTCACCTCGTTACCAAAAATTATTATAGTAGAAATCAAAAAAGAGACAGCAGGGTTTACAGGTTACAACATAACCGTATTATTAATAAATATATTTCAGAAATGGAGGAATGGAGAAGCAGAGCTCAAATGGAGAAAATTAGTTAGTGAGGTAACGCATCAGATAAGGTATCTGATTCCTCTACAATTACTAATTATAATGTTTTATCGATGTTGTGTGCCCTATAAGTTTTAGGGTTACTGAATAGATACTAATACCGACAGGTTCAACAGGTGAAAGAGCACATTCGCCTCCTAGAACCATGGGTGATGAACCTTTTTGTGTCAGTCACTTTTTACCTCAGTATGTCATGAAAGTATCGAAGGTAATTCGACAACAATTAATCTTACATTGTAATACTCCGGTGTCCAATCTCCATAAGAGAAACATACCATTACTCAATTCTCATCGCCTTCAATGAAAACCAATCAATGTTAATTAAAATTAGTTTG
Organism: Vandiemenella viatica; assembly: GCA_031002005.1. Taxonomy (NCBI): domain Eukaryota; kingdom Metazoa; phylum Arthropoda; class Insecta; order Orthoptera; family Morabidae; genus Vandiemenella; species Vandiemenella viatica. The sequence goes on along the minus strand of JARYHS010012519.1, from coordinate 50,103,627 downwards.
AACGACGCGATGTAAACTGTAGCCTCATTTTCGAACTATCGGCTAACATTCTCTCTCATCGTCTCCTTTTTCTAATTTCACAGAGACATGAAGGCGGAAATAAGACGAAACCTTTTCAGCAATGCAAGGTACCAGTTTTTTTATAGTGAATCAGAAAATCTCGTGTACAATTTGCAATCCTTATAACTTTTACCTCTTGTGTGAATATTCTGGTAAGTACTTGCTACAGACAAATATCACAATTCCAGTATAATAGTTAGATGTGGTCTTAAATATCATAATTTGCGATGAAATGCTTTTTGTTTGGAGAGCCCAGTCAAAATATTAACTAAGGCTGCAGCATTTCTGACAAAATGTTACATCCAGAAATAAAATTTTATTCTGTTGATAAAGCAGAGCCACAGTATATTAATTTATTTTACCATACACTGTCTGTGTGCAGTATTTTCTCCGCTCGTAAAGGTCACGCAGAATGCTAGCTGTATCAGGTCACCGCCCACAGAACAGAAGAAAAACCGCGCATGAGCACGTAAAACAAATACCCTGATTTAAAAGAGCGAAGTTGGGATCTATTTATTCAATATTTTCTTACTCGCTAGTAAAGAAAAGTGTCGCGAAAAATTCGTACTAGATTTACTCATTTCCCGTGTATTTAACTCAGTCCTCAGTATATTCGTTTCCTGTACAAATAATTTACTATATAACACTAATTAAAATCAAATAATCAGCTTATATGATCGTAACAGAAGTAGAAAACAATTATCCAATTATACTTGACACTAATACAGTATAATCTTCTCAGGGGTCCAACCGGATACTGTCGTACAAACTCAACTTTTCGACACCTGGCTCTGCTGACTTCATCAGATGTCAGAAAGCTTCAGGTATTGCAAGCTTGGGTTTGTCAGAAAATCTACAGAACCAATTTTGATGCGGTTATCATAGTTTCTAAGGTTATGATCTGACTTAAAATCTGCTGTTTGACTTATCTGACCGTGGGAAGCCAGGAAATAAAAATATGTCCTTAAATTCAAACTTTTAATTCCATATTATGCATCTTTCTGCAGAGAGACATCCTTATTGCCATCATGGGAATATCACTCCCCAGGTTTCTGACCTAATGCCGTTCGTATTGGTAGGTTTTCATTTGTTAGATAGTTAGGGTTAAAAAAAATTGTACAATGCTGACTTTAAACAAATAGAAGAGCCTCTCTCTTAGTAGTTGCTGAGTAGCAGAACGTGTTGAGGCGTCCTATTTTTGTGCACAGCGTCGTGGGTTCGATGTTGTTCAGAACTGTACCCCTTTCTGCCTATGTTATTTTTTCTTCTGTTGAAGCATTACAAATTTTTTTTCTAAAAATTAAAATAAATAGGGCCTACTAATTTATTTCTCGTTAACGAATTCACACATTTTTGGGCGACCTTAATTGCTTCCTTGCCAGAAAAAAGTGATCAAATAATGTTAACAAATATTTTGCATTAAATTATATTTGTAATTAACTAATGATAATATAACAAATTAATCAGTATTGTACTGTAATAAGAATTTAAATTAAGTTAGTTTGCTGAATATATATAATAAAATACTTATTAACATAATATCAACTATTTTATTGGATATGCTTACATTTATGTATAGATTATTTAAAATAAAGATTTATCAATATATAATCCTAAATTTTATAATATAAATTATATAGTGAATGAAATTGAAAAATAAGCATTTATATTACTTTATTACATTTAAAAATAAACAATACAATGATTAAATACTATGTAGAAATATTTAGATATATGTATTTCGTGTCAAAAACGCTGCTTTTACAATTGCCAGAAACAGTATTAATAATAACAGAAAGATATCAATCAACACCAGTGAGTTCATATAAGGGATGATCAAAAGTCAGCAACGTGTATGGCAAAGTCGCTGGGGCAAGGAGATCTTGCAACTGCAGGTTGATGTGCACTGCGGCCAATTGTATAAATGCTGAATGGTCTGTTCCGCCCCACACTCACACGCAGTATTTGGATCTTCAAGATATTTAGGTGAATAATTAGTGTAAAGTAAATATCTCTTAGATACTTATGAGCATAAAATAAGTTATTGGCGGCAGATATGATATTTTGAAATCCGGATTATTCTCCGTTATTAGACTATGTATGTTCGTTTAGGGCATCTAGGACCATATTAAGTCTTCGTTTGCCGCGAATTTGTTTTGGATGCGTACATCTCTGCGTTGCAACTAGGAATGTAAAAACTTAAGTAGTCCTACAGTTTAACGTGGAATCCAAACCACGGAAGCTTTCTGGCTTACTTCACATTACACAGCAAGCTGTGCCTGACGTGAAGGCCTTGTTAAGTGCTTATAAAGATTTCCGCTGAGGCAGAGATTCAAACCGGGGGCCATTCGATCTGCAGTAAGATGCATTAACCACCGAGCCACCAGGCCGTGTCTTTTCTCCGTTGATATTTGCAATTCGTCCACACACCCAGATCCACGCGAGGAGTGCTACAAGCAGAATTTAATTTCTTAATATTATTTGATTATGTCTTGCCATTAGCGTTAATTCACGAATACTGGCAACTTAATTATCTGTATCTAGCTTCTGCAGAAAGCCTGTTTGGTCGCTAGGCTTTGGCAACAACGCAAGTCACGCTGTCAGCCAATCGGATCATTGCGTTGCCAGCCCCTCGACAGCGTTCGTCGACCTGAGCTGTTTTCTGCTGTCGGACTGTTTCGTGAACAGAGTTCGGCCAGAGCAGGGCCGTAAATCTGAGTAACGGACGGCGTCCAGTCGGAAGATGGCGCCCATTCGTCACGGTCTCGAGCCTCCACTTTCTTAGCCTCCGCGTACCCCCGAGCAGCAGTTACAACATACAGCTTCCGCACAGCACTAATGTCGTTGATCATACGCAAGGACACTGGCAGAGATGAGACTATAAACATGAAGCGTTTTGCATGGTCCTTTAAGGGGACACAATCGCGAACAGGCTCAAAAAAATTGGTTTTTTATTTTTCGACTTGTTCAATGCTTCTATTATTTAGCTACAAAATGCCGTTTGTTTCACACAAATTTGACTATTAGATTCGGAGTTATTAATTTTTTCGTGATGTGTGGTAATAGTGTGTCTGTATTGTAATGCATGTTAGTTTCTCGTATGTAAAACTTCTAGTACAGTTTTTCCTCAAAACTACGTTTTTTGATCTTCTGGCACACTTTTCTCAAAAACTAAGACTGATAAAGACATCAGACTTTCAGCATCTCTTTTTAATAAAACGATGATTAATCTAATAAAAAATGGGACCTGTCATAACAACAAGAGCAAATTTACAAGCTCCAAGGTATTTATAAAGGTAATAATTTTTTTGTCTTTCAGGACAAAAACTCATTATTCATAAACTATATAAAATACAGTAACAAATCTTTATGTGATTTGCAGATGATGTTTTATCTGTATACTCCGAAAGTTTCAGGTCTGTATTTCCATTAGTTTCTTCAGAAATTGTAACTGAAATTTGCTTGTTTTAACATTGATTTCTTTGGGAGGTCCTTCGCGGCTGTGTCCCCTTAATAGAATACGGAAAATTTGGTAAGGCCGTGAATTTTGAAACGAATATGCTCTCCTAAAAAATGCGAATCTCGTGTATATGGACGTATGTAACTAATTACCCTTTAACATAGCTTACTATTCAGATGAAATCTTTAGAGGAAAAACGAGTACAAGGATTAACTTGTTTGAAGCAGATAACGAAGGATATAGGCTGTAACGCATTTCTTTTTGTGATCCATTCGTGCCTCCAATACAGCAAAGGCGTCTAGCTGTTCAGTAATTCGCAGAAGGAGGGTAAGGGAATAATGTTAACGATTTTACTTCAAATACGGCTTGTTTATCTAAGGGGCAAAAAAGAAAGAAAAAAAAACTCGGAGCGTAGTGTTCTACACGTGAAGTGTAAATCTCTTCGCGTACTGTGAACTGTTTGAGTTTTCGATTGTGGATCATTTAAGTATTTACTCAGGTTATTCATATAGGCCACTATGTATGTAAAGTATGAGAGAGTCGACGTAGCTTTTAACTGATGCTGGTGTCTAATCATTACTAATAAAAGGCTAACCTTGAACACTGTCACCGTGACCACAAAGCTTACGTCACGCTTCCGGCCTACGCCAGCGAGCTACAACGGCCAGAGATGATACAACCAACTGGAGGCTATGTACGTTATGTAATAGTGGCCCGGAACAGGATCAAAACTAATAGTATGCGGCCTAACCTAAGTTGTTAAGATTCATTTTGCTTTCCTTTCACAAATGCAATATTAATGAAACTATTATTTCGAACGCGTGTAAGTAGTTCCAGTTGCATCGTGATATAAATTACTAACAAAGTAGGCCTACTGTATATACACATCATTGAATCAGGGTTAAGAGCGTTACATCATAAGAATTGTATTTAGTTAAGCAAATTCAAAAAAAAATAACTTGCCGTGACATTCTGTTCAACTCGCCATTTTTGTAGGATTATGATAAGACGAGAGGAGTAGAACAATTACTCCAGCTAGGCAGTGACAGCAAAACCTGGAGTTCTCACTGTGCTGTGAGCGTTGATAGCGGTTATTCTAGAGTAATACATTTACGTTATATTCCTCTTAAATATGCCCGCGTAATGAACGAAAACAATATATAAACACATGTATCATATATCTTAGTCATAAGATTGAACGATCCTGGAATAGAAAAGATTTTAGAGAAAAGAAGGAATTGTAATTGCACTCCTCGTGGAACGAGAAACAGACTGTGTCAGATCATGACATACTGGAATATATAGGTACAGTTAAAAATAAGCAGAGAAGAACAATTATTAGTTGATCTGATATGCGCAAACCATAAACACGTCCCAGAAAAAGCGAAAGATGTTATTTAAAATTCTGCAGTTGAAAAATCGTACATATACATAAACCTACTCACGCGATGTCCCTTTTCTACATGTCCAAATGATATTATAATATATCGCTTCTAGAAAAAAATATTATCTTGATAACCGAATTATATGAAAAGGAAAACCACACATTTACATAATTCTATGTCAAATGGAGAAACTTACGTTTATTCTTTGCCGGAATATGGTATCAAATAATGCTTCTAACTGACTAGACTTGTGAAAAGTACAATTTTATAGTTCATCGGTATCGGCATGATCTATACTCTCCTATTCAATGTATAATACTTTAAATACCAACTCCCTTATAATGTTATAAAACCGAAAAAAAAATTTAGGAAATGATTAATCAAAACACATTGCGCCGAATAACAAGCCAAGTAACATTCGGTTTTCCCAAAAATTAAAAAATCTATTTTTTTAACTGTTTAACGTCTCTTAACAGCGAGGTCTTTAGAGACGGGAAGGGATGGGGGGCGAGGAATGGGAAGGAATTCGGCCATGGCCTTTTGAGGGAAACATCCCGGCATTTGCCTGGAGTGATTTGGGAAACTATGGAAAACCTAAATCTGGATGTCCGGACGGGGATTCGAACCGCCGTCCTCCCGTATGCGAGGCCAGAACGTAAAATATCTAAATCATGAAAAGTGCTGTAGCGATTTATCACTGATTATTAAACTAGTCATATAATATAGAAACCTTCCTAACGTAATGTTGTTTGTCATTTACTGGCATTTATACCTATCAACACTAGACTATTTTTCATTTTTTTAAATTCACCGAATTCGTATTTTCATTAATAAAATTAGTGGGTACAATATTTAACTAACCATAAAGTTTCAGTCATGGAGCCAAACATGTTATTGCATAGTACGAGTCTTGGAAGTCAGTTGAACCATTAGACTCTTTTAAGTTGGATGTATGCAGATAATGATTGGCTCAGCAGGATAAGAGGGGCGGTAATTAAGAGGGCGTGAATTTTCTTAACAGGCCACGTAAAATCTTAACTGGATAGCATTGAATTCTATTTAGTTAATAAAACTTACAAGCAGCAGTGGAGAAGCTATTCCTTAAATCCATTCAATAAGATTATAGTAAGCTCCTTAAATGCCACAACTACGTTAATATTTCATCTGGAGAAATTCGTTTTTTTTCTCTCGGGGTTTTACAATCCGCAGACGGCGGTGACATTTCGGCAGCAAGGGGCATTGTCGGTAAGAGGCATAAAATAAATTAGCTATGATCTATAATATAGAAAAATTTCTGCATTCCTTAGAGGGTACTGTCGGAGTCACTAGAAGAGAATAGGGTAATAATTCATAAATAAGAATAGAGGAAAGGAACCAGTAAAATATGTATGTGGGATAGCTAGAACCGATGCGAAAGCCAATAGGAGGCCCCTGCAGTCTAGTTTGAGATGGTAGCTTATGAAATAGTTGATGCATTATCCGACCATAAACCACAGATTTTAACGTTGTTGGCTGGGCGTAAGCGGGACAGAACACAGAGTCTAGGACTTAGGTGGCCAACCTTTTCAGCAGCCGGGCCAAATTTTAGAAATACAACTCTCTACCGGGCCGCATGCATAATTTTCTTGGAAAAATATTAATATTTTCTTGGAAAAAATATTAATATTTTAATGAAGGAAAAAAACATTTAAAATGAAATTAGATATTTAATGAAGTATTAAATATACACTTATTTTAATGCGACTTTTGATATTGTTTTACAGAACTAAGGGCATCAATGTTGATATCGAGAGAAGTTGTGGCTACACGCATAAAGTTCTCCAAATGAACATCGGTGATTCGTGTTCTGTTTTGAGACTTGATACCGTTCATCCGGCTGAAAAGCTGTTCACACACATAAGTGTTTCCAAATAGGGAAATAATCCGCAAAGCATGTTTATAAAATGAAGGATTTTTCTCCTTGTTCACATATTTTCTGTAAAATTCTTCCAAACCAACCTGGTGGAATTTCTCCTTGAGTTGTGCGTCACACTGCAATTCACAATACTCCATTTGCAAATTTCCTGGCAATGAATTTATATAAACGGAGAATGGCATCAAAAATGCAGATAAAATAATATGATGGGTTTTGAAATCTTGAAATCGGTTTTCAAACTCAAGTTTTAAGTTTGATATCAATGAACTGTACTTAATCGCCAACGCCTGTGTGACGTCTGCTACCAATGATAGCGTGGAAAAATGAGTGAAATTTTTATTTTTCAACTGTTGTTCCCAAAGCCCAAGTTTCATTTGAAACGCGGCAACAATATCAAACATATCATTAACCAATTGGTCTTTGCCTTGCAGACGAATGTTCATCTTATTTAAAGGGTTAGTTACGTCGACTAGAACTGCGAAGTCACAAACCCAAGCCACGTCTTCAAACTCTGGGATACTTTTCAACTTGCTTGCATAGAATGATTGTATCTCTTCCTTCAAATCAAACACTCTTTTTAACATTTTTGCACGGGACAACCATCTTACTTCACTATAAAATGTAAGGTTATTATAGTCAGAATCCAAATGTTTGAGGAATTCTTGGAACTGACGGTGGTTCAACCCCTTCGATCCAATGTAGTTCACTATTTTGATAACCACGCTCATGACATGATCCATTTTTAAAGACTTGCCACATAAATTCTCTTGATGAATAATGCAATGAAAATTTAATAATGAGGTATTATCAAGTTTGCAGGTTTCATTTTCAATCAGTTTTACTAAACCTTGATGTTTTCCAACCATTGCAGGAGCTCCATCCGTCGTCACGCCAGATAAGTTGTGAAGTTTTAACGAAAAACGATTTAACCTTGCTGTAACTGACTCTAACAAATCGCGTGCAGTTGTAGTGTTCTTAAGTGGATATAGAGCCGCTAATTCTTCTGTTTTGTTTAAATTTTTCTCAACACCTCTTAAGAAAATCGCTACTTGCGCAGTATCTTTTATATCTGTGCTTTCATCCAATGCTAGAGAATAATATACGAAATTATCTTCAAAATGTTTCCCAATGTCTTCCACACGCCTGGTAATAGTTTGACGAGAGAGGCTTATTTATGAAAATTCCTTTATCTTTTCTGGACACATAATTTCAACGATGCTCTCCAAATATTCCTTCACCATTTCACCATCTGGATACGGCTTCGATTTCTTGGCTAATATGGAAGCTACTGCATAGCTCGCTTTTACGTTGCATGTTGACTCTACAGCAGTGCTAGGGAATATCTGTTGCTGTGCAGAAAGTTTTATTTTTAAGTCATTTACCTGGTCTAATCGAAATTGTCCTTGGTACTCATCAAACGTATTTGCATGTTTAGTTTCATAATGCCGTTTCATGTTGTAGTCTTTCAATACAGAAACAGATTCTTTGCATATGGGCTTAGCTTTAAATTCTACAAAAAAAAAAAAAAAATAGATTATTGTCCACTTATCCTGAAAACTTCTCAGTTCATCTGCAGCTTTTCGCTTCTTTGATCCAACATCTTTGCTAGTTGAAGCCATTATTTAATTGAACTAGAAAGAGAAATGAATAAAAGTCACGTTCTTGTATTTTGCAGAAACTACTACAATCGCAACGCTTAAAAATAATAATACCGGGAATATATTCGGTAAAGATGCAACAACACAAATATCACGTATTTTTAATACCAGTAATACTTGCATACACACGACGTATATAAAACAGAAACTAGTTCTTAAAAGTCGATCACGACAAAACGCCACAAATACTTCAGTACAACAGACACATGGAAATTAGACAATGTATTTCGAATCAAATACAACAATCAAAGCAAAGAGTGTACTTCCATCTATGGGTGGAAACATTAACTGCTAGGACATCAATAACAGACACAAGCGCTCTAAGAATCAGTCAGGCGAACCACTAACGCGCTGAAAGTTATAGGAACATTAGCCGTGATAATGCTCGGTTATACACCCGCAATATCCATCCCTGCAAGATCAATCGAGCGATGACTTGGTTGAGTATCTGCTTAACTTAGTGTAGATATCACCATTGAAAGTCAAAGCTTACATATATAATGAATTAATGATCCAGCTCCGCGGGCCACAAAATGACCTACCGCGGTCCACAAGTGGCCCGCGGGCCGCGGGTTGGCCATCCCTGGTCTAGGAGGCGAAAGGTCAACAGTAAATGTTACGGCACTAACATCGACTTTGTAGTAGTTATCTTCACCAGCAGGATGGATGATGAAATTACCACTCAAATTCCAACAGCTGTGTTTCACCCTTGTTTCAATAAATTTATAGAGAACTTCATAGAGAATTAAGGAAAAGCAAAACCAGCTGAATGTATCACATTTAGGAAGCTATGAGTTTACTGTGGAACTCTTACTATTAACGAGTCCAAGTTACAATGATCAGCCAAAACATTATGACCACCTACTTACCAGCATATTGGTCCACATTTCTAACGCAATACAGCAGTGATTCGGCGTAGCATGGATTCTTCAAGTCCGTGGTAGGCTTTCAGGGGTATCTGACACCAGATTTATACGCACTGTAAAACAGGATAGGGTGATCTGTGGCAGATCTCACGGAAGAGTACAATTCGGGTGCTTCCAGAACTGTTTCAAAGCACAAGAATCGCGATTCTACCACAGATCATCCCGTATCCTGTTTTACAGAGGGGACAAGCCTCCGATTTCCACATTCGTGATATGGCGTGGGTGTCAGCCACACTGTCGCCTACTCGTGGTTTCACAGTCCTTCAAACACTTTCCATGGTTGCTCACTACAGTAGCACGCGAACAGCCGACCAGCCTCTCCGTTTCCAGTGCCGCGCCAACAAACCGCAAGCCTGTAATTTAAAGGAATTTCGTGAAGAATCCATGTTATGCCTAGTCGCTGTTGTATTGCGTTCAAAAAGTGGGCAACATTGCTAGTAAGTAAGTGGTCATAATGTTTTCGCAGATCAGTGTATGAGGTATATAATTGATTGCCCCTTGATTGCACAACCTAAGCCAATTGTTAGTTTTAATATCTGAGCTCGCCACTGTGATATAATACTACTCTCTCATCTTGCTGCTCGCTATAACAGAAATTTCTTGAAGTAAATGCTGAAAATAAAACTCCTGAACTTCACTATGTACCAAATAAAAGTGTTACTGAATTAGTCACTACACTACTCGAACGACGTCTTGTAAAACACTATGATATTATACAATTGCTAGTATAATCAGCCAAAGTAGTACCCCAGCTATTATAAACTACGCTCAGTGATAGGCAACTGTCTATTTTATTCTGCCACCGTATCAGCTACTTCATTCTGCTAACTGTGACTGCCCGATAGCTAGCGCCTTCACCAACATGCTAGGCAGGTGGGCAAACCCTAAAAAAAATATTTACTACGTTTTAAATCGAACAAAATACTCATTCAGCAAAGCCTCGGTAACTAAGAATATAATAAAACATCATACATAATTCAATATATACATCGTAAAACTAACCCTTCAGCGAACTGCCCTTATAGGAGTCTTTCGAAAGAATAGGCCGAAATAGTCTTTCAAACTCTTACACATAAAATGAATGATATGCTACACTTAACAAAAAGTAATAATAATTACCTGTACACATAGAAACATTTAACGCTCCATACAATTTATTTATTTTCCGTATACAACATAGCCGAGCGCTAGTATCTAATCTGGGCCCTTATTTCCAATCTGTATATTTATATCTTATACATATATAATGTATTCACACGGTCCATACAATGCGAGAAAGCGGAAAACCCTCATTTTAAATTTTCCAGGAGAATTTTTTATCAGGACTTCACGGTTTGTTGGCTTAGTGATTAGAGGCCGGAGAGAATTAGAGAAAAGAAACCGAGATGAAATTGACACAGCTTTTATGAGAGAACTAAACGAGAGTTATATCACATGAGGTAGATCCCTTCAAGGTGATAACCTACGCATGGTAGACAAGGCACAGATCTCACTTCAAATTCAAATAACGAGTTTCACACAAACAAGCAACAATGAATGCTGATTTTAATACCATTAAGGAGTCTCTCAAGATAAATCTTCTATCACGTCTCTTCTTATCATTTTTTATACTTTATACCTAGTATAAACCACAAATTCAGCTAAGAACATTAATATTCAGGAAATTTAGCTTCGTTAGTCGATTCAGACTTGTGCACGAATAGTTTTGTTACCATATCTTAAACAAATCGTTCTGCAGAAAAAAAAAAAAAAAAGTGTGACATTTTCTCTTACAAACTTCAGTATCTGCATTCCACTTTCAGAAATCGACTGTCTGACTGAAAATAGTGAAACTCAGAAAAGTCACATTACAGTTCAACCATGCATCAAAATCGTGTGAACTGGTATACAACGAGAAAGGTTTCTCGCATAACTATAGACTCACAAGTAATTTAATGAGAATTGCAAGTGTTACAATGTAGGGTTGGTCTGGTTGAGGTCTGTGTTTCGCAGTATGGGGCGTCTGTGATTTTAAGTTTCGAGAAAACATGCTGCTTTCTACAGAGATCCTCTCCTTTATAATTGTTTCATACTGATGATTCGAATGTCGAAATACGTATGTTGGAAACGACAGAATTAAAAAATAGTTTTTTTCACGACGTAGGAGGGAATAAAAGTGCGCGGAGAAAAATTCGAATGAAGAGAAATTCAATATGAAATGAGTTTATGCTAAAAGCTCAAAGTGATGTGTGTAATTTCCTTGGTCTTTAATGCGAGGTTACAGTTTCAAAATATTGGCCCTGCAATAAGAATTGTTTTCGTTCTGCGTTGTTTTCACTATATAGAGAAATTCCATTCGATTCTTGAGACAATCGAAAGATACGAAATAAGTAAATAAAGGTAACTTATAAAAAAAATTGGAACTAGACAACAGCTAACGAAACCTACATAATCTAAAATCAGAGAGAGAATAGCTTAGAATTTTTTTTATCAATATCTTGGAATCGTTGAAAGCGGAGAAAGGAGAGTTCACAATAATGAAGATCTACGCAAGAAAGAATAATTCGGTATGCTGCCTGATGTATGATGAAGATGAAACTTAGTTTGTTTGGTCACAGTATGAGCATGTAAAACAGCAAACTCGCAAAGAGAATTATCGACCGGTATTACGGAGTAAAAATTGGCTATCAGTGGTACACGTGATCAAAGACATACGCACAGATGGGAATAACAAAAGGTGGAATACAAAAGAGGACAATTTTAAGAGCGTTAAGACAAAACATCAATAAAAGCTTAAAAGTTGTAAACAAACAATTTCTAGGCATAAGAGATGAGTAAGCAGCAGACAGAAATGGTAAGGAGTAGTTGAAAAACAAGTAACCAAATAATAGCTTATCAGGCAGTCTAGGCTAGGGTTTAGCGTATTGGCGTCGAGTTGCTAGATCACTGGTTCGATTCTGACCTCGGGTAATGGTGTTTTTAATTGCATCACACATGGAATTTCTCAATTGCATGTACAACTGGGTTACATCACTTTTTCTCCTCTTGACTTTGGCCTTGTTAGAAACGCGTTAAAGAATTAATGAATTCTTCTTTAAAGTATCTTTCGATCTTTAAAACGTAAATATTGATTCCAAAGGTAAACATGTCTGGTGCCAATCCAAAGATGTGTCTGTTATGTTACGAAGCCAATATTTTAAAGATCATATATGTACACGGAGAGAATTTTTAAAGATTTGAAAAATGAATATACAGCATCAATATTGCGGCCCAATGGCTAAGGGTTAAGGTGTCTGACTGAGATCGAAATATTTTAAAGTAATTGACTGATAATCAGTTGTTAGTAATATTATTGATATTGTTAATAAGTGTTTGTATGGTACCACATATCTAGTAACTAACATGATTTAATATGTAGTTGCAGATTACAGTGGAAACTTATTATAGTAATTGGTCTTTAAAAAAATAACTGCTTATTACATGCTAGTAAAAAAGTGTATACACTGTTCCACATGTGTAGTAATTAACATGAGATTGTATTTGCAGAATACAGTGGATATTAATTATACTAATGGGTTCTTAAGTAGCTAACTTGTTATCAATTGCTATTATTAATAAGTGTAAGTACTGTTCCACATCGCCGAGACTCTTCTCACATGGGATCTAAGCGAACAAATCTATCTACCTATCTCGGGCCCCGGTTAGAATCCCTGTCTTGGCGGTAATTCTCACAACCCCTTAACACGCTTTCACCTCTGGCACAGATTGCTGTTTAATGCATAGTACGCCAGAAATCTTTCATGGTTCGGATTCCATGCTAAGCCGGGTTTGGTTCGGTAAGAAGAAATGATCTGGCCGCCTACCTCCAATTCTTGAACCGAGCGTCGTGGGTGAACGGTTAACGTTCTGACCTCGCATTCGGGAGGACGCGGGTTCGAATCCCCGTCCGGGCATCCAGATTTGGGTTTTCCATGGTTTCCCCAAATCACTCCAGGTGAATGCCGGGATGCTTCATTGGAAAAGGCCATGGCCGATTTCCTTCCCGTTCCTTCCCCCAATCCCATCCCGCCTCTAATGACCTCGCTGTCGACGAGGCGTAAAACCCTAGCAAAAAAAAAATCCAATTCTTGGATAAATATATCTCCTTTAGGAGGGTCCAACCATCTGTGGATTGACACCATACTTGTTTACCTATGGAATGAATATTTACGTTGTAGGTACTTTAAAAAAGAATTCATTATTTTTAACGCGTTTTTAACAAGGCCAAAGTCAAGAGGAGGAGTGACGTAACCCAGGTGTACAAGCAGTAGAGAAATTCCATGTGTGATGCAATAACATTTACTTGCGATGAAATATTTCTCAGGTGACTAAACTGCAAGGTGACTTACAAATACAGATTGTATTGGTGATTCTACTTATGATGTGTGTACTCTTCGACTGTGGAAGGCTCCACGAGGCGGGCTGGCTGCGGGAGACTCCTTCCAGCAGGCTGTTCAAACAGCCGCCACAGTAAACAGCCGCTGTCAAAACAGACTCCCCGCCACAGGGCTCATCCGACACAATTATCGCGCGCTGTTATCTGTAATTGCAGCCCACACACGTCGCGTCTCTCGTTACACTCCACGTACGGCTATCACGACTCGCCAACGTCATTTGCTGAATTACTCCGGCAACTAAATAGCGGGCCGCTGGGCGTGCTCTCAATATTTCGCGTGATAAGCCTCTTCAGGTAAGTTTATTGCGTGATATCCGGTTGCAGATAAACCACTCAGCTAGTGGACATTTTCCAGCTGAACTGGCCTGTTACCCGCTTAGCGGCCGAGGTCGTTAAAGTGCGGTAACTCTGCATGTCATTCTACTTGACGCTAGCTGATTCAGCTACCAGTCTAGGCACAAACTTTCACCAAGGCCGGCCTCGGTAGCGTAGGGGCTAGAGTGCTAGCTCCGCGTGCCGAAGGCCGCCTGTTCGAATCCGGCCGCGGGCATGGATGTTAAGTGTTGTGTGTCTGTGTGAATGTCCTGTCAGTCCTGTGGCGTCCATACATTGGAAAAATACAGTATATGTAGTGAATGACGTCTTATACACTGAAGCTTTAATAATAATTACATTGAGCCGGGTGTATGGCCTCCGTTGCCAAATGCCATTTAAAAAAAAAAAAAAAAAAAAAAAAAAAAAAAAAAAACTTTCATTAACAATTTGACAGATTTGTTAAAGCATAATTCCTAACTAACAAATTGTGTACGAAATTCTAAACTTCCGCAGAGTGATGATGTAAGAATGCTCAAATTCGTCTGTGTGATGTTGAAGTTAAACTGTGAAACCCATTTGTAATCTTTCTTTAGGGCCTTCAGAGTGTCTATGCTGTTCTTTGTTTAATACTTATACACTGTATAAGGATAAGTTAATAATAAAACACGCAGTTAAAAATTACCTATTCAAACATTGCATTCTACTTGTACTGCTTGTACAAGAAATATTGCTTCCTCGAAATCTAATAGTCACTGGTCTTACTAAATCACTCCTGGTAACATAATGGCATAATTGATGTCAACACGTGAAACTACAGTCAAAGGCACAATATTTCTTGACCCCGAGCGTGACTTGAAATTTATTCATCTATGTGATAAGAAACTTGAACCTTTTTCTGTGTCTTTCGGAGAAGCAGGATTACATGGACTGGCACTAGATATTCTCTGTAATTTCATCCTCATGTTTAAAACGAACTTGATACAACAGTTAGCGTCCTATCATCACACAATAACCGAAATCTGCTGGCAAGTATATCGGTGATATGACATAGCGAAGGTGTCAGGTTATTTGGACCTGCCTAAGAGTAAATAACCACTTCATTTTTTCTTTTTGTCTTAAGTTAAATAGCAAAATGTTATTGGGAGTATTTAACTATGAAACCGTTTAGGAATAGTCTTACAGTCATATATCTTATTTTACGGTCATTTTTTATAGTAAATATTGTTAGCCATCTATGACTGAAAAAGGAACTTACACGGACTATGCCAGGGCATTAATCTTAAATGTGATACGAACAGAGTGCAGCTCCAATGATGTAATGAAATAATTAATTACTGTAAGGATATATTCGCTTAGAAAGCCATTACCTATAAATACGATTTAAGTGTAGTACATGATGCTATCAATGACTATTCGCAATGTATCTAAGACAGCGAAGTATGTATGTTTTTATTGGACACTTTGGGGTCTAGTGCTCCTTATCATAAAAAACATGATGAAGAAGAAATATAATTCAGGCGTAGTACAGTTATTGGATTTGAAATTGAGATGAGTGTTAGTGAAGCTGACGTAACGTTTTCAAAGAACAACTTCATAAACGCCACAGCCGCACATTGATTACCTTAATCGAAAACTGGTAAATTTTGGGTACTACTACCTGGCATCAACCAAATTTCATTTGATCGTTATTTTGGGCAGCGAAAGAGAATATAGTTAATTTGACAGTTAATTTAACTGAGGCTTTAATACTCCGCAAGGAGAAAAAAAACAGCATATTGTACCACGTAGCTGCCTTCATTTTTGTATAGCTTTACAAATACGTTATTGAAAACGGCTTGCTGATTAAAGCATTTTGTCCTTAAGAGTTCGTAATATTTCCATGGCTCTGATGAGACCAAATTATTCGCGATTTAAATTGGTTGGTGGCAAAAGATATATTGCAAACGAGAATTTCATTTGCAGTAGGTGTCAGTTAGGGGAAGTTCCCACAGTTAAACAAAATCAAAAGTATGCCGCTAAAGCACATTGCGTAACGATATTAATTTTGTATGGGAAGATACAACAGAAACATGAAAACTGAAATGTATGATACTACTTCAATAACCAAAGATGAAATCAAAGAATTTATTAAATAGAAGTACTCTTTTTGCGGGGAATTGGGTCAGGAAAAATGTTTCGCTTCGACTTAGGTCTGCCACCAACGGACTACTTCCGCTCTTGGTGTCTGTCGAGATGAGCAAAGGGGGATTTCATTGACACCTGTAAACCATCCACGTCTGGTCTGTTGTTCCATGAAGGCAGGCTCCGAACTCGTTATATTATCTAGGGCGTGGTCACAACTCAAAAGATAGTTATACGTTACCCAAAGCTTCCCAACCAATTTTGGGGATAGGCCATAATTTTGATTTTACTTGCCAATAGTTACAGTAGATATTTAAATGTATCGAACATTACAATCGAAAATTGAAAACCATCAATGAGACCTTAGCAGAAGTTTTTTTTAAAAAAAATAATATATATATATATATATATATTGTGATGATCTCAGTGCTTCATCACATGTTTATTTTAGAAGGCCGTGAATGTGTTTCTCTGGACGCCAGAGAAGGTATACATAACAAAAGACGATACATCTCTCTGGACGTGTAAAAAATGAATGGATGTTCGAGTTGAACTTGGTTTGAGAGCTGAAAATTCTTTTCTGAAGGTGAGATGCTATCAATGTTGTATTTATGTTAATCCCATCAGAGAAGCCGTTGTCAGCAATGATAATGTACCTCATAATATAGTGACTGACTTTTTCTGCCAATAGACTTAAATGAGAACGAGCTGTGGACTCTATTTCATATATAAAAGACAGAAATAATTGCTTATATCTACGAATACATTGTGTTTTCTTTATTAATTAAATAATGTCAAAAGAATTGTAAGGTATAATACTGTGATTTATGTTTATTTTCGTTTGTTTCAAATATAAATTAAATGCTCTTTCAATATTAAAATGGTTGACCATTTCAATATATATATATATATATAATCAAAAACATTAATGAAACGAGGTTTTCAACCTAGCATTTTCTAGGCCCGCAGGCCTGAGTTATGGCAGTCTTGATGTACCTTCATGATCCTGCTATGATTGATAGAATCATTTTTGTCTTTTTACGTTCTGACGACTTTATTTCTTAACGACTTCCGCAAAGTTGTAGACTAATCTGCATATTCTTATATGTATCCTAAAGAAAGTAAGACCAATTTTTTAAAACAATAAACGCGGCAGAATTATTGGAGCAGTAAGTTTCATAATATATTAGGAGATAGCTTCATTGCCTCTGCATGTATTAAGTAAATCAAACAGTAGATTGGTGCCAGAAAACTCAATACAATTATGGGCAGCCCACTTTGTACAAATTTTGGCATCTACTGGTACACTTTTCGTATCTTTAGCATTAGTAAAATGGCTCTCCGTAGTTTCAGATTGTTGGTTGTACGTACGTGCGTTTTCGTCAATTGCACACAGTTTGGTTATACAAATCATTGTGTTTGTACACAATTTACCAACGTCATCTTGGTAATTAAGAATATTGTTTTTAAAGATGGCGAAAAATGTTTCAGTACAGTCCCATTATATACAAATAGTCTTCCTTCGATTCCATAATCTTTTCGCGTTGTAAACAAAACACAAAAACAAAAACAAACAAAAAACAAAAAAAATGATTCATCAAAATTAGGATAGATTAAGGTACTAATTTCGTTGCTCGACACATGGTTTTTACATCTATATTAATTTTAGCGAATTTTGTTATTGCAATTTTCAGATCGTACACGTTTTACCATCCAGTCAGAGTGAAATGTTTATCCGACTGTACTAAGTTTTTATACTTCATACTTGATTATAGATCTCTGATTTGAATAACAGTGCCAAATCTACATTGCATTAGCTGGTTAACATTTATAGAAATTTCATCCAAACATTTCTGAAAAATGGCTATCCTTTCTTGTAATATAAGCTTAAGAATCACCAGAAATACTACACTAATTCCACTGTATTAGTACACAAAAGCGTGCATCAGATAAAATGTTTTTCTGTCAAAAAGAGTTATGTGAGCTTTTCGTTTATTGCACCAAAGAGAACTGTTAAAACAGCATTGCCGAATAATAGCAACAAACATTTGCTGCACTTAAAAGTTCCGGCCCAGAAGGCTCCAATCGTTTTATTGGAATAGTATTCCTCGAATGCCTCTCTGTTTCTTTGAAGTTTCCAAGTTGCAAACAACTTTCGCGGCGGCCCTTTTATTTTACGTGCAAAGCGAACTAAATTCAAGAACTGAGTGAAGTGCCGTTGTAGGTAAGGCTGCGGCTGTAGCGCGCTGGTTCATTAGCACAAGTAACGACTAGACCGTAATAGCCACTTCTGTTTCCAAAAACCTAATGCAATAAGAAGCCTTACTTTCTTTTCCCGGTAATTTGTACCACAGAAGACTCAATAAATAATACTCGGAAATCTAATTTCCTGCACTAATCCGAGCAAGAATTGGCACCGTAATTTTACCTCTACTTTGACTCAAAAACATAAACGCAGAATCGATATCCTAGCAGAAAAACAAACTTCTCATTTTATTCTGACACAGACAGTGCTTTAGAGAGCGCAGGGTTGAAAGATTTATGGAGACGTTTACATGCTTTTAAAAAGGCACATTTACATCAGTGCCAATAATCTTTTCTATGGTTTAACATACCACGGTGACATCACATCGTGGTGTCAGTTCATAGTACTTCTGCAATGAACACTAGGATTACATTTTAGTGCGTTTTGGTAACTTTCAAAGACTTATTTCATAAACTCATTAGCGACAGATACTGCTCATAATTATTCCCCATTGATTATTTAAGAAAAGAAAAAAAAAGTCTTTCTGTAACACACAGATTATGAGATGTACAGAATTATTTTTACGTTAAAAGTGTTAACTATTTCCGTTGATCAATTAGAAAATTCATCAACATTCGAAGTACTCCCTCTCACAGAAACTCACACTCACTGAAAGTCTCTAGCCTTGTCATCATGCCCCAGCGGTGAAGAAAAGCGCTCCTTGTACCCTTGAGCTGGCAGCACCCAGCCATTTTTGTCAGAGGTCGGTACAAAAAGATTTCGTTGGCTACCTGCATGTCGTAGTTATGCGGGTCGCATAACACTGTCCTCTACTGAACAGTTGTGTTTAAAATAGTCACTCACTGTCCGCTAAAAGTTCTCACCTTTATAAAATAACTCTTTTGTTTCACCGGTGTAGGTGCTGTTATTGTTCACTATAAATTTACTAGCCTCGTACCCGCGACTTCGTACGCGTGAATTAAGATTTTTTTTGCCAGAATTAAATATAGTAAGTTGTTGGTAACGAAGGATTAGTCCCAAACAATATCGAGTCGGCATAATATGACAGGAAAGCTATCACTATATCATTCTACCGTCGAACCTGCCTCTTGAAGAGAATTAATTTCCAACATATTTCTGTCACTATTCGATAAGATCTCAAAATGTCGTAACTACAACTGTTAATCATACTGGAAAAAATATCCTGTGCCCTTCATACACATTTCCTTATAAAATTACATCACAACGATATAGCCATTTAATCGTCAAAACGTAACAAAAAGACAGAGACTTACTTCCGTATTTATAATAATATTACTGTGGTTCACACTCATACACTGACTGTAAACAACACCTGAGGGATCATTATAACGTAAAAAAGTGTACACCTACAACATTGCAAGACTACCTACGATTTGCCTCGCATTGCACCCCTAACATTCTAATATCTACAGTTTAACATTCAATCCGAATAACCTACCACCCAGGCCTGACTCTTACGATGAAAAACAATTTTTAAAAATCTTAGCATCCACGGCGATTTCAACCGGAGACCACGACGTTCGTAAGCAAGCTCTTTAGCCACTGAGCTTCCAGCTCACTACACGGAAACACGGTCTGACGACGTGCATATCCAACGTGTCTGTCTATCGCCGTATTTCCAAGTTATGAGAATCAATTGCCAACATATTTCTGTGACCATTCGATAAGGTCTCAAAATTTCATGACTACAACTGTTAATCATACTGGAAAAAATATCCTGTGCCCTTCATACAGATTTCCTTATAAAATTCCATCAGAACGATATAGCCATTTGGTCGTCATAACGTATCAAAAAGACAGAGACTTACATCCCTAATTATAATAATATTACTGTGGTTCACACTTACACACTGACTGTTAACAAAACCTGAGGGATCATTATAACGTAAAAAAGTATACACCTACAACATTGCAAGAATACCTACGATTTGCCTCGCATTGCACCCCTAACTTTCTAATATCTACGGTTTAACATTCAATCCGAATAACCTACGGCCCAGGCCTGACTCTTACGATGAAAAACAATTTTTAAAAATACTGTCCCTGACGGAGATTTGAACCGGAGATCACGACGTTCGTAAGCCAGCGCTGTAGCCACTCAGCTGCCAGGCCACTACGGGGAAACTCGGTACGCAGTCGTCCACATCCAACGTTTTTTTTTTTTTTTTTTTTTTTTTTTTTTTTTTTTTTTTTTTTTTTTTTGTAACAGTTTAACGTCCCTTTTTAACAACGTGGTCTTTAGAGACGGGAAAGGATGGGGGCAAGGAATGGGAAGGAATTCGGCCATGGCCTTTTGAAGGAAGCATCCCGGCATTCACCTGGAGTGATTTGGGGAAACCATGGAAAACCCAAATCTGGATGCCCGGACGGGGATTCGAACCGCCGTCCTCCCGAATGCGAGGCCAGAACGCTATCCGTTACACCACCACGCTCGGTCACATCCAACGTGTCAGTCTACCGCCGTATTTCGAAGTTATGAGACAAATGTGTTATTTATACAGATAATTTTTCAACCAAATGTAGACAGTATTTTTCTACTTGTTTCAAAGGATAAGTGTGCAAAGTTTCATCGAGAACGGATAAAAACTGTGGTTTTGTATGAAGAACAAACAAACCAACAAGAAA
This sequence comes from Vandiemenella viatica, assembly GCA_031002005.1. Classification (NCBI taxonomy): domain Eukaryota; kingdom Metazoa; phylum Arthropoda; class Insecta; order Orthoptera; family Morabidae; genus Vandiemenella; species Vandiemenella viatica. The sequence continues at coordinate 50,082,461 of JARYHS010012519.1, read as the reverse complement.
CAAACAAAAAAACAAACATACAAACATACATTCATCTTTATATATAAAGATTATTTTATTTTTACCTCGCGATTCACTTAAAGTTTGTGGCGGAGGGTGCATTACACCTATCCGAAAGTATAGTGGTTTGGAAGGGATATACGTGATGTGGCAGGAGGCGCCCATGGGCTATTGTGAGGAACCATCCCGGCATTCGCCTGAAGCGATCTGGGAAAACCATGGAAACCCCAGATCAGGATGGTCGAAATGATCTATCGAGAACTAATGTTGGATTTTAAGTTTACTCGCCCGGTAAATCCTTCCTATTCCATTCCCTAATCACTCGTGGGAAAAAAAACTGGAAATGAATCGGTTCAAGCCCTGATGTCTCTTATTTTCGCGGTAATTCCTAGATATTAATGTTGCTGGTAATAATATTTGTTTGCTGTCATTCCGAAATACGTCAGTCATTATTTTTACAATTAGCTTCTATCGAAAGCAACGCATTCAGTGTTCCAGGTCTTCCCAACTCCTTCAACATCGCTCTTAGGATTTCCCTCCAACTATATATAACTGTTACTAGACGGGCGTTATTGATTAAGATTTCCTGTCCCGTTAAATATTGCTCAAATGTTGTATTAATAAGTACACTGTAGTGGTTTAACCAGCTACACCGAGCGTGGTGGGAGAGCTATAACGGTATGGTATCGCATGCGTGGGTACGTGGATTCGAATCTCCGTCTGGGCAACCAGATTTGGGTTTTTGATGGTTTCCCCAAATCACTCCAGGTGTGACATAGTGGTAAATTAAAAGTTAAAATGATTTATATATATATAAAGAAAAAAAGAAAAGAATACAAAGGTTAATAAATATTGTTTGCCCAGAGAGGCTTTAAAGGATATGATCTCTGGAAAAAAGAAGTGAAGTGAAGAGAATTGTTGAGTAGAGTAAACAACCAAGACAAAATTGATTTAGCAGCAGCGTAAACATTAAATTGAGAGATCTTGAGTAGGAACAAACCTGCAAATCTCGGGACGTCAAGGTTGTCTCAAACACGGTCATTATTGGTATTAGAGAACTTTTTAAACTGGCAAACGAAAGAAATAATCTGCAAAAGATTATAAACGAAATACAGTCTACAAATTGTATTTATTTAATTACATAGATCTCTTGCTCGCATACAATTTATATGCGACATGGCGACCGTGACAGGACTTTGTTTTTGTTATTGTTCATTTGTTATGTTTTTTTGTAAGATTGGTGTTCATTTAGAATAAGCAAAGCTTGTTAATATTTTGTACAAAAATTTTAAAACCTCGATACCAATAACGACATTGCAATTAAGAAAATTTTCCTCCTTTTCTTGTTCATTTACAATCAACAAAAAAATGAGGAATATTTTGGGAGGGGTTGTGACATAGTGGTAAATTAAAAGTTAAAATGATTTATATATATATATATATATAAAGAAAAAAAGAAAAGAATACAAAGGTTAATAAATATTGTTTGCCCAGAGTGGCTTTAAAGGATATAATCTCTGGAAAAAGAAGTGAAGTGAAGAGAATTGTTGAGTAGAGAAAACAACCAAGACAAAATTGATTTAGCAGCAGCGTAAAAATTAAATTGAGAGATCTTGAGTAGGAACAAACCTGCAAATCTTGAGACGTCAAGGTTGTCTCAAACACGGTCATTATTGGTATTAGAGAACTTTTTAAACTGGCAAACGAAAGAAATAAACTGCAAAAGATTATAAACGAAATACAGTCTACAAATTGTATTTATTTAATTACATAGATCTCTTGCTCGCATACACATTTATATGCGACACAGGGGAATGCCGGGACGCCTCATTTAAAAGGCCATGGCTGAATTCCTTCCCGTTCCTTTCCCTTTGTCCTTTCCCACTTCTAATGATATCGACGTCGACGAGACCTAATCCCATAAGCACAAAAAGCCTGCTACATTATATCTGAATCGTAGATACGTAGAGAATCATAGTACTGATTACCGAAAAAAATACAAAAAAGGTAGCAGGATTGATTGAGCCACCCTCACACACAAGTTCAGTATTAGTGACGCTGTAACCTACTGCTAAGGTCGAAGAAATGAGTTATGTTTATACCAAATTTCTGTCAGGACAGATCTATACGTATAGTCACTAAAGTCTGCTGCAGGCCGAGAATTAACTGTCGACAATAACTGTCAGAATTGGTTATTTTTGTGCCATTCAATCACATCTCTGAAGTATTTATTGTGCCTGTTAGCAAATAAAATAAAGTTTTCTCTAATTTCCGTTCTACAATGCACGCAAGCAATTCTGTAACGGATTATTTGCGCCGATGTAAGGTAGGCTCGCTGTCGATATGCTGAGAAGATGACTTACGGCCCACAGCATTCAATTGGTTCGTACAGCTTCCGTTTAGTTCATTAAGGTGATCTGTAGAAAGGATCGGTGTTGCTAAAAAATAGTTGCGCTGTATTTTAGAACTTTTTATTTGCTTTGTTAATTATTAGATCGTTTACTTTTCCCGAAACCCCATTTTATCAATTGTCTGTGCATGTCAGGTAGCATAAAAAAGTAAAATTGTATTAAAGCATTTTCTATGGATCGTGATTTAAAAATATGTCGACCGCTCAGTGAAGCGATTAGCTAATTATCTCATTACAGTGGACACCGACGTTGATGTTCCAATTAATGAATTCACAATTATGTTGCTAGCCAAACGCAACACGTATTAAATCTCAATAATCTAGTTTGACGGAGCTTCGGCACGGTAGTTTTACAAGGTTTCCGTGATTGGACAGTGATTTATTCAAATGGCGACTGTGACAGGATATGCAAACCTTGAAAATAACCATACTACTGGTTTAACATGATATACTGACTAAACCGTATGCGGCTTCGTGTAGAGAGAACCAATTGGGTAAATGTCTAAATCCAAAATTTACATAAATTCAAATCTTCGCCTGCGACAAGAAACGAACTCTCTGAACAAAAATATGCATATATCTCTCAAGAATAATTTTAAAACTTAATTTAGATGATAAACGATTATTGTTTTTATGGTACGAATTTTTTTTAAAAAAATGTGCAATCTATATCCCTTTGAGTAATCAACGAAGTTTAAACTACTGACATGCTATGGATTAGACTGATTAGCTCTATAAGAACTGATACATCTAAAAAGCTCTAACTTCGTTCTTGCGTTAGTATCTACCTGCTAGTAAACAGAGGCCTACCGCAACTAAATGCCTTATTCTGTAAATTTAATATTTGATTTGAATATTGTCTAACAATGTCTTAAAAAACAGTTGAAAAGTTTATAAAATGGGTAAACTGATCACTTTTCAGAAGTGTTAAGAAGAGGCGTAATGTAATATCACCGCTAAAATTTGACAATTATGGTTTCCCGTTAGCTTACTGGTATTATCAGAAACCCCCGATCAGTCACGCAACCACAATGTTGGCGTTTACTACGAAGCTTACAAAAACATTTGCGAATCGTTGTGACGGCTGCAGTATGTGTGAATAGTGTAAAATCTCGACTCATCTCGGTTCACTTTTACTAAATGTTTATTGTTAGAATATATTGAATTACAGTGCTAAGAGTTCTTTTAAAAAAGTAACTAACGCATTTTCTCCAAAGCCTCATATACTTCTTCTTAATAAATAACAATGTTTCTTAGCTGCAGCTATTTGGACTATTTATGATAATTGTCTAGTAAATATTTCGAAGCTCTGAAACAAATAAACGATAAGGTGTCTTAGAAGTTAGGAACTACGTACAGTACATGCTCCAAATCGTCGAAATGCTGAAGTTTCCCCGGCATGCAACCAGACATCCATATGTGTAAGCAGCATTTCACGAATACTGAATTGTTAAAATCACGTTAAGCTGTATGTTGAGTTTATTCATGTAGGAAACTCGTCAACAACTACTGAAGGCTACGCGGAAGCAAAGATACCTGCATTTGAGTTAGTATTAATTAAGTTCTCTTCATGTGTATTTTGTGCACTCGTTGTAAGTTGCTTTTTGTACCTGGAATGAAGTTGGCTTCTCGACTTGTTTATTTTAGACTGACTAATCTCCAAACGACTTTTGATGTAGATGTATGTGCAAGATAGTTCTATGCACTATACGAAATGTTATTTTACTGGGTGATACATCAACAGTAAATTTGAGAATAACTTTATTTGTTATAACGCAGTATGAAACATTTTTAGGAAGCGGGAGGATTTAGCTTTAAGGCAGGATAAATATAAATCCTCTTCATTGAGCATGGCGTCACTCCATTGGCGCTTTCTTTACTTACGATGAAACTCAAGGAAAATTTTCAGAAAGCGATTGAATCCACTTGATGGGGTACTGTTTAGCTCGGTTATTAAATCTCCCTTCATTAAACCAACATGTTAAAACTTTAGAATATTTAGAAAATAAATGAACAATTATGCGCTTGTGAAAAATCAAGCCTCAGCATTTAGCTTGTAGATATTGTGATGAATATAGAAATAAACTGTCGATTTTAATCTGTTCCTGAAAAAAATGGAATTCTGTAGCAGTTTTTGTATATATTATCGAACTTTTTTAACTCTAAGTATATAATTTAATTAAAAATGGAATAAATGTAGATAATAGGCAGAAATGATTTTCGTATATATTTAACATGAAATTTTTTTGCCGAAAAATTCTTTAGTATCTTCTAATATTGTAAAGTGTCCTACTGTATGTTTGACACGCTTCATAACAAGTTGTAAATTCGTCTCTATGTCAGTAATAAGTATAAAAAATTATGTATTTACACGAAAATTTTTTTTTGAATTTTTTGTGCAAAATTTTTCTAATTCAGCTCTGGAACTACTACCTTATCAACGACTTTGTATTCGATAATACAGTGAAATACATAAACCGTAATTATGATTCAACAGTGAGGTAAACTTATTACATAATATTAGGTGCCGCTGGTGGCTGTAAGACTGTTGAAATAGATGACGTATTTTTCAATGCGGTGACTACTGTTTCGGCTCGGCGACGGGCGTCGAAAGTTGAGCACAATATTCCGCATGTCGCAGCAGTTGTGTTTGAGTGGAACGAGATGGAATTCCCGAGCGATAATGAAATTCCTCCCACTTCGGAATTCATCATCGACTGTGTTATGAGAGCCCACAAGATGAGATATTTGATGGCGACTCATAGAAAGAAAACTGCTCACTTTTCCAAATGGCTACATGTCTTTGCTATCAAACAATACCTCTGAAGTCAATCCAGAAAAAAGGTATGTTAACATTTCTTTATTCCGCATAAGAAACCAATGGTCTTTTGAGCTATAAGTTATGTTATTTGTAATTACTTTTCTACAAGACATTATTAAAGAAATTACCCCTATTTGAAACAAAAAGTTTCGATCAAGAGCTATTACGATTACAAGTTAAAATCTAGTCAAGAACACACTTCTCCTGTGCAGCAAACTAATTGTTGACTTGTAAGGGCAACACAATCAACTTGGATCACAGAAAAATTGACTATACAAGGAAGATCTCTGACTCCAATAATCAGCAGCTCATATATGAATGACCAAACAGTTGTCACAAATACTAGAATTTTCTTGTTGGAACACGATTTGTCCTGACAACAAAGAGAGCATTAATTCACAGTATAGAAGTTTAATACAGTGGAAAATAGTTCAGGCATAGCAATTCAAATTCAGGTGTTCATCCTTAAATTAGTGAATTTTGTCATTTTTTTAGAAAAAATCGTGTGGTCACCTATTAAATTACAGTTGTGACAATCACAAATATTGTAAGCACTGTTTGACAAAGCTTTAACATTCAAGAAACACAGTCAGAATTTCATACCGAAATAGATGTGAATGCATGTTTTACACGCGTATTATTACGATTATCATTATCTATACAAATTATTGTATATACAACTCCAACACAGAAACTGTCCAGTACCAGCACTTAGGAATATATCAGCCGACATGCCAACACTGCGAAGCAATATACTAAGGTCAGAAATCTGTGAACGGATTATGATACACGTGTAAAACATAAATTTATATCCACTGGTGATGGTGCACACCATAATGGCGAAACTTATCCGGGTGATTTTTTTAAATAAATTAATCACATCAGTTGTTTGTTGAAGGCTTTTTATTTATAAAATTTACTTACTGCTAAATTGATCTTTATGTTCCAGACGGCATACAGGCAAATTACTAAGTTTCGCTATGCCTGCCTCGAGTGAATTATATCGATTATCATTGTCTGAGTCTTAATAAACTTCTATAATGTAGTTCATTGGATCGATTTAATTTTAGCTTGATCATCTTTCGGTATCCATGTGATACAATAATTATCTTTGGTAACTGTTCACTCATCCCCGCTATTGTATTTGGAACAGTGACCTATACCTGGCACATATGAATAATAGTAGAAAGTCTTTTAATGTTATGACGATTTGTATTGGAATGAGTTATGGAATCATACAATAATTATCGTTAAATTTCGATTTGTAACCTCTTACTTGTTGCTGAACGTGATTATTTTCCGTAAAATACAGCAGAATACTGAAATGATAAAGGAGCTGGATGTGGATCGCTGAAATATACGAGGAGAGTGATTTGAGTGTACATTGCTGATGAGGCTTGTAAGGATATTGGAACAATTAGGAGTAGTGCATGGAAGAGAGATAACGATGACCGCAACATGGTATTCGATTTCAGGTATGAGAGAAGGATTGGAATAAATGCCGACTGTAAGTGCTGAGTAGTTTACCAAAAGCACCGAAAGAATTAGAAATTAATATTCTTAAATGGAACAGATAGGTGAGTAGGAAAATTACACTCAAAAATTTAGGATAAAAAATAATACGAAAGAAAAGGGATATATGTGCAGGAATATTGCAACAGGAGCATGCCCTCCATATCAGTTACCGAGCGAGGTGCGGGTGGTAGCACTTTGGCCTCGCATTCTGGAGGACACCGGTTCGAATACCCGTCCTGGTATCCAGGTATGGGTTTTCCATGGTTTCCCAAAAATCATTCCAGGCGAATGCCGGGATGCTTCCTTCAAAGAGCCATGGCCAAATTCCTTCCCATGCCTTGTCCGTAGTCCTTTGCCGTCTCTAATGATCTCGATGTCGACAAGGCGTAAAGCCATAAGCAAAAAAAAACCATAGGAATTAATTAAAATTTAATATAATCAGTATATTGGGCAATATTACAGCTCTTGTTCCAAACTAGATAAAAGCCGGTACATTTCTTAACAAAAGTAAACTCTGCGTACAGTATTAATTGTCAAGGTGATAAAAGTGCCAAGAGTTCTTTCTTGATCCCAACAGGCTAACCTTAGTAGAAATTTAATTTAATTTCGCTTTGGTGGGGTTGTTAAATTAGTTCTTAGCAGAATAATAAACTGGTACAAACGCCCAATAGAAATTAAATTTCTGGAAGGAGTAGTGTGTAGTGTAATTAATTTTCTGCTAATATCACGTCACGGCAAAAGCCCAAGGAATGCATAGATTAGTCTATTCGCCGTACTCAATCTCCTTCTCCTTACTCTACTGCAGTGCTACCAACTCGGGGGCTGTGTGCGTCTCTCTCCGCAGCATTGTGTTGTGTTGGCAGAATTGTCTCCGGTGCCATTTGCTGCCTCCGGTTTCCGCTTCTGTAAACCTCCTACTTGACTATTCTGAGGAATGATTAACCTACAGAGTATCGGCATAGAAAGGTAACTATTATGGGAAGCACATATTGCGAAAATACTTCATTTAAAATATGCCACACACGTTTTTCTGGTTTATGACTCGTATAGAATATTATATTTTCTATTTAATATTTAACTGGAGAGCTAAATTTAGATTTTCAGAGGCAAAAACTGTCGGAAATGAGAACAAAACAAGGAGCAGGTGTCTGAAATACTCGTTTCATGCATAATGTTTAAATACTATGGCCCAAAGATTTCACGTGTAATCAAACTTATAATCACGGTACGAATATAGATCATATTTTATCATTCATAATGCACTGTACATATTTTCCACAGATCAATTCGAATTATTATTTACTTAACACATTCATGAAAATCAATAACTATGATACCTACCATTACATTTTGCTCAAACCTTGTTTACACTATTATAAAATCATATAAGTGATGTATTTATACGTTTTGGAGAAATGTTGGAGTTATTATTCAGAGATTCCTAAAACCAAATCATTTATTTCTATCGTCCTTTTTTCCCCCTACATCATCATTCTGCCAGTTGTTAATTTAAGGTCTGTTTATTATCAACATACGTTAAACATTTACGAAATATGAATATTTAATTTTCATGAATGTACAGAAAATTACACCATTTTGAAGTGTATATCTAAACAATTACAAAATATTTACATTGCCAGCAAAAACAAAGGGATGACAGTAACTTTTGTTACTTTGTTTTACTAGTTAGTGTATAGACCTAGTTCATACGCGGAGGTAGTACTGGGATAATCTAGTAAAATATTTTATGCGCCGTTGCTTGGTGTCAAAAAAGGTCAATTCCGGTGTCTAACGACATTTTGTATTTGTAACTAATTTTTCTCGTGTAAACCAACGTAAGACGGCAGGCGTGGTGGGCATAGACAACATATAGCTTTACGTAAAAAAATATCTGGGGGAACTTCACTCGGTTCATGCTCAGCCAGACTACGCGTAAGGACTGATGGAGCTGTCATCTGAAGCTCGACTCTTTGTGTCTTACGTAAACACCTGATCACTGAGCAAAGGACAACATAAAATGCTACAACCAATATGCAGAGAAACATCACGTGATTTGTAACAGGTGGCTTTCAGACGTCATCATACTGCAATATAGTGATCTTGTAAATATAATTAAATAATCTGACAACCAGCATAATTTTCTCTCTAAACCACTGATTAGCATTCTGTCATTTCACCTCATTTCTCAGTGCACTAAACTGTGTATCCTACTAACAACGTGTTTTATATTGATTGGGTCGGGAAACAGGTTTCACCCTGATTCCTGGTGTACGTATTGTTTCTTTTTCATTCATGAAATATTGAATCAAAAGATATCGGTATTTTATTTCTTCTGATCTTAGCACACTCATTTTGTTTATTGTTCCTACTGATGTGTGGACCTTAATTGTCAGTATACTCTTACTTAATCGACGTAGCCTTTACTTTTCTCACAGGGATTGGTATTCAGGGCTATTTTGTTTTAATAGCTAGGTATATTTGAGAACAAATAAATTCTATTGAGTTTGTGACTTAATAAATAATTTTTTACTCGCCCGTGTCATTGCGTGCATGAAGGTGCGTTCCCACGATCCGCCTGTACCCATCGCCAGGCGGTACAGATGACCTGCCCGGGTAGGCGAGGGTTGACAAGTGGCGCGCGCTGATCAGTACACTTCGGCTAACGTGGCGGTGCTTCCGAAACCACGCGTCGTGGGAATGCACCTTTAGGATGCCATCACACTGGATCGTGGAAGTACAACGGGACCAGATTAGAATCTTGGTCCCCGCGTACCGGCCGTCCTGATTGCGTTTTCCATACAGTTTTCCACATAATAGTCTAAGCGAATTCTGGGGCGGTCCCCAAACTCTATCTAAATCATTTAAATACGCAATTTCACAAACAAAAATACACTTATCATACAGAACACATTGCGCGGACAGATTTCAACACAAACAGCCCACTATTAAACAGCTCAGATTTCCACAAATCCGATTCTATACTCGGGTATGGCTAGTGTTGTAAAAAATAGTTTTTTTTCAGACGTGAAAAAAAACATGAAAAAAAAACTGTGAAAAAAAAACATGTTTTTTTTCATAACTACTAAATTTCAAATTTTTAAGGCATTTATCGTTTAATATGACTGTTTTAGAGTTTATACTAAGTACTTATCTTAACTTTTAAATCTACTATATTTTTCTGCTTCAGTAGAAAAAAAAATTACAAAAATATTGGTAACATTGACTGAAGTTTTCTTTTACGAATGGGGACTTCCCGAAAAGGCTAGGTTGCGTGAGAAGGAATCCCCGTTCCCCATTGTTTGGATTGATACTCGCTATTTGAACTAGTGCTGCCAGCAGCAGGTTCTACAATTTTATCTGTAGACCTACGAATCTTTTCAAAAAATTAGGAAATTTAACCACGGTTTTTTGCCTCTTTTTATTACTTGTTGTGCTTTCCTTATATTCGTATACTTTTGAAACTCGCAGCGTATAGTGATACTGAGTCATTAAATTGTCAGTAATTATGAATAATTTCCTTGCAACCGTTGGCGTAAACCAACGATTGAAAAACAAATAAAGCTCCTATTTTGTATGATAATAGATTTAAATTCAAACTTAAAAGACCGTAATACAGAACTATCGTCGAAGTTTTCATTCACAGTGTGTACTTTGCCCACAATTTAAAATTACAATCTCAAAAGCTTTTGCATGCAATACAACCAGTAAAAGAAAAACTATTTCTGAAGTTATGGATATAGAAGGGACAGAAGAAGAAACAGAAAATTCCGACTCCGAGCGAACTAGTGTTGGTAGTACTGATACGAGTGAATGTGGTACCGACATAGAAGATGAATAAAAAATTATGTTACCTATATAGATACATTTATGAATCATTATATAAGATATTATATGATATAGTAAGGTTTAAAACACACATGTAAAATGTAAGTTCCATAAATAAAACTATAATTTATCCAATATATTGTTTTCTGAAAAAAAAAAACAAATTTAGAAAAAAAACAAGGGTGCTAGGTTTTTTTTCATGTTTTTTTTCACAAATCTGAAAAAAAAACATTTTTTTTTCAGTTTGCAACACTAGGTATGGCACATTGCCTCCCGAAGCCTCCTCTGTGGTCTGTACTCTGTATCGAGGAGGTTAGGGGGATGGGGGAGGGGGGAGGAGGAATCAAATCTCAGCTGACGTTCTATTACCAGTCCAATTTCATTTCGTCTGTTTATTTATGTTTATCATTGTGCAAATCACCATCAAGGTTTGCAAGGTAGTGCTTCTCATGGATAATTAAAAACGAGTTGTGATCTTGAGATATATCTGATAGGAAAATAGTGATACACTATTCCTGATTACCAGCTTCTGTTCTAAAGTCCTCGGTCAAATCCTGAACATCTTCACACAGCGTATGGAGTGATGGCACACGGCAGTATTGTTGGTGATCCATGCATCGGCTAATACCAACAAAGTAGGCAGACTCATTATAATTTTTCTGAACAGTAGGTCTGAATGGAACTGCTTCTGGCTTCACCCACATCCTTTTTTCATCTCTTATCCTCAACGCACTACACTGCGCACATATATAATCACAGACAGACATCCACACGTACAGTAATACTTACGAACACTTTGTCACTGGAAGATGCTACATTTAACCAGCCCAAGCAAAATTCCTTGGCAAGTTGCTATTGTAACGAACGCGTCTTGTGACCGCTAGTTACATTAATAAACTATATGTTTATTATTTAAAATTTGGAATATTTTAGTGGGCATTTGGGCACAGTGTACAAGTGTGGAGCGGCAGATCTGAGGAATGCCAGCAGGCCGGTTCCTCGAATTAGCGAGGGGAGTGTGTCCCTGAGAGGGGTGGATTGTGCTAGCCAGGTAGATAAACAGGGTGATCTGCGGAAATTTTTGTTTTCATGTGGCACGGAGGAACATTCGGTGACGGCCGGCAAGGACGATCGGTCGATGTGCACTGTCTGTGCGTTAATTGAACTGTGCTGCCTGGAACGGGACATCAGCCACTTTGTTTGAGCGGACTGAGGAACTGTGCCACACTGTTCCGTAGCAGAGCAGAAAACTTCATCCAGTGTGTGTGGCCGACATTAAAATTCGGAATTATATATCGCCATATGAAGGACATTGTGCTAGTTACAAGTGCAAGTTCATAGCATTGCCCAGCTACGACCCTGCAGATAAGAACTCTCATAGCCCGGAGCAATCATTTCTTTCAGAAGTGAACAGTCAAAATTTTGAATTTGTTTATGGTTTAATTTTGTGTATTTTATATAAAATACCCTGGCGCCCACATAAGGCCAACTGAATAATTTTAACTAATTTGTTGTATATGTCATGTCAGTAATTGAAATAAAACCATTTGTGATTTCTCATATAAAGTATTCAAGCAAGTTCTACCTTTCATGATCATTCAATAAAATAATAACATTAATTACGATTTTAAATCAGGTAATGAGGTCAGAACGTTACACTATGAAGAGGTGAAGCCCTTGATAGTAATCCTCTACACCCGAATACGGGGAAAGGCATACACTTTGACTAAGAGTAACAATGCAGATGAAGTGAGATATCAGCAAATTGTCAGAAAATTAATTGCATGAGTTGAACTGGATGGCCCTAATTGTAAGGCTCTTAGTATTCGGTTCAATCCGTAGTTTAAATTGTAAACCTGGATTTAAACATTGTTACTAACAAAACTGATACTTCTGCTGTCCCAGCCAGCTAGATAATTAGAGGCAGAACTACAAAAACTTACGAAAACATTAGGTATCCGATCAGTGTGCGGTGCATAAGCTGACACCTGTTCGTATGCATACACTGGTCGTTGATCTCGAAGCGGAGTGAATCAATTGCGCGCTACTGTAAGCGCTGCCGCGACAGTTATCGAATCACGCGCCGAAGTGCGGCGCGTCCTAACTGCCTGCTAATGAAACGGCTACCCGCCGATTACCCAACTAATCCACTCGGCCGTTTTATTCCACTCCGTCCCGGCCGTGCCTCGTCCGACGACGGGGACTAAATCGACAAGCAGAGTGCATAAACAGGTTACCAAGTTCATACCTGCCAGTGTAACAGCATAGTAGGAATCCTATGACACATCAGAAACTGTATAGTTAAATATATCATAGGAGATGCAACTAGACTATTGGATTTGACATGGTGCTATGGTTTCTGGATGTTGAATGACGAAGTAAAAGAAACACTGACCACTTCACAATGCATTATATTTAATTCTTAAACAGTAAAATCGTCAGACACTTAAATGTTTTAATTCAGATATCCGTAAGAAATTCGAGTTGATCTGAAACTGTTGGCTATATTTAGGTCCATCCTGAGAAAACAAAATCGAATGATAAGTTTCTAGGACATCTCTCGGATTATTTTGATGTCATAAATGGTGTCCGACAAGGTGATGGTCTGTCTCCCCTAATATTTAACTGTGTTCTCGAAAAGATCATTCGGCGAGCGTAATTAAAGTAAACAATCACAGTCCATTGAGAATTAAAACTGAATCTAGAGGGATCACAATAGAAAATCTAGCTTTTTCTGACGACACTCACCATCCTATCAAATGACTTAAGAATTGCTAGGATCCAAATTAATTGGCTCAAAGAAACTGCCGATCAAATCGGCTTACAGCTATCCTTTGAAACAAGTGAAGTATTGTCCAACATCAAAGATGCTCCTCTTAAACTTCAAACTAAATACGTGTGAACAAGTACCTGGTTGAGATAGTGAAAAATGGATTGGTACAGAAACTATTCTGGAAATGTTATAAAACTAGAAATAGCCTAACAATTTCGTTAGAGATCTACAACAAAAAAAATTTTCACAAAGTCCTAAGATATGTCATTATGAAGAAGTGCTGAAACCAGTAGTTTGTATGCAGGAAAACATTGTTTCTGAATGCTAATGAAGGACTCCTGGGAAAAAAGAGAAAAAATAGCACGAAACATTATTAAAATAACTCTCGGATCCATCTTCAACAACCGCGTCAGTCAAAAGAAATCCAGCAACCGTTTCAACAATTAAAAAACAATGAAATAGTCCACAAAAGACGAGCACGAATCTATGGTCACCTCAAACGAATAGAGGAAAGTACAAGAAATAAATCATCAATTTCTTATACCAAAAAACCCATGATTCTCTGGTTTGCAAATATCAAAGAAGACCTTCATTTGGTGAGATTGAAACCCGAAGACACTTTTGATAGACATCTCTTCTGGAAAAAGTTAGTGGCACATAAGATAAACCGAGACAACCAATCTAAAACAAGACGTGGTTCCCCTTGGACGGAACACCACAAAAAGGCCCACTCAAATCAAGTGGAGGTTTTTTGAGCCGAAAATAAAATAAAACACGCCACCAAATGCAAGGAGGCTTAACATAGTCCTAGTTGGCGTCAACGAACATAGATACAAAAGAGGATATACATTTATAAGGATAGTTACTTCTTTATTAGCTATGTTTTACACCCACAGTTTCAAGGAAATGGTGGAAGTAAAAGAAAATTCCAACTCAACGACAAGTGTACTGGAAACAGATCGTAAGGAGGTTATTCTACAATAGAGAAATCCTTCAAGGAGGTGATTCAAACTCTTCTCATTTGGCGTTATTGTTCAAATGAGATCCTCATAGAATTGATAGATATTTGGTAATAGAACACTAGAGAAGAAAACCAAAGTTACCTCAATGACAAGCAATTAAAATCATACAACTAATTAAGTTCAAAATGATTAAAGGATATGTTCTTCGACGATAACGTTTTCCTATTTCCACACATAAAACTTCTCGAGAAAATCCGTCACCATCATCTTAGGGCCGAAAATAAAAAAAGAAATACTGGACACTATATCCGGAAGTGGCAGAGTCAGTCTTGATACAGTGTTCCTCTAAATGAATTAAATTTAGCAGTGCATATAGTGGAGAGTTATATTTTCACAACGAAGAATTTCAATTGAAATGAGTTTTTCCTCTATATTTTATAGTGCTCATCGTCTCCTTAACAACTTTTAAGGCTCGGTTAATAGATCTTTAGCCAGAACATCAGAAGACTTGTAACCCCCTGTGTCCAATCTAGCGGACTGATAGTTTGCTGATTGACGGTTGGTAGTGAAAAAATGACAGTGTCATTAAATTGTGAGTGGAGACTTTCCCGGCGTATTGATACAATGAATAGTTCACAGAAATTCAGCCGGATAGTGTTGAAAAACGACAACGTTCCGACAACCGGCTCGGTTATCTTCATCAGGTCTACTAATTCAGATATTATTACCTGAAATCACAAACTAGTCTAGTGATATCTGAATTAGTAGACCTGATGAAGACAACCGAGCCGGTTGTCGGAATTTTATCGTTTTTCAACACTATCCGGCTGAACTCCTGTGAACAATGCATTACAGTATCATTAATACCAATCTGAGTGCCATGTTTATCCTCAAAAAAGGTCTCAGAGTGGTAGACTGTACACTCCAGAGAGAGTCTGCTACATCTAATAGAGCTAATTAGTCTTAGAATTTAATTTATGGCACTTCTTCCCAAATTTTATAGATTTTATGTGCCTTGTAAGTGGAATTTTTATCCACCAAACCTGGGTGACAAGATTCAAGTAACTCCAAAAGTGTCATCAGAATAGGACTAGGAAGAAGAGATCAGGTACAACATCAAGAGACTAGTTTGAGGGTTCCGATCCGGAGCTTTCACAACCCTGGTAGCTTATTGTAGCTGCCATCCCATCCATCACGTTTCACATAATGCGCTACTGAAAATTTTTCAGTGGTATGACGTATTCCCCTTCAAGGCTAAGCAGTACACTGGAAAGTGGAAATTTAAGTGAAGTTATCCTAAATTCCTAAGTGGCGTGGTTCAGTACGTCCAGTATCATAAGTCAGGTTCCTGAACACAACAGAGCGTAGTGGGTGACCAGTAACACTCTGGGCTCGCAGTCGAGAGTACGTTGCTTCGAATCCCCGTCCGGCCATCCACATTTAGGTTTTCCATGGTTTCCTCACACTCGTGACTGTGCTGGCATGTCCAGCCGGTTGACTTAACTTTGCATTTTTAATGACATAGTTATTGGCTGCATTACATTAATGGCCAAAGCCATAAAAAAAAATGTTTAAAAGCGAAAAGTAAGTCAACGAATTTATCGATTCTGAAAGAGCGTTTTACATGCTACGAATTATTAAGAGTAAATTTGTGGGCTGGACACAGCGTTTGTTGTAGCCACTAAAACGAATGCTGTGATGAGGAAAGTACGGGTAAAGAAATGAATAAAAGAAAGAATTATCCTTTATGCTGTTGAGTCATCTCATAATTCACACAGAAAATTATTGAAATGGTCGAGAACTTGTATATATTACGTGAAATAAGTCTCGAGTATAATCTAATACTTAATAAATACTGGTCTAATCGCTAACATAAAGTGAAAGAGATGTTAAAAAAAGATCAATGCAACATAATAACTCACGGTGAAACAATCAGCACTGTCTGATCTGCGGTCACCATCTTTGTAGACAAGAGTGAGGATTTCCAAAAATTACTTAATGGCTGGAGCATAATATCGGTAAGATAATATTTACTAGATTTAAAGAAGAATGGATACTGAAAAGCTCTCTGAAACTATACGTTACACCCGTTTTGCAGCAGTTCTGCAGATGATTAAGGAATCTTAAATAAAAAATTATCGGTTGCTTATTAAGATAATTGTTTTACGGGCAGGTCCAAACAGAGCGAAACTTGTGGGGGTGAAAGGAACCTGGGAGAAGGTGAATGTCGAAATGATTATTGGTGAACATTTTGTGACAGAGCCTTGTTGTCGGGAGGGCGCAAATTCAAAATCAAGACTTCGGTTTTATATGGCTTTCTGAAATCACTTCAGTCCAATATCGGGATTTTATGCAAAAATCATAGGCCAAATTCCCTCCCGTTCTTTGCCTCTTATCCTCTCCCGTCGCAACGTCGGTGAAGCGAAAAATATTCCGAAAAACAAAGAACAAGTAGTTGGCCATTAAACCTTTAACATTTTCCTCAGGCCTGACATTTAGACAGCGAATTCCATGTCTTCGTTTTTGCAACACATCAGGGGAACGTTTGTACAGATGTTATTTCAGTGTGTTGCAGTGCAAAGGAACAGCGTTATGATAAAGTTTCGTCCTGTTCTTAGAATAGTGCTAATTAAAAAATGCTGCAGCGGCAACAGTGTGCATCCCTTCAGCAGCTGGCTGTCACGGCACGGAGATTACCTCTTGGAGTTACATCGTCTCTCTCCTTAACACTACCCCAGTGTTACCTTGCTTATCTAGATGCAAATACGGCCCTTAAAGATTAGGATTTTAATTTGACCGTATGTTGCCCGTTGCCGTAAACAAGACAGTTAAGTAAACGGTTGCGAGTTGGCCGGCTCTCAGCTCCCAGCCCGTAACGCAGTAGGGGGTAATGACGGCAGCCTCTGCGCAGCGCTATAACTTGAAAAGCTTTCGAGCTCTCGTTTCGGAAAATTATCTCCACATAAAACGTTTTTATTTATTTGCCAATGTATCCTTGTGAAATGTGCTTTTACCCGTGTACTTTCTTTAACACATTACAGTTCATGACACGGAAATAAATGCTGTAACACTAAACAAATTATGGATTCGAAACCATACATACATTGGTGTTGATTACCATCCAGCATTCTCTTTCGATGATTCTCTTGACCCAGGCATTTCTCACTCTACTTTAAGGTTTTTTCAGTTGTTTTTTTTAGTCTAGCATACTTTTTACATTATTCCTGCTATCGCGACACTTAATTTACCTGTTTAGGGTTTTTCTTCATATATTTCATTCTGTGACGCTGCTATTTCCAGTGCACTTTCTTTAAAACATTATTCACAGTTTTCGATACGGAAATAAATTCTGAAACGTTGACTACTTCTGATTTTGAAACCATACATTGGTGTTGATTACCATCCAGCATTTTGTTTCGATGATTCTCTTGACCCAGGCATTTCTCACTCTACTTTAGATGTTTCGTTACGTATTTTTTTCAGTTTCATAAGTTAAAAGTCAGATTATTTATATAGAATGTACACCTATGAGACGTATAAAAAAAGTTTTTTTTGTCTAGCATATTTTTTACATTATTCCTGTTACCTCGACACTTAATTTACCTGATAATTAAAGTCAGGGTTTTTCTTCATATATTTCATTCGGTGGATGTGCTATTTCCAGTGCAATTTCTTTAACACATTACAGTTCACGATACGGAAATAAATTCTGTAACACTAAACTACTTCTGAATTGGTGTTGATTACCATCCAGTAT
This sequence comes from Vandiemenella viatica, assembly GCA_031002005.1. Taxonomy (NCBI): domain Eukaryota; kingdom Metazoa; phylum Arthropoda; class Insecta; order Orthoptera; family Morabidae; genus Vandiemenella; species Vandiemenella viatica. The sequence goes on along the minus strand of JARYHS010012519.1, from coordinate 50,064,398 downwards.
TCTCTTTCGATGTTTCTCTCCACACTGGCATTTTTCATCTACTTTCAATGCTTCTTCATGTTCTTTTTCTTCAGTTCATAAGTTAAAAGTTCGATTATTCATATATAATGTACACCTACGAACCTGTTAAAAAAGATTGTTTTTACACTAACATACTTTTTAATTTATACCTGCAGTTCATTAAAGTGAAGGCTTTTCTTGATATATTTCATTTTAGGATGCCGAATATTTTTTCCAGATTACGAATTCAATAATTAGTTTTTAAGAGGTAAGATTAAAATTAGTTTCAAACAGATGTTAAGTATTATTTTTTTTTAAACGTAAATACAAACGTCTACACATTTGAATCGAAGACAGGAGGATTGATGTTATACTAATACAAATTATGTGAGGTCTCAGAGGCCTATCAACAGAATTTTTTACTGGTCACGCGGTGCACCTCTATCGTAGCCGCCCAGCCTAACTTACAGTTTAACGTGGAGTCCGAACTTGGGAACGTTCCGCGAATTTATTACTTATAAAATCCCAACAAGATTTTCTCTTCATAAACATTTTAATAAGTAAGAAGTTGGAGTAACTAATAACATAATTTTCTTGCTCGGAGTTAAAGTTTTTGATTTAGTATTGTGCTACTTCCTACGTTTCTTGATTGCTTAGACCACAAAAAGGTCGAAGAAACAGGTAGTAGGACAGTCACATTTGTCTTTAGCCTCAGTTCTAAGATCCTATCTGATTACGTTGGATTTGACCAAAGCTACGCCTGTTCAAATGTACATCGAGCCTGGTGTATGAGTGGTGTCAATCTATACTGCCATTCGGGAGGATGCAGGTTGAAGTCAATTCAGATTTCGATTTTTCAAAGTTTCCTGAAGTCTCTTTGTATTGCTTCTTGAAAACATTATACCACACATACTGTTCTTCTTCTAATGAACCAGAAACAAAAACGCGTTCTCGATATTTATGAGTTTAAGATATCGCCACTGCGTGAGTAAAATTGCTTTCAGGTGGTTGGTCTAATCCACTATTCTGGAACCTATTTCTGGATTTGAATCGTACAGGACCACATTTGCCTATAGAAAGAATGGTAGTTTGTTGAAGATTTGTTTGAACTTCTCGGTGATCTCATTTGCTAATCTACGGAACACTTGCTTACAAACGACGTAGCTACGTGGAAGTTTTTCTAATCATGTTGACTTCATGCCGCCAGGTATTTATTTGCTTGTTTCATTTATGCCCATCTCGATATTATCTTATTTTTTTGCCTTCGTTTTGAGTAAGTCCACATGTACTGTACCAGGCCGAGTGTCAACGTAGGTCGATTTGAGTATTCCGTTGGGATGTAATTTCAGGAAACGTTTAGTTTCTGGTTTGCCTGATGGGAGTAACGATGGATGGCTGACTTGTAACTTAGAAGGGTGAATATTAACTGCCAATTCAGGTACTTTCTATTTCTTCGAAGCTACTCCCCATTGCTATGACGGCCATATAATCTGCAAATACAGTATCTTTTGTGTTATTAGTCTATAGAAATCCATGTACCATATATTTTAATTTGTGTATTACTTAAAAAGAAACATATGATCTATGATTCATTTGATGAATAATACAAAGTCATGAAATATTGATAAATTTTGCCAATTTCAAGATAAAACGTCTCATTTTTCTTCACATCCGGAAAACCATCACGTGTATCCTACAACTTCAGCATTTTGCGATTGGTTTATCTCTTTGATTGCTGTGCTCTATTTAGCAAATGTCATTAGTACAGTTTATCGTCACGATAAACAAGCTAAAAGGTTTGAAATATATTCTACTTAGTTAGACTGTCAGTGCTTCTATTTTCATGTTGGACCAGTGCCTATCATGCCGGTCTTATATTTTATCTTAAATAATTTAAGCAAAACTGAAGGATTCCTAGTTAATACGAACCATATTACAGTTCTTTTCCGTTTCTTAGTAAGAATGAAAATAACAGTACAGCTTCAAATATCGAATGGTGAACTTATTATGAATGATGGAAAAACTTTAACTATTCTTAATCACATTCTAACGAGCTACTAGAACTTATATGATTCTTTGAAGAGAGTCTTTCTACATACCGCTTACGGAAAATTGAGTCATTCTTTTTTCCTTCCACTATTGTTCTGCCATAAGGACTTGGTCTCCATACAGACTTTTTACTAATCTGTAGATCAATCTTGCGCAACACTGATATAAAGTTACGTCATCTTCTTCAAGCACCTTCGCCGTCTTAAATCTATCCTTTCACCACTGCTTCCAATGACTTTTTCAATAATCTCTTTCCAATATCAATTTATTTTCATTTTCTTTACATTCTTCAAGAAAGTTTTTCTTTTTTCATTTTTATTCCCACAACCCTTTCGTTCGTTAGCTCGTACAATACTGTACATTACCATGCACTCCAGTGTGACTCACATACCGTCATACCCAAGTTTTATGCAGGTATGTTTTTTATTAATTTTGAACGAAAAAAATGTAGACGCATAGTATCTTTCTTTACTTAGAGCTTGACACAAGGTAATTAGAGAACGAATGGGAAGTCCACCAAAATTTTTGAAGGTACTAAACTGCCATTCGCCGGAGAGATTTCACAGAAACTATGGAAATGGAAAACCGAAATCTGAATGCCTTAACCAGTCACTCACCAGACTAGATAATCAGATGTAAATAAATACATTCAGTTAGCAGTCGTTAAAGCGCATAACTATTTTTATCTCCCGTCCCTCCTTTATTCTTATTTCGTCACGTAAAAAAGGCGTGCTCATAAAATATAAAAAAATCGCTAAAATTTCATTTTCCCCTATAAAACCCGATTTTTTTTAGGATAAAAGCTTTGAATTCAATTGTAATTGTTGCGCTGATTTCAAATCTGTTTCCAGATTTTCTCGATCTAGTTTGTATGTTATTAGAATTTTAATTTTTGTAGAAAATGCTACACTTTTACTGGTTATACTTAGTAAAATATTTAAAGAACGCAATTATTCCAATCGTATATACAATTTATTAGGATACATGTTTTTGAAGTGAAAACTTATACTGGCGCGTTAGGCAATGTTTGACGGGGGTAAATCTATGAATTCACGACTTCCCGTCAGCGACATGGCATGAAGTGTTGGTATGATACACGCATTGGACGGTATAGGTAAAATCTTATGAGTGCACGTCACCAACATGCTAATATTAACAGTATATCTGTAGGTATAAGTGTGACGTGTTGCGCTTGGACAACAGTTGAAAGTATATATTATACTGTATCTAATACATAAAAATGAATGGGTAAATTTATGAATTCACGACTTCCCGTCAGCGACATGTCATGAAGTGTTGCGGGTATGATACACGCATTGGACGGTATAGGTAAAATCTTATGAGTGCACGTCACCAACATGCTAATATTAACAGTATATCTGTAGGTATAAGTGTGACGTGTTGCGCTTGGACAACAGTGAAAGTATATATTATACTTGTATCTAATACATAAAAATGAATGGGTAAATTTATGAATTCACGACTTCCCGTCAGCGACATGGCATGAAGTGTTGCGGGTATGATACACGCATTGGACGGTATAGGTAAAATCTTATGAGTGCACGTCACCAACATGCTAATATTAACAGTATATCTGTAGGTATAAGTGTGACGTGTTGCGCTTGGACAACAGTGAAAGTATATATTATACTTGTATCTAATACATAAAAATGAATGGGTAAATTTATGAATTCACGACTTCCCGTCAGCGACATGTCATGAAGTGTTGCGGGTATGATACACGCATTGGACGGTATAGGTAAAATCTTATGAGTGCACGTCACCAACATGCTAATATTAACAGTATATCTGTAGGTATAAGTGTGACGTGTTGCGCTTGGACAACAGTGAAAGTATATATTATACTTGTATCTAATACATAAAAATGAATGGGTAAATTTATGAATTCACGACTTCCCGTCAGCGACATGTCATGAAGTGTTGCGGGTATGATACACGCATTGGACGGTATAGGTAAAATCTTATGAGTGCACGTCACCAACATGCTAATATTAACAGTATATCTGTAGGTATAAGTGTGACGTGTTGCGCTTGGACAACAGTGAAAGTATATATTATACTTGTATCTAATACATAAAAATGAATGGGTAAATTTATGAATTCACGACTTCCCGTCAGCGACATGGCATGAAGTGTTGCGGGTATGATACACGCATTGGACGGTATAGGTAAAATCTTATGAGTGCACGTCACCAACATGCTAATATTAACAGTATATCTGTAGGTATAAGTGTGACGTGTTGCGCTTGGACAACAGTGAAAGTATATATTATACTTGTATCTAATACATAAAAATGAATGGGTAAATTTATGAATTCACGACTTCCCGTCAGCGACATGGCATGAAGTGTTGCGGGTATGATACACGCATTGGACGGTATAGGTAAAATCTTATGAGTGCACGTCACCAACATGCTAATATTAACAGTATATCTGTAGGTATAAGTGTGACGTGTTGCGCTTGGACAACAGTGAAAGTATATATTATACTTGTATCTAATACATAAAAATGAATGGGTAAATTTATGAATTCACGACTTCCCGTCAGCGACATGTCATGAAGTGTTGCGGGTATGATACACGCATTGGACGGTATAGGTAAAATCTTATGAGTGCACGTCACCAACATGCTAATATTAACAGTATATCTGTAGGTATAAGTGTGACGTGTTGCGCTTGGACAACAGTGAAAGTATATATTATACTTGTATCTAATACATAAAAATGAATGGGTAAATTTATGAATTCACGACTTCCCGTCAGCGACATGGCATGAAGTGTTGCGGGTATGATACACGCATTGGACGGTATAGGTAAAATCTTATGAGTGCACGTCACCAACATGCTAATATTAACAGTATATCTGTAGGTATAAGTGTGACGTGTTGCGCTTGGACAACAGTGAAAGTATATATTATACTTGTATCTAATACATAAAAATGAATGGGTAAATTTATGAATTCACGACTTCCCGTCAGCGACATGGCATGAAGTGTTGCGGGTATGATACACGCATTGGACGGTATAGGTAAAATCTTATGAGTGCACGTCACCAACATGCTAATATTAACAGTATATCTGTAGGTATAAGTGTGACGTGTTGCGCTTGGACAACAGTGAAAGTATATATTATACTTGTATCTAATACATAAAAATGAATGGGTAAATTTATGAATTCACGACTTCCCGTCAGCGACATGGCATGAAGTGTTGCGGGTATGATACACGCATTGGACGGTATAGGTAAAATCTTATGAGTGCACGTCACCAACATGCTAATATTAACAGTATATCTGTAGGTATAAGTGTGACGTGTTGCGCTTGGACAACAGTGAAAGTATATATTATACTTGTATCTAATACATAAAAATGAATGTTTGTTTGTTCTTCATACAAATACACAGTTCCTATCCAATTTTTATGTAATTTTGCATAGAAATATTTTAAAACAAATATAAAGATACTGTTTTTCTTTGATTTACAAACACGTGAACCCTCTCCTTCTTTCTCCCCTCACCTTAATTTTTGTCAACATTGTTCGTACAAACCCACAATTTTTATCCCATTTTGATAGTACTTAGCATACGTATGCTTCAAATCAAGGTTCTCTGGTAGCTCACCGCTTAAGGCGATACATACGCACGTTTCTCACTCCGGTCGCCGGTTAAATTCACGTGGTCCTTGAGAATAAAGCAAACAGAATAACCAGTTTAAATACGACATACCGGGTGTATGATCGGTATATATGAAAAATCAATAAAAACTAAACGGGCAGCGATAGAAATACACCGTTTGTTGCAATATGCTTGGGACAACAGTAAATTTTCAGGCAGACAAATTTTCGAAATTAGTTACAATTTTCAACAACAGATGGCACTGCATGCGATTTGAAAGATATATATTAGTAAACGCAATCTGTGAGTTTGCCATTCTGTAAGTTGTCTTCCTGCTGTAAGCGTGTGCTGTTCACAGATTGCAAGTTTGATGTGAAAAAATGGTGGATATGTGGAAAATATCGTACTTAAGATTTTTCCAGACTGCAGCGCCATCTGTTTTTGAAAATTGTAACTAATTTCGGAAGTTTGTCTGCCTGAAAATTTACCGTCGTCCCAAGCATATTGCAACAAACAGTGTATTTCTATCACTGTCCGTTTAGTTTTTATTGATTTTTCAAATATACTGGTCATTTTTGAAACACCCTGTATTGCATGTTTTAATTTGAAGTGAAGAAAGAAGTGGAAGGAGTGGCGTAAGCACACACGCGATTTACATCTTCCAGCTGTATAAAACTATTGCAGTTTATATGTTAATTAGTTACAAAATTATATCAGCTTAACTCCGTGTCGAATTCTGTTATAAATGCAAGATCCGTTTCAGTCGCAAAGTACCCCTATATTAAACCTGTTTGTTAGACACGTTCGCTTGAAAATGATCTTCCTCTGGGTAGCACTCTCCTCGGCGTGCAGGAGGAGATGCAGAGTACGTGATGCCGTTGGCAGCGAGGTCAGAGGGCCAATACCGTGGTGGTGCTGAGCCATTCGGCAGGTCGTCTGATTTTGTTAGCCGGCAGTTCCCACTTGGCGGAAGCGGCACCCCGGGGGACAAATTGGACAGCGTTCCGTTCACTCGAACAATGTTCCGCTCGCAGGATTTCCCAGGTACGGGATTTTAGAGACCTTCAGCCACCGCCGCTACGAAATTCGGTCGCCTGGAATAACAGATGTCTACTTGCACTCCCCCATTCTCGAAGAGCAGGAAATGGAGAAGAGATTTTAAGGCGTGTCTTCTCATAGATCTGCTGCTGACTTTTCATTGTCTATCCGCTTCACTGTCCTTTCTGTACTGAACATCTATAATAGTTTGGTTTTTGATACGTGATTTAAGCAATACATTCAGAAGGAAGTTCGACCATTAGGTAAATGATTTTAATGTCATAACTAAAGATAGCACAATAATTAAAAACATCAAGAATCTATACTTTTGAAAAAATACAATACTTACGTTGTCCCCACTACCCAGCCGTAATAACTGCTTATGAGGACACTCAAAGCAGCTCATTTAAATTGGAATCGTCTATTGATTTCGCTTTTACTCCAAAAAAAAAATGATAAAGTTTTCAATCGATTACAATGAACTACCGCCGCATTTTTCTCATCGGGATAAATAAAATAATAAAAAGATCTGTAGAATTTTCTAAACTTTATGAGGAACTTTGTCAAAAAATATATCTCATGATTTAGCTACGAATATTGTACTGAAATTATAATAATTTACAGAAATTTCATTTAAGGCTTGTAATAGTATAGTACCTTTTTATTTACTATAATTGCTATTAAACTTAAATTAATTAAACTGTTAAAACCGCCTATTCAAATAAAAGAAAGTAATACAAGTTAACCGTTTTCATTAACTTAAAAATTGATTTATGAAACGTATGAGGAAAATGTGTATATTTTATTTATTTAAATACTCATATGGCTTGGGAAGTTTGGACCTGTCGAACCCATCTTTACGTAGCACAAAGTGTTTACTTTACGTATCTATAAGGACATTACCAATTGGCTTTGCATGCTGGAGGACGCGTGGTCGAATCCAGATTTGGGTTTTCCATGGTTTCCCCAAAACACTCCAGACGATTGACGGGAATGGCAAATTCCTTCTCATTCATTGCGCCCAGTCCTTTTCTTGATCTCGATCTTGATCTTGGATTCAGAAAAGTGTAAAGCTATAAGCAAAAAAAAAAAAAAATTTCCACAGTAATTCCAGATTTTTTTTTTTTACAAGCAAAGGAATGGTGGCATAACTCCCCTACATAACGTATGGAGCGCTGCCCTTTTACGCCATTCATACTATATTCATCCTAGAAACGAGAAGCATTAATCAAAATTGAATAAAGTGATTAAGTATGATATTGGAAAGTAGGTGGACCTATAAAGTATAAAATAATATATTTGCTCAATTATTTTAGAAGAAAGGAGAAAAACAAAACATTTTACACAACAAGAAAATAAGAATTTACAGTAAACTTTCATAATAAACAATGGATTCACTAATAGTTAATAAGGACGTCATGCGAGAAAGATAATTGTAGAAGAGATAAAAAGATTAACACGGTCTTTTGAATTGGACGATATATTCATGCCGTGAAATTAAAATCTGTAGAGTAGATATTTATACAGATAGGTAATTTTCTGTTAAATAAATTATTTCTGTTGGTCATAAAGTTGTAAAAAACGCAATGAACGCATAACAGATTAGTTATACGTTCACTGTAGAGAGAGCTGTTATATTAAATATTGTATTATTCCCAGTTAAAATAACTAATCTCTATCGATAGTACATTAAAAGCATTTATTCAAATATTTATGCGTCTTTATGTGGCTCTACAGAATTCCACATATCACAGAAGATTAAGGATCACTCCAGTGTTTATGCCTTGTTCTAAATATGAATGGTTTCCGCTAATTAGAATTTAACGACCCTCCCAGAGGCAGCCACAAACATTCGAAATGTTCCATAAGTTGTGTCCATAAGCGCAAACACTATTGCCCCATTATCATAGCCCTACCTTCCCACCCACATCGCGTGTATACTGTACCGTTTGCGAATCAAACACTGACAGTAACCGAATGATGTCAATAGATGTAGAACAAATGAAGATAACAGCGTTGATGATAAGCCATCACGTTTCAAACATGCGGTGTTATTATTAACAAAAGAACGAAAAATCTCTTAAAATAATTCATCACGACGAATGTACAAATTCTATAAACGATATGAAATACAACGTTGGTTAGGGCAGTAAAGAGTTCTGCTGATTGTTCACAGATTCAACGTTGTTTCAAGATGGCTTGATGAACAGAAAATAAAGTGAAACGCCATAAAGGTGAGGAAAATATTTACTGAGCGCAAAAAGAAGCCGCTTTCAAATGAATACATAGCAAGCTGTTCAATCCTTGGAAAGGTTTATTCTACAAAGTATTCTAGCATAAAAGTGCAACACAACGTAGTTTGGAATAATCATATAAAACGATCGTATGTATCGATGATTCCAGATTACCTATAACTGATTGTACGAGGCGCGTCCAGAAAGTAAGTTCCGTTTGGTAATAAAATGAAATTGTACACAGATACAGAAGAAATTTTATTGCACAAAATTCTAAAACTCTTAAACTACTTTTCCACATAACTGCCGAACTTTTGCAGGCATTTGTCATAGCGTTGCACCAGGTTTTGTATACCTTCTTCATAGAAATCTGCCGCCTGTGTCTTCAACCAGTTGGAAACAGTTTCTTTCAGCTCGTCGTCATTGGTGAAGTGATGACCGCCAAGGAAAGACTTGAGATGTAAGAACAGATGAAAGTCTTGCCAGTTCTTCTGTAACCAAAGTTGGACGCCCACTTCGTTCTTCATCGTGCACATCACTACGCCCGCCATTGAACTGTCGGACCCATCTTCTCACCATCGAATCACTCATTGCATTTGGTCCGTAAACATCGCAAATTTGCCGATAAATTTCACTTGGTTTCACTTTCCTCGCATTCAGAAACCGAATCACAGACCTGATTTCACAGGCGGCGGGATTTTCAATCAACGCCGACATTTCAAACAACCACAACAAAGCGTACATAACGGCGGACGTTCTTCCCCTTGATACACATCGTCTACAGCACATGTGCGGAACTGCAATCGCAGCGCTGCAGCGGAGATAAATTGATACGGAACTTACTTTCTGGACGCGCCTCGTATTTTGAAAAATTATAGATGTTACACAAAGCAGATAGTGTATAACCTACAATACTGTTGCGCTGAATGGAAATCGTATCACAAGGGAGCGATTAAAGCTACGTTCGTTGATAGCGTTTGGTGTAATGTCACATACATTACATACCGATAGAGCTAGTTTTGTCTGGCATACTTCATTGTGAGCGCTTACATGATAATTTTTGTTTTAGTGATGTATGTAGGAAATATTTTCTTTCGGTGACGTATTGTCGTCGCAATGACAAAAGAGATAAGATCAGGGAAATAAGGTGCCATCCTGATATAGTTACACATTCTTTCTCTTTAGTTGTCGCTAAAAACTGGAAGACATAAAGAACTTATTAGATTTCCTGCAAAATATCCTCTAATATGTAATTCAATTAGCTGCAGTACGAAATTAGTCTCTTACTTGCATCATTCATGACGTATGCATAAAATTGCGAATCCTACGTCTAATGTATATTCCAAGTCTTTTCTTAACCGCCTGTTTTATGTTCAGCTATACTAATAGTCTGTTCTGTCCAGTAGCCATAAATTATAAACCCACAGACTTCTTAAAGTTGCTCGTTTAGGACACATTCTCGTCTTTCTCATTCATTCACAGATTTTACTTAACGTAATCTCTGCCAATACTTCTACAGCTTCCTTACCCCATTTCTATCCATTGATACACTCGCACAAATCACTTGAGCCCCTTGCTTGGAAGGGAGAGACCTAATGGAGAGGAGAGAGGAGTGTATTCCACTTATATGTCTTCTCAGTACATTCAGGATTTGTAGGGTCGTATAAGTATTTTGTTGGGGATGCGACCTAAATGTATATGTCACGACCATGAAGGAGTAGAATCTGAAAGGGAAGTACCATGTCCTAGTTGTTTGATTTCAGGAATTGCGGAGTGGGAAAGTTCATCTGTGGTTGAAGGATTCGTGAAATGTAATAAATTTTCGGGGTAGGTACTACACATTAAATAATGAAGAATAAGTCGAAGAATTGACAATTATAACATGCATAAAACGTGTTTAGATGTGTAGTTATTTTCAAACAAGGCTTTTGCTCTATCTCAGTTAATAAATACATTGCCAAAGAACGAATTTTTTCTCCATGTAGAGAATTCATATGATGTTGTCGGTTGACTAGCGGAGTTAACGCGATATTTGTACCAGGAGATGGCCGCAGTGAATTTGGTCACCAAATTATCGTGTAAAAACTCTTCGTTGAACTCGAATAGTCCCTAATAAAAACATTGGTCCAGGGTCACTTATTCTCACGCGTCAATAATTTTCATCACTGATTGTGTTTTAACCTGAATTCTCTTAAGAGATTTTATAAAACAATTTTTTAAAAAAATTGAAATCTAGTGTTTTTCAATTCGAATTCTTCACGACTTAAGCAAAATAGTGTTTAAAATTATTTATTAAAATTAAACACAAAAACCAAGTTAAAAAAATCGAGTTAACTTTCATAGCGGAACTAAGATTCTGCTGGGAGTTTCAATACTGATATTAAAGATCACTCCAAATTTTTTAATATTTGGTAATTTTGTAAATATAGTGAGTGATAAAGTTATTTGTAAATTTTCAAATGAAATATTATAATATCTTTGTTATAAGAAGCATAAAATTCTCTATCGAATAACGTATACAGATTTCCCTAGAAAGGTGTCTGTAAAGTATGGAAATTGTCATTTTACTCATTCAGTTATATTTCAAAAATCGTGATCTCCATAAAAGTTTTGCTGTAGTCTTCAGAAGAATACATCGTGATTGTGAATTTTAGAAGAATTATGTGGTCTGTGATTTCGGTAATGAAGGGAAGCGTAAATGGATTTTGTTGTTACTTTTGGTTTTCTGTAAAATCTCCTACAACTCGTGGAATAAAAATCAATGTGGTTTATTTCTTTAAAAAAATAAGTTGCTGATTGCCAGCTTTCATTTGTTAACCATGAAAATTATCCACTAAAAAGAAAATCTTATCACTAAAATCCTTAATTACTTCCCTTCCATGATTCATCTAAATTTAACTTTATTATTGTGTTTAAGTTAATAAGAACTACAGTATTGAACAATTACAAATTTGATCAGAAGTTCTAAGGCTGTCGTAGAGGTATCACTAGACAATTTAGTGATTGGGTAAGTTACCTATTTATTTTTAAGGAGATAGAAGTCTATAAAAATAGCAACACGTTTTCACAAGTATGAATCGAAGTTTTTTTCTCATCAAATTTAAACTGCGAGAATTTGAGTGAAACAAACTTGCGGCCGAACAATCAATGTTTGGTCAATTATCAAGCTCTTTAAAGTTTCTGTTCAATTAAAATACCAATTGCATTTGACCAAGCAACAACGTCTTGCGCTGCGCCTTACGCCTTGTGAGTATGCAACTGAACACTACGTTGAACGTATCCTGTCCACCAGCGGCTGCACAATGCCTCCTATCCATTCTCGACACGAATCTTAGCATTTCCAGCATATCAGTAATTTCAGATTTTTAGGTTTTAGAGTGTTTAACTGTACACGATACACTACTAAAACACGAGAGTTGCTTTCAAACTCTGTGTCATCTAAGGAAGAAAACATTTGATCCACTTGCAATAAACAGTTACTTAAATCAAACGTTTTATACGATTTCTGTTGACTGTAAACCCCCCCCCCCCTCCCAATTTCACGTCTGAATATTCAACTGCATTAATAAAGCAGAAATACTATGCAATACTCTGCAGTAGGCTACTCTGAATTTGGAATTGTACTGAAATGAGGGTAACTGATTTATTTAATGATATTGATTTTAAAAATTCAGCCATCGGAATTTCATATTAGTCACACAGCTTTTATAATCTTGTTATTTAAAAACATCTACAGAATTTTTTTGTTGACGGTTATATCAACTGATCTATTAAGAAGAGTTAATTATTCTGGGATACATCTGTTTAATAAACTACCTAATCTTATAAAACAGCTTTCAGATAATAAAGATGTATTTAAACAAAAACTTAGAGATTATCTTATTGGCAACTCCTTCTACTCCATTCAAGAATTTGAAGAAAATAATTAATTGTACTCATTATGACGTTTGCAAAACTCAGTTGCAAAAATGTATGTTTATTATTATTTCTTGTATTTGTAAAATATGTATATATATATATATATATATTTATATTTACTTTGATATGACTCATATTATGTGTATATGTACCAACAATGACATGTTTCACATCCCAGAGGTACTCTCTCAGCAGGGATCCATGGAACAAGATTGATAAATAAATAAATAAATAAAATAATATAATAATGTTATAAATGTGAAAGTAACTCTGTCTCTCTATCTGTCTGTCTGTTACTTACGTTTTCAGGGCTAAAGGGTTAATTCGATCGTGATGAAGTTTGACATGGAGATGCTATTTGCCATTCGTAAGGACATAGGAACCTATTTTCTATATACATATTGTCATGGAATTTTGAAATACTAACTGAACAGTGATAGACACTCGCATACTTTGTATAAGTATCTGTAATTGTGACCAATAGAGTGGATCAGTAGTGTAATGTATAAAGCGCTTGCATTACGTAGGTCTCTGGTTCAAATCCCAGATGGAGCAAAATTTTTTAAGAATTGTTTTTGATCTTATGAGCCACACCTGGAAGTTGCGCTTTAAGGATTCCATGTTAAAATCTAGGTCCCATAAATTCAGGGGTGGAATGCGTGGAAAATCATAGTTGGATGAACAACGCCGTTTACTTTTTTACATTTTATTGGTACCTCAGGCTTTGTTTCCCTGCAGTACGTTTATGTGTGATGTACTCTAATAAACTTATAAATGGGAAAGTAAGTTTCTGTCTTTCTGTTACGTTTTGATCACTACATGGCGATACTGATATTGGTGAAATTTGACAAGGAAGTAATTTGTATATTTAGTAAGGAAACAGCAGACTTTTTCGTTATGAATAACATTTTTAGTCATGAAGTTTTGATAACTAATCGAATGATGACAGAGAAACGTATGCGCGTGTACCAAGTCTTTAATACTACGTTCTGGCTTCGTATTCGGGAGGGCGTGGGTTAGAATCCCCGTCTGGGCATCCAGATTTGGGTTTTCCATGGTTTCCCCAAATCACTCCAGGCGAATGCCGGGATGTTTCCTTCAAATATCCCATGGCCGATTACCTTCCCGTTCGTTGTCCCCAGTCCCATCCCGCCTCTAATGACCTTAGTCGTCGACGAAGCGTAAAATTTTGTTTTTAAAAATGTAATGTTACATCGGTTGCTCAGGCTGTGCTTCTCTCACAGTCATTTAGTTTATGATCTGTTAATAAATTCCATTTACAGAAAAAAACTTACTATTTAGTACAGATGTCGATTTGCGCTGCACTGTACTATTGATCCGCCTAACATTTTCTGGCATCAGTTCATTTTGTCTTATTTTTTGACCTGCTTCGCAGGAGTAAACCAGATCAACGGTGTAGCTCTAGCAGAGCACGAGCAGCTAAAGTTATTAGAACCAAAGAATCTGATGCTCATGCTGAAGAAACTATAGAAGACCAAGCTGATATTGAAGCTGCCCTCAGTTAACCCAACCCCCCACCACCTCCCGACATTGGTATTATTATTTTATCCCATTTCATTTAGTGTACCGAGTGCGGTGGGTGAGTAGTAACGCTGTGGTCTCGCATTCGGGAAGGCGCGGGCTCGAATACCCGTCCAACCAGATTGGACCAAACGGAGTGTTAATCATGTCAGGCCCCTTAGCATGTTATGAAAGTATTATCGTATGTTTACAAAGAAACTGTAGTTATTAAAAAAAATGTGAATTCCATAACGTGGGAAAGTCGGAAGAAAATTTTCATTCCTTCTTGAAATCAATTACAACGAGCTTTTCCTTTCTGAAATAAGTCCTTTAATATCACTTTCGCAAAGATTAAATTGTGGACACATAAAAATGTAAACGAAGTTCGATTGAGGACAACTTTGTTTCCTGATTTGCATATTCCATTATATCGGAAGAGCTTTCGCCTTTCCTTTTGTTTCTATAATCTAGCGCCTAGATGACGTAAACAAAGTTGTTACTGTCGTTTTAAAATCGCGGTTATATTTATATCGCCCGGTTGTTATGCAAGACGCGCACCGCTTTCTCAGTGTCTCTGGATTATCCTTGGATATTTACATTCCTTTTTTTAAAAAAAAGTTCGAAGTCATTAAAAACATGTATCAGTATTGCAACAAAATATTAGACAACAATTTTTGTATTTTTTCTTCATGGCTTTACATCTCATTGACGTCGTTGTCATTAGAGACGGGAACGAACTGGGGGCAACTAACGGGAAGGAATTCTGCCATGGAATTTTTGAAGGAACTATCTCAGCATTCGCCTGGAGTGATTTGGGGAAACCATGGAAAATCCAGATCTGGATGGGCGTATCGGGATTCAAATGTACGTCCCCCCGAATGCAAGGCCAATTCGTTATCGCTCACTTATCACGCTAGGTTTTACAATTGTTATGTAAATATTTATAGTTGATACACTTTCATTATGTACAATCAGTTAGTTTAGGACCACATACCTACCAAGCCTTATCCTACTATGACTAAGATCTTATGACCTCTGATCTTAGTGATCTTTACACACTACTATACTGCTAAATGGACGTATTGTTTGAACAATGATGAATTGTTTATTATTAATATTGCAGTGTAGAGAAGAATTAGGTAATAATCCTAAATGTGTGGCTGTAATGGGTATAGTTGTTCTCTTTCGTGGTAGAACCGCTCACCACTTGCCAAATCTGCAGCCGCCCGGACGGTGGGCAGTAAATATGCAACAGCTGGCGGAATACAGGGCAGCGGTGGCGGCGTTGGGCCAGTCGATAGTACGAGGAGAGCAGCGCAGCCTGCCTGGCGCTGGGAACTCTGGTGCTCGCGAGTTCGCCAGCTCGCTTGCTGGCCGGCTCGACGCGAGGCGCCGATCAATAAGCGAGGAGCGAGCGGGCGGGGGTTGTGCGGGTGCGACGGCATCGGGCACGCCCGCCTATGTTCGGGTGGCCTCGGCAGGACTCGGCAACCGTCGGCGGATCAGGGGGGAGTGACGGCGCGCGCGCGCATCGCGGGCACGCCGCGCGCCCGGGCTCAGTCGTGTCCCGGCCTTCGGCGCGAGCGCATCGCAGCGCAGCGCCACGCACTGTGGGCTGGCTGGCTGTGTGCTGGGCAGCTGCCACGCACTCCCGCGGCGCGAAAACGAAACCAAACCGAGCGGCGCCCGGCGGGGATTCTACCACAAGCACGCACGCACTGAACTGTAATACCTCTCACTTTCTATATCTCTCTCTATCTGTCTGCCAGTGCTGTAGAAACGCCGCCAACACCCATTAATTTTTATATCATTCCTTTTTTTTTCGTTCTTTTTTTATTCCTTTTTTAAAAATATTTTTCGTGTACAGTAGTTGCTGTGTTCAATGTTCGACGTTTCGCTGTTTTGTTGGATGTTCGCCCTCAGTTGAAAGCAAAGCAACCGATCTCATCGAACACCTTCGCTGACGAGAAAGGATTCCGTGGATGCCAGGAGAATGAGAGCGATTTTGTGCCATTTAAACAACAGTCAATTCAAAGGTTAGTTGCTTATTGCTGGTGTTGCATGTCCTGCTGTTTGGACGATTTTGCTTCTTAGGAATAGAAAACATGGCTGATCTGTTTCTTCGTTCTTAAATGTTGTTCAACTATTCAAAATACTTTTGATTCTATGAGTTTTATAAATGCATATGACTTAAGTTGTCAAGCTATTTACGTAGAGTTTTAATTACATATATTTGTCGACTCACCTTGAAATACGTTTAAATTATAACTACAGATTATATAATCAGACAGAAAGTAATAAGAAATTCACATAAAATATCTGTGGGAAACAATGATGCAATTACTTTCTTTCTTTTAAGTCTTTTAAAGACAGCCAAAACGGTTTTTACTTTTCAGTATTCTGGAGTAGATATTTTTTATCACTTAGTACAGGTTAATTAATAATTGTATATTTTCATTTATTAGATATGAAATCTCAGGCTCACGTTTAACAATACTGGTATTCATACCTTACATAGTTACCATTTTCCTATTCAGAAATTAAACATTGGATACCAAGTAAACATTTTCTATTGAAAAAGGACATGAAAGTAAAAGCTACGGGGCAGCCAAAAGTTATAAATATCAAAACGAAAACAACATTTTCAAAAAAAAATTCTGGAGCGGTATCCCTCAGGATCATACGAACGGTGTAATAAGTGTTCTTGACAATTATCATTTGTTGTTTGAGGTGTCAATCGAGAAATACTTGAAGAAATATTTCTCCTGTTTCTTTCCGTGGTTTCATTTGTAATTTATTTTTCGGCTCGGCATTATCATCTTTGATGCCTTTTCTGGTTGAAAAAAACTTCTTAAACTGATTAATAATAACTCTTACAGTAGGACTGAATTATCCGTTGCTTTACTCCACATTTCAATACAGTTTTGCACTATTTCTTGTGATATTAGTGAATTTGTATTTATCCTGACACTGTTTTATCTGTTACTGCAGCAGATATATCGCGGAATCTTAAATGCGGGTGAAATAGATAGGAATAAAAACGTTTGATTTTGCAGTTTGCCTTTAGTAACGAATGTTTTACTGTCAAAAAAAAAAACTTGATGCTAAACAGTTATTACAATAATTTCTTTAAAAGGTGTGAAGGAGAAAGAAAACTAACGGATCGCTCAAATTAAATACTCATGTGGATAGTTCCAAGCCACAAGAATTATTTTAACAGATTCCTTTGGAAATGTCTATTGAAGTTTCTAAGTGAAAGATGGATAATCATTTACCACGGTAAAACTTATTTTACTGCTCACAGAAATTAATCGCTTCGATCTTTTTGTGTTGGTTTCAACTTAAAATGTGATATATTTCACGAGAAGTTATCTAAAAGGAGAATAATGGTTAGCTCTAACCTTAAAATAAAATAAGCTTTTCGGTGAAAAAAAAAAAAAAAAAAAAAACACACGGAAAGCTAGAAAGAGAATGGAAAACTTAAATAGAGTTAATTAATATTGCAAACTGTTACTACCCTAACTTTGGCCTCATATTCGGGAGGATGCTGGTTCGAATCCCCGTCTGGGCATCCAGATTAAGGTTTTCCATGGTTTCTCCAAATCACTCCAGGCGAATGCCGGATGCTTCCTTCAAAAGACCATGGCAGAATTCCTTCACGTTCCTTGTCCCCAGTCCCAATCCCGTCTCTAATGACATCGTCGTCGACGAGGTGTAAAGCCATAAGTAGAAAAAAAAGTCTTAACTAATTTTTCTTCAAATAACACAAATTCCTACTTAAGCAATTGATTTGTGTTCAGATTTATTTCAGTGTGGCGTAGACTAACTAATGGATTCTCAGATATTAGAGTTGTCTTTTAGCTAATTTACAGTAAGAAAATATTGCAGACAACAGAATTACGAATAAATGTGAAGCCAAAACTAGGCGTAATAAACACAGAAGAACAACAAATGACCGATTATCAACCCATTGTATTGAAGAAATTTTCTCCCAACTGATTTTTTTCCCTTTAAATTATAATGATTATTTAGCCACGTCACTTATTATTTTCAAATTGTGACGGACATATACACAACTAATTATTATACTGTACAACATATTTAATGCAAGACAGAAAACAATTCTAAATATCTGGTTCAATTAAGCGATTCTAATTAGATACCATCTCATTGTTTTAGACTTAAACACTTACAGTAAAAGATTCGAATGAGCAACGCCTTCGTGTTTCGCCGTTCTACTCAGCTTTTTCTTTCCTCAGCATTGAATATGCCGGTCATCAGTGAGACAGAGCTAAAGGATATAAGCGGCTGGTTGGGCTGTCGGTGGTCAGGCAGTGGTCATTGTGCGGGTGGAAGCAGCTCAATGGCCATTGTGCAGGCAGTGGGCGGCTGTACGACCACTTGCCGCGCCGACAGAACTCGAGAGTTGGCGCGACGCTGACCTGGTACCCAGTATCGTCGAACCCGCTGAAGCAAAGCCGAAATACTAGATCAACCCTGGAAACTATTGTAGTGAAATATGAAAATGAAATCACTACGTGTAGAGCAAGCGTTGCAGGGAATGATTTGTTGTCATAACACAATTAATTTAGGCAAGTTAGCCGAAGATCAGAACTCAAGTTCCTTAAAAAAAATTAAAAATATTCAAGGGAGTTCGTGAAGTATCAGCTGACTCACTTTGGTAAAAAGCTTAAAACAAGGAAACTAGACAGGCGTATTACTTTCTTAGAATTACACGTATCACAATACAATAAATCCTAGACGCGATAACTAACTGTCAAACCAGTGTAAAATTTATCCATAAATTAAATTATTGTGAATCAAAAAACTGGCACACCAACAGGTCCTCTCAAAAATCTAAGCCGCAAATAATTTCTTTGTAAAGTTGAAGTTTTTAGAAACTGTGTTATAAAAATTTGCACTACAGTATTTCTTTCTTTACACGCAATCTTTTAAGGTCTTTAATAGTATGAATCGTCAATCGAATCAATTATCGGAGTGGCAAAATTGTGACAGATAAATGCAACTTTTGAAAACGCGCGGGACAAATACAAACACCGCCTTTATTGTCCGAAGACACTACCAAAATATTAACTGGTGTCAGTTTACAAAAATTAATGTAGTCGAGCTAAGGAGGGGTAGAATATTTTTAGAGTTTCCTGTAGCAGAAATTATTTCTGAAGTTGGATGTGTTGCATCACTGTTTCGCACAGATGGATATATAAATACCTTCTAAAACGAAATTCATGAAGTTTTAATGTGAATCTACTTTTCGAAACTCATACCATGTATACTACAGAATGTGTCCAACATCTTCAAAGAGTTTAAAGAAATATTTAAAAACAACACTTAAAAGCTTACAAAGGAAACGATTTGATGTTCATTCCATGTGATAGCATTAGTGTGAATTTTGCATTTAGTTTCTCCAAATTTTATCAATTTGACGCGGCAATCGAATCAACGGTGGTAGTGCCTGGCCTTTTCTCCAAGCAATTCGGGACATTTTTGTTTTTTAATGTCTTCGGTCTGGATAAAGTTACATGCCTAATATTTCTATTATGCGTAGATATCAGCAAGCTTACTCAACACATTAAAAAGTTTGGAAGTTAGTCAAATGCAAATTTCACCAATTTTGTTGACCATTGACTGACTGATTATCAAACCTTTAAAGTAGTTTTTTTAGTCGTAGAAAGCTGAACTCTGGCCTCGCGTTTGGAAGGACGGGGGTTCAAATCCTAGTCAGGCCATCCAGATTTGGGTTTTCCATGGTCACCCCAAATTATTGCTGGCGAATTCTGGGATGGTACATTCAAAAATCCATGGCCGAATTCCTTTACGTTCCTATCCCTCAGTCCACGACGTCGATGTGGCGTTAAACCGGGGGCAAGCAAGAAAGCTGAAATTCGTATACAGATATAGTTTTATGCCGTAATGATAGGAAAAATCTAAAGCTAGTGAATTTGCGTATACTTACAAAATTTCTACCCTAATATCTTAATATGCCTCAGAGTTTTGTTGTAGATTGCGCTTATTAAGTTTAACTGATAGTTAAATCTCCTCTCCTTACTTCGGAAGTGAATAAAATTTAAAAAAATTGGCGACTACGACACTAAGTCATCATAAGTACACTGTACTTACCGTGCTTCTAGAGACGTGATTTGTAACAAAAATGTGGTTTCATCCTCAAAATTTAGTAAAGTCAAATATTGGTGATTTTCCCCGTATTTATCCAATGGCAACACCAAATGTAAAATATTTCAGAGCATAATTTTAAGTTAATTATTTTACTCTGGATAACACTACTGCCTCATGTGTTTAGGGATCAGCAACTTTGACTAATTCTACTTGCTTCTTGAGCTAAGTTTGTAAGGTACTAGAATTTATTTATGGTGGCATTTAAATCTAAGGCAATCTCAAATGCTTGCCTGCAAAGCACACTCATTTTTTGCAAATATCGCGCACATTATTGATATTGAATTCACGGATTTTGAGCTTGAATTCTAAAATGTCCTTATCCATGGATTTTTAAATGGATGCGTTACATTTGAGCAACGGCTTAGAAAAAACTATCAACTAACAAAAAGGAATGATATATTACAAAAACAATTCTGTTAAAGTAGCCAGAGAAAAAGCGTGGTTATTTAGCGAAAAAAAGTTATGATATCTTATTCCGAGCCAAGTCTACACTCTATAGTGTGTATTCAGTTCACTTTCTAAAGTAGAATTGTTTCTCTTGGTGTTATGGATTGTTTACAATTTTTTTAAAGCCATTATGCATGCCATTTTTAGTAAACTAACTATTTAAATTGCTGCCTGTCTAAACAAGTAATTAGTATTGCTTTATCAATCTTATAAACACACAAAAATCAACATATCCTTCGCACCTCTTTCGGGTTTCAGAAGTCTTGGGACAAGCCTTACATGTTATACTTTTAATGTCAGTAAACATTATGACATGCATAATGGCTAAGTCACCAGATGTTTATTCTTATTTTAAACCATAGTTTCCCAGCCTGTGGTCCGCGGATCCCTTAGGATAGGACCAAAACAAAATTAATAATTACGAAATCATAAATGGAGCCAAGAGATCACACAAACTCTGGTCTCGACGTTTGAGATGCGATTCGAGCTATCAACTGACAGTTCTAGTCTAACCAATTTCCCATTATTATTATTGCTAAGGAGTCACAATGTAATCTTTAAGGGATCTGCCGTTGGAAAAGATTGGGAAAAGCTGTTTTCAAGCAACGATCTATAAAATCGAGAGAAACCATTCTGTTTCATATCGTGAAGTTAATATACAAACTACATAAACTAGGACGGGAACAAGATCACACAACTGTTTCACTAAATAAGCATAAGAATTAGTCTATTTTTACAAAAAAAATATTTTTAATCGAATCATTCCAGATAAAAGTACATGGCAATAAGTAAATGTAACGAAAGTAACGCGTTGCTTCTGTTATCATTGACTTAATTCGTTTTTGACATTTTAAAATTAATTGCTTCTAGTTCTTTGCCCATTAGGCTGTAAAATGGAGCTCACTGACCTTTGAGGGGATCAAAGGCATTGTTTTTCCGATATGCGGCAGTTAGTACCTCCACAGTTTACATTCATCTATATTTTCCCATAATTTAATTTATTTTACTTTTACCACACCTAATAAACAGGATGTTTGCAGGAATGTTAGTAATTTTTAAGAACATTTTTATCTTTTTCCTACTACCATTCAAAATTTGTGCGTCAATTCTATAACTCTGGTCAGTGTTCTTTATTATTTTGATGTTCTCTCCTATTTTCTTGTTTGCTATTCTTTCCTCCGAGCAGCAGCAGTGTTTATTTACTGTGGACGGAAGGATATTTATAATTCAAATATCCATTTATCTTCCTTCTCTGCGTTTAGAAGCTTATGCAAAACGCATGCAGACATGCATATTTATGTGGATTTGCAAATTAAGGGAACTAGCCGGCAAGCTGAAATGGTTCTCTTAAAAGCAGAGACTATAATACAATGAACAAATAGATCTCTTCTGTCACATAAGAATAAAATTACAACTGATGGGCAAAACAACAACAACGTTAAAATTCACACTAAAGGAAAGATACTTCTTCAAAACGAGAACTCTTCCACTTTTTGACCCTAACCTAGGACTGAGAGTCATTCCTAAAATTTAAGAGAGATGCCATTTTTAAATATTGCCTATTTATAATAGTATAGTTATTGGTTATTTGTCAGTGAAAAGTCTTAAGATATATAGAATCACCATATTTCAAACGTTCTTTTATATAGCCAATGCAATATTTATTTTGTATGGAGTATCTGATACAGAAGTCAATTTAAAAGTATTTATAGCTCTATAACAAAGCATAAATAATGTTTTATTGATACCAGAGAGATGTAATATAGGAACATTAAAATCTTTATGCAGTGTAAAGATTTTTAAAAATTACGTTGGAAAATTAACATTGAAATGAAAATGTACTATAGCTGATGGGTGAAGAAATTTATGGACGAGTCTCACTTAAAGAAGAGACGGAAGCCTGGATAACATTTCAAGAAATGTGTGGGTGGTTATTTGTTACTGAAAGAATTTTGATTAAAACGAGTGAAGCATATGAATGAAGGTACATGTTTTAATGGGAGTACCGGGTTGAAAATATGAACGCACTAGGAAATAAATGGAAGTTTGAACGAAACTAACCTACAGGATGGTGAGAGGAGGAAAACAGAATTGAATAGATATTGTAAACTGCCATTAAACAACTTGGATAAGTGTATTGTGGTCCTAAGAGACCATCGAGAGCGTCGAGACATCGCTACTGCAGAGATCGATAGTCGAGCTTTGGCTGTAATGAAACGACCGCAGCGTGACTTACTACGACTGACGGGTCACCAAATTTCCCGTAGTGTTTCTTCCGCTGACGTTGACACCAATTGAGTTGTTTTCCGGAAAGGACGATGCGTCTCTCCTGTAGTTGTCTCGTCCCGTTTCTTTATCTTTGGGTATTTCAGAGATGGAGAGACGAAGAGAGAAGTCGTTAGTCAGGGAACGTTTTCCGATACGCTGTTGGAAGGATGCCACCGCGAGACAGGACTGGTGTCTGTACTTCTTGCTACCGACTTGGACACTGTTTAATACAGTGGCTGCTACGAGTCGCAAAGATAAACAGCTCTCAATAGAGTATGTTCTGCTAAATTACTTTTATCGTATCCAACAGTGGAATTCAGATTAATGTGTGGGTACCTGTTTGAAACGTCTGCCAAGGCAGTTATAACGGATGTTATTTGGTTTTTGTTAAACTGTAAAGGTCACATACTACATCATTAAAGACGAGAATAGCAATATACCAACTACCAAAATGCACAGATCTTGATATGTAAGCTACAATATTTAGACGGGTCATCCGGGAGGATGTGGATTTTGTTCAGCAGAATCATTCCAGGTGAAAGTCGGTACAGTTCCTACATATAGGCCGATTTCCTTGTTCAATTATTATCAACAGTACTGTTCCAGCTCTAATGACATCATTGTAGACAATCTGGAGTTTAAAAAAGAATTGAATCACGGGTACAGAAAGGATTATGAGATGTTTATTGTACAGTAAATTAATTGATAATAGACGACGGAAACAAGACTGATGTTAGAATTTGTCACGAATTCCAAAAGAGTCTTGTTTAAAAGATAGGTTTAGCATTTTCTAAATACTTTTTGTGTAGAGAATAGTACTTCATGGAAATGAGACAGAATTACTAGGGATGGCAGAAAACGAAAATAATAAATATTTTAAAAATTGAAATTAATGGATGATAAAGCACACATAATGGGGAGAAAAGATGGTTTCAGCCTTATAGAAGATGAGATCATGACTGACTTTTCAACGCCTATTCGATTTATTAATTTGTCAGTAATAGGTAGCTCAAGTGAAGTCCTGTAGAAAAACATTATGACGTATGAACTATTGTTGTTATCATTCATAATCATGGCTATGAAGCCTACACCCAGTTGGCTATTCTGCTGCACACCTACTGCAGCATTACACCAAACATTTAGCTATAATTTATTTTAGTGTTTTAAATAAAGTTATCAGCATCACATTTGATACTTTATTCATGTTCCTTAAGTATAAATGAAACCTTTCACGCAACTATTTGCCGGACATCAACGTCTCTTTTAAGGTCCTAGTCGTCTCTTTCTTCCCATATTACGTTACCCGTAATGTCGATCGACTAATGTTTGACTTATACATACCCAGCAGTCTCTTCACCCTCGACTTGCACTCTAATAATTCCCAAATCTACCCAGTTCGTTTTAATTTTCATTTACTGACTGTGTTGTACGGCAATTTCTATAAACTAATCTAACTATTTCCTTTGCACCTCCTCGATCAAACTGGCCTAAGGCCTGTAGTGCGAGCATAACAGTGATGATGTCCGGCGTTTGATCCGACCATGTCCTGATGATGAAAATTTGAACTTGGTCGGCTGGAAAGGAGAGCTGGTCGCGCGAGCTTCTTAATCGACAGTTTGTGTATCAAAGCCGTGGACTAAATCCCTAACCTCCGAGCACTGACCTTGGAAAGAGAATTTGACGACACTGTGTATGGTGATTAGTCCTTGTGTGAGAAGCTGGTGTTTTTTGGGAAGAGTAATCCCCATAGAGACAGCATCTAGTTTCAATCACTCCCTTTTTTAATACTCATGTACATACAAAACTATACGCTACGGAAAACATCACTCATAACTGACATAACTTCACAAAAAAAGGAAACAACTGCGACCACTTCAGAGGACTAAACTAACTCCGAGTTAAATCTCATTAACTTTCACCTTTGAAAGTGCTTTGCTTTGTTCGAGCAGGCTAAGATACCCCATAGTTCATATTTAATGTGAAACTGTAGGATACAACTGCTGATTAGGGCTATGCCATCACAGAGGCGTTACCGTGACTTAAGGAAATTCTTCCACCACCTTCTTACAGGAGACGCATAATTTATTTGCTCACAGTCTTGTGTATGACTGTTGGAAACATAAACTACGTTGATGAAACAAAAATTAAAACAACATTGTGTTAACAACTGGACAGATAAAATTTAAAGAACTTGTTTTGACAATGATTGGCGAGAAAAGAAGTTTATGGAAGAGTCTTACAGAATGAATAAGCAGGATGGTGAGTCATATTTTAAGACATGTAGGGTAAATTAATTTGTTATTGGAGGTACGAACTGTGGATGAAGACAGATAATTGAGGACGAAGTGTTGTAAGGGTTATTGAGTTGAAAATTCTATCTCAAGATTGAAAACTAGTTGAAAGACTGATGAGAGCAAAAAAAAAAAAAAAATAAGATCATAACAAATATGTACCAAATTAAATCTCTGCCAATCCAGATCCTCTCGGGAAACGAAATGTCAAATTAATGGTAAGAAAAGGAAGGGCCAGCTAGAAAAGACAATGAAAGATGTTCTTAGCGACTGGAAGATAGTCAAACATTTTAAATTACAAATAAAGAAAAAAAAATTCACTACGTCATGCTTTATTTTGTTTCCTTGAGAAGTGGGACTCAGGCACAGTACGCCATCTCGCTACAATCTGCACCCCCGCTGCTGCCACCCTCGCGCCGCAATATTTCCCTCGCCCACCCGCAGAGTGGTCCTCTTGGGTCCGATATGGCCCTGGTTTTTGTCCCTGCGGATGCGGTTCTCGCCGCAAGCTGCCCAGCGCTCTCAGAACCACCGCAGCTAGTTTCATCTTGGCCGCAGTGTCTCTCTCCAAAGCTATCCTGATTACAGTTTTTGCCCATCTCTCGAAGTTTGTCCAGGCCATCTTTGGGATTGCGCGAAACTGGAAACAGTGCCAGAAGATTATGACATAAGCCTACTGTGCATAGTTTCTGACACACTAAAGGTTCGGGCGTTCCTCAAGGAAGTGTAATAGGTCCACTTGTTTTCTTAATATTTATAAACGATCTAGGTGACAACGTCAAATGCTGGTTGCGATTGTTGCCGACGATGCGGTTATCTATAGGGAAATAAGGTGCTCCGACGATTGCTTAGTAATTCAGCGTGATTTCGATGCTATTTTCGATTTGTGCCGTAAATGGCAGCTTACACTTAATTGCAAAAAGTGCAAGGCAATGCGGATAAGTAACAAGAAGAATCAGTTTGTTCACGAGTACAAAATAAACAATTCAGCTGTTGACACGGTTGATTCCGTGAAGTATCTGGGGGTGATAGTACAAAGCAACATGAAATGGGACATGCACATAACTTCCGTCGTAGGCAAGGCTAATTCTAAATTACTACTCATAGGTCGTATTTTGAGGAATTGTAATGCTCAAACAAAGGAGATAGCGTATAAAACACTAGTGCGTCCGCATCTGGATTATTGTTGTGGGGTTTGGGATCCGTATCGCAAGGTTCTAATTGAATCAGTTGAGAGGGTGCAGAGGAGAGCTGCTAGATTCGTGACTTGTTGTTACAGCCCTTATGAATGTGTCACAGAATTGGTACATATATTGGGCTGGGATAGTTTGGAAGACAGACGACGTAGCTTGCGTTCGAATTTATTGGAGAATATGCAATAAATGTGCAATAAAATACTTCTTCCGCCAACCTATTTAGGTCGCAATGACCGGAGGGATAAGATTAGAGAAATAAGATGCCGTACTGATACTTATATGTATTCCTTCTTTCCTCGCACTATTTGGGATTGGAATGGGCGGGTTTAGGATTGGTGCTTAGCACCGTCTGCCACCCACAATGTTTGTGATTTGCAGAGTATGAATGTAGATGTAGATGTAGAGTAACCAACATGAAACTATAACCAAGATAATTACATACGAGTATTATGCTTTCAGGCAGTAGTTCCGTGAAAATTTATAGTCGGTGCTGGTTTTCAAACATGCGTACAGAATACAGCTATTTGTTTTGGCAACAAAGAGCAGATGTCTAGGAAATTTAATGACATGCCATTACCTGTACATAGTTTCTAACACACTAAAAGTTCTTGAGTAACTAACATGAAACTATACCCAAGATAATTACATACGAGTATTATGCATTCATGCAGTATTTACCGTGAAAATTTACAATCGGTGCTGGTTTTCAAACATGCGTACAGAATATAGCTTTTGGCAACAAAGAGCAGGTGTCTAGGAAGGCAGAGAGGAGCGGATGGGTAGGCGCGATAGAAAAAAAAAATCACGTGTAACTTTGTGAGTCAGGGAAATGGGCTGCATCATTTGAAGTCATTTTCCCCTTTGTGAGCTGGAACTGAGCTTATAATTAGAGTGTTTTCCCTTGTGAGCCGTTAAGGGTGCTCGGCCGAAAGATATCAGTCACGTGTCATCACATCCTGCAGGCCATTAATCACCTGTCAAATATTTTCCCACACTTGGGCGCACATCTCCCAATCTCCCTTTGCTGGGAAGCTCACAAAAGCAGAAGCTTTTGTACGTCGCTACATCGTGCCAAGAAACTTCGAAAGATGTTTCAGGTATAAACAAAGACAGTTATAGTGTACGAGGTTATGGTTATTGGTCTAAAAAGTTCGATGCGATATAAAAATGCTAGCGGATGACAGCAATGACGAAATTTTGAGACGGTATAGTGGTGATGTTTGTGGATCTTGATGTTTCTTCACAGAGTAATGTCAATGATAACAGAACATGTATAGGTAATCATAGTAAATCACCATCCAGAAGAGCTGCCACAAACTCCTGCATTCAATTTATCATAAACCTTAAATAGTGTTAAACGGGCATGCGGCAACTAGAAGCCATGGAGTCTTTACTCTGATGCTTATCTATTCTTACATACGGTTCATCTTTAGTGCCGTGCGGGTAGTAAGATAAAAATAGGTAGTAAATCTCACTATTGTGGCTACCGACATACAGCTTTCCGAAACTTCTACATGTTCAGTTGCCGAAATTTGTAGACGAGTGGTAGCACTCGGATCTCAAATCCACGACTGGTCATCCAGATTTTGGTTTTCCCTGCTTTCTCCAAATCTGCCCAGGGAAATGTCTGGGTGTTCAAAAGGCTATAGCCGAATTACAACCTGTACCTTGCCCCTTCCCCCATTATTTCCCGCCTCTGATGACATCGATATAGATGAGGCCTAGTGTCACATTAATGTTCTGTTGTGTTGCATTCATATAATAGTCCATTACTTTTTATGTTGAGAATAAAAAGTAAGTTTGCTTGTAATCTCGATTTTTATTACTTTTTTTCCGGATAAAGGAAGATTTTCCCTGTAACTCACTAACATCACCTTAGTGTTAGTTCATTCCCCGAGCTAACAGAGGAGCATCAACTTCGTTTTATTTTTTTTTTTTTACTGCTTTACGTTTCTCAACATCTAGGTCTTTAGAGACGAGAAAGGATGGGGGCAAGGAATGGGAAGGAATTCGGCCATGGCCTTTTTAAGGAAGCATCCCGGCATTTGCCTGGAGTGATTTGGGAAACCATGGAAAACGCAAATCTGGATGCCCGGACGGGGATTCGAAGCGCCGTCCTCCCGAATGCGAGGCCAGAACGCTATCCGTTACACCACCACACTCGGTATCAACTTCGTGAAAAGACCTCAACATGATCTAAACTGTTTCTCAATACACATGCCACAAGCACACAAGTCTAGTGCAATGAATCGATAGTCTGATGAATAAATCTTGTGATCACTATATTATGAGGCAAACAGTCTCTTAATGTAACTTGTTTGCTTACTTCTAATTCTCGCGTGTATTGGAAGGCGTGATATTTCATCTTTTACTTTTAATACTTCTTAGTAGCTATTTTTGCTGAGAATGGAATACATTAAATGAAACGAATAGGAGAATTCGCCAGCGACGTATTAATTTAATCTCTGATCCGATTAATTTCTTTAAGAGGAAATTATTAACTTACCACTTGATCCCCGTTGTGTCAATTTTAACGTCTTTTACAAACTTTTTTTATTTTTTGCTATTTCCTGAACTTCAGTTAAAAACATTTTCCTTCTTTCTTATTTTTATTGAATATTAATGTTTTAATGTTTTGTTGAACAGGTTATAGGCTGAAGGAAAAAGTTGACAGTATCAATTTGTATACAAAGCGTATGAATTTTTGAGCTATACAGGGTGTTACAAAAAGGTACGGCCAAACTTTCAGGAAACATTCCTCACACACAAACAAAGAAAATATGTTATGTGGACATGTGTCCGGAAACGCTTACTTTCCATGTTAGAGCTCATTTTATTACTTCTCTTCAAATCACATTAAAAATGGAATGGAAACACACAGCAACAGAACGTACCAGCGTGACTTCAAACACTTTGTTACAGGAAATGTTCAAAATGTCCTCCGTTAGCGAGGATACATGCATCCATCCCCCGTCGCATGGAATCCCTGATGCGCTGATGCAGCCCTGGAGAATGGCGTATTGTATTACAGCCGTCCACAATACGAGCGGTGAATCGAGGAAGTACAGTACATACTAACGAAACTAAAATGAGCTTTAACATGGAAAGTAAGCGTTTCCGGACACATGTCCACATAACATATTTTCTTTGTTTGTGTGTGAGGAATGTTTCCTGAAAGTTTCGCCGTACCTTTTTGTAACACCCTGTATACTACACAAGCATTAATTTAGATAATTACTGAAAATCAGTCATAATCTATGAAGTCGGACGGTACGACAACGAAGAAATTGAAACTGTCGCCAGTCACATCTTGTCATTTGCTACTTGTTCTAGCATGAGCGCTGTCATAAAGAGTTTGGCAATGTATATTATTGTGAGAAATTAAAAACTATTCAGCCACTGATTTCGCTTACACTCTCTGCTTGAGATGATACTACTGTTTCCCGCATTTTTATTCCTTCCATATTCGTGGTGGCGCTCCCTGCTGAGATTGTTTCTCAGCAGCGAACAGAGTTTTGCAATATGTATTTCTCACGTAGAGAATGGGATGAGAGTTTTGGAGCTGAAGGAATTGTGGCGCTGTAGAGGCAATCTCTTCAGGCTGGGAATTTCCTTTTGTGGCGCGTAGGCCGTGTGAGGGATAAAACAAGCCGCTTGTTCCCACGTCAAAGGCCGCCTGTGGCACTGCCTATCGAGTGGCTGCGCGTGTCGCCGGGGCGAGACCTGCCCTGCGTGCCACAAACCCCCACCCCTCCGCCTCACACTTCACTGTGCGCGTCGAGAGGCGTCGGCGTCGCTGAAAAAGGGGGCGGTAATAGGCCACCTTCCTTCTCCACCAGCATCCTAGATACGTCACTCCCGCAACCTATCACTCACTGAAGGCACGCCAATAGTGGTTATGCCATGCAGCATCCCTTTCTTGGCGTTGTTTAATTCTGTGCAAGGATGACATTTTCTACCAATGCATCACAGTGATTGAGAGATAATGTGCTGGACAGCATTCGGGAGAATATGGTTTCATATCCCTGTCCGATCGCCCAGACTTTGGATTTCCTTGGTTGCCCTAAATCACTCCATGCAAATGACGGGATGGTTTCTTCAAAAGGTGATGGATAATTCCTTTCCGTTTCTTGTACTCTGTCACTCCACAATGTCATGAGCATAAAGAGCTAAGAAAAAAAAAATTATTTATCCGACTCACTGATGAGATGCCTAAGACACATTAAGAGTATCTGCTGTTCGACACTGGTTCAGCTGGTTGGAGACCTGTGCTGAATAAATTTCCTTGATTCGTAAATTGATGAAACATTTTGATTAGCAGACAGTGTATCAAATGCCAAGGTATAATCTCATTCCTTCCAGTATTGTGTATGTGATGAAGCTAAACAAAATTTCTAATTTTTTTTTTTTTTTTTTTTTTTTTAATTTACCACTCCCCAACTTCTAATGATTATACGGAGGAGTAGAGTTAAGTTACAGCAGAAAATTTGGACTTAGGGTTTCGAAGGAACTACTCCGACATTTGCAAGAGATGATCTTCAGTGCGCTTAGAATATTCGTACCTGGATTGCGGCATAGGGGATCGAACTTGAAACTTCTTAAATGTCACTGTCCATTTACCAGGCACAGCAGAACACTGTTTAACGTCATTGTCGGCCTCTTCCTTTTCTTCCGAACCGTTCGCCACAGTGAATTACTACGAGATCTACAACTCTCAATTGTTTCGCCTTCATTTACACGATATAGAACAGCACTTTACGCTTAACACACAGGTCATCTATGCTCTTATGAAGGCACACACAGAAAAGGAACAAACAACCATAATAATGTGATGGATTAATTTATGTCAGTAATACCACGATACGTTTGGATTTAATTATTAAAGTTTCTGTGAGGGACGTCCGAAGTTCATACCTCAGATAAGTAGGAAGGTATCGAGTTTGGATGTTATCACACAAAGAGAGAGAAGTTCAGCAAAGGTTGTAGATTCTTCCAACGAAAGTTTGTATAATAACAAAACTTTTATTGTACCCGGAGTTAAAATGCAATTTTAAGCCGTTGATGTTACAAGAGTGGAGTAATATTTTGAGTATGCAATGTATTACAATTTAATCTTCAGATATTACAGTAACAGAGGGATGCAAGACAGGGCATGAAAATTAGATGAATATTGGATAAGGTCGAAAATGGTGTAGTCCTTTAACGTAGTCCTTTAACGTAATTTACTTCTTTTTCCTTCCCCAGTTCTAAGTTAATTTTTAGGATTATAACTTGTATAGCATGAGGAACAATAGTTTTTATATTAGCGTGATGTAAGTTCTTCAAAGGCCTTGCGAAAGCGATGCTCCTTCATTGTTAAAGGAGGCTTTAACTTAAAGCGACCTTGTTTTTTCATAAGAATGCGATAAATTTCTAATCAATTTCAAAAAGAAACAAAGGTCTCATGTTACGAAGTCATAATTTCCCTGCGTTGCAATCTGTTTTGCTGTTTATGTCGGTTTTAGGCCCTTGATATGTCTACAGTACAGCATTGTATATTGCTTCCATTATCTCCCTCACTATAATAAAAATGATTGATACCCCAGTTGCTTCCTAATGTCACTGCATTTAGCAGAAATTAACTGAAGCAAATATTAGAAAGACATTTAATTTTCTGTGAGGAAGTTTATAAATTGATCCTACACCGAGTTATCTATTATCTTTGCCATCAAATACTCAGAACGTTAAGTTTCTATAACATAGCCATCTTCTTGAGTCTGAAAAATCTTTTTTTTTTATTTGCTACTTTTTGCATGTTATTTCCAGATTGTTACCACTTCACGTTGAGGTTAAATCATTATTTTCACAGAAAAATGAGTTAAAATACTTCAGTGATAACAGTTCCATCAGTGAAACGTACAATAGACATCTGCTGTTAACACCATCATTACACATTCAATGTAGTTAAAAGTGGATTGCGGGGTACTGGATGAAGAGAAAGGGGGAGGAAACAAACTCAGTTATCACAGAATTTGTGATCTGCGGTAGGGAGGATGGATCACTGACAATAAGAACTCCGGTATCTGATACCATGGACTGAGAAAGGTTTACCATTACTCGATAATATTGTTATTACTGTGACGTCCCTTGATCTTTTTCCTCACTCAGTCTCCACTAGGAAGCTAGCTACTCAAACACAAGTAAATTTATTCTGGTTTTTTTTTTTTTTTTTTTTTTTTTTTTTTTTTTTTTTTTTTTTTTTTTTTTGTCACTCGTTTATCGCGTATTATTTGTTCTGAGTCGATAGTAAAGTCGATAATAATGACCATACAGCTAAAGTACTAATTTCGCCAGTAGTAGATCCTCAATGATAATTTAGTTCTATCGTTTGTTCAGTTTTAACTAACAATATCTTCACCACTTGAAGAAAAATTCATAACACATGTTTGGATAGTAGTTTGAATTGTATCTCTCATATTTCTGTGAAGCATATTGACTGAACAGTTGATAAATTTGTGAGCTACTGAACGCACTGAAAAATTTTATCATATGGGATTGTACCGAATTCTGACACAGTCCAACTTCTCTTAATGGCCTGATGCACAAGAAGTCTGTAGAACACATCCAAGCATCTGAAACACAATCTGGTACGTAGGATTTGTACAACAACACTTTTACATACCGACCAATTCGAGAATGGCAAACATTTCTTCTATAATCTGAAGTCGAGCCAACTAACCAATACTCGATGATCAGACATCGGAATAACGTACGGTATTAGTTACTTCGAGCAAAAGAATTGCTGAACAAACCATCAAATGTTCTCCCCTGGACTAACCTTGCTGATTCTAAAACACGAATAACCGTTCAGTCCCTGAAATTATGCTCGGTTTATTTCCCTTTTTTCCATGTGTAACGAAACACGGAGGGGAAAACCCATGCGTAGTTTTATCCCCTTGCATAACCCAGTGACTGAATCAGTGATTGTGTATGGACGGGCGGAGAAACGTGCAATATTCACGAAGACAGGTGGCGACGTCATGCGTATGTATGCGTGTGCAGGCGGGACCACACGCACCTGTTTGCGGGGCACAGAGGTCATCGATTGTGGTTCGCGCACTACGTCACCTGCTGAGTACCGCAGTTCATACAGTGTCAAACGTAATTAATGTTCTCAAGCCACGGTGCTGAATCTGGGCCTGTGTTGTTGTTTATTACAATCGCTCACGAGGTAATTCTCAAACTCGAGACCGACAGCGTGTCACATCAGGTGACAATTATACGATGTCTATGTTTACACGGTCAAGGTATGGAACTGCATACTTTCTCTGTTCACGAAAAGAATGAAACAAATTGTGAGGGGGTTAGTGACAGCTTAACTCCCAATCTATGACTTCGTATGCCCTACCATTCGTCCTGTGACTTGACGTAGTGAAAGCACATCATAATTCATTTAGTATTGCGCATTGTTTGCATCTTGTTATGTCTTTCGTTAATTACGATTTATTGATGTCTGGTCCTGCTGTGGAAGCCACGTTAGGTATATGGGTCCTTCAAGTAACAAGTCCGAATAATCAGTTTGCCTATTTTTCCGTGCGCATTACAACGACATTACGCAAGCACCGTCTCCAAAGATAATACAAACGTTCCAGCGATTCTAACTTTAAACTGACCTTCAACTCTTTCAAACTAAAACTCTCAAGACTAAAACTCGTGTCTGCAGATCGCTTTATATAGTCGCTACCAAAATTTCCAGAATAATGCCCGATGTTTCTCGAACGGC
This sequence comes from Vandiemenella viatica, assembly GCA_031002005.1. NCBI lineage: Eukaryota > Metazoa > Arthropoda > Insecta > Orthoptera > Morabidae > Vandiemenella > Vandiemenella viatica. Next base: position 50,029,844 of record JARYHS010012519.1, on the reverse strand, counting down.
GACAATGCAGCTAACAATCATAATTAATACAAAATCATTATGAAACACACTGAAATGAAAATTAAAGATATTTACAAGTATTTACACACAAAATTATCTACATGAATCAGAATGGCTGGAAGAACTGGACATCAGCTTGTGAACGCTACCAACGTTCTTGTCATTGTATATATTTATTATTGTATTAGTTGCTTGCCATACGACAAATAAATAAATAAATAAGTCCAAACCGTCGCAAATTGTCCTCCAAAAATCGTAGATCATATTAATGCTTACAGTTACAAACTTTAAATCAATGTTTCATATATTATACTGTCCTTGATAGTATTGCATAGCATTTACATAGTTTGTTTCCATGAATGTTAATTTACACAAATTCATAATTAATTACAAGAAAAATACAAAAAATCATAATTAATCCATTCACAGCTTGCTGCGCATGTTTTTTAAAATACAATTTCATTTAAGGGCTGGGTCTGAAGGCTGTTAAATCTGATTGTGACTTTCGTCGCCAAACGCTGCAACCCATGACTCATGCTCCACATTCACCCAAAACTAGTCCTCGTGAAGTGACAAAAGCTACTTACGACATAGTTGCGCCCTGAAGCCCGGAGAACAAGGTGAAACGCTTGCTGAATTGAAATATTAATATTACGAAGGCATAATGTAGCACATTCCGAGATAGATTCTCCTGAAATATTTACGACTAGCAATTGCCGGCATCATCGTTCTTGTGAACTAAATGGTACACACTACTCTCTTAAATTAACAAGGTGAAGAAATACATTATCCACGGCCCTTGTTGCACAGTGAACGTAAAATCTTTTTGCATAAACGGTCTCCACAATGAACTATTATTTGAACCCTTCTAAAAATATGTTACCATTAATACTCTGAAATTGCCATAAACATATAGATTGCATGTAACTTAATCTTAAATCGAGACTCAGCGTTTTGACGACTAATTATTATGAAATATTCCCTATTTTGCCGATGCCATCGCGAACTGTAAATTAATCAAAACCCAATCAAATTCCGAAAATCGTAAATCGTATTCACAGAAAAATTATCTTATTAGCTTAACGACTCCACATAAATATTAAAAATACACTATTTTAACCGCGCGAATGTAGGCAATATATTAATCGAGACTTCAACAAAACCGACCACTAGTTTTTGAATGACTTGCATTCCACCAAAAAATATCCTAAATTTCTAATTTTTCGACCTATAATAAAATGAAACATATCCCATTTTACCTGAAGGAGCACAGGATGAAAATTACTCGAAAACCCATCACAAACTGAAAAGTAGTTTCTTCGTGAACAGCGTACAGCTAAAAATTGATACTAAAATTAACATACCCTACTCTGCTCACGTCACCGAAAACTCCGTACTAATCCGATTAGTATTTGACAGCGTTCAACGAATTATTATCCTAAATTCTAATTTTTGACGTCATATCAAACCAGAATATACTCTGCTTCGTCCGCGCGATAACCTCATCAAAATCGGAACAGTGATATTTTTTTTTTTTGTGAATCGCAGTAAAAAAAAATGGAAATTTCTCAGTTATCCGACATTACATCAATATGAAACATACCCCGTTTTATTGGACTCACTTTGGGCTGTAAATTAATCGAAACCACATAGAAATACGACAAGTAGTTTTTGCTTGAATCGTGGACAACTGACAATGTCCTTAACCTATTGTTTTGTGATGTCACATTAAATTGAAACACACCCTTCTTAACATTAATCAAAATCAAACCAATAAGTTTTAACTATCTTAAATTTATCGCTTTACGATGTTACATGAAATAGAACTTACTCTATTTTACACGTGAGACCTATGGCTAGTCTTTAATCGAAACTTCATCAATAGACAACCAATAGTATTTGCGTGAACCGTTTTCAACGAAAAGTTATTCTTAATTTCTCACTTTTTTGACGTCTTATCAGAATGTAATACACCGTAATTTACATGTGGGATCATAGACTATATACTAATCGAATTCTGACTAGTAGTTTTTGCGTTGAACAAAAAACTGATATTTAAAAAAAAGAACTCAGTGTTTTCGATGCCAAACATACCCTATTTTACAGGACAATCGGCTGTGTATTAAACAAAACTCAATCAATTTCCAAAAGATAAATTTTACATGAATCAAGTTGAACTAAAAACTGACACTATTTTGCTTAATTTATCATTTTTTGGCGTCAAATCAATATGAAACATGCCCCATCTTACACGCTAGACCATGAGCCGAACATGAAACAAAACCCAGTCAAAAACCAACTAGTATTTTTTGTATGAACCCTGTTCATTGAAACAGACATTTAAAATAAATACTGTTGATTCCTTCTCTGTTGCTTATTGATATTACCCCCAAATCATTTTTCAGTATCTAAAATGTAGAGCGCTTTTTCAGATTATAGTTTTATCACAAATATATTTTCCACGGAGAATACTTTGAAGAAAATTTTTCTGTTCTTTAAGCCGGATTATTAACTGGAAATCTCTGATACTTTCTGAATAGTCCTATTAATTCTGACACAAATTAATTAGTAATATTTTGTTGTCTACTCTCAATAGATCAATTATGTTATATTAAAATGGCGTGGTACAGATACCGTTGTTATTCCTCCGCTATCATGTAGTTAAAAATCATTCTATTTAGTGTAAATACTGTATACAATTAGATGGAATCGGTAAACGTGAAAAATCAGTTACCCAAGTATGACAATATACGCTTTTAGAATATCACTTTTAAAGAAATTTCTTTCCGCCTTAAAGGTTTTGTTGGATGCGATCCCACTCGGGCGCGACTTTACGAACATTAGCCATAATGGCCTCTGATACGTAACAGGCTGGTTTATTGTCGCTGTGTCTCCCTCATAAGTTTAAATGCGTTTTAAGTAGGTCACAGAGAAAAGATCTACGACACTACACCAGGCTGGCGTCAAAGATATCGCTTATGTTTTTCTGCTCACATTTGTTTTTTCGATATTTGGAAGCTGAAAGACCATCAATTAAAATAATAATGCTATATTGAGACATGTTTGATCTATGTGACAACTTATGGCTTACCTTTCGTACCTTAATAACTGAAAATCATTACTTCTTCCACTTCTCTGTTGTCTATAATTATCTATACTCTCATTACGTAGTTTGTATAGGAGACCATTTTTTTGCTTGATATTTCGAAATTATTTTTACAGGCTTTTAGGTTTAAATTGTGCAAGGCTTCTGTAACTGCGCGATTATTATAAACAATAAATGCGTTCAAATTACAATGTTCTGTTTTAAATTTTTTCAAAAAGTTTTTAGATTTCTTCATTATATCGTCAGAATAATTTTATTTTTTTTTTTTTTTAATTATCGTTTATAGAGGATACTTTATTTTTATATCTCGATTCATTTTTATACAAACTACACATTGGTTTTCTCTCTGGTCAGTATTTCTACATAACGGCTTTGTAGATATCTAACTATATGTATTCAAAAATATCTGTAACGATGTCCAGAGCCTATTCATGTGGTATCTCGAAACACTAACAAATAACAGAATATTTCAGATTGATTAAACAGTAAATAGTAATTTCTGCGAAATTAGTATTTAGCGTTTCTCTCTTAAATTAGCTATGACTAATTCCGATTGTTTGTTCTACAGAAGCTGTTTCAATCAATTAATATATCTGCAGCTGTTAGAAAAACACTCATCAAATAATGTACGGGTTGCCGGTTCCAGTAGCGTGGAACCCCATTTTGATTATTGTTGTGCCATTTGGGATCCGTTTCGTAAGGGGTTGATCGAAAGTACAGAGAAGAGCCGCTCAATTCGTGACCGCTTGCTACAGTCCTTATGAAAGCATCAGAGAACTGATTAGTAGACTAGGCTGGGAGTCTCTGGTAGATAGACGACGCGCGTTTCGTTTAAACCTATTGGTACACATGTGTACTCCCACTTTCACTTACGCGTGTAGTGAAATACTTCGTCCACCAACCTATTTGAGCCGGAATGACAGGAAAGACAAGATTAGAGAAATGAGGTGCCGCAATGATTCTTATATGAATTCTTTTTTCCCTCGTACCATTAGGGATTGAAATGCACAACAAAGAGGTTAGCTTTGGTGCTGAGCACCCTATGCCACCCACAATTTTGTGAATTGCAGAATATATATGTAGATGGAGATGAACTACCGAGCTGGTTTGGAGTGCAGGGATCGTCAGTTCGTGTACATCTCAAGTCATTGATGGTTTCAATTGAGTGTTGTGTCTGCCTTGTGGTATACTTTCATTTCTGACTGTCAATAACACTAGAAAAGCTTGATACCATTGACGAAGAAAAACACTTGTCAGCTAAGTAGCTGTTAGGTCGAATGCCATCCTTTCTTTTCTTCCTTTTTTTTTTAAAAATAAAAAAATGCTTCAAGTGGTACTTTAAGAAAAAATAACAGTGAAAGTAGTCAGAATAAGAATTCATTACCACTAAAATGTAAACATAGATTAGAGAAGAACTTCACCGTTCCTACGTCTGAATTCGGTTATAAGGAAACCTGTTCACTGCCGTATCCGTTCATATGAGCTGCCTCCGCGTGTGTAAGCTGCTGCAGATCAGCTACTCGCAGAATGAGAGGCTGGCATTCGCTGCGGTTTATCCCACTCTCACTGGCGGAGTATTGTGACATGGATCTGTGGAACAGCTGAAAGGGACGAACCGGAGAGAGGCAGGGTTTACAAACGGCAGGATTTTCGCAAAAAGGAAAGGGAGCAATATGACTCGAGAAGAAAAGACAGCGTCGAGAAGAAAGGAGAAACTCTACTGCATGCATTAAAGAATCTACTTAATTATTTCATCACCAAGATTAATACTTCAATAGTAGTTAGTTTTTTATCTTAATCCATTACAAATTCAATATATATCTCCAGAAAACGAAAGCAAACATAAATAAATAGTTACAAAACATTAGTAAAAGTAGTTTTATATTTCAATTAATAATTCTTAAAACAAAGGGATTTCATAAGGAAAATTTCATACAGCAGTACTACGGTATTAATCAATAGTTATCAGCTGATATCTTCTGTAAAATAGGGTCATAAAAATACTTTTCAAACACTTATGTCTTTAGATCTCTCAGAACACAGGTTACAAATTTGCGTGCAATTTTAAGGGTGAGAGGGAGAACACAAATTGCCTCCATCTATATGTGTACGTATGGGTTTGACTCTTAGTGGCCTGTCTTAATTTACTTGCTAGATTTGTGTTTTTAAGGTTATCTCTTTCTAACGTGTCACTTAACAAATAAATCATTGCAGAAAAATTCACAGAATCCTAATCATGATGGATGGAACGTGAAGCCTAATGTTTCAACCGCAATCTGTTGCAAATCTAAGCGCACAGAATGGTGACCCAACATACCGTACTATCATCTGTATTACCTCTTAACTTAAAAAGAAACAAGAAAATGAAGCAAGAAAAAAAGTTGTTTCGATATTTCGTTTCAGAATTATTTTGTATTGGCGTCTATTAACGAGGTTTTTATTACGTGTGAGTGCTAACAATGATCTCATTTCTTTTCTATCAACATTGTGTGCATTGATGCTTAGCAGAGATCACCTGAAATCTTAAGATGGCAAACTTTGACGTTTAGCTGCCTTGCCCGTAAGCTTGTTGTGGTCAGAGGCACGGTCACAAGTAGAAAGTAAAGTGCCAAGACTCAAGGCTATCAATCGATTTGGAAAACAGTAAGGTTATAAACTACAGAATGTTGTGGTCAATTTCCTCAAATGTATTTTAGTCACCTTGTATGAGTAATAAGCATTACACCATTGCAATTAAATTATTTTTCCTTTCTATTTTACACCGTACTGGCTTCCCTCGATTCCCTGAGCACCTTCAACAATTATATGTGTTTCAGTTTCACATTTTCTCAATCTGAGGTCACAAGTATAGCAAAAGCTGACGCTGAAGATGCTCTGGGAAATGGAGTGAAATGCATTCAGTGGAAAATAAAAAGAAACAAAGATTCAGTTGCATTGGCGTAATATTATTATCGACTCAGAAATGCAAAAAATGCAGCACTGAAATTGAGCTTGGCGTCTCTCGGGCGATCTTCGTTTCATCTATAACTAGAACACTCGTAACAAGCTTTCACGAATAAAATACGTTGAATAGCGAGATTCATGTTTTTTTGTAGGTTGAAAGAATAACCGGCTCATTTATAACAATATACTTCTGATTTAACCACTTGTAAACTCCTGAAGTATCCCTTCTTGGAAGCCAAAGTATCGCAGATCTCACCGAATATAAATAAGCTAAACAAAACACACACGGTATATCCATATTTCTGTGATGTATGGTGCAAAGGTGTTAGGCTCTTAATTGTCTCATCTATACCTATAAAACGAAAACCAGATAAATTTGAAAAATAAAAACTCAGAAACTACTAAGCAGATTTAGATGGGGTTTTCACCGTTTTAAAGCTTAGAATCTCAACTCAGTTGTTTGGTATGTCTTATCCTTCTACGTTACATAACGCTGGAGCATTAAATGAAATTCTTAACGTGTCGTGACAGATACCAAAGATGGAATCACTAGATGTGGCATAATATGCACTTAAAGTGCAAACTACAATATCTCTGACCATAATCTATAATGAAAGCATCAAAAGCAGTTAACAGTAATATACTTCATGCTAAACAAAACTTGAAATATTCTTTCTTTTAATTAAGGAGATTTAGTTTTTAAACGACATAGATGATCGTATTGAATGGGAGAAATTAATAATGGAAAAGCAACAAAGATTTTCTTTAACCACGATCTCTGGCACTAAAACTCATGTCTCTTGCCAGCAGCATTATGTGCGATAGTATTATTCTGGATTCATTTTTGATATTTGTATAAAAGGCTGAAAAAGATTAAAATATCTGGCGTTTCGAGCAAAAAGTATATGCATTCACTTCGCAATTGAATCAAATGTGAGTTTCTAAAATAATCCAGCGTTGTTTAGTAATGAAGTTACTTAACCATGCTGCCGCAATTTACTATTCATGTTGATACTGTAAAAACTCAGTCAAAATCGCCTCAGAAATTTTCACGTAATGCTAGAGTATTTGTAAAATAAATTAGTCGTAACGTCTTAAGACGTACCTTAAATTTTAACTTCGATCTCAAGCTTTCTAATTCATTCAAAATTTGTGTCATTCTACGATATCCGATCCACTGAAATTTGATAGATTTTGTGGTCGATCGTATTTATCTGAGACAAATAGAAAGTAAAGAATATATATATATATGTTAATATTTCACTTAGTTCTTAGTATGTCAAAACTGAGGTGGTTAGATTGAAAAGGGGCCAGGAAAAATTTCCCAAAAGCCATATTTGATCATGAATTCTGTAACTCGACAAATTGAAAGTAAAGAATACCATTTTTGATACCTCTCTTAATTCTCTAGACATCGTATCTCAAAATTGGGGTGGCTGGGTTGACATGCTGCCTGGACCAGACAAAAATTACACGGTGAACAAGCACAATAGGTGTTTTGTTTTCTTCTTAGTTGTGGGGTTAGGTTGAAATACGGCCTGGATCAGAAGAAAAACGTCACCAAAAGCACAAGGAATAGTGTACGTGTAAATAAACTTCAACCTACCCCTTTATTGGCAGGGGGCGCGTGAAACTAGGTTTGCTTTAATTCCGAAAATGGTTCAGCTATCAGCGTTGCGAAGTTTAATTAATAGTCAGGACATTACTGAAGATTGTACTGCATATTCGAGATGTTGGATATGCAGTAATGCCGTTGCGGAGAGAAGAGGCACAGCGGGCATGCCCGCAGTGTAACAGATTGCGAAGAGGGGATTAGTCCAGGAATGCAGGGCAAGTCCGGCTGCATTGGGAAGAATGCGGGAGATTCAGAATCACGGAAACCGCATACAAAATACTCGGCGGCTTTCCTTACTGGCTGTGTATTTCAGTACACAGTTAACATTTAATTTTCCCCATCCTGTAAACCGTGCGGACACTTTTTTTAATTTTTACATACACACAGTAACATAATCATTTCTTCTGAATGTTCTTCGTTTAATTAATGAATTTCATGTACATGACGAAAATAAATTATTTTCTGAAGTTTAGGTATATACCTCTACATCTACATCTATGCAATTAACAAATATTGTGGGTGGTAGAGGGTGCTAAGCACCAATCCTAATTCTGTGAATTCCAATCCCTAAGAGAATAAAGAATACATATATACGTATCAGGAAGGCATCTTTATTCTCTAATTTTTTCCCTCCTGTCACTGCGACCTAAATAGGTTGGTGGAAGAAGTACGAGTATTTCATTGCACTGGTAAATTAAATATTTTCGCATATTCTCCAACAAATTAAAACGAAAACGACGTCGTCTGTCCGCCAAACAATACCAGCCCAACCTACGTATCAACTCCGTGACACTTTTGTAAGATCTGTAACTAACATTCACTAGTCGAGCGGCTCTCTTCTGTACTTTCTCTAACGTGTCAATCAATGTATGATTAATTATGCTTTCAATACGATGTAAAATGGATGTATCTGCATGATTGAGTATTTTTAGTTATTATTTAGGTTGATATTTAATATAATGCGTCAATGGTGAATACCATATTTTGACACATACACCTTATTATATTTAAAGTTATATTCAAGATATTATTAACAACATTTCTTACGATCATTATTATTTAATCTGGGCTAAAATTAAGATCTTCTAAATGGTTGATAATGTAATTTCAGAATAGTCGATTCTTTCCGCTAGACTTTAGCCGTTATTTAATTTTATCATTTATAAAACTACTTTGTCATTGAAGACTTGAAGTAATTAAGTATTTTTATTTGGATGAAAGCTTAGTGACTTTGTCACCGGGCATTGCATCATCGAAAAGTATTTCCCCTAATAGCGTTATTACTAATAGGCTGAGTTGCGACTTGAAATACAACATGTATAAGTAGTTGAGTCAAGTATATGGAGTACCAATTTTTGAGTGTATACCTGATAATATTGGTAGAAATTCAACAAGAACCTACGCTATTACTATTTTATAACGTAATAATGTGGATAAAAGTAACGATGTTTTAAGAAGACAAGGACGAATGTTTGTTGCAGAAAAATTGTAATCATACTCAACTTTCCCCCCCCCCCCCCCCAATCCGGTTTTTCTATATCTACGAAAATATTCACCTTGAAACATTAATACTTGTTATTCCATTTGCGTGCAAATAAATAGAAAAGATATCGTGTTGAATCGAATTGAGTAAGATGTCGTTGAACTCTTCTTTTAGATCTCTATCTAATAAAATAAAAAACATTACGAATCTGAATTTAGCGAGTTAATCCTGCCCTGCATTTCTTAGAAAAATATTTAAATTTAATTTTTTCATTCATTTAATCTAATCATACAAATGGATTAACAGAACTAAGTGATAGAGCATTATAAATGCTTCGAATTAAAGAAAAGTTGCTCTCCCCTCATTAAACGCGTAAAGTTCAGATGCTCAACTTTTCATTCTAACGAACAATGTTTTTCTCGTTGTCAGTGAGACGTGGGTGATAGACAATCACCATCGCATGTTAATTTGTGTAGTACGTAATAATTATTCTGAAAAATTAAATAACAAATCAGTATTGCTAGAAAAATTTCCGTATACAAATACTTAATTCTTTAGATTTCAGATGAGAGAATTTCATAAAAGGGGAGAAAAACACACTACCTCTTAAAATTGATATCGAATTTTGTCATAAAAATTGAATTTTCCAGAGGTACAGCTAACCTACAAGTTTAGAATTTTACTGTATTGACATCATAATCAAATTTATGTGTATGCTGTGATAATTGAAAAGTATCTGTTAAACTACAATATTTCTTTCATTCTTCTTCATTTTCATGCTGAACAAATTTGTTTGGCTGCTATATGAACAGAATAAACTCACTAATTTTCCGAAATTCCTTCGTAAACAAAAACTACTTCTCCATTTTTCTGACCAGGAAAGAAATTCTACATGTAAATCACTATTTTTTGTTTTCCTATATACGAGTTTCATGAAACATATTATTATTGAAATTCTTAAAGTAAAACAATGTTTCTTCATTCTTTCTGTTTATGAATTACTTGAAACATATAACTATTTTAGTCGCAAATAATTCTTATTTGTATTGTCTTAGCACCATACTTTATTGCGCAATTTAGGATGTATGCTAGTAATCAGCATTTGACAAACAATACTTTAATAGCAAGGAATTATTTCGTGAATAAACATTAAGTGGTTAACAACAAATCTTCTCGTGTTTGCAGCTGGATTCTATTACAAAGCGACAAGCTTTCGGCAACTACCTCAGTAGCCATCTTCTTGTCGATTATGTACCGTCGAACCTGCCGTTGCGAATACCAGGCGTTGTTTACTCATATTTTCTGAATTAGTAAAATTCCATATTTCCGATACTGCCATCAAGGTCTACCATTGTCGTGCTACTTTTTCATTTCTAACTTCCAATATAATGGCGTTTTTTGTTACTTACTGTCTTCTAAGCCCGTCAAAAATGATTTGTGATACCTAGTATCTGGCAATTTCTTAACTATATAGAATCGTTATTAAATAACACCAATAACCATAATAATGATGTAATGTTATCAATATTTGTTAACTGGTAATATCTCTGGATATAAAGTATAGGATTACATCTACGTGGAACTAATATAAATAAACAAAAACAATTAATATATGGATTTAAACGTAATAGATAGTTTTCTTATTCTGGCAACTCATTTATTCGCAGTTGCTTAAAACTGAATACAGTTGTTATTAAATAACGGCGATGATCTCGGTTTTGTATTAACCTTACCGGCCATAGTTAGCACAATAAAGAAGGCCGGGTGAGAAACCTCAAAGAGTTGAAGTTGTTACAAAACCTGGCCATCTATTATTAATAATATGTACTCTCATATTACTTCAAGTTCTCTAAGTCAGTCGCAGATATCGTATTCAAATTTCTAAAAGATACTTTAGTATCATTCAGCAACATTAAAAATATTTATTTTTAAGCACTAATTTTTCTTAAGTTTCTCCTGAAAATCACATTTATTGTATGGCTTAGTAATTGGAACTAATAAAAAATAGAAGTTAATAACTGAGAAAAATATAACAAGAAATATCTTTAAACCTAAAAGTAGACAGTCTAGCCATTTTAGTATACTCCCTTAAGCTGTAAAAGGAAATTCAGAAACAATCTTGTCGAACGGTGAATCAGGACCTCCACAGCTGTATTCTGGCAAGTCTGATATCCGCACTTATGGAGCATGTTTCTGTACCTATCATTTGGAAATAATTGTTCATTGCAGGTTGCGTATATTTCAGGGGTTTGACAGAATCGTACAACTGGCTGGCATATAGGTGATAATCATTACTCTTGCCATTTTTTTTTTTCACTGAGATTACTGCTACTTATATGGATTCTCTTTGTCCCAAACAGGATGCCTTTATGAAAGGTGTAGTAAAGGCACGTTAAAAAACACGGGCAGAATTGAAAGGTGTATTAAAATGTGACATATAATGTGGCAATTATGTCCAAATTGTGATACATTTTAGATTAACTTCTTACAGGCAAAAACTCACTTTCTGTAAATAACGGTATTAAGGCAAATAGCAGTTTCTTTGAATAAGTGGACATCATGCAATGAAATTCAGTAAGAATGGTAATTATATACCAGTTTGATTAGAATAATAAAATGTAATCTCAGTGAGTTAAAGGAACCACAACAAAAAATTCAGCAGTTTAATGCTAATTATTGGTATCTCAATTAATTGTTTTCCTCCATCCATGATTTTTCACCTCTCTTGCTTTTAGATAGCATTCTATGAAAAGAATGTTCGAAATAAAACTATATCTTGTTACAATTTCCTACACTATCTTTCACAAACGACTTGGAATTTTTATGAACAACCTTTGTTTTCTTAATGGATGAAATATAAACATGCTATAATATTCGTTTATTTTTTTTACACGAAATGACGTGTAAAATAAAAAGAGAGACTTTTTACCTTCTTAGTTATAAAATGATTAACAGATTTTTTAATAGCATACTGCCTAGACGGTAAATAATTGAACATTTTACAGTCTCGCAAGAAGGTTTTTATAACGACTATTTCTTACTTGTATTGACATTCCGTTCATAAGTTTCCTTTCACTGCACCCAATTAAAACTACAATGAGTGTCGGTTGTAAGAACATATATTTAGTTCTGGAACAAATCCAGATTAATAACGGCTGCCACGCCTAATATACGATCCATAGTTTCATGCGACTAGTTGCAGAGGGAACTTTTTCTCATCACCCGAGCTTAGATACATTTGTCTTACGTAAGATTTTTTTCTACAGTGGCAGTCACAGAACTTCTGTTGGTACGGTCTGGGCGTATCCGAAGATTCTTGCATACAAATATCGTTACTTTTGGCGATCACTTTCCAGGTGATTTTCTTTCGGATTATGGATAGAAACGCACCAAGTAAGAAGAATAATCATGTCACTGACGTTTAGTTTATGATATATCAGTTATATCAAATTACACCGTGAAACGTACACTTTCGCTATTTTGGAGAGAAAATATGAAACGAATCTATTACATTGTTTTGAGTAGTTATATTTATCTGCTCTCTACGTCGCAACGGCATGCAAACTAAAAATAAGAACTATGAGCAGAATCGTCGAATACTACAGTAAATCGCGTTTATTGAGTGAATGTAAATGATTCAGAAAAACTTATAAATTACCAGAAAGTATAATTTATCGCAGAACAAACACTTTGACAGACTATTACCGAGCGTGGTGGTGTAACGGATAGCGTTCTGGCCTCGCATTCGGGAGGACGGCGGTTCGAATCCCCGTCCGGGCATCCAGATTTGGGTTTTCCATGGTTTCCCCAAATCACTCCAGGTGAATGCCGGGATGCTTCCTTCAAAAAGGCCATGGCCGAATTCCTTCCCATTCCTTGCCCCCATCATTTCCCGTCTCTAAAGACCACGTTGTTAAAAAGGGACGTTAAACTGTTTTTTTTTTTTAAAAAAAAGACAGACTAGTTATGATTTTGTAAGGTAGTTATCGATACAGAGTTAACATGATTCAAGTATCTCATGTTGAGATGATTATGATGGTAATCATTTTTCCATGGACATCAATCGAAAGCACTCCCTCAAAGAACATTCTAAGTATTCTTATTCACTGAACTTACGCGGTGCCTATTGATTTATGTGGAAAATAACTGTGTGTGTCAGTAGATTTCAGGGTTTTCTTAGTGAGCATCTGCTCCACCACAGTTCGGTTTTTGATACGTAGGCCGGTGGTCCAATGCGCAATCATAAGCTTGATCTCCCTATTAGTTACATTCACATTCAACCCTCCCGTTTGCGTACGAACGTGGACGGTCGTTATCTGGTGTTCGTTTGTGTTAGTGTCTGTATTTGTGGTTACGGGAGTAAATAACACTTTGTACAACTTGATGATACTCTGACGGATCCTGTATTTCAAGAGAGCTTCATAGACGAAATTTCACTACCGATGCGCAGACCACTATCTTCAGCCGTACTGGATACATAAGTCACATATTAAATGAACACTCTTGAAAGTAGTTCTTTCATAAAGATACAACTATGTCTCTTCTAGTGTATTTGGTAAAACAATATCTGTTAGTTGAATCTGCACATCCTATTGTAGTTTCGCTCGATTTTTTTTTATTTGGATTCAAATACTATAGGAAGAACGAATGAGAATTCTACAAACTGCTAAATCTTTACCAGAAAAAATAACCAACAGATTGTTCAATCTGATATATGTATATAAAAATAGGAAACAAGGATATGTTCCAACACTAAACTATTATGTTCATGCTTTAAAACAGAACTCAACCTGACAGACTTATAAATTAACTTCCATCAAGTTTGACAAATGTAGAAAGTAGTCAGTTTCTAAGAGACGGTAGATAAATATCACTTTTCTGGTATCCGTAAGAGCAGCGTTTACACTAAGACACATATTGGAAACAAGGATTTTACGTTGTTATTTATTTAAAATTTTATTTTAAAAAAAAGACTGGTTACTTTGATAGCATTCGTTGATTTAAAAAAGTATTATGGAAACTTTATAATATTAATACGAATCAGATGGTTGTAATTAAAGCAGAAAAGTAGCAGCTTAAAGAAGTGTCAGTCGTAGCTAAAAATAATGAAAGATATAAAAGTTTGAAGTTTTCTTAGTTGTATTCTTTGAGCTTCAAAATCTCAAACCACTAATTTCCATTGAGGTGACTACTTTTCTTAATTATTATTTTCACTATTAAAATTGTTATTAACGTTATTATCTTGAAATAGTGACTTGAGTAAGAAGATATAAATAGCTTTAGGTCCCATGAATATTAGTACGACCCTTCCCTCTTAGTCGTTTTTGCACATAGATTCATTCTTTGTCGTGTATGGATAATGTTGCATTGATTAGATTTTAAAAACATAAAAGTGAAATATTTGACAAAAACTACAGAGATTTAGATAAGCTTACCGTCCAAATATGTTACTGTAAAAATATCGAGGAATTATTTTTCGGAACTATTAAAAGAGATGCAAGTAATTACATTTACTTTCGCTTATTGCATTTATCTGTTGTATACAGTACTATAAATACGTATGTTAGGGAAAGTTCCAGCAGTGTAACTGCATTTGTTAGTGAAGTGTCTTCTGTTTGTTAAAAATGTTGAGAATGTTACCAAAATTTTGTCACACCTCGAATATAAACTGGTTTTGTGGTTTCAATAATTATTATATCTAAAAAGGTGATATTGGTTACTATTTTAACCGTAGAACTGTGAACATCGTGTTTGTGCATCTGCGAGTCTCTTGTGTGCAAAAACATTTATTTATTTTAAATTGGTCTGAAGTAATGGGAACTAATGGTCTATTAGAGCTAGAATTTAGTATCCCTCCTACCAGGTATAATGTCCCATGAGTTATTCATATATAAACGGAAGCATAATCGAAAGTAAAATTGTTTTGCAAATTCTGACACCGACAGTACAACTTGACTTTTCTCGACCATTGGTGTCAAGAAATTTATGTTACTGTTCTGTCTAATACAGATGTGTTAACTGGAAAACATTGGATCTGTCTGATAAACACGTGCGTTGGAAGTAATTTAGATGTATTAACCGAAAAACAGATTTTTGTGAGTTAGGAAGTATTGTGTTCACGCCTCAATTGAGGATTTGTAATGGAATTCGTAGAGATGTAGAGATTAGCTCGGGGTATGAAAGGGTTGGACGATTTAACAAACGACAGTCTTAAGTTTGATGACAGTTAAAAATGATGAGCTAACCCTCGTAAGTTTACGGCTGTGACGGCCTGTGCGTGCAGCTCTGGTGAATGTGGCTACGTAATCGTCCTGGGTGGTCACGTAGACTCTGTTATCTGTCTCTAGTCGTGTTGTCCTATCCTCTCACAGCAGGAAACAGCACGGTCCTTTTTGTCCGGTCACGCTCCGCTCTGACAAACTGTTCACTCCAGCGCGTACAAGATTCCAGTCGAGATAAACTGCTCTCTCAACTGTGTGCGCATACACAAATGTAATCTTTCTAACCGTATATAGCATCACATCAGTTATCCCGACCTTCTACACTGATACTTGTGATGTCTAAAAAAGCAACGAAAATAATGATCACTCCTACAATTATTTATAAAAATATCACTTGCCGAGGAACCAAAGTACTAATCAATATCATTAACTTACGGAATCTCGTTTAGCAGAAATTATACATTTTAACAGAAATTATCTCACTTTAAAAACTGAAGGATTATCTGATTTTGAAGAACGTAAGTTTTGAATAAGTCATTTTGATTTTAAATTTATTTTAAACTTTTAAATCGTGTCTAAATCTTGAAAAAAATAATTTTGCACAAAAAACTTTATTTTATTTTTCTTATTGCACATAAGATCAAACGTCACATTTGTTTTTTTTTTTTTTAACTGCTTTACGTCTCTTTTTAACATCGAGGTCTTTAGAGACGGGAAAGGATGGGGGGCAAGGATGGGGGCAAGGAATGGGAAGGAATTCGGCCATGGCCTTTTTTTGAAGGAAGCATCCCGGCATTTGCCTGGAGTGATTTGGGGAAACCATGGAAAACCCAAATCTGGATGCCCGGGCGGGGATTCGAACCGCCGTCCTCCCGAATGCGAGGCGAGAACGCTAACCGTTACACCGTCCCCTCGGTCGTCACATTTGAACGCAGTATGTTTTCCGGAAAGTATATCATAAAATCCTATAATGCGCCTTTATTTATGGTGAAGTATTTGAAGAGCTGGAATTAAATAACGACTGTTGTGAATAAGTCATTCACATTGTAGATAAAAAGACAGCAGAATACTTTAATTTTAGAAAACATGACGTGACCCTGTAGAGATAGTTACGATATAAATATATTGAACTGGAAAAAATCGAGTATAGTCCAACGTACCTAGAATCACAATATAGATTACATTCATATTCAACGGTGAGATTATTGACTGATGACAGTAAATTAATGGCGAGAGTAGACAAAAAAATTTAAGAGTATAATGTAGAAGCTTGTAACAATATAGAGTATTTCAATCATTTATTCAATTAGAAGAAATCATATGGATTATTCAGATGATATTTTAATTTTTTCGTATAAGACTTACTAGAAGACTGGTGTATTTTTGCAGCCATCGTATTTAATTTGGAAACATTGTTAGTGTAATATACAAGTGAATGTTTAGAACTGTATATTTTCTGACAAATTTTTTGCACCAATATCAAGTATCACTACCCTACGGAGCCTACTTAAACATGCAAAACATAATTAACGTATATATCTGATGTAGTATATTAACTCATCAGAATAATGTTCCCGATTTTATGATCTTATAGAAGCTTTAATTAAATTTCAGTTGACTAACGTTAGGTGGAAATTAAGCTCCAAATCTTGCCAGTGGTGGGGGAAATTGCCTCCCTCCGCATTCTCTAGGAGGGCGTGAACGCCAATAGTGAAACGAACATTGCATCCTCCAGGGCAACCAAGACATGGGTAAAAATAATTACCGAGCGTGCCGGTGTAACGGTTAGCGTTCTCGCCTCGCATTCGGGAGGACGGCGGTTCGAATCCCCGTCCGGGCATCCAGATTTGGGTTTTCCATGGTTTCCCCAAATCACTCCAGGCAAATGCCGGGATGCTTCCTTCAAAAGGCCATGGCCGAATTCCTTCCCATTCCTTGCCCCCATCCTTGCCCCCCATCCTTGCCCCCCATCCTTTCCCGTCTCTAAAGACCTCGATGTTAAAAAGAGACGTAAAGCAGTTACAAAAAAAAAAAAAAATCTAAACCTCAAATATAGTTTTAGATACGACATAGAATTTGTTATTGTAAATGTGATTATGGTTAACATGAAGACTACCCCTGTTCCACAATGTGTACAAGTTCCTGTTACGGATATATAAGGATTCATCTTAAGTTGGAGTTGTAATTCTAGAAAGTTTTCTTGGAGAAATAATATTCTGCTTAGTAATGGCCGACGTAGGGAGTACCGTGCACTTCGCTTTATCTGTTATATCACAATGTGTATAAAATATTACCCCAAGCTGCCAGTAAACTAATAAGTAAAAAGATAAGGAAGTCTCGGCTGCGCAATATCCGCCAATAAGAAGCGTCGCGGGTAGAGGAGCTGCAGTATGTTATGCAGTGAAGTAGCGCAGCTAGGGGAGCGCCTGTCGCATTACACGAGCGAGAAACGTTCGTTCGACCTGGGACTACACGGGAAGCAGGTAAATGGCTTTATTTCTCAGAGCCGCGCGGTGCGCGCCGTGACAGATTACCGATAAGAGGAGAGGCTGCCTTTGTTCCAGGCGCACAACACAGATTGGGCTGTCCCGGTACAGCACAGAGTGCCTTCCTGCACCATTTGTCTGGCTAGCTGTGATACGCGCGCGGCGTCCTAGCAGTACATTGCATTCACACACGGGGTGCTGTAGTACTCAAATACGCTGACCTCTGTTGGTAAAATCATTCGCTGAATTATTTTAACATATGGTTTTAAGTTCTTTATGTACTTCAAGTTGCAGGATAGTTCCCATGTCAACCGATGAGTGTTCGTTACTTCTAGCTATAAAAAACGTTCACCGTAGGTTGTTGTAACTTAGTTTGATTGCAACTGACAACTTGCACCGGTGTAATGAGTACAGTGTATTGTCAATAATCCAAATTAATCGGGACCGAGGGTGTTTCGGATTGTCTATTTGTTCGGATTTTCGATTTGATAGCTTCTTTTTGTATAGTTTTTAGTTTTCCTTTATAATTGCATTTTACATACCCCAAGCAAAAGAAGTCTTCTGATTAATTTTTGGAGACACTTACACTTCCTTTTAGAAGATTAACATGATGTTATTATACGCGTATAATGTTGATACAAGATAGTAAAGTCAAAAAAATTCACTGTCACAGAAAATCTATTACCAAGGCAAAGGAACGGTGGTTTTCAGATTTCTAAGAATCTCAAAATTATAGGCACACTGGAACTGTTGTCGCGTCACGGTTACAATAAATATTCAGCACCAAAGGCAGTGTGTGATTGGTCACGAGGATATTGCTGAGGTAATACAATAACGAAGGCAAGCTGTAAAAGACATTTTACCCAGTTCTTTGCTAGAGGAATTTTCGAATAAAACAAGTACAAAGGTTTACCGTACTGTAAATAGAAACTAAGTTAACGCCTCTGTAGAACAGTGCATAATTTCTTTAAAAAATATTTAAAAAGTTGTTCAGATAAATGACGTTTCGGATAATTACAGTAACATTTCGGATAGTTAATGTTTCGGATAACTGACGTTTTGATTATCGAATATCCACCGTACTTAAATTTACTGTTTTTAATCAAGTTTCCAGGTAATTTATAACTTTCAACAAATTATGGTACTTAATTTCCGTGGCTTCTAAATTATAAAGTAGTTGATGAACTAACAAGACAGTCGATACTCGTTTTATTTAAGTTTTTTATTCAGATGAAATCTTCATAAACACATATATGAATAAGACATCAATTTCTTCCAAATTTGTGAAAGCACATCACGAATATTACAGACGCGCCGCCTTTTTAGTATCTTTTTATGAGTACCTGGCTGCTTGCAAACTCGCGAACTTAAAAAGGCAGTACAGAATTCTCTAGAAAACATCACAAGCATAGCCCGACGTTTCTGTATCACTAACGAACGCTCCAAACAATAGAAACAGTACAAAAACAACCAGAACCTCTGTAAAATTGTTTAAAATTGTAAAGAAATACTTTTATACTAGAATAGAGGCCATTTACAGGCATTTAAATATAAAGCTGGAAAGTTTAAATAATCCCATACAGCCGAAAATCGTACATAACAGACTATGGATTATACAAAAATCATAGGTACAGTCCTTCAACTAAAATTTCAAACATTACACTACTTTTAATCATTTTACACTAAACTTTTTCTATGCATCAAAACAATACACACCCATACAAATTCACAGTTAATTAATATCTATCCAACAACAATGAATTTAATGGATAAGATTGAAATTAATATGATGCTGGGTCTGAGGGATGTAACAAGCTCCATTCTTTCTTTGAAGCCCTTAAAATATTTGAAATTTGCAATAATCATTTGCACAAAAGTACCCTGCAGAAAGTGGGATAGTACCACAAAATTCAAATATAGAACTTGGAATAAGTTAATCGACTCTTTTGCGCGGTGCAACTACCATCTTGCAAATCGAAACGAAAATGAAGAATAATTTCAGCACACTGATATTACGATAATTAGTATACATTTCTATTTTCGCATCAGTTTTCGTTAGAAGTTTGATGAGGATTTCCCACCACAGCCGAAACGTTACCTACTCTGAATATTCATCTCTGCAACCAAAGAGAATGCTCCCCAAATTACTGTGGACTTGCTTAGGCGTCTCCTTACCCATCGCAAATGCGTAAACGCGAGGGGGTGAAGACTCATGCATAAAGAAAGACGCCTCGAGAGATTTTTTGTATGGCCCGCGTGAAAGTGGTGCCCACACCAGACCCGCGTCCCGCTAACGAGCACTGAACGACGCAGCCTTAACGAGGTTTCTCTTGCTGAAGCCTGCATACTGCTCCGGCGTGCTGCGCGCGCAGTGACGGAGACCGAATCAACGCAAGGCAATTGATACCTGCGGCGGCGGAATGTGAAGGCAACCCAGTTGCGAAGGGCGCATACACAATTTCTGCGGTAACCTGACCCTGATAACTATTTTGATTTTTTCAAAATGCAGTGACAAGTCAAACACTGTTGCACAGGTCGTTCGTATTAAATAGAATAATCTAATCTCCGCAGGTTATAACGGGTTTATGTAGTATAGACAGCAAAAGAACCATGCAGACATGTGGATACATACTGTTCCAATGCGTCTGACAAGATATTCGTACAGAATGGTTAAACAAACTTGTATCTAGACTAAACACACTATGAGTAACTATACTCTGTTCACCCTCAATTGGCGGCTCAAGGCCATCTTTCGCCTGTTCCCTTCCTCTTCTCACCATCCCCAACTGCTTTGTCAAGCCAGGCAGTCAAATGGTGCCCTTTCCCCGCTGTATGTATAGGTAAAGGAAGTGGAGTGGGGATAGAGCAGGGTGACCTTGAACCGCCTCTACTAACTGAACTCGCTATAACCTTCACCTCCTTTGTCTTCTTCGCTGTAATTGAACTAATTTTGTAAGAAATCCGTACATTTCTCGATAACCATCCTCTAATTAGAAAAAACATCTCGTTTGAATTGTTTCACTCTTCTTTTGTATTAAACACTGTTTCACACCTTGATTTATTGAATATTAATTTTCAGTTTTATTACACTTCAATCCCCTTGTACATTAAATTCAATAACATCTTCTATTGATTTTCACACACAGCCATAATCCACTGTCAACAACAATACGAGCGAGGTACCTCTCATTTTCCGGCGTTAGCCACCTTTTCCACGGAATCCTTTCAAAGATATTCTTCCCCACAGTTTACTGTCCAAAGATATTCAGTACACACACTGTTCGATATACTCAACAAACAAAAAATACAGTACCTCTCGCAGAAAATTAATTTTAAAACAGCAAACCGATAAACGTGAAATTCATAAACCAAGAACAAAAAAATTATACAACAAATTTTTTAGGTTGTGTGTGTGGAAATATGTTTCCTCACAGCACCAGCATGTGTAATAAAAGACTAGTAAAATTAATTAGGTTTATTTACCAGGTACCAGCAATTACATATAATGAAACACGCTTGAACTTTACTTATATTTAAATTGTAGTGAACCGTACGCTGTTTTGTTATAACATCACGCAAAAACTACAAAACAGATTCTGGCGGGATTTTCGTAGTTTGAAAGGTTAGGATTTAATTTAAAACTTTGCAGCGTGCTATATGGTTCAACGTGACTGGCGCCTGTAGATGGAACATTTATTAGGGTTACATTTCGTTTAATTTCTGTGAGCGACAAGGCTGCGTCCAGGACTCAACACATGGGACACCTGTCTTGGGAAGGGGGTTTGAGATCCCGTTATGCAGAAGCAGCTGGATAAGCGGGGACAGACGATGGTCCTTGTGAGATTATTTAACAACGGAAGACGAAAATCAGTTATGCAAAAGTTTTTATTGTAATGTTCTCTGTGTTTGATAAAGTGTAATCTTTATTGTGGTCGTCAGAGATTATAGGAAATAAACACCTCTTATAGTGCTATTACTCTCTCAGGATCGGATACGAATTTGAACAAATGGTGAACGCCAGAGATAACAGTCATGGCTGACAATGCCGGCTGTCGGTAGAGCTGCATATGCAGAGGTTTGGACATCCTGAAGACCATAGTTAAAATTTTGGGTCCTTCTACTCATCGATGGGTTCTAGCAGAGGTCCTGGATACCATAATTAGAATTTTGGGTCCTTCTACTTATCGATGGGAAGCAATCCCAGTGCGACCCTTGATAATTTCGCACTGAGAGGATTACAGAGTAAACACGCTTAAAGACCGTAAATTAAAAGTTAATGTCGTCTGAATGGTTACGCACGCAAAAGCCTGTCATTCATGAACTAAGCTCATTTGATTGATGCACGCGTGGAACAATTTTTTTTCTGTGCGCTTTCTTTTTCTGCTAGTATTCGATATTTTTGGCATTGCAAAATAAGTACTATACGTACCATTGTATATTGTAGCTTAAACGATGACCGGATTTTAGGAAATCTGATGCCCTACGGAGGTATTAAACTGAAATGGATTATTCGTCTGCTTGGAGTACAATATCGTTTATCCTTGGTTTGTCTACTATGCTATGAAAAAAAAAAAATCTCCTCTCATTCAATCAGTGCCACAAAATTTTCATGAGGTCTACAAACTGATGAAAATTTTGCGTCATTTGCGTTTCTGTTTCAACACTCTACTATTATCTTCCATTTATTGTGAATGCTTAATAGGCCTCACAGTTTAATTGTATGCCTTTTTTTTTTAAATATTTTATTGACACTTGGCCTGTTGGCCATACAGTCAATATACATTCTATTTATACATATACACTGATTCGCTCACATTTAGCCAACCATATATACAAATCACTGTTTATATTATAAGATCAAACATACTTTACGAATGGTATACAGCAGAAATAATAATTTACATAACATTAAGAAAGTACACATCAACACTGAGGACATAAAATTATAAAGATGTAGAGTTAAAGATTAAACATTTTCACAGTAAATTTTGATAATACATGATTTTTATAGTTTATTAGGTTAAAATGTAATAAAACCATTACCGTCTAGTGTTCCATGAACGGTAACTATTTGCAATATTGAAAAGTGGGGTGGGATCTCCCGATTATATCTCTATATTGTTTCTTGTAATAAAATGTACCATCTTTTGGTATATAGAAATATTTCCTAAGGCAAGGAGATGGCTGACATTGACTGGATATCTTATACCCCAATGTTTCAAGTCTTCCCAAAAGGTGTCCGTTTCTTCCTTGTATTTATTACATCCAAAGAATATATGGTTTGTGTCGGCTTCGGACTGCCCATCACATTGACAAAAAGGGGAGTTCACTAGCTTTATTTTGTATAGATGGCTTCCGAATCTCCCGTGGTTGAATTTTAGTCTCGATATTATGGTGACTGCTTTCTTTGTGGCGTATTTCTTTTGGTACCACTGTGTCCTTGGTATCAACGGATGTATCTGCCTATAATGTGCTCCTTTGTGTTGGTTAGTGGATTTCCACATATCATTCCAGGTCTCCATGCATTTTTGGCGAAATAGTGGGATTAGATCACTTCCTATTAGAAGTTCAACTGGGTTTCCTGTTTGTGCGGCTATTTTTGCAAGAGCATCCACTCTTTCGTTGCCATGTAGTCCGACATGCGCCTTGACCCAGATAAAGGAGATCTTCATACCTTGTTTGTTTATGTCGGTCATCAACTCCAATATGTTATACAAAAGTGGAGTCCTCCCTCTATCTTTGATTCCATCATCCAGTTTTTGCAGTGCCGATTTGCAGTCTGTAAGAACAACTGTATTCTGAATGCGCATCTCTAGCGCATATTCCAGCGCTTTAAGTATTGCAAACAGTTCGGCTGTGAAAGAGGATGTTTCCTCGCGCAGCTTAAACAACCTTTCCACTATGTTAGTGCTGTCAAAAAAGGCACTCCCAACCATGTTGCCAGTCTTTGACCCATCTGTATATAAATATATACCACTCGACCCATACCACTTAGATAGTCATTTAGAAGATTATTGTTGCTAAGGGCGTTCTCTGAATATCCCAGATTTTCTACGATCTCGTTCCGGATCATATGGGTTTCGTAGTCAACTTCGTAACATGGTAATCTTGAGAGAGAGAACACTTGTGTCTGATGTTCATTAAGCTCAGCGATGGCCGCAACTAGAGGTGGGTTGTTCCTGTGGGTCCAGTAAGCAGAGGTTGATGTTGCTGCCCACAGGGCGCGTATTTTTATTGTAAGCGCGTTTCCGGTTTTCTGGAACTGTTTTATTATAAACTTTTTACTGAGATATTGGCGCCTCAGTGCGAGTGGCATTTCATTGGTTTCGACTAGCAGTGCTTTGGTTGGCGTCGACAGGAATGCCCCTAAGCAGAGTCGAAGAGCTCGGTACTGACATTTATCCAGGCGATTCAGAAGTTGATCGGACGCGGATCCGTAAAGTACACAGCCATAATCTAGGTGAGGTCGCACCATGGCTTTGTAGAGAGCTATTGAGATTTTGGGATCAGCCCCCCACCAAGCACCGTTAGTGGCTCGGAGTATGTTTATTGCTTTATCACATTTCCCAACTGTTTCAGATATCTGACGCGTCCATCTTAGCTTGTTGTCTAAGTATAATCCCAAATATTTGATACACTTTAGGAGTGGCAGTGTATATGGTCCGAGTCTTATGTTTTCAGCTGCCGGTACCTTATGCCTGGTGAAGGTTATTACTGCGGATTTTTCTGGTGATATTTGGAGTCCGTTTTCCTTTAGCCAAGTCTTGAGTTTAGTTAGCGTTTGGCTAAGGTAGAAATAGGTGTCCTGAAGGTTCCTGGATGTTTTGTAAATGCAAAGGTCGTCCGCATATTGTATAAACCAGGTATCTGGTGACAGTGTTATGCCAATGTCACTACAGTATATTATTAACAGGAGTGGTGCCAGGATAGACCCTTGCGGGAGCCCAAAACTTGTACGCCGAGGACCAATTTGGCCAGTTGGAGTCATAATTATCAGAACTCTATTTTGCAGAATGTTCCAAAGATTTAATATAAATGTTTCAGGCAGTTTCATTAGGAGGAGCTTTTGTACTAGAATTTCTGGAACAACATTATCATATGCTCCAGTCAAGTCTGTAAACACACACGTTGTGTACTTGTTAGCTGTCAAGCTCTCTTGTAACTCAGTAACTAGGTGTGCCAGAGCGTCAAGCGTACCCAGGCCTCTGCGAAAACCGTACTGAAAATGGGGGAGTTTTATATAGTGTTCCACGTGCCACTCTATTCTGAGCCTAATCATACGCTCCAGGGTTTTATACATACAAGACATGAGAGAAATCGGCCTGTATGATGCTGGGTCGCATGGGTCCTTGCCTGGTTTGAGGATAGGGACTATTCTTACAGTTTTCATAGATTCGATGTCAATGCGTTGTAACCAAACGTCGTTCATTACTTTTAGAATTGCTAACTTCCCTTTTCTTGGTAGATATTTGAGCATGGCGTAATGGATGTTGTCTGGCCCAGGCGATGTGTTCTTACTATTACTGACAGACGTTTCGAACTCTTCCAGATTAAATGGCTGTAGTATCTGTTCATTGGATGTATTTTCCTGTAGGCAGATCTTGTTTATTACTGATGGTGGTGTCATCTTCTCCAATATCTTCTCTAACACCTCTTGCGTTGCGGTATGAGTTGAGCGGTTACTCGATGAATTACGGAATTTTCTTATCTCGTTCCACACAGTGATCGGGGAGGTGTTGCGGTTTAAGTTTTCGCAAAAGGCTATCCACTTTTGCCGCTTTTTCCTTTTCAAGAAGCGTTTTACTCTGGCCTGAATTTTACTTAAAAGAATAAAGTTTTCCTCCGTTGCGTGTTGTCGATAGATTTTTAGGGCTTGTTTTCGTTCTTGAACTGCCGCGGTACATTCTGAGTCCCACCAAAATGCAGATCTTCTTCGCTTTAATTTGACTGGGTGGTTTCGGGAATCGTCGTAAGAGCCGCTTGTTCTATTCCGTTTAATATTTTCTCATAGTCGTGCTGCGTATCCCCGGTTTCTTTGAAGTTTGAGAATATATTGCTTGCTGCTTTTCTGTAGGCGCTCCAATCGGCACGCTTAATGTTCCATCTATACGTGGGTTTTCTTCCATTGTATTCTATGTGATGTCGTTGATAAGAGAAAAAAATGGGAAGGTGGTCTGACCCACTGGTGTCTTTTATGGTTGTCCAGACGGCTGTATGGGAGAGGTGGGTCGACGCCAGAATTATATCTACAGCTGATCTCCGTTCTCCTGGTTTTGATATCCTTGTGTACGAGCCGTCGTTAAGGACCACTAGTTCCTCTTCTTCTGCTACCTCCATTATCAGTCTTCCGACAACGTCCGTTCTTTCACTCCCCCAAACCAGATTATGACCGTTTAAATCGCCCATTAAAATTACAGGTCGGGGGATTTGTTTCACATAGGAGCTAATAACCTGCTTGCTTACAATCGTATTTGGAGAACGATAAATTACTAGTATGGTCGATTCAATACCGTTAACACGCGTTCTTATTGCGCATCCTTCTACACCATTTATTACATTCCTTAGTTTCAGGCTGCGGAATGGTATGTTTCTTCTAATTAGTATAGCCACTCCACCGTAACCATCTGCTCTGTCGTATCGCTCGGTATTATAGCCAGGGATGTTGAATTGTTCCTTAGGTTTAAGCCACGTTTCTGCAATTCCGGCAACACATACATCGTACGATTTTAATAGATGGTGCAAACTTTCTTTGTTGGAACGAACAGAACGTGCGTTCCAGAATAAAAAATTGTTCACTTCCCTATTCCCCGCCATTGTTGCTTAGCAATAACTTGGTGACACATTGTTTAAGATTGGATGGTAGAATTCCGGAAGTGGCCATATTGAATATCGTTACAACCATCTCGCAAATCTTATCTATCATCTGTTCATTTATAGGTACAGATGAGGGTCTATAGGGATTGTTGGTGATTGGCTCTATGTGGGGTCTGTTGACATCATAGTATAAGTCAGACGGGATGTTTTGAGCTGAGTTCTGTTGGCCGACCGGCGGCCGATTGAGCTGTTGTTGAGGAAGTGGATGCCGGCGGCTCGTAGGTGGAATGCTGGTCCGAGGTAGAGGCAGAGCCGTTATCTTTGAGGAAAAGCTAGTTTGTTGCACCGCGCTCTGTGCTGAGTGTAAAACAGGCAATTGCGGAAAATTGTTCTCATCTCTGGTTGGTGGTACGGCAGTCCTTTTCGTATAGGTGTTGATTGATTCAAATGCTATGGCTTCCTCCCATGATATATTATCATGGCCATGCGAAATTTAATTTGTTTCTGTCTAGTGAATTCGGGACAAATACGATCCGTTGAACGGTGGCTACCCCCACAGTGTACACAGTGTGGGTTTCCCTGATAAGTACATTCCTTCGTGTCGTGTTGTTCGCCACAATTTGCGCAACGAGCAGCACTGCGACACATTCTACTTGTGTGACCGAAACGGAGACAGTGAAAACAAGTTACCACGTTCCCCACGTATGGTTCAACACTGCAGCGAGTGCTATGAATGTATACATAGTTTGGTAGCCTTTGGCCAAGAAATGTAACCTGTACAAGCTGCCGAGGTATTAGTTCTGTTGCTCCTTCCCGCACCACTTTCCGCATGATCCGACGGACTTGTAAGACTTCCGTATCACACTCAATTTCTTTCTTTAGCTCATCTTCCGAAAAGGACGTGTCTACATTACGTATAAGCCCTTCCTTTACAGTACAAAATCGTGGTATATAGAACTTAATTTTTTTGGGATGGTTTCTGACTTTAGCTAAACAATTTGCCCACACTGCCGAGTTGAGTTCTACTTGCACACGGTTACGCCCTTTTCTACTAATATTAATTATAGCAGATTTAATTCCAGGTATTGATTCTCGGATTATTTTTCCTACAGTCATGGGGTGTAACCTACCGAGATTCTGTTGATCACTATGCACTGAATCATATTCGGCAAAGACATAGAATGGGCCACCATCACTTTCTCTAAACAAGTAAAAATTGTTGGCTTCACTATCACATGTGGCTGTGGAATTTAAGTTAGAGCACTTGCTTCCTGATTCTTGAGTTTTGACTTTTTTTTGTTGCAACGTTGTCACTGGTTTCTGGCAACGACGACCTCGGTCGCTGTTTACCTCGAACGGCGTTCTCCCACGAAGTCTGGTTCACTGCGTCCACGTTCTGCTGGTCCATCAACTGCAAAGCTGCTGGCTGCTGTACTGGTAGAATAGCTTGCTGGTAGAAGCTGCCGGAGACGTCTTGCTGTCGACTGCTATCGCGCTCGTCATTCACCACGTTGTAGTACGTCCTTAGTCCTTCACCGACCGCCTGGCCAGTGTCGTCTGCCTCCATTTCTAGCATTGCGAAACTGAGACTGTGTCTCAGTTACGCGCCGGGATTGTCGTTGTTACTTAGCACTTGCACTGATTTAAACAAAAAATAAGGTTAAACTTTGAACTGTCAATTTCTTGATGTTTACTGCTCCGAGCGTGTGTTGCGTAGTTTCCTTCTGAGTACGAGGAAGTTATCGCTACGAATGCCGGAACTAGACTGTTGTATGCCTTAATTTTTAAATCGCTTCTTACATACACTCTTACGAACTAGATTTCCCTCACATGTATTATTTACTAAATTCTTCAGAATTACAAGTTTATTAATCAAATAATTATACATCTAGTGAATTTTATTGCATTACTCGAGTTTTGGAGGTTTTCATTTATTTAACAAGACAGAGAAAAAAACTTATAGAATATTGGAGATTTTTCCAGGCTTAAAATTATCATTATTTTACTAGATTTTTATTGACTAATGTCATCCACGTCATTAGAGCAGTCAGATAACTGTCGCCATCAAAATGAAAGGAAATCAGCCAAGGCTTTTACTAAAGACAATTCCTTAGAATGATCTCGGAAATCATGTAAAACCGAAAATCGGATGATCCGAGAAACTGATCACCCGTAATACCAATGCAATTATTTTTACTCAGCAGGCACTAGCATTAACATTAGTATATCCTTAACAGAAGTTAAATAAATCCTCCTCTATAGCAACAAATTCAAGGAATATCGTGAAGTTTTATCAACCACATTCCATAAGATTATAACATTAATGTGATGGTTAACAATTTGAAATAGATCAAAGGAACACTGTTTTAACATTTTCATTTCACATTTGAGACACGTGTACTGTTGTAATAGCACTATACGATTATTAGCTAAGGTTGAATGGGTAATAAACGAACGCCATAAACATCGTTGTAAAGCTTTGATGTCTCGTATCCGCATTAGCTGCATGATCGCATTTGGTGCAGTTTCCTGCAGACGTCAGCCCACGCTGAAATGCAGTAAAGTGGCTATGCCACAGAATGAATACAACAGTGAATAATCAGCACGTTCTTGAGCCTCCAACGCATCGATTATAATTACCTGCCATTAGTTCACTGTGTCTTCACTTATTGACTGGTTTATGTGGTCCTGTGCATCCTCTAATACGCTCAAAAACACTATTAACGTGAAGCAGCTACAGATTTTATTGGACGTTTTATAAAAAAAATTATTCCTATACGAAATATTCGGTATCATCCAGTATGAATAAACTAAATATCTTGTAAATAATCTACTATTAGCGTGTGTCATCTCTTTTTTGCAATCATAGTCTTTATGTAAGAGATTGGATTATACATGGTATCCACATGACATTTCCTTAATTTCGAAGTGCAATATAAAAAAAACTATAAAAAATAGAACATTGCGGTTTGTACCTTCCTGTAAAGCAACTAAAAAAATTTCATACAAAAAATGTGTACACTTCTTCGTGCGCTCCTTTCGTAGCCGTCAAAATGTCTAAGCGATATTCAATTTCTGCCCATGTGTGCCCAAGAAAGTTTGGAGTGATGGAACAGAATGCACCCATAAATTTTTTTTATACCAAGCCCTAATTATCTGTACATCTGGAGGCACTCTACCAAACGTCCGAAATTTTTTTATACAGTAATTGGCGAGATGATGCTTCAACATACTAACCACACATTGGTCTCTCTCTAGTGAAGCAGTCATTTTTTATAATTATTCAGCACCTGAAAAACAATTAAAGCACTAATCTCTTTCCATAGAAGGTGACAGTGTTTAATATTTTGCGTACACAGCTGAATCGTACTGAATTTATGGGTAGCATCTTGAGTTAACCGATTTAACACTAGTATGCGTGTTATGTGTTGAACTATTGGCAGCAGTGATACCGACTAGCAACTTCGCTTCTTGTAATCACATTACTAACTAAATTGTTTAAATTTATGTTTCATCCGCATTTTTAGGCTTTTAATGTTGGAATACTAAAATGAATTTAAATATTAAGGGTCATGTTACAGTTTAAATACCATCTGAAATTAGAAACTGCTTGAAACATTTAATAAGTTATGTTCCAATACTCATTTAGTTCTCTACAGCTATATGAGTTGTAACAAATATATCGATTATTGATATTTTTCCAAGGGTAGTTTGTTTGTTCGAAATATAATGATTGATGCCTACTTTAAACCGTACCAGACGTTCTTGTTTCGAACGTTGGCCTATCAGAAAATATGATCTACAGGTATGTAATCGCCATTTAATGTTAATCCATAATCCATCTGCTTATCCTGTACCCCAGCTATGACGTCAAACCATTGGAATTTTTATCTCGCGTATAAAATTTCGGCGCTGCAAGATTGGATCGCAAGAAGTTATTAAAGTATTCGGTTGAATATCGGAGTACAGCACAAAACTTTAATCCGATAATTACTCCAAATAACTTTGTACGAAGCGGACTCTAGCGTCAATGAGGCGAATAAAAAGACTCCAACTTTTTCGTTTCGCCGAATTCTTCGGGCTTGCAGAAAGAGTAACGCTTGCTCAGCAAATTTCACCGCAGATATTCTCTGCCCGTCAAGGTTTTTGCTTTATTGCCTCGTAAAATTATTTGCGTGTAGACTATCATACGGAGAGGGAGCTACTTAATCTTTTTTATGGTTACTCAAATATTCTACTCTCCCTTCAGTACCCCTTCTGTGTTATGCTGCAAAGTGGTGAGGCACTTAACCCAGTTGAGCTGATTCCAGATGCAAAAGAGATGGGCTGCTATCACAAGAAGCCCAGATAATCACCACTGCGCCCTGTTTAAAAGCTACTCAGTTCTTGAGAGTACTGTAGAAAGCATTTTCATTTATTGTACTTCCTATAGGTCATGCGTCAAAAATATGGTTTAGTTTGTACATAACAACAAATTTTGATTATCACAATGAAAACAAAATATATTACTCTTATCACTAAAAAATGCATAGGACAAATATGAGCAAGACCTTTTTCTCAGAAACTGTTCATAGGACTGATATAGAGCACAAGAAATAGAAAACAGATTTGCAACATAGCCTCAGTTATTGGCTATACATTTCCCTTTTGCACTGGCAATTTTTAATTTCGTGTTTATAAAAACATAAAAACAGGTTGCACACGGAGTATTGTATCTCTTTGTTCTTGGAACATATATTTCCAGGTAAATAATTTTTTGTTGGTTCAGAAATTGTGTACCCATTGTCGGTAAAAGGAGATCAGCCCAATGTAGTTCTTCAAACTTTGACTGCATAGCAGCAGCATAATGAGAACGAGAAATATCGTGCACAAGCAGGACGCTACGGATAAGAATCTTGCGTATTTTTAACAGACAGATTTCTCTAATACTGACCAAGTGTTCACAGTACCTTGCAGCCTTGAGAGTTCATCATTAGAAATGGAAACCGAAAAACAGTTTAGGTATTACGAACAATGATCATGAGACCCTTGTCAGCAGATATAGTCAACTGTACAAACCAGAGGCTTCTTAAATGTATTGTTTGCGAATTTTACAGTCTCACTACGGAAAATGTCTGAAGATTTTACTTCGTCTTGTAGTAGAAAATTAATAATTATGCGCTACGCAATGCACACATAAACCTTCTGTTCACACATCGTAATAATAAGTAAATAATCATCTTCTGCAATTTATGTTTGATTTTGTTACAACTTTTGGTGTTCTCTTACTAGCACCGGTTGTGGCTGGAGAAGTATCTTTGTATTTCTATATCCGCCATTCAACCATTAATCTTAAAGCCAGAATTGGTTCTCTCGTACCGCGGTTTTTCATAAAACAAAAGAAATCTTCACCTTCAACCTCTTCTACTATCTTCTGCTTATTACCCTCGTCAGTTATTTTGAAGTATCTTATGTTAGACTTACAGTACGATAATTCTGACATTGGTCTGCGAACGCCTTCAACTGAACTGTGAAGATGATACTTTTTGTAAAATGACATGGAATCTCTCCTGTTTCGTAACTTTTTTATTTCGTCTTGGGTAACTTTTGGATTCCTTCTGAAGGGGTCTCATGAATTTCATCCGCTTTATTTAATTTAATCATTCAAAGCTCTATCAAATTCTATTCTTAAAACGGGATATCCTACTTCATCAATGTCGACATCGTCTTCATTTCCAATCACACTGGTCTTCAAATCATCACCATTTCTAAGTATTCCTTCCATCGATTAGAACAATTTTCTGAGCTAAAAAGAAATTTCCCATCTGCAGCTTATACCTCTTTTCCACATTTCTCCAAAATTCTATATGACATTCTATATTCAGCAATGGCTAATTCTTAGCATATCTCTTACAATTCACTCTCTTCTCTGAATACGGTTTCCCGTAGTAGATCTTCCACTTATTTACTATCCAAAACCGTCTCATTCTGCAATTCTCCACTCGATCCTGTATCACTCTACATCTAGGTTTACCAGCCTTGTTCTGACTGATTTGCAACTAAATAAAAAAATTGGTCTAACATTCATGAATAATGTTTAAATTATCTGCTGAGCAAATATGCAACATTAAAGAGAGACATACGGATTTCGTGCTGAAACTGGAAACTGTTTAAGGAATCCCAGCAGCAAAACACATAGAAAAGTAGCATTTTAAATCTTGTGTACGTAATAAGGTTCTTTATGTTACATTGCTTAGAAAGAGTATCACTTACCCTGAACGTCGACTCATTTCTTTTTCCGGAGACGTTTTGAGCAGTAATTCGCGAGGAGGGAATTTTTGTTGGGATAACTGTATGGAGT
This sequence comes from Vandiemenella viatica, assembly GCA_031002005.1. NCBI lineage: Eukaryota > Metazoa > Arthropoda > Insecta > Orthoptera > Morabidae > Vandiemenella > Vandiemenella viatica. The sequence goes on along the minus strand of JARYHS010012519.1, from coordinate 49,996,836 downwards.
ACGTGAGTTGACGGGTACCGACTGATTCCTCGTGAGTCGTTACTGCTTTTGAGGTTTTTGCCACGAGACCACAAAATGCGAGTCCTGCCGGCACGTCGCAGTTCATCAGCACAGCCACAGTCGTTAGACGCATCACGTGACCCTCACACGGAGAAAAAAATATTCGGTCACGTCTTCCCTCCAGGAATGTCAGACTTCAACCAGAAAATAAAATAAACCATCTGAAATTTTTTACTTTGGTAGCACACAGTCCTACAGATTACTTGAGCCATTTTCCTTCATTTGTAGTTAATAAATTAAAAATATATAACTATGATTGCAAATGACATTGATTTTTTTTCGTTTATTTAAAATTGAACGCTTTATATAACCAAATAAACTAACTAAACCCATTTTCATTCGCAATCAATATTTGTTACATTAGTGGTTTGATTACCATTTTCCGTGTATTCAGAGTTCTGTATTTCAGAAAACAGAAGGATAAAATAACCAAAGTTACGAAGTCAGAAAACAATATTAACAGAATCCATAGGGTATAATGTTTCCTCGATCTATCGTTATCTCTGGTGGCTATTTCGTAAGTGAAAGTTCATTTGAGATACAGAATGATGTGTGACGTCTATCTGTTCTCACTACGAAAAAATTATCATTTCTTCATGTATAATCATAACATACACAACAGATTTTAATATAGTCCATAACCTTGAAATAACCCAAACACATTTCCTGCGTACCTTCAAACCAATTTGGCGATACACAAACTCGTATCGTCTATGTTCGTTTTCGGGAGAAAGATAAATATTGACATTTGACTTCTGGGATTGCGCTGAAATCTGCAGAAAAACCCAAAGAATTGAACATTTATACTTTTTGTTTCTGATAATGTTTTTGTGTATTGGCATCTGTTTCGAGATATCTGTGAAGTTCTTTCAACCTTTACTTCATCCAGAATTTTTTATGATTATTAATTGCGTTAGAGCTTGTGGCAATAACATCCCAGTTTTGCGTTAAATGAATTTTTCATTTAAATTTTTCCTCTGTTTGAGTTATTATTCAGCATCTCCTTTTAAAATTCATTCCTTACTTCCAAATATTTCCCACTCCCTTATGTTTGATAGAGTTTTAACAAATCGTGATGGTCATCATTTCTTTTTTAACAATTACTCCTAATTCGTTGCCAAATATCCAACGTATACCTTACACTCATGTACCACTGTCTTTAAATGCCCCTGTCTTCAATTGACTCATAACGCAGCTTCTGTAATATATATTTACTTTTTTTTACTTATGGCTTTACGCCTCGTCGACGTCGAAGTCATTAGAGGCGGGATGTTATTGGGGAGAAGGATCGGAAAGGAATTCGGCCATGGAATTTTGAAGGAATCATCCCGGCATTTGCCTGTAATGATTTGGGGAAACCATTGGAAAACCCAAATCTGGATGACCGGACGGGGATTCGAACCAGCGTCCTCCCGAATGCGAGGACAGAACGTTTACCACTCACCCACCACGCTCGCAAGAGCAGTTACTATACTGTACAAATACACTAAATGTAAATGTGTATGACAATGCTAGTTGGGAGACCACGAAATGTTCTCCGACCGCAGAACGACAGATTTTCCAATAGCCGCGCATGCGCATCTGTCTTGGCTTCCCTAACCGGGTAATCCTACCGGGTAAAGCCTGACGTGGAATCCAAACCACTGAGCATCAGATAGTACTCCATCCAAACAAATCAAAGCTTTGCCAGAGGTGAAGATCAGTCTTAAGACCCGTTAAAATTGCAGCAGAAATCGGCTTTCTAACCGTTCTTCAGCCACGCGTCATCACCAACTGAAACTTTCAACAGTTAATACTATCTTCTCTCTTTTGCAATATTTTCTATTCGGATATTTGATACGTATCATCTGTAGTATCCCACCATACTGAACCAACTTGGACAAAAAAGAAAATTTCGAGTATCCAAAAATTCAAATATATGACATTTTAATCGTTCTGAAACTGTGATGTACCGATCTTGGATGGTTGACAGTAGTCATCGGGCCCCGTACTTTGAAGGACAAGAGTTTGATCCCCGATCCAATTATATACGATTTCTCGATATGAGTCCACGTGGATAGAGAAATAGTTCATTTTTAAATCAATAGCTGATCTACTTTTCTTTCCTTGAATAAGGTTACAGTATGACAGCCAAAAGCTTAGGTTACGAAGTAAAAACACAACATCAAAAGCAAAACCTAGTTATTGGCTTTCCCTATCTACGTTAATGTTTGTCACAAAAATAAAAGTAGAAGATTGAGTTTCCTGCTCGTGTTTCGCTGGTATATGTGTTCAGTAACCGTCGAAAAGTTCTGAGCGTCTCAGTGGAAGATAAAATACGATGATTGATGGTATCCTACGATCCCTCAGATTTGGGAACTGTGGCAAACAAGGAGAGCTTAGCTCTATCCGGATATTGATATCTACTTTTTCGGAATTTTCGTCGTTGAGTTGGGGAGACAGCATCGGACGTCATGAGGGTCCGCAAGGCGTCGTAAATTTCGGCAGCGGCCGTCCCAACTTTCCCCCGGCGCCCAGAAAAGTGCGAATAAAGCCAGTTTATATCGCTTTCCGATGGCGCTCTGCAGGGAGACCGATATACCCCCTGCACCGCCCAGCTGGCTGTTCCCTCACACAGTCAGGCACTGGGGAACCCGCCGGATGCCGCACCTTCACCATTCAAACAGTACACCGAACTATTCATGCAGGTTTGCTTCGATATACTGCGCTTTGCCAAGAATGCAGTTGTTTTATAATAGACTAGCGGAGTTCCCGGCGTTGCCCGGTATAGTTGGCATAGGTTTAACCTTAGACCATTTTTATTCCCGCAAAATAATTGTACTAAGTTTCATAAAATACGCGCCAACTTTTTCGGAATTAAAGCAAACTAACATTCACCCGTCCCCTACCGAGAAACGGGTGGGTTAAAGTTTATTACTATTTTCATTCGTCCGAAAAGATTCATGTATATCAAGCTTCGATAATTTGGTTAAGAAATTTCATTACTACATTAAAGAACAACCCTAGATTATGTTAAAAACTCACGTTTGATTCAATTGCGAAGTGAATGGATATACTTGTGGCTTGAAACGCCAGATCCTTTAACTCTGCAGATAAAATATCAAAAGTGAATCCGGAATAATATTATCGTAAACAGAATACATGCTGAAGGCCAGAGATATTGTCCAGAGATCGTGCTTAAAGAAAATCTCTGTTGTTTTTTACGGCTATCTATGTCGTTTAAAATTTGATATCCCGAATTAAAGGAATGAATACTTCATGCTGTGGCTTTTAATAATTGAATGTATCGAAATAAAAGAAAGAATACTCAAAGTTTTGTTTAGTGTGCAAAATAGTTATTACTATAAGTCATCTTATTGCTTTAATTAAAGGCTATGGTCAGAGACATTTTGTTGTGTGCTTAGTTCGGAGTATGCGGCATCTAGTGATTCCTCCTGTTGAATTTCTCACCATACGTTCAGAATTTCATTTAATGCTTCTACATTATTTAACGTTGAAACATAAGACATGCCAGACAAGAGAATTAAGATTCTAAGCTTTAAAACGGTGAAAACTCCATCACAATCTGCCCCGTAGTTTCCGAGTTTTCATACGACCAATATGTCCGGTTTTCGTTTTATAGATATAGATACATGAAACGTTCTCGCGAAACTATCAAAGTGAGAACGTTTCTAAAGCACGAAATTTCGGCGGTCATATACTCTGCCGCCATTGTCAAGTCACTGCACAATGGCGGCAGAGTTATGACCGCTGAAACGTCTTGTGTTACATAGGTTCTCACTCGCCTAGTTTCCGTAGAATCGTTCTGGCCTCGCATTCGGGAGGACGGTGGTTCGAATACCCGTCCGGGTATCTAGATTTGGGTTTTCCAAGGTTTCCCAAATCACTCCAGGCAAATGCCGGGAAGCTTCCTTCAAAAGGGCATGGTCGAATTTCTTCCCATTTCTTGCCCCCCATCCTTTCCCGTCTCTAAAGACGTCGCTGTTGTAAGCAGTTAAAAAAATTTCCCTAGAACATTTCATCTATATACAACGTCGAGAAAGCCTCTTCTCTTATAAAGTTTTATGACGTTAGAATACACAGAAACAAATCCCCAATTATTACTACTATACTCAAAGCACGTCAATAATGAGGCGTTGATCGAAGTGTTCTGGCAAGACACTTCGTCGCATTTACTTAACTAAACAGAACTGTTATAAGATAACCTTCGTGCCTTACGCTGAAGCAAAGAATTTCAGTCATCAACCTGGTCCGAGTTGCATTTCAGTCTTATTACAAACTGAAATTATTACTTCTGTAATATCACGTCAGTGTAAACAAAGAAAATTAAAAATAATCCTTAGCAACTTGCGTTATGTGGCGCAATATTAATTTTAATGCTGGACGAGACCACATAGATATGAATAAATGCTGAACTGCTTTCAGACGCCTGAATTAATATTTTCAGTAAAATTAATAATTATTCTTTAATAATTACGCCAATACAACTGTTGTTGGATATTATTTTTTATTTGACGGACGCGTTTCGCCTTTGGTCGAGGTATCTTCAACGTACAATGTTTTCTATAATATGTGATATTTTAACAGAATAGTTTTTTTACACATAACGAGTTTTTTCTTATATATAGGAAGCATGAAAATGACTTATATTTACTTATAAGTTCTGAATTATCAAGCAGAATATCTTGTTTACATAAGGTATAATTCATATTATCACTTATATTTTACATTTCAGTTTTAAGGGGTGGTTGTTGGTCGCCTGTGACCTCAACCAGCATGCTGTTTACACAATTGTGAATATTTACACAGTTTGTACAAAATTGGAATCTTACGAATTCACTTTCAAGCACAGTTTTGGTGCACGACATTGTTAAACTTCGGTTTTTGTGTGCACGTTGCTGTCTGTTCAGCTGTTTTTTCCGGCAGTGTTCGGTTGGAAGTGGGGTAATATGTTAAAAAAAAGTTAAAATATTACATATTACAGAAAACAGGCAAAACACGTCCGTCGAATAAATAATATTGAACAACAGTTGTATTGGCGTAACTGTTAAGTCAGTTGCCATTTGTCATCCTGACCCTGACTAAATTTCAATTTTGTCAAAACTTCCGCTAACATTGCTCCTCGAAAATTAAATTTTTTTCCCCTTATATCCTCTGCTGTAACGTCAAATGCTAGATGTTACTCTTACCCAGACTACATTTCCATTAACACTGCTGATCTAAAATTAAAGCTTCGGTCTTGCATATATATGGACAAAGAATTTTACGAAAAAATCTACATCGAACGAATATAAATAAATAAAAAGCTTATAATAATTTGATATGTTAATTTAAACGTAATGCACATATTTCTTTAGTGTTTTGGTAATTCATATCTACGTTGACGCTTAACTAAATAAAATTGTTACTAAGTAATGGTCGAAACCTTGATTTAGCATTAACATCTCTGGTCATTGTAAGTTCGGCAACTAAAGCCTTCATCGTGAAGTCACAGCTCTACGGATACAATAAAACGATGACCAAGCCTTTTACTAGTATTTGTGTACGAAGTTTCAGAGAAAAAGTTTATAAACATCTATCTACGTTCGTGTATACATTTCATTGGTTCAAAACGAGCAACTTCTCCAGAGATAGGAGTTAACAGAAATAGGTCCAGACCGCATGTTGCAAAGTAGTTGAGTTTATGCATGTTTATCTGGAGGCACACACAGTCGTAGTTGATTGTGTTGGGAGGCCGTCGTCCAACTCCAGTGCTCTACGCAACTGGTTGTGGAATTTCCAACTTTTCTGTTTCTGCTGTTGGGCAGATAACAATTTTTCGACGGTAAGATACGGTAAATGTTGTCAGAGGCTTCTAATTTCCAGTTCCATGTTGTTAGTGGCTTTGGGAAAAATCTTTAAAACGATAGATTTAAATCTGAAAAAAATCGCAGGGTGGTTTAGTAATTTGTAGTATCAGGAGAAGTCAATTTGAAGATAAAATCCATTTTAAAAGAACGAAAACCATTTCAACTTGTTATTTATACAATACTAACAATGCAAGTATGGGTACGTGAGATATACTAACTAAATTTCTTCATTTTTCTTTTTTTTTTATTAACTTGGAATACATTGTTATGATATTCAAAATAATTCATACTAACGAGTCTCCTTTTTTTTCGTCTTTTTTTTTTTTAGCAGTTTCTCGCCTGGTTTGATGTAATCCTCAGACCCTTTCTACCTTGCGCTAATCTTTTCATATCAACATGCCCTTTACATCTTCTATAATTTGCTTCATATATCCAAATCTTTGTCTACCTTTACAGTTCTCAAATTCGACTGTTCCCTTCACTAACAAATTAAACAACCTCGCATGTCTTAAAATATCTATTTTTTCTGTAAGTCTTTTCCACAAAATTCTTTTTTTCGCAATTGTTTCCAAAACACGTTCACATTGTACTGTATCTGACCTCTTATTGGTTTTATCCTTAACTAGACGACCCGTGCGAAAATTTCGCCATTAAAATGCGATGAATAGTTAGGTTGAATATGATGTCATCAAAGCTTAGTCATTACTCTTCATACTCCTGCTTCATTTATCGATTTTGGTTAGATATTCAGGGAGATAAATGGCTCTAAACACAAAAAACGCATTTTAGAAAAATTGACATTTTTGCCCTTTAAGGGTTGAATTACGAAAAAATCCTTTCTTAAAAAATAATGTTTCCACGGCGGAGACTTTAGTCTTTAATTTGATATTTCATTCACCTATAACGGTTAGGTGTCAAGGGAGATAAATAGCTCGTGACACAAAAATGCGTTGTAGAGAAATTTTTACTTTTTCCCTTTAAGGGTTGATTTCAGAAACATTCTTTCTTAAAATATCATGTCACCAAAACTGAGACATTACTCCGCATAATCTTACTTGATTTATCGATTTTTGTTAGATATGCAGGGAGATAAATGACTCGAGGAACAAAAAACGCATTTTTGGATAATTGACATTTTTGCCCTTTAAGGGTCGAATTACGAAAAATTCCTTTCTTAAAATATAATGTTACCACGGCGGAGACCTTATTCTTTAATATGATACCTCATTTACCTATATCAGTTAGACATTAAGGGAGATAAATCGCTCGTGAAACAAAAACGAATTGCAAAAATATTAATACTTTTTCCCTTTAAGGGTCGAATTCCGAAAAATTTCTGTCTTAATATATGACGTCACTAAAGCGGAGATCTTAATGTTTAAAATGAAATTTCATTAAACGATTTCACATAGGTATCCAGGGAGATAAATGACTTGTAACACAGAAAACAACATTTTAGAAATTTTAACATTTTCGCCCTATAAGGGTCGAATTCCGAAAATTTCAGTTCGTAAAATATGATGTGACCAAAGTGAGGACCATAAGCTTTAAAATGACACCTTATTCATTGATTTCGGTTAAGTATGAAGGAAGATACAGGCTTGTGACAAAAAAAATACCTTATAGAAATAGTATATATGATAATTTACCTACCCATCTAGCCAATTATCGTTGAAATTAATCCATCATTATGTATTAAAATAATTTATCTATCCATCTAGCCAATTTTCGTTTAAACTAATCCATTCCTGTGTATTAAAAATAGACCACACCAAAATAATTAATTATTCCACACTACTATTTAGCACCCAATGGAAACCTCGAAAATGCAATAGTAGTGTACTGAACATAATGTAACAGCCAACAATCTTCATCATGTAAATAGATGCCCTTACAAAAAAAAACCACTGCGAGAAATTGAGTAACAACAAGCTTTGAGAATTCTCCTAAACGAAATAGGCATACTCGGACCATCCTTTGCAACTTGTAATTGCGTACCTCCAAATCTTCTTCTGCCGCTTGGCAATATTCTTTGGATTAAGAGAATAATGACACTGCAAATACCTTACGTTAAAGCAATTTGAAAACTTAAAAGTCTCGATACGGTCAAGCCTTTTATTGATGCTGATGAGAAATATCGTACACAGTGATGCTAAAAATATATGTCGCTCCCTTACAAGCTTACAGCATGTGGTATCACAAGCTACTAGCGAGATTTCGGGTAAACGTGACTTTTTTAGAGGACAGGGATTTCAGAAAGTGGGTGAGTTTCTGGGGATATAGAGTGTTTTGTCTAATTTAAACCACTCGATTAACAATAGGATGGATCACAAAGATTCCATTCTGTAGCGAATACAAAGTTGCGGAATTCGTATTGAAGGCCCCCATCCTTATGATTATCAAACAGCTGTTGTTGTTTTCCTTTGAGTCAGAGAGAATGATACTCGCCAGCTAATCGTATTGTACTCTATCAAATGTATGATAATAGACGTTTCGACTTAGTATCACCAGTATTCAGAACTTCGATAAGGTGGCTACAAATTAGGGTTTTCCAGAGTATACTTTAGTAGAATTCTTCACCGGCATTTACTAATGTATTTCCGCTCATTTATCTCTACTCTTTCGATCAGTTTCAGGTAAACAGAAATAAATTCAATGGAACTGATTTACTTTGTTGCAGTTCCTTTAATTGTCTTATACGTCTTCCTAAATAAGTAGATACTCGAACATTTATACCACTGATTAACTTATTCTGCATTACTTCTTCGCCTAACGAATATTGCAAGTTAACAGCAATTTACAACATAGCATCTATAAAACACTACTTATTTCCGTGTTAGCAACAGTAACATTGGGGCAATATAACGTAATTACACAACCATAATATTAGTGGAAGCAATTGTTGTGACAGGTTGTTGCCATTGTGACACTTGTAGCTAAGATGAAAACTATAGAAGATCGTTAGTATAAATCATTTGCGGTTTGTATTCAGTGTGAGCTAGCTGCCTGTTGCGCGCACCGAGACAACACAGGCAGTGGAGTATTGACTGATGCATCGGTGACTCGACATGGCAGAAATCGGTCAAGAGGCTGCCCGGCGTTCGCGACAGTGCACAGGCAGCTCACGGCATTCTCCATGTCTCACATTCCGGGACTGCCACCCAGTTCCTCATAATTCTTGACATCACTTACAAAACAACAAAATTAATTTATTGTAATTACTTTTATGAATTACCCGGAGTGACGGGTGAGCGGTCACGCTCTGCCTTCACATTCGGGAGGACTCGGGTTTGAATCCCGGTCCGGCAATCCAGATTTGAGTTTTCCATGATTTTTAAAATCGCTTCGGGCGAATGTCGGGATGGTTCCTTCAAAAGGCCTTGACCGAATTCCTTCCAGTTCCTGATCACCAGTGCTTTCTCGCCTCCAATGACCCCAACATCTATGAATTATTTGTGGAGTAAACTCACAGACAGTATACAGAATGCATTTTGAATACTACTGTCACTGTAGTAAAGCACAATTCACAACATTCCCCACGGAATTCTGTAGCCGACAATTCTGAACACTTCAATTTAATCGGTGGAAATAATAAAATGAAAATTAACACGTTATTATAAACTGTACTGAAAGGAATAAAAGAAAATAACTGAGCAGCATTTCATCTCACTACCTAGCCACAAAAAACAGATAGTGCAATTTTTTATTCCAAATCAAAAAAGTTACTACCGCACAAGCAATTTAATCTATTACAAAAAATTTCTTTCTTTTTTTGGGTTTAGGTAATTAATAATGTATCGGCATGAAAGTACATAATTTTAGTGCTTTGATATATTATTATCTGGAAACTATGTAGAAGTGAAAAAAACTAACACTGGTGTTGTGTTTATTTGTAATGTAGCATTATTTTTGGTGAGTTTCTTCTGAGGTAAAGAAAGAAGTATGTGTCTTAAATTCAGTGTGTTTTCGATACCTATATCTTCTCTTTAAGAACTGAGTATAATTTCTTGCTCAGTCCCTCGATCACGCAGACTGATATGATATACTGCAAAATTTAAGTGCAACCTTATGTTTTCAAACAGTGAAAACCTTGTATAAATCGTCTATCGATGATCCGAGAATACCGCTGATTTAAATGGCTGCTTCAATTTTCGGTAACTGTGTTTCCGACATATGCTAGTTGTTACCAAGAATGTTTTTATGTTGGAGATTTGTGCCCAGTCGGCGAAGATCCCTATAAAGCCGAAATGAGAAGAGTGGACTAGGATTACGAAGGATTGGCCATGACCTTTGTGAACAAACCATACCGGAATTCCTCTGACGTCAGGAAACCATGTAAAACTGAAATCACTAAGAAGGTAGAGTATCGCGTTTTCCCGAGTGCCAGGCTCGATACTTGCCACGCCGACCAGGTCGACTTACCACGATTAAGAAATGTTGGAGACTATATTGTTCGAAAATATGAGAGAAATCCACAGAAGCGGCTCTCAATAAAGATTATTTGAAACTATCCAGCATACGTAAGCATGTTGGCAGCTATATTCCTATAACTGTTACTGCCAGAACCCCCTACTCATGTAGATTACACGAAGAAACCTGAAGAGGAAGTATTTAACTCAAAATAAGAGTTTATATTAATCGGGCCAAAAATGTAGCTTGCTAAGTGACAAGTAACGTGAAAGCTGTCTCAGATAATGCTGAAATAATACCAGAGATAATAAATGAGTTGGGAAAATGAGATTATTATGTCATACACTCCAACCGAACTTTGGTGTGAGGCCTTTATGCTAACTGTAACTTATTTGCTTTACGTTTTTTTCAGTACATTATTGGCGTCATTCATATTCGCCCTTCATTCGTAACACTGCGATCTGACAAATTACTCGATGAGAGATGGCAACGATTTGCATGCCAAATTGTAATGGCTGGAACTGGGGTTGCCTGAATTATTAGTTAACTGAAAAATTCATTGGCTGGTGACGTCATTCGCTACAGCATCATGCAGTATACACATCCAGATGATAAATATTGAATACTTGGTAGACAGTTCGGTGATACTGATTACGCAACATCGACTGTAGTGATGCGGTCAAGAGGGAATACTATTCTGTATAGCCTCAAATTCCAGCGTAACAGTCTTAGTGACCTGTAAAGGAGACTCTACTCTATTTAAACTGAGACACCAAAAGAAAATTAAAGATAAGTGGTGCACGCTTGTTAGCCGTTTGTCATATTGTTTAGTACCGATAGTGAATTTTGAAAAAAAAAAGGTGTTAACTCAAATTTCCGTTATGTAAGTGGGCACTTCACAGCATAACAGACTTTCACTAACGTTAAACGTTGAACGGTAACACTAGGACCTGACATTCTGGAGGGAGGAGGCTCAGATTCCTCTACGGGGAGAAATTGGATTTCCATGGATTCCCGATATCATTTGAACCAAATTTCTGATTGGTTCCTACTAATGTCCAAGAGCAAATTCCTTACCTTTTCTGCAAAAATGTGCTCTCCCTCCCCTAATGACGTCGCCGAACAATAGAGCTCAAAGGAAAAAAGACATGCAGGTACACTCGGTCTGTTTAATGCTAAAAATTCAGTTTTGTAGAGCGCCACATTATATATTTACTAAACTGTCTGCTGTGAGGAAATTGTTGGTTATGTCAGTTTCAACCAAGTCGAGATACAATGGCGATTAGGAATCTGCCCATTTCTTGATTCTATTTTTTTCTTGCATAGATCGTTATTTTCTGCTAGATCCCGATATTCAGGAGGATGAGGCTTCGATGGCAGATCCACCGATGCATTTTTCGATATCCCATAGTTTACCGAAATTAATCCAGGCAAATAACGGAATGGTTACTTCAAACTACTATGGCCGAATTCCCCCTCTTCCTTAGTCTAAGTGTGATATAGGATGAAATGAGCTCGGCGTCATTCGTCTGCAAAGCTCTAAGGAAAATTACATTCTCTGTGACCCAAACACCAGGTACGTTAGTCATTTGTCGTCAGTTCTCACGATTCGATGTCGCTTTTCCCCCTTTACCTCACCACCTTTTTCCGAAAGAACGCCCAGAAAGTTATTGATCAACCCGTCCATACAGGTAAACGAATCAAAGAAAAGCCGTTGACTGAGCCATTCGCATCAGGGAAATTGCGCGTGGTTGAATTATTGAACTATAGGTTCAAAAATAGCCAAGCTGAACGTAGGAAGTGAAGTACCAACACATGTAAGCTGTCACTTAAGATTATAAAAGCGCACCTGGCTAACGCACTGCTAGATTGAACTTTTTGCTATGATTTTAAGTTCAGACTACCTTAAGTAGTCTAGCCCTCTGCGATCGGTCTCCATAGTTCTCTGAAGTCTAATAAATTCACTGCCCTTTCATTCATTTCCAAAGTTTATGTTGTATCTAACCGTATTATGGTAAATCGTGATGACACTTTAGTTAAATCCTTTCGTCTTTGCTGTTGCTGCTTCAATACCGTTTAAAACCGATCCAGTCACTGATTTTATTTTACAAATCTATGCTTTTTTGTCTCATGGCTCACAGATATTTAATTTACGGAGCTTTTTTTCCTAACGGGTTTACGCCTATTCAACGTAGAGGTCATTAGAGGCAGTATGGAACTGAGGACAAAGAACATGAAGGAATTCGGCCATGACCTTCTGAAGGAAGCATCCCGGCTTTCGCCTGGCGTGATTTGGGGAAACCATGGAAAACCCAAATCTCGAACCAGCGTCGTCCCGAATGCGAGGCCAGAACGTTAACCGTTCACCCACCACGCTATGTAATTTACGAAACAATCGATGGTTGATTCTCAATGCAGTCTGTGCTGCAGCCTAGCGTTAAATTTACAATATCTACTTTAAGTGTGTGATTGTTCCCTATCTCTTCGAGCCACAGTACTTGCAGTAACTTCTCATAGCTCCAGCAGATATCGCCGTTCTAAAAGAAGATCATTCTAAGAACAATAATTTAGTAGTACACTAGATCTTGAAGTAATAGTTCATGGAAAAACCGATGTATTAAAAATAGAACTCGGGAAAGAATTACATCGAAGGCAACAAAACTTAATGAGTTGTTAGTGACAGAAGTTCTGTTTAATGTGTATTTGTGAACTCTGTACAGAGATTTGGTATTCTATTCACGTTCCATTTAACAAGCATCAATGTTCGTTGACATGATTGCGGGAAAAGGGTAAAAAAAAGTGTGTGGGACATTAAGGAATCTGCATAAAAGACAGAAAAAGATGCCTAAATCCCAGCACGTAACGACCTATGTGAAAGAGGTGGCTTTGTGCCACAGACGATAAGAACTTAACTGGAAGCATCGTTTAGATGCAGTTTGGAACACAAACAGGAGGGGAAAGTTGAAAGGCCCGCCCGCCAGACAACAGTTTGAAGTAGCCTGCTGGTTTTTCACCGCCAGCTCCTCGGAAGCTCTCCCGGGCTGACGATCCGTCTTGTGGGAGCGGACCTAGTATAAACACTTTGCGACGCGTCATTTATACCGACCGAGCGTTTGGCTCGGTGCCAAAGGCTGGCGCGGATTAACTGGATCGGGTGCTGCTCGGTGGGTGGGCGAAACGGAGACGTCGACATGAATGATTCAATTTCTTACACAATTTGCCTGCATAATTCGTTGTGATATAACCAAACCCTAGATTCTAGCTTTAAGCATGAGCTGAAATACTGAATCCTAAGTAAAAACATAGAGAGTTTAACGAAAGAAACAATCACTCATTTAAACCGTTAACTTGTTTCTTCGTGGTCTTAATGATTGAGAAAAAGATAAAAATACTGGAAATCAAACTGGTCTTTAATCTTCCGAAGGCAGAAGTAATAAACTTTAAGGATATCGAAACACGACAAAAGTTTAAAATTTCATACTTGTCGAAAAATTGCATTTACTTTAGATTTAATTGTCCACTGTGCCGGAAAACAACGAAAGAACGGATACAATAACCTGAAGAAGACCTGAGTAAGGCGCCAGATTGATACCCAAACATCTGTAATAAATATAACAGTGACGCAGCGTTAACCAGCAATGTACTGTAACCCTATATGTTTTAATTATAAAATGATATTTACCAAACTTTTGTTTAACATAATTTTTGCAACACCTGCTAATAAACTTGAGACTTTATGGTATTGTTAGCGTAACTTAATGATTATTGACGCAGCCGTACAGATTGTACGTCAGTACGTCTTTCCCCCATCCACTCGATCCTTAGCAAGTCGCCTGAAGATAAAGATTATTTTTTCCAAAGTATGTACGTTATTTTTAGATTTAGCACTACTTCCTCTGCATTGTGATGCTAGTCATATCAGTTTTGAATTTTTAGCCAAGCGTACGAGAAACTGAAATTATAGCAAGACATTTTACTCTAAATTTCCGCTAAGTAATTATTTTCGTTTATTTTTACTAGTTTCAGCCACTGATTGAAACTAGAGAATGTGGTTTATTGTTCAGCATTTGTTTCACTAACCTTGGATAACGCATTAGTAAAAGAATGGTCTGAAAGCTAAATGGTCTCATGAAATGATTCGTGTTGCGCTTTGCCCTCTGGGGGTAGTAGTGAAGGTAGATAGGCGAGATTTATTTATAGTGACGGATATGTGGTTGCATAGAATGTCACAATATAGATTAGACGCTGACTAATACTGTTTGGAAATCTCATAATGATTATGTAGATGCCACAAAAGTCTGAGTTAAAGCTCACAGACGTATAAATTACTAAATCGGAGAAATTATGTGTCGTATACATAGGTGCAAATTTCGGTGAGTGGAAGTGATGGGATAAAAATCCTTAAATAGATTTCGCTTAACAGTGCCTCAATGGTGGACATATAGATAACAAAACCTTGGTCTGACTCACATTTGAAGGCATATTTGCCTCCCTTAAACTGATAAAAATATCTATGAGTAAAATTTTAACACTGAAGACCATCGTATCTAGTACTAAATTAATAATGACCAGCATACGTCGAGTATATATCTCGGATATATCTGGAGAAATGATAAGTAGCATCAAAACGTTGAGGAAGAGTCATCATTTATGTTTAGGGTTTTTCAGTTCCTTATATGTATTCTTTCCTTGAATGAATGTTCGAAATTAATACAGAAGTAGGCTACAAATAATGATGCAGAAAACGGACCACCATGCTTGTGAAAACTTCGTTAGTAAACGTACTGGTTTAATAAGCATCGCAGTTTCCCAGTGTTCCCTATTTTGCTTGCCAGTATATGTGCTAAGCGTAATAAAGTACAGCCACCGCCATCCACGCTTTGCCGTCTGTTAAATTCTGCCAGTTGCACGAAACTACTTAATCGTGCACGGCGAAGGCCTCCTGGCTCCAAAATTTAATAAGCCTCTATTTTTTTATTTGTCGCTCCAGAAAGACAATAAGCCGCGTCGTAACTCTTGTATTAGCGGTTTTAATTGCATGGTCGCAGAGCTTGCTGAATACGGCTGCATTGTTCTCAACTGTTCGCTGCTTATTGTTTCGGGAAACTTCATTTGGTGCGGAGAGAAATATTTGGTCGGTGTCCGCATTAAATTCGAACACGCGTCTTGCGTTAACAAGTGTAATTTTGCGTTATTGTCTATAGCTTACGTTCCTGTAATGGAAATACATTTCTATGTACGTAACGGATGATCATATTAATGTCACCAGTTCAAAAGGCAAATGGTCATTCACTAATCACTTCGGATATTCAAACTGTAAATTGGTTTTACAGATAAACAATTGCATAACTGATAGAAGATAAAAATTAATCTAAATTTGTAGACGGTAAGGTTGTGGAAACAGGTAAATCGTATGCCAGATGGATTAAGTGTGCTATTGAAATACATCAGATCCTGCAATTTTGTTTACGCTAACTACGATACTCGTATTATGTTAACTCCCTCGCATTTGGCTAAGGGTGTTGAGTTATGGTGTCCACTGCCTGACACCTGTGGTTCAGTTGATAGTGAAAGAATCCTTAACCACCTGGATCTGACCACCATGATAAGAGAAGTGGCGGTACACAAGTCATAATCACCAGATTGACACCTTAGTCGTGGGTTAAATCTCCTCCGCAGTGCGTATAGAGTACGAGCATACGACAGTGTTGATGGTGGTTCATCAGCCTCACGGATCTGCTGACGCCTTGTGGAGAGTAGTCTTGAATCTGCCTCGCGCCTGGCTGCACATTTTCCCTTCCTTTACATTTCATTAATTCATAACTCAGACGACACACCACGCTAAACACAAATACATTAAAGTCACCCACACAACAGTAAAACATAATAGTATAAGTGCTATCAACGTTTTGTAGAAAGAATTTTAGGTTGGCTGCTTTTATATATATATATGTATATTGTATACATTTCTTTTCTTAGTGAAGTTGTCACCTGGCAGCGGTTGCGTTTACCTGTGCGCATGCCTTCCATACTGGTAAAAATTATGCATATTTTAATCATTTTAAGATTTTCTTTTTCGTAATTTTCTATGACCTTTTATCAGTATTAATTTATAATTGCCAGACAATTTTATCGTTGCTGAGATCTCGCCCGATACAATTAAAAAATAAAATAATTTCCAAATTATTTTACTATTGCCGAAATTTTAACATGATTTAGTTCTGTAATCAAAGCGTACAACATAGATTTTACAGACAGAAATTCGGAGCCTGTGAAATTTTAGTCTCGAGTAGAATATTTTTAAACTATCAAAGCATAAACAGTAGTATTGTAAATATGTTGAGTCATATACAAAAGATAATCTGGTATATTTACACATTTTTTCTTTTTCATCGCCCATCGATACGAAACAGAGTTTTCATTTTACGAAACACAATACAACGAACATAGACACTCTATGTCATCTTAAAGATAGCACCTGTGACTGTTTATATCTTATGACGCCCTCTGTGGCAACTATTTCTTACCTATTTTCCCCCAGACTTATTTTTGTCTGGGTCCTTTAAACAACTGTAATTTCTGTCTGGCAAATTTATTTTATACTTTTTGATTACAGAACTAAATCGTATTAAAATTTTAGCAATACTAAAATTATATGAACATATTTTTATTTTTTAACTGCATATGGCGAGATTTTAGCTACGATAAAACGGTCTGGTAACTAAAAATTTGTGCTACTTAAAAGATATAGAAAAATATGAATAAAAGAAAATTTTCCTTAAAATGATTTCAAAATGCATTGTTTTATGTGTGCGGAAGGGATACACACGGGTAAACGCAACCGCTCTCAGGTGCCAGACGTACCGCATCCATACCAAACTTCAACAAGAAAAGAAATATTAAAAATCCAACAGACTTAAAATCAACTTTTCGTGACGTTGACTATAAACTGGGGAAAACCAGTAGAAATCGCAAGAGAGAAACGTTCCGAGATATTGTGATGCAGGAGTTACTATCTCCAAGATGGCTCCGATGACTGTGTTACCAAGTATGTCGACCGTCATAATGATTATGCCAACATACAGTAATAGCCAATAACGCGTTTTGAAGATACCTGTAGGATCGGCGATAATATGTATTTGGCACTAAGTCAGTGATTAGATGTGCCGGCAGTGCTCGTATTTGCGAGATGCCCAAATAACACTACTTACTTTATTTTTTTAATAAGCTTTTGACTGTTTACGTGCTACAAATAATCTGACTACTATTATTCAAAATATTTTGTTAGGATTCTCATATCATCATATACACCATGTGAAAGCAACACTGAACTAAGACGTGTTATAATTCCAAAGCAATGGCAGAACAACAAAGCGTTGATTATACAGAACAGCTCAAAAACTTGCTTTGTTGAAGGACATTGTAATACATCGTTATTATGTAGGAGGAAATGGCGAATGGTTCGCCGGAAATTCAATATTAAGTAAAAATTAATAGCGAGTGTAATAAAGCAAGAACAATTAGAGAACATTAAGGTATAGATTTAAGTATAAATTAATTAAAGTATTTTGGAATACTTCGAGAAGAGAAAACATATTAACATCTTGAGTAGGAATAAATACATTTGTTTCGAAGGAAGATACATTCCAGCGGCCATTTGCAGACCCACCTTAGGTGAAGATCTGACGTCAGGTGTTAGACAAGCCGATTAACATTTATAAATAAAATATCATCCTTTGAGAGAGGAAAAAGTTAGTTAGGTTTTTGTACAATAAAAACCATATGGCACATAGCCTTTATTAGGGTCCCCTAAGCCGTAAGGTAAGGGTGGTACAGTTTCGTTGAGAAAGGCAACGAGGATTGGTAGACACTCTTCATATACCGTTAGGCAAGAAAGCTTAAAAAGCCTCCTCGACTTACACCCGCCCTCCGTTCGCCGCCTAAATTTTGTAGAGACTAGTGTATCGTTCAACAGTAAGAAGCAGTGTCTTTTAGGTAGTGAGTCGATGGCTGAATGCTCATCTACAGATGAAGTTCATTCTCTTACTCTCTATTTTGTGTCTGGAAGATTATAAATAAGCAAATATTCTGTGATAAATATTTTATTAAGTTTTTAAAGAAAAATAAAAGACGTAGTGAGTCTAAACATTTTCTGAAGACTGGTAGCAAAATAAGAACCTTTCTTCGTGAAGGTAAGGATATTACATTGATTTTTTGGGTAAAAATTCATACAGAGATTAAGAAAACAAGAGTACCTCTAAAATACAAAATTTTATTGTAATGCTCCCGTCATCTTCCCTCTGTACTTAGGGAGCGTCCATAAACTACGTGGTTCCTTCTAAGAGGGGGGGGAGAGGTTGGCTGGAAAGCTACTCTAATCTACGTGGGGAGGGGGGAGGGGTGGGTCAAAGCCAAGCCAAGACACGTTGCTTCTTATTAATATAATTTGTCATAGTTAAAAGAAGGTACAGAATACACAACAGCATGTGAACATTTATTTCTGTCATTTAACTATCTCTGTATGTAATTTACACAGTCTGACAAAAGAAAACAGTACAAAATATCTTCTGGAATCAATAGGGGAAAAAGCTACGTGCTACGTGGGGAAAGGGGGGGGGGGGGTTAGAGGCCAATGCCACGTCGGGCTACGTGGTGGAGGGGAAAGAGGGAAGATGCACAGGAGTCTAAAATGGAGCTACGTGGTTTATTGACGTTCCCTTATTTTCGGAAGTGTGTTGAGGCTCTGGAGTAAGCAATCTTCGGTAGTGAAAATCCCTTAGTATAAACTGACACACGTAAAAGAAATAAAGTATATTGACGCAGTTGAGCATTAGTTGACTGCAGTTAAGAACCAACTTAAAAGCAAGCATACAATTAGGCCCTTCTCAACAAAAATGGCGCATCAGATAATAAATTTAAACCTTGTTGCTGAAATCGAGAAACATCCGTGTTTATGCAACTACAAGTTGAGTCAATATTCACGGAAAGTTGACACAGAAAAAGTATGGAGTGTTATCAGACAGAAAGCTAATTTATCAGCTATGTAAACATGTTTTTAACAAAGAGTAATGAATAATATTGTATATAAACACTTCAGCTTTATTTTTCTTAAATTAAATTACATAATATAACTCCATTGCCACGGAAGTGCTCTTTTTGGAGTAATAAGGGAATTGGCTAAATAATTTTTGGTGTAATATGCCGATGAACGAAAACTAATTTTAAGTTGTGACAGCGGAATTATGTGTAGTGCGTAAGTTACATTATTTCCAAATTTAATCGGACTGTACAGGACTCCTTTCCCACTTCTGACAATTGTGCTAGCTGATTTTAGTATATTAATCACTTTTTGTTAGTCATTACATCGTATGTGACTGTAAAACACTTGAAATTTTTCCATCATGACAAAATTCTATAGTTGAACGGGAAATCGTTGGTGTTTTCATCACTTCGTAGCTTTCCAGGCAAAAGGTTTTGTTCATAAAATAATTTTTTCAAATCTCCTATTCCTTCTTTGAATAATATAACATCCTCATCTGAATCAGAAGAAATCGTCGCCTCGCTCAAATCTCACGAGTGACTGAAATTCCAGAGATTTGAGTAGCATCGTGTGCGAACATTGGTCAGTAACTAGTTAGCAATTTCAGTCTGTGTTCAGTTCCGTTTCCTTTAAGTAGCGTCGTGTGAGAAGGGCCTTAAGGTAAAATATAAAAGCATAGAAAGAACTTTTTACGGGGGAGGTTACATGACAATATACAATTATATGAGACCTATCAATAACTTAGAACTGTATTCAAAATTACCTTCAAAGAATTATATCAGTGCCACTGATACTACGAGTATGTTCGTCGGTCAGTGGGTTACTCATGCATGCGCAGAGACGCAGCCCGCGTTTCTCTGGCGGCCACCGTCGCATTAATTTACATGTGGCGCCTGTCGGTATGCCACACGCACGCCGGCTGGCCGCTCATATGTGGCGTCGTTCCGTCAGTCTGCGTATTAGGCGGCGGTGACGTCGCACAGCAGCTATATTGCATTCCTGGCATTGGGAGAGACCGCCAGTTTCTTCGCACGGTTCGTTTGATCGGTTTGCACTGCCCTCCCCGGCACTCCAATTCTACGTCTGATAGAATCAACAACGTTACACGGTCTCAGTATATTCGCGTCACTTATCACTATAAACAACTAGTGGTTTAGAAAGTATGACCTCTATTCATTGCACAGTTTTTTCCATTAGATAGAGTAAAAATATTATTTCATCCTTTCAATAAATACATCAAGTGTACCTTTGCGCTTGTACAAATCATATTTTGAACAATATTTTCGGCCGTTTCCTTTTGTTAGACATCAAATTAACTAGTCAGTTCAACATAAGCTATAAATATAGTGAAGTAAACAACTTTCCGAGAGCAGCGTATTATTTTATTATATTTGGTTGTGTAAGACTCTTTTATTATTGGGTCATTTCAGCGTAATTTATAGAAGTTTTTCACTCCACAAGGTTTGAGGTTGTTGCTCTGTGATTGGCCCTTCCTCAGTCTTTGTGGAGAGACGTACCTTCTAGTTTGATCTCTCATCTCCCTGACGTAGGTAGTTATAATTTTTCGTATGACTCTCACTTCACATTCACCCTTATAGCCGATCAAATGCACATTTCTCAAATAAAATTAATTCTCTTGCAGGTTAAATTCGCCCATTTTCACTTAAAATTCACCATTTTGCAAGTCAAATTCTCCATTTTACTAACCACATATTTCTAAAAAATATTTTCTATTTTTTTTAATTAAGTTAAAAATCAAAATAAATATTATTTTTACTAGAATGTAATGTTAATACTAGAAGTTTAATACCACAAATACGGATATACTGACAACTTCATGTATAAAGATTCGCCTACTACTATTTTATACTTATTTTGTCTATGTGTTTTGAGATTAAAAGTCTTGAAATCTCACATATAGAAATAGAAAGGTTTACAATGTATCAATCAAATCATTGTATGTTTCCGTGTCATTTTTGAGGCTTCTTCGAGTTCATTCCGTGATACAAAAATAAATTTGAATACAATCAGCAATAAATAATACGTTAGTGCCCTATAGAGGCATTCACAATTTGAATTAGACACTCAGAAGAACAAAATCGATGTATAAAATTCAATATGAGTTGTAAAAGAGTGAATCTAAAGTGCAAAATCTGTATATTAATAAGCTTTTAATAATGTAACTCTTATTGTGATAGGCCAATTCAGAGCAGAAGCATACATAATATTTTTTTTTTTTTTTTTTTTTTTTTTTTTTTTTTTATTTTATACATTTTAACAAGTGGTTGGGTGAATGTTCAAATATCATTTCAATTTTTTTTTGATTTGTACTAATGTAAGCTTTTCCGTGTTTGGTTGAAATAATTCCGGAGGTATTGTATCTCTACAAAAAAAAAAAAGCAATAAAAATAACTACAACTGTAATTTCAAGCAGTGCTAGGTTCCCTTTGCATAGATAGTGATTAAATTACTGAGTAAGATGAATAATTATTTCTAAAAGCGGAATGAAGTGCATGAATGAACTCTTTGACACGGTATCGAACCTTTATTTCGCACATACGGTAGGACGGCGGCTCGAATCCCCGTCCGGGCATCCAGATTTTGGCTTTCTATAGTTTCCCCAAATCACTCCAGGCTAATGCCGGGATACTTCCTAAAAAAGCGATGGCCGAATTCCTTCTCGTTCCTTGTCCCCCAGTCCCATCCCGTCTCTAATGACATCGACGTCGACGAGGCGTAAAGCCACAAGCAAAAAAAAATATTTCCTACCAGGAAGTGTTTGTTTTTATTAAATCATCAAGAGAATTTGACATTTTTAAACTGGCCACGATGCCTTTTAATAAAAATTCAGTAGCAAATAAACTCATTTTAATCAAATCGCTTCTAAGATTTTATTTATTTGCAACAGAATGAGTCAGCTAGAGAGGCCACATAAAATATCTGTTCGTTGTAATTTGTCATTATTATTTTATATTTAGCACAATTCACATACAGCAGATTGCCTAGAATGAGGCTGGTGCGGTGGCGTGGAAGAAATGTAATCGAAAAGAGTAGTCGTTTTTCAACTTAGGATGCTTATTCCCTTCACGCACTCTCCCTTTTATCAGGAATATACATACAAGGAATATTCAAGCAGTTAGCGCAGCTTTTCGGTGTACGTAAGGAAATGTTACAATTCCAGTACTGAAAACAGAAATTTTATTCGTTCAATCGCATTGTAATTATTTTTTAATTAAAACGGAAACCCACGATGTGACTGAGATTGTTGAATATTATACTAGTCGTTACTGATTATAAAAAATAGTTATGTATATTTTAGTCATATTGTAAGAACCTGTTTGCGTGTGAAAGAAAGCTAGATGACAGTTATAGAAACTTTTACTGAGTTCACCTCCTTTAAAGAACAACGCCAGCTAAATAAGTATCGTGTGGTCTGAATGACCTGATGACAGAGCTTCTACTTGTAGTCTCTGTTGTGCTAACGTACCGTAACACTGTAATCTTTGCCATAGGTAATTTAATGTCTACGGAAGCGTGCGGTACTCGAAATGGGTCACTCGTTATTTTACATCAACTGTAATAACTGAGGCATCGGCTCACAATACAACTCTAGAGTAACAATTTACGCTTCAAAAAAAATTACATATGCTTACTAATGATAATTTACCAATTAATATCATGGACTGTTAATACTTCAGATATTCTTACACAATTGTTAATGAAAGCAATACCAAGACAATTCTTAAGGGTCATGCTTAGTAGCTATGCTGAATGCAGAACAGTGTTACGTGCTTAGTGGCTCCATCCATCACTGTACAAACCTCACGTAAAAGGGAAAACAAGAACTCAAACTCGGTAAGCCGCGCTGTTACAAGTTTCACACAATGTGGCTAAGACATTAAAACTTTTGTCCGTAAACAACCATTTAGCCGAACTTCCAACAAGAGCGAAGTTTAGCAAGTGACGTGGAATTGCATTCGAGAGCAAACACCTGCGTTGCTGAACTGCACTTTTCGCCCTAAAGATCAGCCTTGCATACAGGAGTATGTTACCGAAAAAATCGAAATTGTCATCATAACATGGCAGTCCTTAGTTGAAGACAATGGGCGAGAGTGTCAGTCGTTTAATTTCAATGAATGCTCGTAGAATACCTATCAGTAAAAAGTTGACCTTCTCAGAGACTTTGGAGACTATGATAAATCTAGTTTATCGTATTAAATAAACTTCTTTATTTCTTGTACTCATTGTTACTAATGTTCTGGATAAGAAGTAAATGGTGAAAATAACTTGCTTTCACTCTGAAATACTTTCCGTGAACAACATCAGTTTCAGAGGAGCTACAGGTGAAACAAGGAGTTTATTAATTGGTGATCTAAGCAAAAAAAGCAAACGTTGAGGTAAGCAAAAGAATAGATTGAGGGAGGCGCAGTCAAAGTGTGGTAGAAGCTGCAGTTAAGATGAGGTAGGTGTGGTCAAGGTATCAAATATGTTGGTTAGATGCTTTCCAGTTGAGGTTGGAGTGGTACATGTAAACAAAAAAAAAAAAACAAAAAAAAAAAATGTTGACTCAGGTTTGAAACAGACAAAATATATAAATGCAGAACCTGTGATCCAGAAATAAAAATAAATAAAGAACGTGGCCTATTAATTAAATATTCCACTTACTTTTTTCGGGGATCGCACTGCTAATTGATGGTTCAGTACCAACGTTTCGGCGCCCAACCTGGTGCCTTCATCAGGGTTTTCAGACTCGAAATGGTGTGGTTTTCACACAACTCCGTCGCTGAGCTAACTGTTGTGGTTGCCGGCAGCGGATGTCAACTGTTCCAGAGATCTTGTGGTTGGAAGTTTTGTGTTGCGAATGTCCACGAGTACACATTTCCACTTTTCGCTTAAGCCATAGCCACCGTCTTTATTGAAATTTTTGGGATGTTTGAAGATTTCTATTGATTCCCTTATTTTTCGTTCTAGAAGACCTTTGGGTTGTTTGCTATAGCACAACCCAAAGATCTCTGGAACAGTTGACATCCGCTGCCGGTAACCACAACAGTTAGCTCAGCGACGGAGTTGTGTGAAAACCACACCATTTCGAGTCTGTAAACCCTGATGAAGGCACCAGGTTGGGCGCCGAAACGTTGGTACTGAACCATCAAATAAAGCAGTGCGATCCCCGAAAAAATTAAGTGGAATATTTAATTAATATCACGCCTGCTAAAAGCGTAAAATGTTGTATAACGTGGCCTATGTCTATCAGTAACTTAAATGAGATGTGGTCCGTGTTGAAGGGATGGAGATTCAATTAAAACATTAAATTGAGGAGTTACATTGAGAAATGCGATAATAAACTAAGGAAACTGAGGTCCATTATTGGATACAATTTGAGTAAATTGTGATCCACGAACAATAGTAAGTTCAAGGTCTTGCAGTATAGGTACAACATTCAGTTCGGTTGGGGAGGAGGTATAACAATAAATTTTAATAATACAATAAGTTGGAAGGGCGATCCACGTACCGTATATGTCGAGTGGTCCACGACCAACAATAATTTCGGACACGTTAGTCCTAGATACAGCAATAAATGTAAGCAGATATGGTTAAGGTATCGTAACTGATCTGACTAAGCAGACGGAGAATAAGGACGGCTGTTTGCTTGATCAGGGTGTTAGAATGGCGAGACTGCGGTGCTGAAGTGATGTCGCGCGCAGGTCGTTACGTCCAAGCCGCGTTAAAAACCCTCGTGGACTGCAAAGCCGAACAGCGCGTTTATCGTCAGAGCGTTTGACAGTCCACCGCGTTCGCTCGTGCGGCAAATTGCGACGCGGGCTCTGCTAATTGTCTGCAGATGAGAAAAGAATGGACGGTCGCTTTGTGTACGACCGCAGTGGACGAATAGTCGGGGAAGAAAAAAAATAATAGTGCTGCGAATGCGCTGGTACGAGATGGATGTTCACGGTTGACAGTTTGAACATTCATAAGCTTAAGCGGACAATTTAACGTTTCGCGACAATTCTAAACAACTGTAATAACGTGGTATGTAAATTAGAATAATGTTGTTCATCATTGTCTTTCTTTATAAAGGAACCAGCAGCAACGCTATATCTCAGCATGGTGAATACAATCTGAGAAGGCCGCAGCCATAAGCGCATTTTACAAAGCAAGTTAAAAATTTGTAGATAAAATTCCTTTCATCACGTAAATAATAGCGTAGGATGGGAAAATTTTAACTTTATTGTGAAAATAAGATTACGCTGTATAAAGTGACATGTTACTTTGTACTAAATTGGAAACAGACTATATGTCTGGATCAACCAATTAAAATAAGAAATTTGTAAAACCATAATGAGTCATATTATTATTAAATCATCCAACTATCAGTATAGTCACGACCGTTGAAGACAGACAGTGCAAAAGGAATAGGCTGCAACTTTGATCCTGACATTTCGACTATCCTTCCTATTGTTTTAGTGGTTTTTTCGTAATCATCTAGGCCTGCTGGGAATATTAAACATTTTCACCCTATTAACTTGGCATCTTAATCGTCTCAAAGGTGTATGCCTGAAGGCGTTCCCTTGTCAATAGCACATTCCTTTCTTGACTTTACCAGATTCGGACACTTCTGCTTGGATTGTCGATTTAACGCTGCTGCATGCTGCATGAGACAGACATAATACGTGTCAACAAAATAAAAATCCTGAAAATTATTACTCTCTTAAGCGGTTTCTGTATAATGATATAGATGAGTGCTTGGATTATTCCAGGTCCAAATAATATTTTCTAAATTATCTTTTCTATTCACTAACTCACTATCCAGCGTTGGCAGTTTCCAGTAGTATCCTCCTAAATCATTGTGAATACAGCGGTCTTGCCTTTAAAGAACGCAGCTGAAGAATTGTGAGCGCGTTTATGGTGAATTTAAAATGCGGTATTTTATAGAGGACATTAAGTTTGGGAATGTTTCAGCTGAAAAGAGTTATTACGAATGTTATTGAGTATATGCTGATAGGTTCGTGAAAAAAATGTGTAATGAACCCGTGCTCACTCAAACAATGAGAAACACTCAGGAAAGTAGTACGAAATATTAGAGACAGTAATATCATTGTTATTGCTTCTATGCAATAAATTATTTTCTAAAGTTTTCGGAAAGGAGTCTTAGTCACTTCCCCTCCCTTACTTCCTTTCTTATTTATTCATTTCGTACTAAAAGTGGAGAAGAAAAATATAATCACAAGTATCTCTGAGAGCTTGTTATCAATATACTAAGAGACATTTCGAAGGACAGAGAATTGGCAGCAATAGATTGGTTATTAATAATGGAATATAATCATCAATAACGTTGAAATTATGCTTTAGCAGACCTAAAAATCGTATTCACGAAAACTATATGATACAAACTGACAATTCCTTACCGGCCTTGGAAATGTTAAATTTTAAATTCCTTTACAATGTGGCACGATTCATAAAACGCAATAACATTCTTGTTTTAGGCCGAATCAAGTTCTTAATAAGACAGCACTGAATCTATTATTTATTTAAAACGAAATAATACTTATTTGTTTGCATAATTGCTTCCCTAATATGAGACGTAACTTTTATTTTTAATAAGATATGTACACTTATAAGTGTGTATATCTTTTTAAATAAAACTGCAAAAGCTTGGTTACGGCTTTCTCTTCATAATACTGCAGGAAAAATAAACTGTAAAATAGTCGATTTATATCGGCTTCCACCGCTTGGGGCAAATATTTCTTAGCTTCAGCGCCAAATTTTACTCAGTAATATTTTGCTTTATATATTTTGCTAAAATATCTAATCTAGCTTGCGAAAACATGTCTCGTATTCAGAACATACTATTTCTGCAGACCTATAGAAAATTAATGTTGCATTCAGATGCAAGAGCATTACTTTAAATCTCCTACTAACTTCATTCTAACATTAGTGCAATGAAAATTACATATTATTTCTTATCTTCTGACATGGATAGTAACGTCGATTTTATAAAATTTTGTCGCTTATCCTTTATGTGGAATTCCATCATATTCCAAAATACTGAGTACCTATACTTGTTGCAGACATCCACCTGGCTGAGGTGACGTGATGTTGATGTTCTGGTAAGCGAAGTACCATCTTGGTGAAACGAATCCATGTAGACGGATACAATTTTCAACGAGGTGTATCTGTGCACGGTTATAGCTCACCTTATCAAATATAAATCACCGTCAAATTGTAGTGTTGCCCTCGATCATTAAATAACTTCTTTTAAACTCAGTTGACTATTATTATGGTTATCGCAGATATATGAAAGAGATTAGCGATTTTAAGTAACAATAATCTAGTATTAATACATTTTTAACCTTTTTATAACTAAAAAGAAAGAATTATAGACTAGCTTCAAGTTGTTTACAGTAAATTAACAGTCTAATTAGGGGGCAAATGAAGAGCTCAAGGAACGTAACGCCATGGGGTACTTCTAGAATATTTTTACGTAGGGAAATAATTGTGGTATAATCTTTGACAAATAACATTCATAAAAATGACAAAGAAAGTTTATTCATTAAGATGAATAAAGTAAAAAGAGAGGAAGATCTTTTGCTTACAATAACTAAATCATTGTACAAACATAATAGTAATTAAACATAACTGAGCAATATCGGCTATATAAAAATCACTATTTCACTAAATCTAAATCTCACTGATATCAAAGATTTAATAAGTTATTATTTTAACCAAACTTTATGTTCCTTTAGTGCAACGTTTTGTATTTTTATCTAGTGTACTATCAACATTGAATTGAATTAGATTTAAACCTTCATAGTTTGGCTGCAAACAACTAAAGAATAAAAATACATTATCTGCCTAAAGTTTAAACAAAAATTAAAATTTCCTTAACAATTTATTTACGTTTCTTCGAATATATTTAACAAAAACTTTTACTATAACAATGGCGCAGGAATAAAAATATTATTTTGTTTTGAGGACGATGAGAACAGCTTACGTCTCGAGAAAAAGAATTTCTGCAACTTGAGCTTTAGTGGCGAACTGTTTGCCTTCTTATTACAATGCCATTGAATTGCTTTTCTCCTATGTTAACATACCACACGAATGCATTTTTTTCTTGCCAGTAAGAAGCGAAATCTGGCGTTTTTGACGGGCACGTATCGTGTGGCGCTAATCTTTGTTTTTGCTGTTGTGGCGATACCAGTGCCTTAAGGAATGATAACCAAAGACGTTGTGTAAAATTGGTTTATTTTCTGTTTCAGACTATGATGTAAACACCAATCCAGTTCTTACGCTATTGTGAAATAGCAATAGATATCAGACAAGCAAATTTGTGTTTCCTTCGGGAATGTGTAATCAGAACATCCTCCGTAACCGTTGGTTATCACATAAGTTATCAATTGGTTTTGTCTTGTATGAATGATTTCATAGAATTCTAGTTTGATAAAAAGAAGATTTCATTAATCTATCAGTGACACAAGCGTTCTCAAGGTACTAGCACATATACCTTTGTTTATGAACTAAAAATGTTTTTCATAACGCAAACCGTTGATCATTGTTAGTTTTCATTCAAGAGTATGGTAGCAATAGTATACAAAGGGTACATACAATTAATGCCACCAAACAGTCAATAATTTATTTAGCTCAATTTATAATAGTTTGTTCAATTGACATTCTTACGTCTTAAGTGCGATGTTTTAGTGTTTTCTAATCAAGTTCAAACGAATATCGTGTTAGTCACTATTTATAGAAACCTGTGTATTTATAAATATTATTTTACATCTTGCCATAGAATTCGTAATTAAAATTAAACTACGTGGACTTTATAAAAAAAATATTTATTCTATATTATTCGTATAAAATTTTTTTTAAATGACTGAAAATTAAATAGCATTTAGTTTTTACCAGTTTATGGTTAGACATAGTTACTAGCAAAAGCAAATAAAGGGTTGTTGTCTAATTTGTCATTATTACTGAGCCATATAAAGCAAACAAGAAGGATTTATATCAAAATCAGGTAAAAATGAGATGAAATTAAGATTTCTTTCATACTTCACTACAGTTTCACAGATCATTTTTCCGCTTAGATTGTTGGAAGCATTTATTTTGATACTTCTTAGTCCTTTGAAGGTGTTTTGACAGAGTATGGATGATTAACGAGAATGTTCATCTGCCACTTACTGTGACGAAATACTGTAAACGTCACATCAGAACTATTCAATTACGTTGCCCACCTATTAATTTTCCCTGCGTCAGATTTTCGTTACATAGCTCAAGAGAAAACGAACAGTCAGTGTCAAATGCGTAACAAATAAATTATTTATAAACCTGTCAGATGAATGTAGGCTAGTCAACAACATCAAAATCTATTATTTATTCAATTAAAATAAATTAATATTAGCAGTTTTATGACAGCCGTTTCAGTGAAATGGTTTTGTTGACTTCTGACGTAGATTAATTCTGATTTTCCAAATAAAATTTTCTGATGATTCCTTCTTTGATTCCATTTACAACTTAACAATTTCTGAAAAACTGCTAATGCATATATTCGATAGCTGCATGTTTCAGATGTAAATAATTATAGCAGTAGGTAGATTGAATTTATTTATTAGCAACGTACCGGTTATCAGCGTAGATATTTTATGTTTATTTATTAGTGGCAGGTATGTAGTGTTTCATGAATACAAAATTATTAGGCACAATAACACATTGATGGTTAAACCAAATGTTTATATCACTTAACGCTCAGAATTTACATTTCCAGCTACAAATTCGTTGCTGTGTTGTAAACACGATTTTTCTTAGTTTCATTTATTTGAAATCGTGTTCTGATTATCTGCTTGTCATGTCTGCGTACCAAGAGAGTCTCATTTCAATAATTCGGCGTTCCGTAACACTGTGCTGTGCGCTGCCAGTGGACAGACATCCGGTAACTGTGTCTGTTCTGCGGGCTGCCTGACTGCTGACTGGCAGGAGCTGGCGGAAGGCGCTTTAAAAATCAATAGGCAGCTGCCAGGCCATGCCATGGCACCGATTAACGCTCACCGCGCCGACACTGCCTGCTGCACGTCTAGAAGAATGCAGGGAACGGCACTGCATAAAACGCGGTGGCATATCGTTTATAACGGGTATTTTTCGCAAAATTACCTGCATGTTAAATGGCCTGTGTGAGGATTAACGAACTGGTTCACACAATAAAAATATGGGACGCTAAACGAATGAGAGAGAATGGGGTACTCGATTACAGGCGCTAGACGAAAATTAAAACGGAAGAAAAATGATACTGAAATTTGGTTAAGGAAACCTGGTGATGCTTTTAACTTAACATATATTCAACTTGTACGTAGAAGAATCAATGAAGAAAGTCAAAGAAAAATTACCATGTGGCATAAGTTTTCAGGGAGAAAAAATCAGTATGCTATGATTTGCTGATTACATTCTCTTGTTAGCAGAGAGGGTTGAGGATTTTAAGAAGTTACTGAATGGCTTGAATAAAATACTGGACTGAATATAAATCAAAGCAAGACAAATGTGATGAAATGTAGCAGAAATGATACCAATACTAGTAGATTAAATATAAAAATAGGATCGGATGTAATAGGAGAAGTAAGTGAATTCTGTTACTTGGGAAGTAAAATTACAAACGATGGCCGAAGCAGGAATGATGTTAAAAGCAGAATAGCACTACCAAAAAGAGCCTTCATGAAAAAGAGAACTCTTTTAGTTTCAAATATTGATCTAGGAATTAGAAAGAACTTTTTAAAACTATTTGTGTGGTAAGAAATGAACGAGTTTTGGAAATGATGGGTGAGAAAAGAAGTTTGTTGAAGAAGCTTACGGAAAGAAGAGACAGGTTGGTAGGTCATATTTTGAGACATGCTGGATTGGTTAATTTGTTAGTGGAGGGAACAATCGAAGGTAAAAACTGTAGAGGAAGACAGAGATTAGAATATATGAAACAGATAATTGAGGATGTGGGCTGTAAGGGGTATGTAGAAATGAAGAGGTTAGCACAGGATAGGAAAGGATGGAGGATTGCATCAAACCAGTCGAAAGACTGACGACAGCAAATATATATATTTACGAGAGAAAACGTAGCCCATAGTTTAGAACTACCGACAGCGAACTCAACAGCTATAATTAAGTCTCGAAAAAAGCCAATGACCTATCTTTGAAGCTATACATCAGACAGATCTCACTCAGATTACGAGTTCTTCGTAGATTAAAATAAATTAAATTTATTGATTAAATAACAACAGTAGTTACTTAACAAACGCAATTAAGAGTTTGGAATAAAATAATACTTGACAATCCACCTAAAATCTGATCAAAATTTAAACACAGAGACCTATCACAAAAAATCGAGAAAATCATTTAACAATGAACTTATGATTTATAAATTAAGCAAAGTTTAAAATAATGTTAGCTGAATTTGATCCGGCAGCCATTAGAATCTAAACAATGCAAATGAGAAGGAAATTTGTGTTGTTTTTTTTTATATAGTGTAGAAAATTCTAAAAAAAAACGTATATGCAACTACCGCAGAACACATGATTCGACATGTGCTTGACCTTGTATTATATGATAAATTCGCACCGAAGTACACCTATGAGAAAGCTAAAAAAGGAATATTGTGACAAAAATTTAAAAAAAATTGTTTTCCATCTTATACTGTGCAAAGAAAATAAATGGGAATGTATTTTTCACTATCCCCACATTAATGATTAAATGCTCAGCTGGTATTCCGACAACATAATATTATTATTATTGCAATAAGGATTAAATACTGAATCGAGCCTGCTTAGTGAGCGAATCAAGTTCGGGCACAGTATTCTGAAGGACAGTAAAATTTTAATTTAAACAAAGCCAGTATGGCCTTCCAATGTGTACTGAACAACAAAAATGCACTGTTGTGGTTAAATCTACAATTAATATGCGCCAAAGATTTGAGGGAAAACAAAAAATATGTTGCTCTTGACGGCAGTATAATTATTAATAAGGTTCGAACCAGCATCCATCTGGAGAAGGCAGTGCCTTTGAATGGCTGATTCAATTAAATACTCCAGTCCCGTGCTGAACTACTCCAACTTACCAACTGCTGCACTTCCACAAATAACGTTAAAAGAACACTTCGAGAGGTGCTTGCGGGCAGTTCATCTTTTTCCCTGAGGGTTGGTAATTGGGTCTCCATGGAACAGCGCACGCGTCTAGTTCCATGAAGTCCACGTAACAGTTTGCAGGTCAGCTGAGAGAAGAGAATTACATTAGGGTCTCGTTCCCAGCAGGCGCAAGGCTTAGAACACTTGGCGTCTTTTGCAAGGACTGAGTTGGCCGTTTTTGATAATAGCAACACCTAATTTATTTCTATAGATCTTAAACTAATGTGAAAATAACATCACAACCACTGTTTCGATGCATTAGAGCATCGTAGGAGTAAAAGTAATTTTTCTTATGTTACGTTGCACTAAGCGTTAAAGACAGAAACACTGGGATAATATGAGTATATAGAATCACGCCTTCTACTAAAAACGAGTCTGAGTGGATTATTACATGATCACGATATTTAGAAGCAGTAATATTTCTGTACACGAAGTAGATAGTAATTATTGTCATTAAAATTAAGAACCAAGTGCTTAATAACTCTCCGGGGAATCTCAGATAACGTATGGTATTCATTCTCTTAAAAACAAACACACAACAAAATCAATCAAAACAAAATCAATAAAAACTAAAAACTAAAAAATTCTTTACTCGTAAAGATATAAATTTTATTTAAATTTACATCGAAGCAAAGGTACATTTACTATTATTATTGCAGTTAAGTCACGCAAACAGTTTTCAAAAATGATTGGTACTGGTTACCCAAAAACCAAGCGTGGTGGGTGAGTGGTTAACACTCTGGTCTCGCATTCGAGAGGATACCGCTTTGAATTCCCGTCCGGGCATCCATATTTGGGTTTTCCATGGTTTTCCCAAATCACTCCAGCCGAATGCCGGGATGCTTTCTTAAAAAGGCCATGGCCAGATTCCTTCCTGTTCTTTG
The DNA here is from genome assembly GCA_031002005.1 of Vandiemenella viatica. NCBI lineage: Eukaryota > Metazoa > Arthropoda > Insecta > Orthoptera > Morabidae > Vandiemenella > Vandiemenella viatica. The sequence continues at coordinate 49,963,439 of JARYHS010012519.1, read as the reverse complement.
TCCCAAGTTCCATCCCGCCTCTAATGACCTCGACGTCGACGAGGCGTAAAGCTATAAGTAAAAAAATATAGTGGTTACCTAAATTGTATGAAAATAACTGAAAAGTAAATATATTATTACATCTACAATAAGAGTATCCATCATTTTATAGTAAAAATAACTTTTATATAAACGCAAATGGAAACTGAAAAAATTTGAGAATTTTGAAACGTAGCAAGAAGCAATCTGGCATCCTGACTTCGTTTTCGTGATCAGTTTGATGATTACGCAATTTTAACCCCTACATCGTTCCTAACAACGATATCCTTCTCCTTTGTTTGCCATTCCAGGTGTAAGCTAATATTTAAGAATATATCATTTGTTTCCGTAAAATGAGTACTTACCGTTGACTTTTCATTATTTATATTTGTTACATATAAATCCTTCTGTGTTTGCTACGTACAATAGCGAGCAGTTTCGAATTCTCATTTTACCATATATTTATCTGAGAAATACCAATTATTAAAGGATATAAAACTCAGAACGATTTCAGTTACATGCTATTCTATTTTTAATTTCATTTGATTGTTCCCCCCCCCCCCCCTCACATGACATTTATGTTAGTAGATGAACGAAAATTTTATTTGAGTAGAGAGAAAACAACATAAAATTTTCGTTGATAAGTTAACATGAATGTCTTGAAGACTGCAATTTTTTTAGGACTTTGCAAGAGACAGTTCTCATCGTAGAGAATCCTACATTTTCAGACGAATCCATAAACTTTAACTTAGAGACTTACGAATGATTGTAATAGTTCCAGAAGTTAGACCAAGGTTTGTTTACAGTCGCAAGGAACAAAATCGAAGGCCGAAACAGGATCTCAGGCCTCGCCTCGTAGATTCTGTTTTGTGTGGATGCCTCTGAATACGAGAGGTGATACTGAGCCTAGCCAAGTGTTATTCCTCAGCTGCTTGTTGATCGATAAAAGCATTTCCACACCAGCGAAGAATCTCGGCTGCGATGGAACTTCCTCGCCGAAACATAAGAAGAAGTAATCGAAGAAACTTGCAGCCCCAGTGGCACACTAAGTAGAGTACAAACTTCTTGATTATAAATCTATTCCCTCCTGAAAGTATTATATTGACCTAAAAAAACTTCTCTGAATCAGAATACGATCCAAAAGAAATTTTCTGCCTCTTTGTCTAACTTCGTGAAATAAGCTAGCAATATAAGTGATATGTGTAAACGTATTAATAGTTTGAAACAAACGGTTACGTAATTAAATAAGAATAGTAAATTGATAATTATTCAACAATATATGTACAATAATTTACAGAAAAATTTGATTTTTGACTCCAGTGCATTATTTACATAAAAGATAGAATTCGAAATGTAATTAACAACAATAACAACTTTATTACAAAAGCGTCAGCTATTGCCTCCAATTTCTGTATGATCTGTGGGATCAATCTGCCATGACGTAGTTGCTATTCATTTTTAATTGCTAGAAAAATAACTGCTTTCAACATGACAGGAAATCACGATTTTTTACACTTCAGGAGATATTCTTGGAAGTACAAAATTTTCGTAACATGATTTAAATTAGCTAAGCATAATAAATTCTTTAAAATAGAATGGCTAATTCTATTAAGTAAAGGCGCCCTTATATCTACTAAACAGAATTTCAAACGTACTAGACCACTTAAATCTGTCGTTATATTCTTCATTACCACTTTCACATTAAAAAATAGTAAATATATCGGGTAGCGGTATAGTCTTCCCCGCCAATCCTGTCTGCAAACGAAGTGGAAGAGTGACTGGTTAAAACCGCCTTCAGGAAATCTTGTTTTTTGTACTTCAATTTTCCTTCTATTAAAACACAGGTATTTCTGCTGCAGAAAACATACTCTGCAGTAAAAAATAAGATGTTGATCGCACTTTACGCAGAAAATTCACGTGAAAATGAATACTTCTCAAGTTATTTTTTCACTAATTTCACAGTCTAATCAATCTTCTGTACAAATTACTTTCACATAACAGTTGCATACTTAATTCCAATAATGGTATTTCAGAATCACTTGCTGCATACTTCGTCGCAGTCCTTCCAAACATCATCCTACAGAGTATAGTTTTCAAACGAAGAATGTTCTAAGGTAATTTCATCTAACGATTCCAAAATTTTTATTCAAAAAATGTATGTAGATATTACGCTTACTGTCATCGCTTAATGTGCATTGGATGTGGTTGCTAAGTATCTCTGTAATTCTCTGCCCTTCCACAATATCTCTACTACTGTCTCCTCCCAGTTGCTACTTCCGGTTGAAGTCTCTCACCTCTCACCATATTTCCATCTCGCACGTCGTTCCTCTCTTGTTCGTTTTACTACATCTTGATTCTCTTCCATCTGCCTCAGAATCATGGACACTCTCTTGGCACAGCCTCTTGGAAGTTCAGTTAACGTTCAAAGCTTGCATTCGATATGGCGTGGATTCGAATATAACCTGGCTCTAAGAACTTCTCGTAGTTGATAATACGCAAAGTGATGTCAGCAACAAAAATCTTCCTCTTTTTGTGAACGAATTAACGTATTATAGTCATTCCAGTTCTTTCTCTCAGACCATCCGATTCCAGTCTTCCTGTAACTGCACATCCCGTTCTTGTATGACCTAGGTATTTCACAGAATTCACATCTCTCAACCCTGCATCCTAACTGAACACTCTCTATCATTTTCCATGTCTGCATAGCTTAATATATATATATATATATATATATATATATATATATATATATATATATATATATATATATATATATATATATATACTTCAAAACAGTACTACTATTATTAGTAGTCATGACAAATCATACACATAACAAAACTACATTTACACTTAACTACACTCTTGAAAGTTAGCGTGATGTATGTCTTTTGTAAGGTCATAATCGAATTGTTAATTCTTGCATTCCAATTAGCTTGCTAGCTGTTTCAGTCTTGCAAAGAACTCCATTGGTTAAAGCGAACAGAATCACTCATCCGCTATTAGAGATTTTATAAATGTCTCTCTTTGCCTCATAAGGGATACATACGCGACCAGTGGTGTCACGCCACAGTATTCCGAGTTTCTCGTTCACAAGGTCGTTGCGTCGTCCGGGCTGTCACCACTGTCCACAATTTCTGCCAGCCCTCTGCGAAACGTCTTCCTTAAGCACCTGCGCGCCAGGCTGCCGGTCTGAATTATTGAAGGAAACAGGCCAGAGATAAGCTCCTTTCCGCCGCAACCCCCAGGCCCGACGGCCTCGCAATATTGATTCGGAGCTGCAGCCTCCGAGCATCTCAGTTTGGGGAACAGTAGAAAGGAACGACACAATTTGAGCAGTAAAGCAGCTTTTACGAACAGTATGTACTACAGCTATGGTGACTGCTTCCAAGCAAGCAACATCGACGAAAACCTTTGTTACGGCTAATAGGGATAAATGAGAGACATTTTGTCAAGAAACTGTAAAACGTCTAGGTCACTTTCTTTTTATCATAAGGGCAATCAGGATTCCGTAATACCGTTGCGAAACGAGTTCGGTGTATCCTTTTTTCTAATTATCATTATTATTATTATCGTATGCCAAGTACAACAAAAGACATGTACAATCGAATAACTATATCTATAAATCAGGCAATCTTCTGGCAGCTGGTCCAGTCTTCTTGCTGGACAGTCCATCACAATGTGGTCAGCAGTTTGTATACCACCACAGTCACACAACGCATCTTCCCGGAGACCCCATTTATGTAATGTTGCATTGCACACTCCGTGACCTGTGCGAAATCTGTTCAATTGACACCAAAGACGCCTAGGCAAGTCAAACCCTGGAACACAGGTTGTCGGATCTATTATAAGCTTACAATTGTGTGGGCTGTTGGCTTCCCACTCCTTTCTCCACTCTTCATACAAGTTAAAGTTGTTATGTCTGAGACCGGCTGCTTCCATGTAGGAAGGTCTCCTCGATTTTAAACGTGTGCGTGGAAGGTGAAGAAGGTCATCATGCAGAGGAATCATGTTGTTTTCCTCAACTCCTTCCAATTCTCTAAGCAATATCGATTTTCTCCTCAGATGTGGTGGAGGAATGTTGGAAAGTAAAGGCAGTCAGGATACTGGGGTAGACCTAATGACACCACTCACTGTTCTCATAGCAGCGTTAAGCTGGGTGTCAACTTTGGCAGTATGAGCACTACCAAGCCAGGTAGAGCAACAGTATTCTGCTGGGGAGAATGTCAAACCAAGGACTGCTGCTCAAAGAACTTGAGCGCCTGCACCCCATGACTTACCTGCCAGTTTCTTTACAAGGTTCACATGGGTCTTTACTTTCTCTGCAGTATTAGATAAATTTCTAATGCCTGAATGTAACTATGTACCTCCGAAGCAATCGCTTTTAGCTTAGATACTTGGAAGCTGAAACATTTATTTTCATACCTCGCAGTATCTTAGTCTACATCAGTGTTTTTCATCTTTTTATTACGTGACCCCTTTACAAGTAAAAAAATTTTTGGTATCCCACAGGTTTGTAAAAAATCTTCCGCGGCCCATACAGGTCAGTAATGAAGCTATGTCATGGATTTCTTTCTATTGAGACTATACCTACTGCACGAGAAATCAAATGCTGCACAAGGTATAGTAGCGAGTACTCTGCGAGCAGTGATGTATTCTTTGCCGCCGTAGTGGTGTGGGAGGTGATAAAGTGGGGTCAGCAGCCACATAGGAACAGTTTGTTTATATTCACTGTAATCAGTTGTCCCAGTACGCCAGCGGGTACGGACGGGCTTGCTATGGGCCAGGATTAAATGGAATTCTCGAAAGATCTAATAAACGCATACTTTCGGAATTAATAGCAGGTGTCCAATATGTCGTCCGTCGATGGCAGTGCATGCCTCTGCCCTTCATCATCAAGTAATTTGTTCACGTTTTTCCAATTAACGATCTGCAGGGACCCAGCTTGGTGGGTGAACGGTTAACGTTCTGGCCTCGCATTCGGGAGAACGCGAGTTCGAATCCCTGTCCGAGCATCCAGATTTAGGTTTTCCATGGTTTTCCCAAATCACTCCAGGCGAATACCGGGATGCTTCCTTCAAAAAAATGCCATGGCCAAATTCCTTCCCGTTCCTTGTCCCCAGTCCCACCCCGCCTCTAATGACTTTAGCTATCGACGAGGCGTAAAGCCATAATTAAAAAAAAGATATACAGGATCGTGTCTTCAATGTATGTCAAAGAGTACGTTCTTTCTTAAGACAAAGGCATTTATCGCCATTGACGGACGTCACATAGAGAACCTTCAATTAACTCTGAAAGTATGCTTTAGTGGCCCAAATTTTTACTTGCCATTTTTGTCTTATTTTTCTGCGTATTACCTCCTAAAATATTGGATATTTTTAACACCGTCTATTGTTAAGTTAAGTTTAATCCAAAAACATACTTTCAGTTCAGGAATGTGAAATAGTTTCAACTACAAAGCTTGCTTACAGTATCATTTCATAAAAATAAAAAAAAAATTAAAGTGTTTGTTCAAAACGTAAATGATTTTTAAAAAAAAATAAAATAAAAAATAAAAAAAAAAATAAAAAAAAAAAACCTAAAACTGTATGATAATTGTGAGAGTAACTGTGTTCGATAAAAATATCCATGGGGTACCATGTAGAAACGGTTTTCTTATAACTAAATGTTATAAAAGAGAAGACACTCTCTCAACTTCTAATAATCGGTTTTTACTGTCAAAAATTTTATGTTTTAAGACATAAGGTATCTTCCAACAAAATAAATGTGGAATAAATATAGAATTACAGTATCGAGCTGAGACCCTCTTAAAGTTTGGCTAAGTTAAGATTAACACTGCTTGAATTATGCTGTTTAGAAAATGTCTATCCGACATACAAATAGAGAGATAACAAAACAAATATTTACTCAAAAACGGGACCAGATGGCGCCAAATTGTAGATGTCGACTGTAAGAATCACTTCTCAACACAGGAAGTATAAATAATATTTATATCGAATGAAAGTCAGAAACTGCTCCTTACACTCAATTTTTATTACTAGTCTCTCAACTGAACTGATACAATTCTTTAGATTTTCAGTGGAGAGGTTTTTTATCGCCTTCTGAAACCTTACGGAGATGTTCGTTTCTGATAAATTCGCCTTCGTCTTCTAGACAAGGAACAACAAACACACCTCTTAGGAATTCTTTTTGCTAGGTCTTTGAGAAAAAATTGGTTTATAACATTCGAAGTTGCTCCACGTCATCTGTGAAACATGTGTCCCATGGCACCGGTTGTTTGGAAAGAACTAATACATGTACGTAATCCAGTGATGTATATTTACAAAAAACATAAAAAGTATTTCACAATGTTGAGTATTCTGTGAAAGCAGCAAACTATATCTGCGTACGCAATAGCAAGAAAATTTTTCTTGGACGCCCTGTTTATGCCGTTGCTCTTCTTTTTGTTAGGTAGATGATAAATAAATTTGTATCAAACAGTAATAAATTTCTGTACGGTAATGTAGAGAAACCACAGTTAAAGAGCTTCTGTTGTGCAGTATATCAGAGAGATTGTCACTCAGACCACTTTACTATTACTTGTGACGTAGTCCCTCTCTTTTTGTCTGTTTTCTCCTGTCAAAGCCGACTTGACCCAGAAGCTCCGTCGTCCGTGAGCTGCTACCCAGCTTAATATCCCTCTTCTCCTCCAGATTTTATCACCTCCGGCATTCAGCATTTAAGAACCTGCGCTGGAAGAGATAAACTTCGAGCCTTATTTCACTACCCAAAAAACCTCGGAGAAATCCTCTCGATAGTTCTGGAATTAAATGCGAATACCTCACTTCTATATCATTTTAAGATACACGAACATAAATTTCAGGTGATATTTCTCTCTAGCTCACAATGCCACAGAACGTTTAATTTATCACGCAAGCTATCATAAAGCGAAGAAATTTCTCTATTGTGTTTACTATCAAAGATATTCTGGTAGGTGAAGATTAACTCTTAAGCCTCTTATTCGGAATGACGCTGGTTTGATATGCTGTACGACCATCCAGATTTCCGTATCCATGATTTCCCTAAATCATTCCATGCCGGGATGCCTCCTTCCAGGTACTTACTCCAACATAAAAGGGCTCTAATAACTTCAACGTTGAAAAGCCCTTGCACAGAAATAAGAAGATACCACAAGATTACATTAACTAGACACCTTGTTTCTTGAGGCTTGAACAATATTTTGTTTTCGTAGCATCGTTTTCATTCTCCGTTTCTATGATGAGAGTTTATCGTACTAAAGGTCTCTGAAACTGGATTAATTGGTACGAATTTTAATAGTGGACGAACTTTTAGCATCCAGTACAGTATGAGAGATGATGGCACACAATACCGTTGGTACGAATTTTAATAGTGGAAGAACTTTTAGCATCCAGTACAGTATGAGAGATGATGGCACACAATACCGTTGGTACGAATTTTAATAGTGGAAGAACTTTTAGCATCCAGTACAGTATGAGAGATGATGGCACACAATACCGTTGGTACGAATTTTAATAGTGGAAGAACTTTTAGCATCCAGTACAGTATGAGAGATGATGGCACACAATACCGTTGGTACGAATTTTAATAGTGGAAGAACTTTTAGCATCCAGTACAGTATGAGAGATGATGGCACACAATACCGTTGGTACGAATTTTAATAGTGAAAAACTTTTAGCATCCAGTACAGTATGAGAGATGATGGCACACAATACCGTTGGAACGAATTTTAATAGTGGAAGAACTTTTAGCATCCAGTACAGTATGAGAGATGATGGCACACAATAAAGGGCATCTTTCAAATTCAAAAGTCCTCGGACGTGCGTGACATGTAACAGCTTGGAACAGTGTTGTTGATAATGTTAAACATGGCTGCCCACAAGGTGTATATGGGACAAGTAGACTAGAATGGGCCATCACAGTGTTGTAGCTTCTACATTATTTGGTAATTCATTCACAACATCAAAAAACGTTGTACGTAACACATAAGCCCTGTCATTACTGTACAGTAACAATAAGATTTAACAAAGGCAATATCCTAAGCAAGTCAACGGGAAACTACCTCTGCGAATATTTCTCATCGAAGAGGGAATAAAGTAATCATGGGTAGCATTTACGCTTATTTATCAATGCATTTAGAGCATCGAGACATTTGGAAAACAATGTTCTGCCATATTACTAATATATCTATAAGAGGTGATGAAACGATATTCTGCACGATTATAAGAAAATGTGTGTTAAAACTATAGGCTGTAACCGTGCCTAACAGGCTCTCCACTGACTAAATGTTTCCAAGATGGCTAAATAGTGAAATAACTTTTATGTTTCATCAATTGCTGGAAACAGTTGCTCATACATTGTCAGGTCATTAGTTATTTAGACTAAAACTAAATTGACATTGTATTATGATTCTTTCAATTTTTGTTTCCGTTAGCATAGACATTTTTTGGCAAAAATTAACACTCCAAATGTAGACTTATACTAATGTAGTGAGTTCAGTACCCGAAACTTCGTTTTACCAATTGCAGTGTAAGGAAGATAGTATTGATATTTTAACCCGCGCGTTCTGGTCTGATCAATAAATCACGGTTATTTATTAAAATTAAAAATTAAAAGATGATGTTTACAGTTTATATTAGACAGAATGTTAGTTCTAGCTACTTCAGGATTAATGTAATTGAGTACGAAAACTTTTTTTATAGTAATTAGGTAGTACTGAAATTTAAAGCTTCCCTAACATTGTTAAAAATCTTCATTAAACACAATAAATGAACAAACCAGTTTGTTCAACAATTGTAGCGATCATAGCGTGGTTGTTTTACTGGCAAGGTTTTATTTACTGACTATCAAGTACATGAAACTGAATTTTATCTGAACAGTAGTTGTAAGATTGTGTTAAAAGTGAGTGCTTTCAGCTCAAAGTTTTCTGTCAGTAACCTAGCACTTGCCGTCAGCGCACAAGCAATTCCGACAGAACACGTTCCTCCCATAAACGAAATGCCTACGGTCGCAGTTTATTGTTCTTACAGTGGTCCACCCTTAACATAATGTATAGCTTTATACGTCTAGTACATAAGACTGTATAGCCTACCTACAACATAAAGTAGAGACGTGCGTTGCTTTAAATCGTGATGAAGAACTGAATTTTCACCGGTATTTGATCTATAGAAGACATCACAGTTTTCTGATTTATCTGTTTTTACACAACAAGTAGAGTTTCGTCCTACATTTCACCTCTACAATCCACAGCACAATGTGAGCGTTTCTCGTGAATCAGTCTATCTTCCGCATGACCTTTAGAGTAGTATGTAAATGCAATTAGCCAGTCTATTTGCTTGCAATAATCTTGCATACTAATCGTACTTTGTGGCAGCGTAAGAATAATCTTAGATGAGGTCTATCTTCTTGACACTATGTCGACACAATACTGTGGATGGTTCACATTTGGCAGTTCATTACATAAATAAGTGAAAGTGATTACGCCAAGTTTCACAGACTTGCTAGGTAATTATAATTTGTTTAAGTATTTGAAAGATAACAATCACTGTGTTGCCACGTTCTCCATGTAATATTATTTTTTTGTTTTACATTCTAATGTTTTGAAGAGAAGTAGCACATAATCTTTCCGATTTCAGTCTAAAAGACAATTTATTCTTCAAATTTTGGCCCGGGGCTGCAAATATTTTTTAAAAAATATTAAAATCTTAAAGACGTCAGAAGAAATCAGTAAGGATGACTTATTAAGCTGACAATTGGAATAATCCAGAATAAAATAATTAACAGGGAATCTTACCTAGTGTACGATAAGTGTGTGATTCAAAGAATATTCGAGAATAATTCAGCGAAGAAGTTCCAGAAATCATTGAACCAAGCATTTCTCTGTATAATATAGCCAGTACCAACATTTTATTCATCCACAATTATGGTAACATGAGATGCTTAGCAAACGTTTTACTAAAAAAAAGCGCTAACCTCTTCATCTCAACATACCCCTTACACTCTAAGCCCTCAATTATCAGGTTTATATTTTCTAATATCTGTCGTCCTTTACAATTTTATCTTCCACTGTTTCTTCCAATAACAAATTAACAATCATGGATGTCCTCAAAATATGAACTACCATCCTATCTCTTCTTTCTGTAAGCCCCTTACACATTTTTTTTTTTTCTCACCCTTCGTTTCCAAAACTCGTTCATTTCGTACTTTATCGGTCCACCTAATTTTCAGCTATGTTCTATAGCACCACATTTCAAATGCTTCAATTTCCCTCCTTTCTGCCATTCCTAAAGTCCATGCTTCGCTACCATAAAGGGTGTGTTCCACACATAGAGTTTTACAAAGTTCTTACAAAGCCCTAGGTCAATATTTGAAACTAAAAGATTCCTCTTTTTTCATGAAGACTATTTTCGTTATTGCTATTCTCCTTATAAAATCATTCCTATTCCTTCCATCAGTTGTAACTTAACTTCTCAAATAGCAGAATTCACTTACTTTTTCTATCTCATTCGATCCTATCTTCATATATAACCATTTTTTTTAACTGCTTAACGTCTCTTAACAGCGAGTTCTTTAGAGACGGGTGGATGGGGAGCAAGGAATGGGAAGGAATTCTGCCATGCCTGGAGTGATTTGAGAAACCATGGGAAACCAAAATCTGGATGCCCGGACGGGGATTCGAACCGCCGTCCTCCCGAATGCAAGGCCAGAACGCTAACCGTCCCACCACCAACCTCGGTCATATTTAACCTACTATTGTTGGTATCATTTCTGCATTTCATTACTTTTGTCTTTCTTTGATTTACATTTAATCCAATAATATCACACGTAGCGAAATTAGTTCAGGTAAAAAGTAACATTCGTTACGGAGCACTCGGTGAGAATGGATTGCAGTTTATGGAATGCCGCAGCAAGCAATAGTGTGGGAGTGAAGTTGTATACTCGCTCAAGTGCTTACGACACTCGTCTTTTCACCGGCGTGGCAATCGCGGCTGAATGAGTCCTGCGGTCTCGGGGGACAGCAAGCCGCTTTCGCAGACGGCATTGAAGTCCTGCGTAGACGCCGGACGTGTGCGCGCCTGGCGAGGCTGGCCACACCGCAGTGCAGGCGGCACATGGAGCGTAATTAAAGGTGGTCGATAGCGCTCGCTCACAAAGCCTGACAGCGATGGATGGGCTCGCTGTGTGTGCACGCGTGTACCGCGACAGCAGTGCCGTTATCATCTGTTTAAACACTCGCCAATTGCACATTGAGTCTAAAATCTGTCTGTCACGGAGCTTTCAGCAAGTACACCACATGCTGAATAGCTCTATCAAAAGTTCGTTTATTTTGTGATTTAATCAGTTAGATCTTTCCTCGGAAGGACAATGAGAAATGTGGGTAATTTATAGGATAATTATTCCAGATCAAACGTTTGGACGAGCCTATTAAAGCTCTTGCCATACTACGCTCTTTGCGGTATGAAGGACTCAATTCAAAACTCAGACCTCGGACACCATTGCATTATGGATTTCAATAATCATCTAGGCGTATGCTGAGGAAATACTCAAACAAATCAGCACTTATAAAAGATTTTGCGGTTTTCGAATGCATCATGATGTTGTAAATCTGAATGTAGGTTTGTTGGTTTGTTTGTTCATCATACAAATCCTCAGTTTTCAACCGATTTCGATGAAAGTTTGCACTCTTATCCTTGGAAACAAGGAGAAAAGTACTGTCTATATTTGATTGAAAAATTTTCTGTATGAATAAGTCATGTTGTCTTATAATTTCGAAAAATTACTGAACGGCGATAGACAGACGCGTTGGATGTGGAGGTCTCTGTACACGTTTTCCGTGTAGCGGTCAGTTAGCTCAGTGGTTAAAGTGCGTGCTTACTGATGTTTGGGTCGTGGTCTCCAGTTCAAATCTCAGTGGGGGCTAAGATTTTTAAATACATATATATATTTGATCGTAAGAGTCACGCCTGGGCCGTCGGCTATTCGGACTGAATGTTAAACTGAAGAAATCAGAAAGTTAGGGGTACTATGCTAGGCAAATCGTAGGTAGTCTTGCAATACTGTATAGATGTACAGTTATTTACGTTATATTGATCCCTCAGGGGTGATTAACAGACAGTGTGTATGTGATCAGCTGTAATAATACTATAAATGCGGAAGTAAGTCTGTCTTTTTGTTACGTTTTGACGACAAAATGCCTATACCGATATTGACAGAATTTGACAAGAAAATCTGTAGGGAGGGCACAGGACTTTTCTTTTCGGTATGATTAACAGTTGTAGCCACGAAATTTTGATAACTTATCGAATGGTGACAGAGAGACTGATGCGTGTGTTAGTCTGTAATGTTACGTCACATACTCATGCTGTGCTTCTAGCGCATTATGTTATTGTATAATTTGTTAATAAATTTCGTTTCGAGAAAAAACGTATTATTTAGTATAGATGTCGATCTTCTCTGTCCTATTACTTTGTGTCTACTTAAATGTTTCTGGCACCAGTTTACTTTTGCCTTCTTTTTTGACATGCCTTTCTGGCGTAAGCCGGCCTAAGTTGTAGCTCTAGCAGAGCACGAGCAACTAAAGTAATTAGTTCCAAGGAATCGGATGCTCATGCTGAAAAAAGAAGAAAAGTCCAAACTGAAATAAAGCTACCCTTAGTTAACACTCCCTCCCCCTCCCACCTCCCCCTCTCCCCCCTACACCCCCTCACCTTCGTTTGTTTTTCTATTTTTAATTATGTTGGAAATTGATTCTCTTCAGGAGAAAGGTTCGACGGTAGAATGATATAGTAATAGCTTTCCTGTCATATTATGCTGACTCGGTGTTGTTTGGGACCAATTTTTCGTTACCAACAACTTTCTATATTCAATTCTGGCAAAGACATTCTTAATCCACGCGTACGAAGTCGTGAGTATCAGCTAGTTTATTATAACGTTATTTACGCTACGTCCAAACACTCATCTTTCTTCCAAACGTTTGGACCAAAGCCCATGATTTTATTCAAGGTACGCTTCCTGCTAAGACTGCTTGAAACTGATCGAAACGTTGAGAAGGTGGAGGAGTGTTTGGATGAAGCGTAAATCTCACGAAGTTATTTACAACATCAACACTCATCACAAGTATAAATTCACAGACAGATGTTGCTAAATACTTTCTCAAACCCTACCACGTTTCAAGCACGTAACAGGAGAATGTAACAAGTAATAATTCTCTAGGATACCATTATGCATAATATTTTGCATTCAGCAGGCAACCTCCAGTAAGTCTAATATTGTGGAAGAAGTGTTGCAACTTATTTGTGGTAACTTAAATTGATATTTAAATGAGAACAAGAGGCCGATTTCGAGTAATTTGTGCTGAAATTAGTTGAATAAAATCGTGTAGTCAGTAGTTAGAAAATAAATATAAAGCCGTCGAGCCAGGTGAGTGAGTGATTTGGGACGATGCGCCTTTGATCTCCGTTACCTCTAAATAGCTTTTAACTTTTCATGGTTTCCGTGAATTCCTCTGTTCGAATAATGAGAAAATTAAAGGTCTTCCTCTCTAGGCTTTGATGACTTCGCCGAGGGAGACCTTGAACTCTTCTAAATAAAATTAAATTACTTGTATCAATGTGTATACGTGCAAGAAGTGAAATATCTAAGAGTTACCTTTTTCTGTATATGTACACTTTGAATTTTTTACGTTTCATAAGCCCTCAAGTAGACGAATGATACTATTTTTATTGCATTTGCGCAGCTGACTGGAAAATCATCCAAGTTATTCTAGTAAAAAAATAAAAATTACCAAAATTTAAAGTACCTTTCGGAAGGTTATCGAGTATTGCACCAAGCCTTAATCTGTATTTCGTGTGTAGAGCTTGTAAATCGAAGAACAACTTGGAAAAAATTGTCTTATAACGAACCTCATAATCAATAGGATGCGAGCGACATTAAAAATTAAAAAAAAATATTTTGGACAAATCAAAATATTTTATTGCGTAGATATTTTTAGATAATATATTGGTGACCATTATTTAACTTTAATTTATATTACAATTATTTCCATTATTGTTATTCTACTTCCGTTGTATTTGGTGAATTTGTCTCACACACTAACAGCGACGCGGGATTTATCGCAAAATACTGACTTTCTGCTACGGATATTATGCAATGAAGTCTTCAAGGGTGTACCGCCAGATTGTGCTGTGAAAACACTATATTTTGACGACTAGCTCCATCATCTTCCTCAGGTGCGAACCGATCTGTACTGGTCGACAGATACTGAGACAGACCAGGTGCCTGACTTCCTTACATGCCCAACGACTATGTTCACGGCCCGTGCCCGGTTGCTGGCTCGCTTTCAGCCTAGTCACAGCTCCTTTGAGCTGGTGTGATGTGGAGTATATTGTCCTAGGACATTGCCTCCAAGTATTTAGACGGGACAGATCTTCACTATCGGTGTGTCTTCTCATTTGGCTGTCAGTGTCTTCTTTACTCTCCTCACCAAGCTGACAGCTCACCTGACTGCAAAAGAAGACCTGTCTGCCTCCCTGAGGCAGCATTAACGTCAGCACATATAATGCGGCGTGCCATTTCTGTAAAGCAACGATGGCCGCGGCTGGTTGCTGGCTGCCAGTGGGCGTGGCTGCAGATCTTCGCTGCAGGCCACGAACCCTAATATGGAGCCGTTTATAACGGCAGCTGGACAGCGGTACCACGCTCTATACGGAACTTCGCCAAGGCTGGTTTCCATGCCTCACTAAGCCATAGACTACTGTCTCTATTGAAGGCACCAGCCAACGGAATTTCGATTGCTTCTTTGATTATAGAATCACAAAAGTATGAGGTTCTAGCCAGTATCTGAACGTTATTAACGGTCAACCACTTGTTCGGCGACCGCTGATTGGCTCCATTGTCCCAGGCAGAGATGGATTTTCTTCACACCGGTTTTGTACAGTGCGGATAGTTTGGCCGATGTAAGTCTTTCCACACTCACTCAAAATGCTGTGAATTCCGGGAACTCTAAGGCCAAGGTCATCCTTAACCGAACAGAGATAGTCCCGTATTTGGCTGGTAGTCGGTGGAAACATTTTATTCCAAGTCGTGCGAAAATTTTGCAAATTTTCCCCGATGTATTTCCAACGAATGGAAGAAATGCGGTGGCATTAGGCGTTTCTTCCTGTTGAACTGGAATTTTCTTGGGCCTACGATCACTTGCCTTATTTATCTGCTTTTCAGTGTGCCCGTTGGGCATATAAGGAAGAGCGGCACCTGAGCCGTCTCCGTATATGTCGGTCTGCCCGACCAGTACAGTAGTTTTCGCATCTGAAGAAGACGACGGAGCTAGTAGTCGAAATATTGTGTTTTCACAACACAATCCGGCGGTACACCCGTGAAGACTTCATTGGAGTTATACGTCGCGTCGGGAAAGTCTCCGTTCTTACTTATATAATGCCGGGCTCCACACCTATACGCTAGATATGTTGAAAGAATTATGGTGGAGTGAAATAGAAGTGTTTTATAATTGTTATTATCATTCCTTTGGCATTTAAATTGTTATCATGCTTATTGTTTCGATAAATGATTTTACATTTACTTAAAGGATAAATTGAAAGGGACATAAATAAGCCATCACGCAAGTATCTGAGGTAAAAGAACCAGAGCGAAACACCTAGTAAACTAGAATCTTGAACCAAATTCCAATTTATAAAATGCAAAATAATATTTCACAAACAATGTCAGCTGTAGGTAAATATTAAAGTCTCCCATACTACTGCAAGTATCTGAGGTAAAAGAACCAGAGTGAAACACCTAGTAAACTAGAATCTTGAACCAAATTGCAATTTATAAAATGCAATATAACATTTCACAAACAATGCCAGCTGTAGGTAAATATTAAAGTCTACCATACTACTGATTACAATTAGCACAAAAATAATTCAGCCGTATTTTACAATACCCTCTTCATCTTTTACGGCTTGTAACAAAACTGAAAGTTGTCAATACCAGTGCAGAGTGTTTACTGAAATACTTTCATCAATTCTAAAAATCATTAGACCTGTTTCAAGACAATATAATTATCTTTAAATGATAAAACACTGGCTGTTTGTACATAATGGACATAACCACTTAAGAATTCATCTTGTGAGCAGCATATGATATGGCGTAAAAGAATTGTACCTATTGCAGAATAGAGAATAGTTCAAGACAGAAATGCCTCATAGACATACAATTCACAATAATATGCTTATGGCTTTACGCCTCGTCGACGTTCAGGTCATTAGAGGCGGGAAAGGACTGGGGACTAGGAACAAGAAGGAATTAGGCCATGACATTTTTGTAGGAACCATCCCGGCATTCGCCTGGAGTGATTTGCGGAAACCATGTAAAACCCAAATTGGGATACCCGGACGGGGATTCAAACCCGCGTCCTTACGAACGTGAGGGCGGAGAGATACCACACACCCACCACCCTCGGTTTCATAATAATAATGTACTTCCGGAGTTATAGCATTTTTCGGTTGGATAAAAATACATCTTAATAATGTCGCATTCTGGCACTTTGTTAAATAATTCCATTCTTTTTAGTGATGAAACCGATGCAATAAAAAAACCTTGTTTCTATATGTCAATGACATCAAATATAAATCTCATGCTTGCCGTTAGCATTCTGTTCATTTAAGAATAGAGCTGAAGATATTAATATTGAAATTATATATTCATAAAGGAGTGAGGCTGTTAATGTTCCTGAATCTGAAATTATAATTTTGCATTTAAAAGTATGCAATATTACTTAATTAGAAAATTGCAGTCATAACTACTTAACTCATTTATTTTCATGAGACTTTTACACATCGCGTAATGTCTACCAAAATTTTCATTTAATTCTGTAACTCTTAACCTACTTTTCAAAGAACATGGTGCAGGAGTGTCAAGATGAAAGCACCATTCAAGCTTTCCAGTTACGTTTTTCGAAATATGAAAATGAATGCATGGTAATTCCTGAAAATTCTGAAAGTCAACACGTAACCTACACAACAAAAAAATAAACCCCATTCCATTATGTCAAAATAAAATTATTTATTTTTAAAAATTAAATCCAGAATAGAGCGAAAAATATGCGCTTTGAGCAGAGGAAGAATATAATACCGAATGCTACTTTCACGTCAGTACTAGTAGTCATTTGAGTAAACTCTACTGAATGTTACACAGTTACGAAAATGGAATATCACAAAGAAACTAACAGAAATGTCATTCTTTATTTAAAGAAAGCTAAGTGAAGCTGCCTGGTTGTATACAATCATAATATTCCATAAATGAATAGTAAAACAAGACTGGTATTTGTGCCACCACTTCTGGAATTTTCCTAGGCCACAGTATAATATTTCTTTGTAGCTTATGGCATATAAGTCACAAAAGTAATGTGATTTTGGCTTAACATGAAATTTCGCTGTCTACTAGCTTTACCTAGCTATCTTGCAACATGATATTCACAGAATGAGTAACGATAAGATTCTTCACCACCATGTAATTAGGAAGTGTTAAAATTTATCTGATAAAAGTAATTTAGAAGAGTTTTTTTTGTATATGTATGTGTGTGTGTGTGTTTGTGGCGAATACCTGAGGATTTCCAGAGAAATCGATTCATTAGAACAGTATTTGTACTAAAAACTTCTTCGAGATTAGCCTAATTCGGTGATAATCCACTTAATAGGGCATGATTGTACCAAGTTGTAATATCTAAAACTTAGCTGCTGAAGAACTGTTGCCTTATCCTGTCTTCATCACGCCAGTACCTTGCCGTAATTGTCCTGCAGCGCCAGGCGACGATATAGCCACTGTGGGTTGGCAAACTGCACGCACGTAAATTACGATCAGCCGCGATTAGATTGCCTCACTTCTCAGAACTTAATGGGCGTAGCGCGTGTTGCTGCCTGTATGAATAATGTAATAACTCAAAAAAGCCTTAAAGCTGACTTATATTCCTAACTAAACAGGTAGAACACAACTGCAGTAGAACGACCGATTTTATATGACTCGATCTGAAGGTAATAGAGAAATGTGATTAAGTAAATTTCATTTTTAGTAAACGGCGAAAATACTGCCTGTTGGTGAGTATATAATTAGATACGAAAATGTAAGTCGAATATACTGTACAAACAATATCAGGACTGAGCAAAACGTCACACTAACGGATAGGACAGGTCCTTGTCATCTGCCGAATCCACTGCGTGTTGTTTATGAACGGTATTTGAAACAGTAAACTGTAATATAAATGCAACGAAACTGAAAAAAAAAAATGTAAAAAATTAACGGCTTACGTACCAAGGTAAATAATAACAATTTAAAGAACATATTACATGTGGTATCCAATTTATTGTAGCCAAATTATTATTTTAGTAATGAAGTATAACGCCAAACCACTAAAGGGTGCATAGACAACAAGCTCCAACATAATGATTCCTTTCACGATTATTTTGGCTGTAAAATATGAGACCCTATATTTTCGGAACCAAAGCTTCCAATAGCTGACTATTCATTTTTTCAGTGATTAGAGATACTAACAACGTTCACTTATTCATCATCATAATCAAGGTCTGTAAATTTACAACCACGATAATTTTAAAAAAAATAAAAAATTACGTTACATACACCATTGCAAACCTCTCGTTGAAAAGAAATTATAACTGATTTTTATTAATATTTCTTCCAATATTTAAAAAGCATAACTAATGGTACGTAGTTCTCTTTTATACATTCAGATTAATATTGCTGCTTGTTCTTTTAATCATTTTTGCACCTTTGATCTGTCCCATTCATACTACCTACATGCTATAACTTCACTGCAACTACTCAACTTCAAAGAGTCTGTTCTGCACTGACAACAAAGATATGACATCTTCTACAAATGAAAACAGTGACACAAGAATAATTCTCGTTCAATTATAAGGTGTTTCCTTGTAGGCCGAATCTCAGACATTCATACCTACAACCGATTCTTTTAACCCAAGGTAATATAAAGCCTGATGCAATCAGGTACTCTGAACAAGGGATTTCTCGCAACAAACCGCCATTATCTATGCGTGAATTCTGTCAGCACCAAAATTAACTGCCGTTATAATGTCACATGGCTTAGTGACTAAACTGGTGTATTTTACCTCGTGTTTACCACGCTATATCTCGTGTATTAACGCTGGCAGATCACATGGGCAGCCAACATGCCGCGGTCAGGAGCTGCCCACCAGCAATGAATAATTCCTGTTAATTACCCACTATCGACGTAATTGGAGTGCGGCTTCAGAATCCCAGGATTAGAAACCACGCGTGCGAAGGCGATCCCTGCAATTATGGTGGCATAACGATGTAAAGCACTTCCTGCTTCCTGCTGTAGAGTTATTGGCAAATGTGTGTGATCATCATTCGTAGTTTAGGAGAAATCAGTGTTTAAAATAGTTGTCGCTAATACTACGTTATTTTCCTCCAATGATGAAATGTGGTATTGTAAGGCTGAACCATGGCAACAAAGTCATTTTAATTTGTTTTCATCCTTTACTAAGTTATTCCTAGAATGGGTTCAAAATCCGCTGTTAACCGTTATAAACACAGGTTAAACGCATTCGATTTCTAATAAATTCTCAACATTACATATGCCATCCGAAATACTTTTTCCTTTCAGATACAGCATGAATCTAGAAATATTTCATTCATTTCTGAAAAATCTCGTATCTGTAAAAAACAGAAGAAAAAATCATATAAATACAAAGAGTAGGTTATTCTTTAAATAATTTAAAATATTTTATTGCTTCAGAAAGCTATCGGCAGTTCCTATTAAACGATGCGGAAGGCTGTTCACATTAACAAATCACACAAAGCTGATGGCACTCAATGTCTTTTTCATCGCTGCAAAATGGCTGTAGGCAAGCAGGCTGACTACTTTGAAGGATGTTTGTTGTTTGAACTCTTTGCCGTGGCTTCGTGAACGATTCTCGTACATAATAATGTCAGGAACTGTAATTGAGACAAGAAATCGTACGTGTGGGTTCTATGTTGATTTTTCGACTCGATCGCAGGTAAATCTTTTATCGAAATGAGCTCCACTTACGTCTGATACAGATTTTTAGATCCAGAAATTTGCAGATATAAAAGTGCAGGTAAATAGGCGACGATGTATGCAGTTTTCATAGTAATCTTTATTTCTTGATGCTATATACGGGTATAAAGCATCAGACGCACAACACCTTCCGAGCAAATCAATCATATCCTCTAACTTACACCTAGAACATATTATATTTCTCTAGCGTTTTTGATATAAAGATCCATTCATTCTTTATGGATATCCTTCACTTCGATGCGAATAGAAAATTGAATTTATTTGCGATGAAGCGCACACTCCGTGGCAAATTCCGTAGTCATTTAATCACCAGTTTCTTTTTTTTTATTATTATTGTCTCATATAATTTGAGTGTTAAATTCCTCCGACCAACTACTTTAATAATATCACCGCCAGAGATAACTATATAGTGGTTCACTTTCCGTAATGTAACATTCGAAAATTGATATCCGACACTCGCTCCACAAAGATGGCGAGCTGTGACATATTCTAATCATTGAAGAAAAAATGTAGTGAACAACATGTTACTGATAACAAAAGCTCTCTTGTTGATACCATACACTTAGCCTGAATATTTCTTAGCGGTTGCAGAGGAACCGGTGGATTAGTAAAGTTTTTGCTTCAAATGTGAACATCTTCTTGATACCATAATTAGCATAAAGAGCAAAATTTTCTGTTAACTTTACTAAGTATTAAATATTTACCCACCTACATTTCGATCAGCTATGAAACACATTACTTCTGATGTTTTGCGCGTTATGTTTTAATTTTCGACTTATTTACTAGCGTATTATTTCCTTTTTTTACTTTCTAATTCCTGGAAGCCTTTTGGCGCAATTGTAACAGATGTCCGTCCTCCATCAGATTTGAAAGGAGAAATCAACACTCGTCGAAGGAACATCTTAGCGTCTGATTCTACCTACTGGTAGCGTTAGATAAGCTGCAAACTTTTGTATTCAACATACGGTTCGATTTAACAGCCAAACGACGGCTATAAGATCACTTTTCTGTAATATGAGCAGCACTTTCATTTTGTAGTAAACAAAATACACAGCTCATTTATTGAGGAAATTACGTCTTATCTGAAAGACATGAAAAACAGACAACTTTATCGACCTCTTCATAACGTGTATCCCAGACAAAAGGATCTTCACATCCATAAAATTAAAAACCGTCTCCTATTACCAACTTCATTTTCTAATGGCATTACGCCTCGTCGACGTCGTGGTCATTAGAGGTGAGAAAGAACTGCGGACAAGTAATCGAAAGGATTTTGGCCATGTACGTTTGAAGGAACTGTCCAGGCATTTGGAGAAACCATGGGAAATCATGGGAAACCTTAATCTGGATGGCAGGACGACCATTCTAACACGCGTCCTCGCGAATTCAAGGTCAGAGCGTTACCACTCACCCACCACGTTCGGTATGATACCACCTACCTTTGTCATCACAATGCAGCCTCTTTCACACAACAGTCCGTTTCAGCACTTGTGCCAGCAATCTTTCTTCTTCCAATTCGTATGATCTCCATTGGCTGAGATTAACCCGACAAAAATGAATCCGTTCCCATGGGGTCGGAAAGCATGTACCTCCTGGAATACACGAGCTGTCCGATGTCTTCTCCCCAGAGATCGAACTGGCGGTCCCAAACCTTTCGCAGCTGGCTGAACATGGAAACATGGGAGGCAGCACGGATCATCACAATGTTTCTTATCCACGTCTGCACGCGTGACCCTCAACAATATCCCATCTGTTTCCACATCATTCAAAGAGGAGCCCAAATTTTTTCCATTTAGAAAGTAGGTAAAGATATATTTTGCCTATATTCAGTATTTTCTTAATGGTGTTTGTAATCGTGTTGGCTTAGCGTCTCATGCCTCATTCATTTAATTTTAACTAGGATCTGGACACTACTCAATATATTTTTCCACCTTGACGGGCAGCTTCCCTATCAGATTTTTTACACTCAATACGAGGCATTCTGCTGGGTAAAAGACATTCGGTGGGTTGACAGTGTGGCAGTGCCTGAGCCTGGCTTTGATGGATTTGCAATAGACTTCTGCCGTTAGCACGCATACCATTTTGTTTCGTTTATCAACGTAAACGCTTGTTTTTTGATGTTTCAATACATTCACTCAAATATGAATTTAAATTTTTTATTAATTTGGTTTTCCATAAAACACCTGTAACTCTCTTAAAGTTGGCAGACTTCATATTCGTCAGAATTCCATTTTCCCAATTCGAGATCTGGAGACTCATGTTTCTCTCGAATATCTTCAGTTAGTTTAATTGTTTCGAGATGGTGGCGAGGGATTGGAAAAAGATAGCGAAACCATTTTTGAAAGATGCATAAAGTCTATTTTTGGTTTCATTCAGGACAGTGAAACACATTTTTGATTCCTCCGTTAGTCAGTAAATGGATTTTTTGAGTTCTTGAAGTGTATATAAAAAAGGCCGTTTCATTCGCTAAGTGCTTTCCTGATTTCTAAGGTATTTGTAATCTTTCATTCGTTAAGGAACTGCTCCTACTCAGCAACTGTTGGATGGTGAAATAGTCTTGTTATTTATCTATTCCTAAGCCCTGCAATAAAACTTTTGAGTTGTAGACGGGGAAATATCGACTTAAGAATCATAATCTGTTCGGTACATGAGCATCTTATCCTGAATTCTACTTGATATATTCACAACGATGGATTTAGTTGCCCTTTTATTCTAATCTGCATATATTAAATTAATCTTTAACTGACCATCTAATTGCAAATCTGAATTTTCTCCACAGAGACATCACTTCCAACTTTAGTGACGTGTATATCTCAATGCGGATAGAGTTTAATGTAGACCGGTTGCACTCAACTCTCCTGGCCGGTTTTTTTAATGGCATTCGGCAATTAGGCCATACAGCCAGCTCAATGTGAATATCATATATCTTCCAGTAAATCAGTATCTCCAGTATATATTGTAACTTCTAAGTATGGACACAACAGGACGGAAAAGACATTTACACACACAACACTTAAACACCCATGCCCTAGGCCGGACTCGAACCGTCGACCTTCGGCACGCGAGGGGCCAGTACTCTAGCCCCTACTCTACCGAGGCCGGCACTCCTGGCCGCTGCTAGGAAAAGAAGTTTGCGTGTTCTGTGAGGAAATGGGAATTGCACAGCCGAGGATAGGGTGCCTCAGAAATAGAGATTTTAAGCTCGAGCTAAGCGGTGGACATCTGTTTCATCCCTCTTCTCCCATACCAGTGGCATAAATCTGTTGACTTTTCTTTGGTCTTTTCTGCCAGAGGCTTAGCAGCAGCAGAGTTTTTCTAACCACAGCCCTTCCATCCCACTGCCTGAATCCCCACACCCCCTGATCCAGTTTTTCTTTCCCGTCCTGCGTCTGCTAATACCGTAATTTACGTTGGCTCAGAGCCCCATCTGGCATGGCCTAGTGGGGCCTGGTGTTTCCAGTAACACGAGCAGCGTCTCCGGATAATTTGTGTTAAATACACTGCTGGGAAGGCAGTCAGATTAATGCCGGGCACGGCTCCAACAGATGATGAATGGGGGAAGAGGGCGGCCAAAGACGCAACAACTGTTCCCCCGTCGTAATCGCTTAGAACCACGGCAGCAGTGTCAGCTTCTGCATACGTACGTCACACAAAATGGTGGAACAGAGTAGTCGTCCTTTCCACAGCGTTTTTCATTCCTTTAATATCGACTAATTTCCAATTACCTGTACATCTGCATACTGGAACACGCAAAGCTTAAGTGACTGGTGATTTGTGTCAGAATTAATCTCTCCTAGGTGAATTCCAATTCCAAGCAGCACAAAGGAGGAAACAGCGAATTTGAATTCAGTACGAAACCAAATTTTCCTTATCTTTCCTATTTTGTCATTGGAACCGAACTACAATAAAAAATCACAATTTCTTTGTAGTCACCAATGATGCCGCAACTAAATACAAAAAGTGCAGCTCTTACCTGTATTTTTCAATACTGTTACGCAATCCGTTGACATATGATCCCATACCGCATCCTAATACTTGACTACGTAAGTATGTGACGCTGGTTAGTATAGTCACGGGTCTAGAATAATTTAGTTTTTTAGGGTCATGACAGGTTTACATGTTCTGTCTAAAATACGAAACAACCTGTGTTTCACTCTAAGGGTTCTTACTGCTAAAATGGAATAAAATCTCTTTAGAATTTGAAGGGACTTAAGTAATAAAAGTATTAAATACAGACAAAACCATCTCTAAATATTTAAATATGCCAGAATAAATAACTAACTGACCCAGCAACGGTTAAAGCGCTCCCAAGGTTAAAATAATATAAAATGCTATTAAAAATCATCACGTTTTTACTTTCAATAGAATTAACATCAAGTCTGATGTGACTCACGTCTGATGTCCGATGTAAATACGTATGCCTAATGATGGCCGGGCAGCGTAACAGTAGCGACTTAAATAAATGACATCACAGAATCGTACAATTTTATTTCATTTTTTCAACCATAAGGTCTTATTATATCTTTAAGTATGAAATGCTACAAAAATCAAACTTAGTGAATGTGTTATGGAAATTCATTTCTTCACAGTTGCTTGCTTATTTAACTGCGCACGGAACGTAAAACTCGTGCAACATTTCTTGTCGCTGTTAATTTGCAAGCAAAGTCACGCACGTGACGTCACCGTTGTTCATCCAATGGCTATCGACGTCAATGAGTGCGCTTACGAAATTGTAGTACAGATTTAGGTTGTGCGACAATGCTACACTATATTTCTTTTGTATGCGTGTTACGAATTTCTAAAATTTCTGTGAATCTTTATCTGAATTATCTACACCACTTTGCTTAGTAGTGACTTTATAGTACTCGTGCAAGAGACAGACAGAAAGTTTTCAGCCGTGGCATCAATGGAACCAATATTGAGATAATATGAGTTATTTGTTAAATATTTTTCTCACTCTGTATTCAAGGATTTTTTCATACTACTTCCAACGCAATTTCAATCCCTATAGTTTTCACTTCATACAGACGATGCATTTACTTCATGCATTACCTTATTCCTGATTTTTCAAACATAATATATTAGTTATAGTTGGTTTCTATAAAACTGCAGTCGTACGATTTCAGTCTTCCAACAATGAAACAAACTCTCTGGCTTGATCACCAGCGATGATCTCAACTATACGTTAACCATAGATAATGCCGATCCCCCACTCAAAGAAATTTACTGGACACAGAATATTTGGTTAAAACCCGTTCAAATAATTTCCTCAGACGATTAAAGCATTAGTAACCTAATTCCATCCTAATAATTTATTTGGCAAAGGGTCCTAATAAATTCGGTTTGTAACCTCCCAGTATTAATTTTTTTTTTTTTTTTTTTTTTTTTTTTGTAACTGCTTTACGTCTTTTTTTAACATCGAGGTCTTTAGAGACGGGAAAGGATGGGGGGGGGCAAGGATGGGGGCAAGGAATGGGAAGGAATTCGGCCATGGCCTTTTGAAGGAAGCATCCCGGCATTTGCCTGGAGTGATTTGGGGAAACCATGGAAAACCCAAATCTGGATGCCCGGACGGGGATTCGAACCGCCGTCCTCCCGAATGCGAGGTGAGAACGCTAACCGTTACACCGTCCCGCTCGGTCCCAGTATCAAAGTCACGGATTAATAAACAATAAGTGAACTTTAACAAGCAACCAATTTCGTAATTTGGCATTGCTCGCACATGTGGACGCTCACAATTATCACCTCACCGCAACCTTTTTCCCTTCACTAGAAGGTATATCCCAGTTTGGCGGTCGTGACAAATAACGATCTTGTTTAACCTAAAGAACATTTAAGTGTGAAATATCAGTGAGGTACTTAAAAAGTTTACATAGATTCGGGACACACAGTTCACTTAAGAGTACATGGTTTCGTTTACATTATTAAGCTGATGAGCCAGCATTTGTAACTAAAAATATGAAACGGCTCGTGGTCAACTTACTTTGGTAACCAGGGAGCAGTAAGGAGATTAGAACTGGGAATTAGGCTACAAATTAGCTGTATCCAAAACTTCGAGAGAATATTTGTACAAGCTGGACGAACTGAAAAAAAAACTACAATATAGGATTTACGAGATTGGATTAGAACCTAATCTTCCCACAACATAACGCATACGGCCGCCTCCTTTGAGGCAGTGGAAAATTTGTCTGTGGCTTCCACGTTTCTTACTGGTGCCTGTATCTTGACTCGTGAATCTCGGCATAGCACGAAACGGTAAATCAGTCAGCTAGGAAGCAGAACACTGTTTCTGTTGTAACTACCCACGCCCCGTGACGGATGGATCGGTGCGGGAAATAAACCTGCCTGTGGAAAATTCCAACGCTGAGGGGAAGAATTTTTCCTCACGTGCCTTATCTCATCCATTTCGTGTTTAACTACCACCACAATCTTTACACTCTTTAACGAACTCCTTAATACGAACAATTTGTTAGTGATAACAGATTACATTTGCCGTATCCCCTTTAAGTATACGGCTTAGAGTGGCATTGTATTCTGAATTAGAAAGCACTCCTATAAAAGTGGAGGTCTTCTTTTTTTTATTTTTTATTTCATAGACGTCGTGGTCATTAGAGGCGAGATTGGACTGGGGACAAGGAACGGAAAGGAATTCCGCCATGACCTTTTCAAGGAAGCATACCGGCATTCGCCTGAAGCTCACACACCACTTTTGTTGTGGAGGTCTTCGCTACGAATCCCGGTTAGACGTAAATATTTAATGAACTAATTACTCAGCTGATTACCCCATTCGCTGATATCTGCATTCTGATTATGAGAAGTGGTACGATCTCTCCGAAGATCTCGCTATAAATTTTTAGTCCATCCGTGGCAGAAACGAATTGCACGGCTACTATTCTGTCATTCAACTATCAATACCACGGAATGAACTTCGGTATACCAAAAACATTAAAAAAAATCGTCTCCTAACTCCGTTGTGGATAGGCTATGCCAATATCCATAACCAGTGAACTGGCACGAAATATTATTAGAGTCTTTTGGATGGTTTAATGACTTCTCGTCCTGTCAACGTTCGCCATATTAGGTTCTTCGGTTGTTTAATTACTATCTTGATGAATTAAAAAGTCCACCAAAAAGGTTATGTTGAAGAGTTTTTATTGTTTTCAAAACAAAGTCAGCGATATTCACATGCACAGATACAATACAGAGATGCACTTCTGAACAGTCGCAAAGATAATCTCTGTGAGAACTAACTGGCTGAATGAATGAAACTCTCTGTAACAATGAATACTGAATGATGTCAACTAACTGCTCTGTCCAGTCGATCTATTTATATAGACTCTATCGAAATTACGAGAATTCTTCAAAGGCATCCGCCCGATATTTCTCGATCATTAACAATCACTCAAACAATCAAACGTATTAAAAACAATCGGAATTAATACAAAATTACTTAACAACATTACAAAATGATCAGAAATGATAATTAGAGATACTTAAATACAAAATTATTTGCAGAAATCCTTTCAAACTGTAGAAAATTTTCCTGTAGACATCGTAACTCACATTAATACATGGAATTACAAACATTTAAGAAATTCTCTTGCACCACTCGATTCTTAAATATATTCAATGGACTATAAATAATTTTCTTACATAAAACAAAGTCTATATACACTGATTTACAAGAAATTGCAAAACAAACATACCAGATCATATTCAAGCAAACTTTAGCTCACTACAAATACTTCATACAGTACAATACTATTCAAAATTCAGGTATGAGGGCTGTTACAATATCCATGTATCATAGTAAAATAATTATAGCCAAATTTACACCATAGGAAGTTAATGATGAATTAAGATTGGCTATATTTTGCATTCAAAACGTAATAGCAAAATATTCTTGTAGTTGGGGGAGGGGATAATTTTAGCCGTTACAGTGAAGCTACTGCCAGTAATCTGATAATGCTACAACATGTACAGTATTTTCCCGTGACGCATCTGTTACCCCCTTAAAATCTGTGCGTCGATAGGAAACTAACTTTATGGACGGTCTTTGTTCCTCCCGAGGCGTTTTCGAACTGTTAACACGCTTAAATTCTTTCTTGATCCTGTATCTAAATAAATAAAAATTAAATGATGTTCTTGGTAACCACTTGATTTGAGAACGTCTGGACCGATTTGGCTACAGTAGTACGAATAAAGATTTTAGAGAGAGCAAAATTGGAAAAGATTCATGCCAAATTGGAAAATTCTGGAAAAAACTGAAAGTTCCTTTTTCTTCAACAGGAATTTCAGCTACGTTGTTGGAGGCGGTCCAACCTTTTATTCAGCATTCTAGTTACCGTTGAATATGCAAATAAATGAAACTCCAAGATGCTGCCTTTCGAAGAACTGTGCGATGGAAAATGTTTTGCAAAAATGCAAATTGATCGGTTTTTATTATTGTACATAACGAGTCTTTGAGGCACCGAACGATGCAAGATCTATGAAACAATCAAAACTGATTTGGTGGTGCGATGATCGAAATTTAAAAAAAAAAAAAAAAAAAAAAAAACCACTTTGAAACTCACTGAGATTTCAGATTTAATAAAAGAAAATAAATCATCTGGTTAATATGAAATTTTGGCTTAATTTAATTGTGACTTAAATTTTGGAACAAAACCGTATGGTTCCAAATCGATCACATTTCAGGTGTATCACACATTTCCAGCGTTTCAGTGGTTTACTATCAATAAAATTCATTTCGCACATAAAATTTACCAATGGCGTATTTCTGAATGTACTCCTTCTTGGCTTGAATAAGGATGGAAGGTATAGTAAAAAAAAAATAAAAAAATAAAAAATACAATGATCACTCACAAATATGTTTTTTCGATTTTTTACTTTGTTTACACATTTAGAACAGCTTTTCACAAAACGATCACAAAGTAATTTATTGGAATTTGGACAGGGCAACGCCTTTTGGGTCAAATAGTAAACTCATAAAAATAAGTTACTAATCCCTTTCCAACGTAGATGATTATTCTCCATGCAATACGTTCAGTGGTAAAGTGGCTGTAAGCAGCCCGAGTATTTTTATACAGCAAACTGACAAATCAGAGACTGATGCTTCTGATATGTAATGGGAATTCAGTTTTACTAAAAACTCAAACTTAACTCGTTAGCAGTAGAATTCTACATCTTTTCTGATGCATCTCTCGTTACCAAATCACCCATTAGTTTAACCCTACTTTAGTGAGCACGTCCCGCAACTGCTCGGCTTATATAAGAACAGTATGCAAACAAGATGACGACACAGCTACTACATCCTCTATGGACGATTAAACAACGGGGGTAAACGAAGTCTTTGTGCTGAAAGACCATCTAACCGATAAAATTAAATCTTTGACATTCTTTTCGTTGAGCATTAGAGGGTAATGAGGAGACGAGCGAATTTATTACTCGTTTATCATATAGCCTGCCACGTCATCATCGTTAAAGTATCAAACCTGAAAGGATTACATTTTTTTAATATAAGCTTATTTTCTTCGTGTATTATCATCTGGTAAAGCAATTTTCAGCAACATCTTTGTCTCCGATACTAAACCACAATTTTATCGACAGAAAATAAATGTAGTAATCGAAACTAAGGGACAACAGCAACGATCTGGCTACATTATAGCTTTTACTCTGGGATTACGTATTAAATTTAATGTTATGTAATTTCCAATCAATTTGCCATTTTTTACTGAGAAAATATTATAGCTCCCAGTTAACCAACACTGTACGCAAATAGTATGCAACAGCCTTTCGTATCCACACTCTGAAATTCACAAAACTATGAATTGCAGATGACGCTTAGCAGCAAGGCAAATTTCTCCTTTGTGAATTCCAAACCATAAACATGCGAAACAAGAATTAACACATACAGGATCCTAATTTCCTTGATGTAACCTAAAATTGCGACTGATGGTGGGAGAAGTATTTCTTACAATTGTTCACATGTCATGCAGTAAATTCAAGCTGAAACTGCATCATCTGTATACATACAATCACCCTCTACCATTTGTTTTACTTACAGCCGAATAACTGTCATACACAACAACAGGACATTCCCTATGTTCCTTCTAATTACCATAGAAATTTACTGTCAGCTGACTAACATCAAGCTAAATGACTCAACACAGAATATAAATCATTAAATATTCCCTCCAGATTACCAAACCAATTTTAACGTTTCAAGAAACTAACATTTTGATCGCATTTCTTCATTGGAAGAAGCAAGCATTACAAGCGTGTAGAGCAGATTCCAGCTGTAAAATGGTTTTATCACTTAAAAGTGAAAGTACGTAGCAAAATTTTTTATTTTCGTGTATTATAAAGTGGTTCCCTAACAAACATAGTATGGGCTTCCTTTACTCTGGTGGAAAATGAGGCTCTATACAGCTACTATAAAGACTCAAGAATCACCTGAGATATCCGTTCTTGATGGGACATCGAGTTGTGTGTTAGCTGAGCGGTAGGCAAGGTGGGAGTGTACAGGGGTATGTGTCAGCTAGGGGGGGAAGGATCGTATGGGTGAACTGAGGCACGCTTTGTTGAACGAATAAAGCTGCTTGCGTTTTCATAAGAAAAATGCGCTGTCGTACCGCCCTTGACAATTGCAGAATACCCGCAGAATCCAATTTGCATTCAAGTTAGTTGTCTCATACGATTTAGAAGGATACCTCAAACAACAAATTAGACAATTAGCAACTGTATTTCGCCGCCTTCAGTGTTACGCTTGGCACCTTAGAGACTTGTTTACAACTGTTTGACAAGTTTTCATATTTCTGTGTCCTACGCCCTTTTTATATAGTGAAATTTTACTCATGTTTCAGTTCACGTTAAGTCTTAGATACAACTGTATGTTGTCTGCTTCTAAAAAGAAAAAAAAGTACTAAATCAGTGGTTGAAGATTTTTTGCGTTAATATATTATTCATACGCGAACCAGCCCAAGTTTTGCTCTTTAGGGACCTGGGAAGGGCGCAGTCTAATTGCAGTTTATTGTAATTTACGGCCACGCTGGTTGCCAAGCCCACAAGGGCTATCTCGTCGCCTGAGCTACAGGCCGCAGGAAAAACGCTCCGCGTGTTTTAGCGGGAGAGTGTGAAGACAGATGACTCATGCAACCGAGAAGAGATGCATACCACCAAATTATTATAATAATTTTCTATGAAGGAAGGACTATATAGAACAGGCTCATTGAGCCATCATCATAATCATTTGACGTTTCCGCTTCTCCTGGTTGTCCTCTTTATTTTATTTTTTAAATATGCCATTCGGTTAGTGAGCTACAGTTTATATTGTACTAAGTATTATACCAGCCTTCCTTCATGTAATTTTTGTACACGATTGTGAGGACAACACAAAAATAATACAACATTTAATTAAAACTACTCATGCTCGATGTCATACTCAATCGGCGGTCCTTACAATTCGAGGCCAGCGTGCCAGGCCCTACACTGCTAGGGCTGCAATCGTATTCCATATCTGAATGTCTCTCAAAGATACTATTTCTATTATTTGTTGTGCATCCTCAAGTGAAGCATTCATGAGTCACATGCTTCCCGCTAGGCATCAAGCCAGAGATTCCTGGGATGCCCATATAGTCTTCTATCCTCAGTACCTATATCAAATAGTTCTCGCACCTGAAGAGTTGTTGCTGCACCCTCGCGGCACCATCGCAGACGACTCTGTCGCGTTTACTCAGGGATTGGAGCCACACCAAATGCCACCCAAACGTTGTCATTCCTGATGTGGTGCAATCTAATAAATCACTGCGGTCAGAAAATCGTCTTAATTTCCAAGACATGCAGCTGTTGTTGATGTCTTTTCGTGACTGGCCAACATTCAGTTCCATACCATACCACTGGTCGAACGATAGTTCTGTAAATCTTTTGTGATGGACGGGAGAATCTTTTTTCTCGCACTGCCACTTCCTAAGAGGAATATTAATACCTAGGTACAGGTACAACTCTGTGACATGTCAGCGGTAGATTTAATAAATGATTACACCAGCAAGGTATGTACAATATTCTAATTTTTTTACAAATAGTACATCACCAACCCTTAGTCAATCATTTGTTTCCCTAAAACCCTTGTTACAGCCAGGTCAGCTACTCTTGCGACTAATGTCAGAGCCTGCACTCCCTTGAATTTCCATAAAATTTGACCATCCCAATCTAACACTGCCAATTACCACCCGTTTTATTGAGAATGCTGCCTTAGACTGCTCAAGCTGCGTCCATCTTCCACTGCCCGAGAATGCCAACCGCTCGCCTCTAAGATCGCCAGTTGTGACCTGCAAAAACTGCCCAGACCTACCCTCTCTGCTCTGTGTCCTACGGTTTTGTTTAGTATCCCCCTCCCCCCCTCCCTTGTACTTGGATTTTTTTTTTATTTTTATTGATTTTTTTGTAACTGCTTTACGTCTCTTTTTAACATCGAGGTCTTTAGAGACGGGAAAGGATGGGGGGCAAGGATGGGGGCAAGGAATGGGAAGGAATTCGGCCATGGCCTTTTGAAGGAAGCATCCCGGCATTTGCCTGGAGTGATTTGGGGAAACCATGGAAAACCCAAATCTGGATGCCCGGACGGGGATTCGAACCGCCGTCCTCCCGAATGCGAGGCGAGAACGCTAACCGTTACACCGCCCCGCTCGGTCTTGTACTTGAAGGGGAGACTTTCTATCCAACCACGGCCTCCGTTGTTGCGGTCATTCCTAACCAAATGAAGTAGTCCCCTGCCTATTACCGCTGACTGGATGACTGGATGACCCTCTGCTGGACATTGGCTTCTGTGTATCACCTTCCGATGTCTCAATCTGTTTATCTTTGCTGTAGTAATTGACATGGCTGTTGGTAACGTTATATGAAATCATATGTATGCCCAAAATTCACTAAAACCCATGGGCCACTACGCTTTGACTTAAGGTAAAGTGGAACAGTCCTTTCAAAAAGAACTCATGTTACCTGTCTCC